>CM053783.1:595740110-596360110 GCA_028749045.1 Cupressus sempervirens
GCCAATAACAGTATATGGCGAGGATCATAAAGTCAATAAAGGCTAAGAAATAGAAATGTCGAGCACCAGTAACAGTAGAGATCAAGCAATGTAGAGTCTAAATAAAAGTTAGGAATGGAACATAGTTTTAGGCAAAGTGATTATCATGCCAAATTGGAAGGTTTATTTAAGTTTTTATGAGGCTGGTATAGAAAATTTAATACTTTTTGAGGTTTACATAACATTTACATGGCATGGATCACATATTCACATGTGTATTTTCAATGATCAAGATGAAGTGGAAAAACATGGAACCATCTAGAAGACTCTTAATGGAATATCTATATAGCGATGATCTTAACCTAGGAGCACACACACACATACACAAACACGTGCGCACGCGCGTTGCACGTGCGCGCACACAGAGAGAGAGAGAGAGAGAGAGAGAGGGAGAGAGAGAGAGAGAGAGAGAGAGAGAGAGAGAGAGAGAGAGAGATGAGAGAGAGAGAGAGGAGAGAGAGAGAGAGAGGAGAGAGAGAGAGAGAGAGAGAGAGAGAGAGAGAGAGAGAGCAAGTGATTGTGTGCATATAAAGAATAGAGAGGAGAATATTAGAAGTCATTCAAAGGTTCTATTATCATCTAATAGAACAAGTGACTTATTCATAAGTAGTAAAAGTGGTAGGAAACACAAGAGATCAGATTAGAGGAGAGAATTGGTTCAAAAGGAGAAGACTTGAAATCAACTTACAGAGAAAATTGAGAGTTAGGTAATGAGTCATTTTTAATAGACCCTGAATCAAAGGTAAATATCTTAATAGAGTGATCTTAATAGATATTTGTAAATCTCCTAACATAGTCCTTAGTTGTAAGTGTCAAATCCTCTAACAAGGTGAAACCTAATAGTTTCTTAAGTCTTTAACAAGAACAAACTCCTCACAGAGTAGATCATATATCGATGCAGTACAAGGCAAGAGAATCCCAATGGATATGTCCTAACCCCCAACAAATAACCACACAATTGAATATAAACAATAACACAAGATCTGAAACCAATTTGTAACTCTTAATTCATAAAATAACTAATTACAAGAAATATGTCAAGCTGTAAGGCCTTCCCAGATATGGCTATATATATGTATGTATGTATATGTATATATATGTATGTATGTGTATATATGTATGAATGTATATGTATATATCTATATATGTATGTGTATATATATGTATATTTATATATATGTATGTATGTTTATGTATATATGTATATATATGTATGTATATGTATATATCTATGTGTATATATATACACATACATACATGCATATGTATACATATATAGATATATATGTATATATATACATATAGGGTATGTGTAGGATCATGGTGTGTGAAAAAGTGGCAATGTGAAAAAAAAGTAGTTTGAAAATGTCCATAAGCGTTTCAAAATCCACTTTGACTTTTTTCCACCCATCTCGATACCAAAGCTAAAAATTTAAGACCAAGACTTATCAGGTATTTGATTTCATATCATATATGGTTTGATACCTACGAATGTGATTTATAAAAAAAAAAACCCAAGCATTGTTTACATTACGTTTTATTTTGCTTGGAGCTCCGGTATCTAATCAGCGAACGAATATACGATATTAGTGAGTGTATTTTTAAAAAAAAAAAATGTTTTCAATGAATTTTATTATAAATTAGTTATTTTTAATTGAATTTGTTAAAAATTAGGTTTTTTAAATAGAAATTGTTAAAATTTAGGTTGTTTTTAATAGAAAATATGTTTTGTGAATTAATAGGTATGGTTGAACGAAATGATGATACCGAGGCAAGAAATAATATTCCTCATAACCCCCCACCAAATGATTTAGTGCCCCCTAAAAACCATCCACAAAATGATTCCCTACCCCCTCAAAACCCTCCTCGAATCGAAGATTTGATATTTGAAAATCTCACCAAATTTAGGGCTTTATGAACCACATATAATATTGTACCAGCATTGGCTCCTATGTTATCCACATTAAACACCATAGTGGATAATATTGAAACACTTACCAATGAACAAAATGCTACTCTTCATTGGCATGACGAAATGCATGCCATGTTTGATGATGGGTTAGACTATAATGAGGTTGCGGCCCTCAATATAAGTAAAGATGATTTGGTTGCCCTTTTTGCAAACCCAAAAACTGGTTTACATGTTGACTGCAAAAAGCCCAAACAATCAATTAAATGGTACACAAATGACACTATACGTGTGAACTTTTGGGATTTTTGGTGGATAGTTTTTAACGTCCCTCTACACCACAATTTAGAGGTGCCATTTTATTTCATTAGAAAATTGTATGGAAAATTTGCGTTGGGCCTCAAGGTGAACTATTGGAGCATGAAGCCTAACATGGGTGTAGGACTAGGAGCTCCTCAGGATAGACCCTTTGCCCGGTGAAAGAAAGCTAGCACTTTTTCCCCCCCTACTGATGTCTCCCCACCTCCTTGAGTGCAACATCCTGATATCATTGCAAAGGCTAACTCTTAGACTATTAGAGCCATCCATAGATTGACTAGCCTATAGATATCCTAGGCTAGGTCAGTGTTGCCTCCCCATGTTGAGGATGCTAGCAAGAGTTCATCATTGGCAAGCTCATCACATGTTTGTGTACCCCATTGTTGCGTAACATGCAAGAATATTTGTCTGGGTCCCAGAGGTGATCTTTTTGAGTATTAGTTTGTATTTGATGAGGATACACTAGATGAATTATAGAGACTACAAACCCTAATGTAAGAGAGGAGAGGCATGCATAGGCATGGACTCCTTCTGTGTTAGGACATGTATACATTTTTTTGTTACGACATATGCAATTTAAAGTTAATCTTTATAATAGAGTAATTTTAATTTTTAAGCCATATTGACTTATAGATGTATCTGATCTTCATTCATGTTTAGTTGATAACTGAGGAGGAGCTCAGATAGGTTGATGATTCCACACTCTTGGCTATTTCATTTGGCCTTAAGAAATCTATGGTACATTATGTTTTGTTCTCATTGTTTACTCTATTTGATATTGTAGCATATGTGGTTTCATGTCTTTCTTCTTTCTTGCAGGTATCACCGGTCCCTAGGGGACAGAGTGTGGGGGATGAGGTAGGAGCCATTGACAAGGGAAAGGTAATTAGGTACTTTCTATTTGATTAAATATTGATGCATTCTTGTAAAATGTTTGTGGTATTGAAATTTAATTACATTCTTTATTGTATAGGGCATGGCTATTGGTGATGAGCCCATGCAAATTCCCCGTCGCAAATGCCATGGCATTTCCATTTGCACTAAGAGCCCCATTGTATGTATAAGTATCATTTATTTTTTATTTTTCTTATTTTCACAAATAAATTTAACATTGATTTTCATGATCTTAAAAACTAGAATTTAGCATCTCATAGGAAACACCTAGTGCACACAAGGTTGGACGACAGAGTTTTGTATCTTTGCTTACGTAACCATTATATCTTAAGGAGGAGTCAACATAGGTAAGTTGTAGTTTTAATTCTTGATTATATGTTATAAATCTAGCATGCTATGAATTATAATGTTATAGTTTAACTTGTAGATTCATCTGACAAACATATTTGAACATACACAAGCCACAATTAGTGAGGTACAAGCATTGCAGAGGACATATGAGAGGACTCTTGACTGGCACAGGAGATCAACGAGAGAGGTATCTATGATGAAAGTTTAATACTATAAATCTTCATTAATAAAAAGATTATTATGCATCTGAGTAATTCAAAGTTAGATAAAACGAATCATATAAATTTAGTAGTCTAACTTTGGGTTTTCCTTTTTTGTTTATGTAGGAGGCATCTGATTTACCTAGTGTAGCAAAGAGGTTGCATTTTGATCATCCACCAACAGCCTAGGATAGTATAGTTGTCATAGTATGCGTCATGAGACATTTTGCGATGGCATATGCCACATTGTTTACAGAGACATTGATATTATACACATTTTGATGGCATGATCAACCACATTTTGTATATGGATCTATGTATTTTGATATATATTTGTGTAATTTATCTATGGATACATGAACTTTGATATATATATTTGTGTAATTTCTCTATGGATACATGTATTTTGATATATATTTTTGTCATTTATGTGCACAATGATATACATATTAATTTAGTATAGTATTGTTCAATTTATCATGGATCATGTGTATTATTCATGTTTATGGAATATCATTCATTTTGATCATGTTTGTTATATTTGATTCAAATGCAATAATTTGTGAATAACATTTTAACAACCTTTATTATCAAAATTTGATGCAATGTTTAATTTGAAATGTTGTCATATATGTTTAATCGTAAATAATCTTTGTAATCCACCTCCTTCACCCTAGTACATCAACTTTACAAAGAAAAATGAGAACAAGTGCTATTATAAGACTTTACTACACATTTGGCTTACTTGGTAATGCAAGAAAGATTCAAAGCTTCCATCAGCATCATGACATTGATATGAATGAGTTTGGATCAACCAACAGCTCAAAAATAACTAAAAATCAATATCTCAAACAAATTTCAACTAGATGTTGTTGTTAGCACATTAAAATCACAATCATAGCAAGGTAATTTGACACCTTATATACGTGTTTCCAACCTTGTATGGTCATGCTCAAACCCCTAACTAACTCTTTGCACTCATTTTCACTTTGCAAGAAAAAGTTGCAAAAGTTGCAAAATTGTAATTTTGTAACTTTTGCAATTTTGAGCATTTTTGCTATAACTTAAAATTCTTAATTAGACAAGTTCACCAAACTTGGTAAGGGGTCCAAGATAGTTTTTGACCCTTGGTCAACTTTTCTACCACTTTGGTCAACCTAACCCCTATTTAGCAACTTATAGTCATAATAGCAACCTAGGAGCAAAAACCCACTTAGCGACTAAGTTAACCTTACCTAAGGACCTCATAGGTCTTATTAAAACACTAGTGATGTGCTACCATAAGTACAAGCCAAAATGACAAGAAAGAATCACCAGGTACAAACTAGACTACCTAGGTGCTCCTGCACTAGGGCAGTTGTAGATGATGGAGGCTTTTTACGGCTAGAAAAAGGGTGTTAGTAGGGTTCACCTACCCATCCAGAGCTAATGTAATTGAAAATTTGATGTCAAGATCAGTGGTTTCAAAGTTATGCTGTGATGCACCTATGAACTGACGTACACTGTGAGTTTTAGGATCGAGCGAGACCGCTGTGCCAAATCCAAATGGAATGTGATCTCTCAAAAATGAGATAGGTTATTTTAGGCCTCGACATGACCATCATGTAACATTCAAAATTTCATCAATATCCCTCATGATCTCTAAGTTACAACCCTCATAAGATTGACCTCGATATACACATAGAGCACCTTGGAGACTTTTCAGTACGGGGTGGCTACGGACGATGGATGCTCTTTGCGGCTAGAAAAAGGGTATCACTAAGGTTAAGACACCCATCCAGAGATAATGGAACTGACAATTTGATGCCAAGATTAGTAGTTTCAAAGTTACACTGTGATGCACCTACGAATTGAGGCACACTACGAGTTTTGGCATCAAGCGAGATCACTGTGTTGAATCCAAACTGAATGTTATCTTTGTAAAATGAGATAGTTTATTTTAGGCCTCGACATGACCATCCTATAGCATTAAACATTTCATCCATAGCCCTCATGACCTCTAAGTTACGATCCTTGGAAGATCGACCTCGATACACACTTAGAGCACCTTGGAGACTCTTCATTATGAGGTGGCCATGAACGATGGATGTTCTCCTTGGTCTGAACAAGAGTGTCACTAGGTTTCACCTTCCCATCCAAAGCTAATGGATATGAAAATTCAATGCCAAGATTAGCGATTTCAAATTTACGCTATGATGCACCTATGAACTGAGGCACACTGCTAGTTTTGGCATCAAGCAAGATCGCTGTGTTGAGTCCAAATAGAACGTGATCTCTCAAAAATGAAATAGGTTATTTTAGGCCTCATCATGACCATCATATATCATTCAAAATTTCATCAATATCCCTCATGAGCTCTGAGTTATGACCCTCAAAAGATCGACCTCGATACACACTTAGAGCACCTTGGAGACTCTTTGGTACAGGGTGGCTGCAGATGATGGATGCTCTTTGCCAATAGGAAATGGGTGTCACAAGGGTTCACCTACCCATCTAGAGATAATGGCGATGATGATTTGATGCCAAGATCAATGGTTTCAAAGTTACGATGTGATGCACCTATGAACTGAGGCATACTGTGAGTTTTGGCATCGAGCAAGATCATTGTGCCGAATCCAAATAGAATGTGATCTCTTGAAAATGAGATAAATTATTTTAGGCCTCAGCATGATCATCTTGTAGCATTTGACATTTCATCAATAGCCCTCACGATCTCTGAGTTACGACCCTCAAAAGATCGACCTAGATACACACTTAGAGCACCTTGGAGACTCTTGGATACAGGGTGGCCACAGATGATGGATGCTCTCCATGGATAGAACAAGGGTGTCACTAGGGTTTAACTACCCATCCAGAGCTAATGGCACTAATGATTTGATGCCAAGAATAATAGTTTCAAAATTAAGCTATGATGCACCTATGAACTAGGGCACACTGCGAGTTTTGGCTTCGAGCGAGATTGTTGTGCCGAATCCAAATGGAATGTGATATCTCAAAAATGAGATAGGTTATTTTAGGCCTTGCCATGACTGTCATGTAGCATTCAATTTTTCATCAATAACCCTCACAAGCTCCGAGTTATGACCCTAGAAAGATCGACCTTGATACACACTTAGAGAACCTTGGAGACTCTTTGGTACGAGGTGGCTACGGATGATGGAGGATCTCCATGGCTAGAAAAATGGTGTCACTAGAGTTCACCCACCTATTCGGAGCTAATGGCATTGACGATTGAATGCCAAGATCTGTAGTTTCAAAGTAATGCTATGATGCACCCATGAACTAAAGCACACTACGAGTTTTGGCATCGAGCGAGATCGTTGTGCCAAATCCAAATGAAATGTGATCTCTCAAAAATGAAATAGGTTATTTTAGGCCTCACCATGATCATCTTGTAGCATATTACAATTCATTGATAGCTCCCATGAGCTCTGAGTTAAGACCTTCAGAAGATCGACCTTGACGTGCACTTAAAGCACCTTGGAGACTCTTAAATACGAGGTGGCTACGAATGATGGAGGCTCTTTGTGGCTAGAAAAAGGGTGTCACTAGGGTTCACTTTCCCATTTGGAGCTAATGGTACTGGCAATTTAATGCCAAGATCAGCGGTTTCAAAGTTACGTTGTCATGCACCTATGAACTGAGGCACACTGTGAGTTTTGACATCAAGCGAGATCGCTATGTCGAATCCAAATAGAATGTGATCTCTAAAAAATGAGATAGATTATTTTAGGCCTAGCCATGGCCATTATGTAGCATTCAACATTTCATAGATAGCCCTCATGAGCTCTAAGTTATGACCCTCAAAAGATCGACCTCAATACGCACTTAGAGCACCTTGGAGACTCTTCAGTATGAGGTGGCCACGGATGATGGAGGCTCTCTATGGCTAGAATAAGGGTGTCACTAGGGTTCACCCACCTATCCAAAGCTAGTGGCATTGATGATTTGATACCAAGATCAATAGTTTCAAAGTTATGTTGTGATGCACCTATGAACTGAGGCACACTGTGAGTTTCAACATCGAGCAAGATTGCTGTGCAAAATCCAAATAGAATGTGATCTCTTGAAAATGAGATAGGTTATTTTAGGCCTCACCATGATTGTCATGTGACATTCAATGTTTCATCAGTAGCCCTCATAAGATTTGAGTTACGACCCTCAGAAGATTGACCTCAATACGCACTTAGAGCACCTTGGAGACTCTTCAGTACAGGGTGGCCGCAAATGATGAAGGCTCTCCACAGCTAGAAAAAGGGTGTCATTAGGGTTCACCCACCCATACAAAGATAATGGAACTAATGATTTGATGCCAAGATCAACGGTTTAAAAGTTACATTGTTATGCACCTATGAACTAAGGCACACTGTGAGTTTTGGCATCGAGCGAGATCGTTGTGCCAAATCCAAATGGAATGTGATATCTTGAAAATAAGATATATTATTTTAGGCCTCACCATGAATATCTTGTAGCATTCAACATTTCATTGGTAGCCGCCACAAGCTCTGAGTTAAGACCTTCAGAAGATTAACCTCGATACGCACTTAGAGCACCTTGAAGACTCCTCGATATAGGGTGGCTACAGACAATGGAATCTCTCTATGGTCAGAAGAAGGGTTTCACTAGGGTTCATCCACCTATCTAGAGCTAATGGTGTTGACGATTTGATGCCAAGATCAATGGTTTCAAAGTTACGGTGTGATGCACCTATGAACTGAGGCACACTACGAGTTTCGACATTGAGCAAGATCATTGTGCCGAACCCAAACAGAATGTGATTTCTCAAAAATGAGATAGGTTTTAAGGCCTCACCATGACCATCATGTATCATTTTATGTTTCATTGATAACCCTAACAAACTCTAAGTTACGACCCTTGGAAGATCGACCTTGATACGCACTTAGAGCACCTTGAAGATTCTTCGGTACAGGGAGGCCATGGATGATGGAGGCTCTCCACAACTAGAACAAGGGTATCAATAGGGTTCACTCACCCATCCTAAGCTAATGGCACTGATGATTTGATGCTAATATCAGCGGTTCCAAAGTTACACTGTGATGCACCTATGAACAGAGGCACATTGTGAGTTTTAGCATCAAGCGAGATCACTGTACCAAATCCAAATGGAATGTGATATCTCAAAAATGAGATAGGTTATTTTAGACCTCTCCATGACCATCATGTAACATTCAACATTTCATCAATAGCCCTCATGAGCTCCGAGTTATGACCCTCAAAAGATCGACCTCGATACGCACTTAGAGCACCTTGGAGACTCTTTGGTATAGGGTGGCCGCAGATGATGGAGGCTCTCTATGGCCAAAAAAAGGGTGTCACCAAGATTCACCTACCCATTCAAAGTTAATGGCACTAATGATTTGATGCCAAGATCAACAGTTTCAAAGTTATGTTGTGATGCACCTATGAACTAAGACACACTAAGTTTTGGCATCGAGCGAGATTGTTGTGTCAAATCCAAATGAAATGTGATCTCTTCAAAATGAGATAGGTTATTTTAGGCCTTACCATGATCTTCTTATAAAATTTTACATTTCATTGATAGCTCCCACGAGATCCAAGTTAAGACCTCCAGAAGATCGACCTCGACACACACTTAGAGCACCTTGGAGTCTCCTCGGTATGGGGTGGCTACAGATGATGGAGGCCCTTCGCAGCCATAATAAGGGTGTCACTAGGGTTAGTATTAAGAAAAAACATTACCTTTTAACTCTCTCAAGTTTTTCGCATTGGGCACATTGCAAGTTTGGTTTTAGTATGTATTAAAATCATCATTTTTTAGTTACCTTCACATAAATTGCATTAAGTAAAATCATCTTTGTTTCTTACATTAAATCAACAAGTTTACATTTACAATATCTCAAGTATTTCATCATTATTACATCAATATACAACTACCAAAAATCATACTGTCAAAAATAGTAGTGTCAAAAATCATAGTGTCAATAAAAGTATTGTAAAAAATTGTAGTGTCAAAAATAGAATATATTTTTCTTCATTCTGCTCCTTATTTAGTTTTTTATCTTCATGTATGGCTACTCCACATCATGTACCTACATTCCAATATCATAAAAAATATTACTAACTTATTGTATTAAGCAATATAATCATCGGTTCACCAAATCATTATGAACAAAATAACATAAGAAGTAAATATACCTAATCGAGTGTTCCAGTAGGGTCCTCTCTCTATTTTAGGGTCTCCAATAGGGCTTCATGATCAGAATTTGTAATAGTTAAAAAATATTTTACTTTTGGTCTTCCTTGATGCTTCAACAAATTTACATTTGTTGCTCTAATAAGATGCAAATATATGAGAATTATTTTGTGCTTCTGATAGTCTTTGAATATAGGAATTCCATTTCTTCTAAGCATGCATGTTCACAGCCATGTTCCAGTGACAACCACTAAACCAGTAGGATATGTGAATCCATCATCATCTGTGATTAGTTGTGCAAGCTTTTGTTTACCTCTTACACAATGTACTAACCAATAATCTGATTTCTCATCATTCCCCTATGGTGCAACCAATGCAAAGACATGTCCTAGCTGAAGAAGATCTGATAGATGACTATGCTTAAGTGAACTTTCCATGTCATCATTTCTAATAGAGGGTATGATAGACAATGGAGTAAGATAATGTGGAGCCCATGTGTCCACCCACTCATTTGACTCACAGTGATCCCAATCACACTGAAAACAACTATGACAAAAGCAAGCTAGTTATCGTGTCCAAATGGTCCATGTACTAGAATCAGAGCTCCAGAATTAATGCATTTTTTATGACTCTCTCACTGTAGCACAATTTGATCTATCACCTATGGACCCTTCCTCAACCAACCAAAAGAACCTGCATACTACTGAATCAAGAGTCCCCCCTTGTGTTAATGCTGAACTACACCAATCAACAATGCTACAAGCATCAAGAAGTTCTGCTCTTAAAATCTTCAATTTCTCTTTAACTATAGCTCTCTTCACACATGTCCTGCTCCATCATGTTTCCCTTTTCCATGGCTGAACTCAAAAAAATTTCAAATATGAGGCACCCCCTCTCTACATGCATCCTACACAACCAATAAAACATGCAAGCATTCTTGAATTGTCTTGTACAATTATCTGACCAAATGATATGTCTATCCATAGCAATTGCATGCTCCTATAAGAAATAAAAAAAATCTTGAAACAATGTTGCACAAACTTGTGAGGGTGAGATCTATCATCACTCATATAAAAATGGTACTCTCTAATAATCTTATAATTATCTTGTGCACTATCAGGGGTATGTCTATATGTTATGTGGACAAAAATAGCAATCTGAATGGAGTTGTAATACTGAGATTGTGTCTCATTTTGAGGTTGCAATGTGTAGTTCTTAGCAAAGTCAACAACTGATATAATAGTGCCAATGGAAAAATTCTCCTTACACATTCTAAATTGTTAATCCAACCACTGAGGCCTATGACTATGTCTTGCATACTTGTAGAAAAGATTTGTCTTGAGATCTGAAATAAAACTAGCCACACTGATTTCTTTTGCAACCAATTCACATCTAGAGCCCTCACCCCCACTCTTCAATGTGTATTTTACCGTTTTATATACCATTTTTTTTACTATTGTCTTCCCAAGATCTTGTTCACACCCTTCATGGAAACATGTGTTAAATTTGGATAAGCCACCACATTCTGAACACTTCTCATTTAAGCAAGCATTTCTGTAAAAGAAATAACCATCAACTCTATTACATAAAAAATGATCTAGCAAGTCTCTTGATGATTTTGGAAGACCACTACCACTACAATTCTCCAACATTTTTTTACTATGCAAAGTAGAATGGATGGAGCATAATAGTTTATGGTGCATAGAAAACTTGACATGATATTTGCAATGACATGTATTTCAAATTTTAATTGGAAAACAATAAAATGACTTAAAAGATTTTTAAAAACCCTTTGTGATATATGAAAACTTGGATGGCTCTCTCTAAATTGTTTGGACAATATAGTTTGACTTACCTCAGAATAATGTTTAGGATGTGGCATGCGATCTCTGATGCCAATTCTCAACTTTAACATGTCTTTAGCATTGAGTGATACTCTCGAGCTAGAGTGCCAAAGTTGTGTAATTTCTTCCTTCACATCATCAGATAACTTCTTATCAAAATGTGGAAGCCTCCCACCAAAAGCCCATGTTTCATTTTGAAAAGGATCATCAATTCTCTCGCGTCTACTAAGTGCTCTTCTTAAAATAGTACAATTTAGGTTCAAGTCAATACAAGTTTGTCTCATATATCTACCTTTCTCAAATGATGACTTACCAAAGAGGTTTTAATAACCCTTCAAGAAACTCTCTTATCCTTCTCCCTACTATTTTTCCCAGTGCTATTGAGAGCACTGAAAAGATTCTTCACAATAATGATATTTCTTTCCAATTTTTTATTGACACAAATCTTCGATTTGGAAAGCATAGGTCTCATTTTTGCATCTTTAATCAGTGCATAAAAAGTTGACATTGCTCCACCACTATCTTGTTGTCAAAAAATATCTTATATAGTCTTGAAGCCCATAACTGAATGGTTCTTTCTAATTTTTTCCCTTCCAAATTGGTAATAATTGTTTCATCAATTTAAATTATCCATTTTGGTGTTATAGAACCTTCCTGTCGATTATAATTAGGAGATATGTAAGGTTCCTGTGCATTGTCATTTTTTACATGGTCAATCATAAAATTAACATTATGATTTGGTAGCATTTCATCCTCCAAATTTTGATTTTCTAAATTTCCAATCTTGACATTATTGTTATCAATTGGTAAATTTTTATTCCCCAACTGCACATATTCATTATCTAACTCTATGATTTCACCTTCAACCAATACATCATGAACTTGACTCACATGTATCATACCTTATCTCTTCCTTCAGTGATTTAGCTTGTCCCTTTCCCTATATGTTGCAATGTATTCATTGGATAACGTCCTTTTGCGTTTAACCTTTTGATGGCTATTGCTCCCCATTCAGATGACAATGGCAGACACCTAATCATATATTATAGAGCCTTTTTTTATCATATAGGCCCCAAAAAGTCAATTTTCTCCAAATTCATGAAAATGGCCCACAAAAAGAGTGATTTTTGGGTTTGCAGTGAAAGGGAATATGTTGGAAAAATCATGTTAGTATTATCAAGTACCCGATCTCATATCGAGTATCTGATATCAAATCGGATACCCAATATCAGATCGGGTACCCAAAATTGATTCTCAAATTTTGGAGGGAAGTGAACAATTTTTTTGAGAAATGTAAACAAATTTCATTACTATATATGATTAATATATATTATTATTATTAAATATGATTTATATATGATTATTATATTATATTATTATGATTTTTAATATTATTATTAAATATAATAGCATAATATATGTTATTATTGTTATTAAGATTATTATGACCTATAAACATTATATATATATATATGATTATTATAAATTTTACTATCATTAATAAATATAGTATAGTAATATATATTATTATTGTTATTATTATTATTATGACCTATGATCCATTTCGTTGGTTCGAATGCATCAAGACTATGACCCCTCTCAATGGATTTGAACTAACCAAATGCATCTTTAGGGGCCCTAGGGCCCCTACAGATGCATTTGGTTGGTTTGAACCCATCGAGAGGGGTCATAGGTTATCCTCTGAACCCTCTTGATGCATTTCATGAAAATATATGTCCCTAAGGGCCCTAGGGCGCCTAGGAACACATTTTGTTGGTTCGAATGTGTCAAGAGGGATGCATTTCATGACAATGTATGTCCCTAGGGTCCCTAGGGACACATTTGGTTGGTCATTGAGAGGGGTCATAGGTTAAACAATGAACCCCCTCGATGCATTTCATGACAATGTATGTCCCTAAGGGCCCTAGGGACCCATTTGGTTGGTTCAAATGCGTTGAGAGGGTTCATAGGTTAACCTATGACCCCTCTCAATGCATTTTATGACAATGTATGTCCGTAGGGGCCCTAGGGCCTCTAGAGACCCATTTGATTGGTTTGAATGCATCAAGATGCATTTCATGACAACATATGTCCTTACCCCTCTCGACGCATTTGAACAAGCCAAATGTCCCTAGGGGCCCTCTCGATGCATTTCATGAAAACATATGCCCCTAAGGGCCCTAGGACCCTTAGGGACACATTTGGTTGGTTTGAATGAATCGAGAGGGGTCATAGGTTAACCTATGATCCCTGTCAATGCATTTTATGACAACATATGTCCCTAGGGGGCCTAGGGCTCCCAAGGTCCCATTTGGTTGGTTCAAATGCATTAAGAGGGGTCATAGGTGAGACATTTCATGAAAGCATATGTCCCTAGGGGCCCTAGGGCCCATAGGGACCCATTTGGCTAGTTTCAATGCATATAGAGGGTCATAGCTTAACCTATGACCCCTCTCAACACATTTCATGACAACGTATGTCACTAGGGGCCCTAGGGATGTATTCGATTGGTTTGAATGAGTTGAGAGGGGTAATAGGTTAACCCCTCTCAATCCACTTCATGACAACGCATGTCCCTAAGGGCCCTAGGGCCCCTAGGGATGCATTTAGTTGATTACAATGCATCGAGAGGGGTCATAGGTTCTATGCATTTAATGACAACATATGTCCCTAGGGGACCTAGGGCCCTTAAGGACACATTTGGTTGGTTTGAATGTGTTGAGAGGGGTCGATGCATTTCATATCATTATATGTCCCTAGGGGCCCTAGGGACGTATTTGGTTGGTTTGAATGCATTGAGAGGGGACATAGGTTAATCTATGACCCCTCTCGATGCATTTCATGATAACATATGTCCCTAAGGGTCCTAGGGCCCCTATGAACACATTTGGTTGGTTCTAATGCATCGAGATGGGTCATAGGTAAATCTATGACCCCTTTCAACACATTTAATGATAACATAAGTTGCTAGGGGCCCTACGGCTACTAGGGACACATTAGGTTAGTTCCAATGCATTGAGAGTGATCACAAGTTAGCCTATGACCCCTCTCGATGCATTTCATGACAACATACGTCACTAGGGCCCCTGGGGCCCCTAGGGATGCATTTGGCTAGTTCAAATGCATCGAGAGGGGTCATAAGTTAATCTATGACCCTTCTCAATAGATTTCATGATAATGTATGTTAGTAGGGGCCCTAGGGTCCCTAGGAACGATTTTGGTTGGTTCAAATGAGTCGATACGGGTCATAGATTAAACTATGACCCCTCTCGATGCATTTCTTGACAATGTATGTCCCTAGGGGTCCTAAGGCCCCTAGAGATGCATTTGGTTGGTTCCAATGCATTGAGAGGGGTCATAGGTAAATCTATGACCCCTCACGATGCATTTCATGACAACATATGTCCCTAGTGGCCCTAGAGCTCCTAGGGATGTATTTGGTTGGTTTGAATGCATCGAGAGGGGTCATAGGTTAACCTATGACCCCTCTCTATGCATTTCATGATTGGTTCCAATGCGTTGAGAGGGGTCATAGGCAAACCTATTACCTCTCTCAATTCATTTCATGACAACATATGTCCCTAGCAACCCTAGGGCCCCTGGGGACACATTTGGTTGGCTCAAATGCATCGAGAGGGTTCATAGGCTCAATGCATTTCATGACAATATATGTCCCTAGGGATCCTAGGGCTCCTATGGATGCATTTGGTTGGTTCAAATACATTGAGAGGGTTAACCTATGACTCCTCTCGACACATTTCATGACAGTGTATGTTTGGTTGGTTCCAATGAGTCGAGAGGGGTCATAGGTATAACTATGACCCCTCTTGACATATTTCATGACAACATATGTCCCTAAGGCCCATAGGGCCCCTAAGGACATATTTTTTTGGTTTGAATGCATCAAGTGGGGTCATAGGTTAGCTCTCGATGCATTACATGACAACATATGTCGCTAAGGGTCCTAGGGCCCCTATGGATGCATTCAGTTGGTTCGAATGTGTCAAGAGGGGTCATAGGTTAACCTATGAACCCTCTCGACATATTTCATGACAAAATATGTCCCTAGGGGCCCTATGGCCCCTAGGGATGCACTTGGTTGTTTCTAATGCATCGAGAGGGGTCATAGGTTAACCTATGACCCCTCTCGATGCATTTCATGACAATGTATGTCCCTAGTGGCTCTAGGGCCCCTAGAGATGCATTTGGGTTGTTTGAATGTGTTGAGACTCGATGCATTCATAAAAACGTATGTCTCTAAAGGTCCTAGGAACAAATTTGGTTGGTTCCAATGCATCGAGAGGGGTCATAGGTTCTTAATGCATTTCATGACAACATATGTCCCTAGGTGACCTAGGGCCCCTAGGGACGCATTTGGTTGGTTTGAATCCATCGAGAGAATTCATAGGTTGACCTATGACCCCACTCAATGCATTTCATGGCAACATATGTTTCTAGGGGCCCTAGGACCCCTAGGGACACATTTGGCTGGTTTAAATATGTTGAGAGGGGTCATAGGTTAACCTATGACCCCTCTTAACTCATTTCATGATAATGTATGTCCCTAGGGGTTGTAGGGCCCCTAAGGACACATTTGGTTGGTTCTAATCCATCGAGAGGGGTCATAAGTAAACCTATGACCTCTCTCGATGCATTTCATGACAATGTATGTCCCTAGGGGCCTGAGGGCCCTTAGGTATGCATTTGGTTTGTTTGAATGCGTTGAAAGGGGTCATAGGTTAACCTATGACCCCTCTCGATGCATTTCATTACAACATATGCCCATAGGGGCCATAGGGACCCATTGGGAATGTGTCGAAAGGTGCCACTAGGGGTCCTAGGGACATATGTTGTCAGAAAATGCATCGAGAGGGGTCATAGATTAACCTATGTCCCCTTTCGATGCATTTCATGACAACGTGCATTTGGTTGGTTTGAGTGCATTGAAAGGTTTCATAGGTTAACCTATGACTCATCTTGATGCATTTCATGACAACATATATTCTTAGGACCCCTACGGACACATTTGGTTGATTTCTATGACCCCTCTCAATGAATCTCATGATAACATATGTCCCTAGTGGCCCTATGTCCCTTGGGGATCCATTGAGAATGTGTCGAGAGGGGTCACTAAGGGCCCTAGGGACATTTTTTTTCATTAATTTCTATCAAGAAGGGTCATAGGTTAACCTATGACCCTTGTCAACACATTTCATGACAACATATGTATGTCCCTAGGGGCCCTAGGGCCCCTAATGGTGTATTTGGTTGTTTTGAATTCATTGAGAGGGGTCATAGGTTAACCTATGACCCCTATCTATGCATTTGATAATGTATGTCCCTAGTTGTCCTAGAGTCCCTAGGCAAGCATTTGGTTGGTTTGAATGTGTTTAGAGGGGTCATAGGTTAACTTATGACCCCTCTCAACACATTCATCACAATCTATGTCCCTAGGGGCCCTAGGGCACCTAGGGACACATTTAGTTGGTTCCAATGCATCGAGAGGGGTCATAGGTTCTCAATGCATTTCATGATAATGTATGTCCCTAAGGGACCTAGGGCCCCTAGGGATGCATTTGGTTGGTTTGAATGCATCGAGAGGGGTCATAGGTTTCATGACAACATATGTCCCTAGGGGCCCTAGGACCCCTAGGGACGTATTTGGTTGGTTTGAATGGTTGGTTCCAATGCATTGAGAAGGGTCATAGGTAAACCTATGACCTCTCTCTTTGCATTCCATGACAACATATGTCCCTAGGGCCCCTAGGGATGGTTTTGGTTGGTTTGAGTGGATCAAGAGAGATCATAGGTTAACCTATGACCCCTCTTAATGCATTTCATAACAACATATGTCCTTAGGATCCCTAGGGCCCTTATCGACGCATTTGGTTGGTTCGAATGTACCAAAAGGGGTCACAAGTTAACCTATGACCCCTCTCAATGCATTTCATGACAACATATGTCCCTCAGGTCCCACCCATTGGGAATGCATCGAAAGGTGTCACTAGGGATCCTAGGGACATATGTTGTCATGAAATGCATTGAGAGGAGTCATAGGTTAACCTATGACCCCTCTCAAGGCATTTCATGAAAACATATGTCCATGTTAACCTATGACCCCTCTGAATGCATTTCATGAAAACATATGTCCATGTTGTCATGAAATGCATTGAGAGGGGTCATAGGTTAACCTATGACCACTCTCAAGGCATTTCATGAAAACATATGTCCCTAGGGGCCCTAGTGCACCTAGTGATGCATTTGGTTGGTTTGAATGTGTCAAGAGGGGTCATAGGTATGCATTTTATTACAACATATGTCCCTAGGGCCTTTAGGGATGCATTTGATTGATTCCAATGTGTCAAAAGGGGTCATAGGTTAACCTATGACCCCTCTTGACACATTTCATTACAACATATGTCCCTAGGGGCCATAGGTCCCCTAGGGACCCATTTGGAATGCATCGAAAGGGGTCACTAGGGGCCTTAGGGACATTTAGGGACATTTTTCATCATGAAATGCATCAAGAAGGGTCATAGGTTAACCTATGACCCCTCTCAACACATTTCATGACAACTTATGTCCCTAGGGGCCCTAGGGCCCCTCGGGATGCATTTGGTTGGTTTGAATGCATCGAGAGGGGTCATAGGTTAACCTATGATCCCTCTCAACACATTTCATGACAAAATATGTCCCTAAGGGGGCCCCTAGGGATGCATTTGTTTGGTTCCAATGCCTCCCTCTTGACACATTTCATGGCAACATATGTCCTTAGGGTCCTTAGGGCCCCTATGGACACATTTGGTTGGTTTGAATGCATCAAGAGGGGTCATAGGTTAACCTATGACCACTCTCAACACATTTCATGACAACATATGTTCCTAGAGGCCCTAGGACTCCTGAGGACACATTTGGTTAGTTTGAATTCATTAAGAGGTGTCATAGGTTAACCTATGACCCCTCTCGATGCATTTCATGACAACATATGTCCCTAGGGGCCCTAGGGCCCCTAGGAAATGATTTGGTTGGTTCCAATGCATCAATAGGGGTCATAGGTTAACATTTGACCCCTCTCAATGCTTTTCATGCCAATGTATTGTTAGAATTGTTTTAGAATAACTGAGAAGGGGGGGGGGGGGGGGGGGGGGGGGGGGGGGGTGAATCAGTTATTCAAGGTCTAAATGTCCTATTCAAACTTTTTTTCAAGTGTAGTGAACTAATTCAACCATTCATTCATCCAAGCTATGACTTATCTAATCAGCAAGTTACTATAAATCAACATGCAAGTATAACACACAAGAAATCGACACATGACATAGTGATTTACGCGGAAACCCAATTTGGGAAAAAAAACTAGTAACATGGTACTCAATTCTCACCCTTCTAAAGTGATGCCCTATGAAAGGCCTACCCTCTTAAAGGCTTACAACAGAGTATTAAATGTGACCTTGTTAGAGGATTTAACCACCTTGTTAAAAGTGGGCCTAGTTAGGGGATTTTAGAACATTCACTTGGAATGCCACCCTATTAAAGGATTTACAAATGGTTGTTAGGCCAACCTAAGTCCATAAGATTTTTAGATCTAATACAATTTCTAGAGAGTATTAGAAAACCTTGACCTGATTACAACATACAACTTATCTTGCAGATCTCAGATCACTTCTCAGCTCATACCCTTTCCTGGCCTTCACTCTCTACAACTCTTAATAGCTTGCCTTATTTTTCAAGCTTTGTCTCCTCAATATACTAGTGCAATATTTTCTTAATGACCACTCTTAGAAGTAGAGCATCTATGCTCTTCCTTCTCCTAGATGTATCCTTCTTGACACCCTTTCAATCACTTTGAAGATTTTGGCACTTCTATAGCAACAGTATCAACGGCTCTTTGCTTCTTGGTCTATGACTTCTTAAATAGAAGTCCCAGAGTTCCTTTTCCCACTCGATTATTTTATTTTTGAATTTCAATTCACATGGATTAGGTAGGATTCATTGTATCTAACCCGTATTTTGTTTCCTCTAGAAACTTCTTGAATAATCCTTTAGAATTTACCCAAAAATAGTTTACATAAGATTCTGTGCCAATAATTCATCATCCTTATCTTCTAACTCATTCACAAAATTCAATGTAACCACTAAGTCAGCCTAGATTTTGGGAATCTTCATCATTTGAAATAATGCAGCAACTCGACACTATTGAAATACTAGTGCTCGGCACATACTGTGTTACTCGACATCAACTATGTTTTCCTTGATGCTCGACACCTAAAGATCACTCAGCACCAACTGAAAATTTTCTATTGCTTGGCACTTGATCTTTACTTGACACTTGAAGATCACTCAACACACACTAGAAATATCTATTTCTCAGCTTCTACTAAGAATTTTCTCAGCTTCAACTAACTTGCTCGGCACCCACTAATGATCTTAGTTAAAGATTTGCAGTCAACCTTGTTACAACTTCTTCCTCCAATGTATATAAGTGTGACCAACCTCTATATCTTTGAGTATGTCATCAATACATTACTTAACCATTGTCTTAACTGATCCTTGCACTTCATTACAATATCATAACTCAACCTTTCCCTTAGGTGCTCTTGTTACATCTTGTTGATCAAATCCTCTTAATCAATCAACTAAGTGATAGTGCTTGGATCTTATAAGAAAATATCATCCCTACAAATAGTAGGTTTGACATCAATGGAAAAACAATGATTGAAAACATTCTTTTACAACAATCTCCCTCTTTGATCTTTAACAATCAATGAGCTTTTCAATCAGATTTCTAACACGTATGTCCCTAGGTGACCTAGGGCCACTAGGGACACATTTGGTTGGTTCAAATGCATCCAGAGAGGTCATAGGTTAACCTATGACCCCTCTCGATGCATTTCATGACAACATATGTGGTTGATTCAAATGCGTTGAGAGGGGTCATAGGTTAACCTATGACCCCTCTCGACTCATTTCATGACAATGTATGTCCCTAGAGGCCCTAAGGCCCCTAGGGACCCATGTGGTTGGTTCAAATGCATCAAGAGGGGTCATATGATATCTTATGACCCCTCTTGATGCATTTCATGAAAACATATGTTTAGGGCTCGTACGGATGCATTTGGTTGGTTTGAATGCATCGAAAGGGGTCATAGGTTAACCTATGACCACTCTCGATGCATTTTATGACAACGTATCTCCCTAGGGGCCTTAAGAATGTGTCAAAAGGGGTTACTAGGGACACTAGGGACATATGTTGTCATGAAATGCATTGAGAGGGGTCATAGGTTAACCTATGACACCTTTCAATGCATTTCATGACAATATTATATTTAATAATTAATAACCATATATATTGTTATATATAATAATAATGATATATAACTATATTAGATTTAATCATAATAATCATACATAGTAGCATATATAATAATAGTAATAATATAATATTACTATATATAATAATAATTATAATCATAATCATATGTAATAATAATAATGCCCACATTTCCAAAATTTTGATTTCCTCTAAAATGGGTCGTTTCCCTCCAAAATTTCCAATGTGGGTGGTTTCCCTCCAAATTTTTTGCAATTGGTAAAGTTGGACTTTTCTAGAACTTGATTTCATATTAGGTATCCAATCTGTAATCAGATACCCAATTTGAAATCAGGTACCCGATTAGGCTTGGTATTTAGCAAACCTATTTGGTCAACCCAAAAAACATGTTTGAGAAGGTTTCACTTAGACTTCGAGTAGCCATTTGACAATATTATTTTCATCAAAATTGAATGAAATGAAAATAGTTTTTTTATAACACTCTCAAGATTCCATCGATATAATTGCCGTCAAATTCTGTGTTCGATAAGTATTTATTAGTTAATTTTCAATGAAGATGATTATAAAGTGTTGATTAACATACTAATTAAAAAATAGTTATACCTTTCAAATGGTATAACATTTTTGAAATCCAAAAGTTGTGTCACATTCTATGCTTCGCCTAGTATAAGGAAAAAAATTTAATTTGGTAAAGCTTTCAATTAGTTAAGGTGGTCAGACACGGGAGTTATTTTATTCTGAAAAAGTTATAGTAGAAAATTAATATTTAATTATTTATTTGGAATAAAAATACCCAAAATTATGCATCACATCTGAGCAAGAGTCTACTTTTTATATCTATAATTATATTAAAAAATAGTATCGTTTGATTTTGATTAAGGTGGTCATACATACACCTACTTTTTATTTTTGCCCTAAAATTTTCATAATACTACATTAAAATCCAAACTTTTAACCAATCAAATATTTTTTTTTGTAGATAAGGCCTACTAGTTTAGAAACTACATTCAATTTTCTACAAATTATTTTCTTACAACTTTTTGATATAAAGTCCATAACCACTTTAAAATTATCTGTCAAGTTTTTATTTTATTTTTATAGAGGGGTAAACGCTTTGACCTAGAGCTATGAACCAGTGAGGTCACAAATGAGGGACCTCATCCCCATTAGATTTGAACCTTGATGGCAAGGATAACAACTCAACAACTTAATCATCACAACATGCCACTATTTGCAAAATTATCTGTCAAGTTGACATAACTTTGATTTGTTGGTTTATCACTACCACTTAAGGCCATAGTTTGGTTGACCATGATCCTACACATACCCTATACATATATGTATATATATACATATACATAAATATGTATATGTATATATATACATATACATAAATATGTATATGTATATGTATGTATATATGTATAAAACATGGATGAGTGGAGGAATGCCAGTGAAAACAGAACCATTTTCAATTATGTCATCACAACCAAAGATATTGAGTTTCTAAAATCCATCATAATTATTTTTAGAGATTTTTGGATTCGATTGTGTATGTATTTTTTTTGAATCAACGTTTCAGATCGTACTTCAAGATCCATCATCAAGATGAAGCACAACATGAGATGTTTATTAGTAAGTAAGTTGTAGCTATGGACACACTTAAAAGATAAAAGGAAGGAACATGAGAAGACACACAAAATGAGAAAAAATGATAACCAAAATGAAAAAAAAAAAAGAATAAATGAAAGAAAGAGGTGATCAATAATAAAAGAAAGCAAAAAAGAAGAAATAAAAGAAAAAGAAAAAGTCAAGTGAAACAACAAATTATAAGCCAAAAAGAAGGGAAAAGATAGACAACTAGACCTAGAATTTTATGGCCGTATTGGCCAAATTTGCACTTTTGAGCTGTATATGAGAGGTTGAAAATTTGATGGACCGTATAGATTGATAGACTATTTTTTTCTAAAGCTGTAAATATGACACTCAATTTTACTAATAAACCATCACATCTTATTATAAGCAAGTACAATGTATTATTATTTATTATTTAATAATCTAAACATATATGTATGATACATATTTTATTTGATAGTATCTTTTTTAAAATTTTTTTTATATATTTTCAATATTATTTATAACAATATAGAATGTCTTTAAGGTAAAATAAAGAATGTTATGAACTTAGAAACTTGCTTAATTAATTTGATACTTTGTATAATAAAACACATGATTTTTAGAAATTTATTATAAATTTGTGACTTTTACTAATATTAGAAAAAAATATTATTTCAAACTCATAATAGCTTAATCTCTTTAAAATATTTAGATTTTTTTAAAAATGTATTTAAATTATTGCTAAATTTAAATATGAATTTTACAATCATTTTTTTTCATAAAAATTTTAGATTTTTTAAATGTATTTAATTTATTGTTAAATTTAAATGTGAATTTGACAATCAATTTTTTTTCATAAAATGTTTAATGAAAGACATTAAAATGATCAAACTGTGACAAAAAATCATATGATAGACAAGGGTGACCATCAAATTCTAAGCCTTCACACAACTATACACAATAGAAAAATAAAAAACAAGGAGAGGCAAACCATAAGATGAAAATAAGAAAATAATATTAAAACATAAAAAACCAATTAGTTTTTAATATTACAAAAAGACAAGCCAAGGCCATATATAAATGGAGATATAGATATATATGGCAAATGATAAGATGAAAACAAGAAAAACAAAACATAAAAACATAAAAAACTAATTAGTTTTTTATGTTTTGCATCTTATCGTTTGCCTTTCCTTGACTTTTTGATTTTTAGCCTCCCCTCTTATTTTTAAGTTTTAAAGCTAATTCTTCTCTTTGGATTTTTTTTTTTTTGTTCTTTTTCTTTTGTGTAGAGTTGCGTGCAGGCCTGAATTTGATGGCCATATTGGCCATTTTTGCACTTTTGAACTCCATACAATAGGTTAAAAAAATGTAAGATCGTATGGTTTGATGGGCTATTTTCTTAGAGAACCGTCTATATGACAAGTAATTTTCTTATTAAGCCGTCAATATTTGTTATAGGTAAGTTAGTATTATATTTAATATTATACATAAATGTGATTTTATAATATGTATAATATATTTCTATTATAAATATAATATTTTATATTATAGATACTTTAAATTATTTTGTCTCTCTCTTTTGTTAAGTTTCTATTTTGGTGAATGCATATTTGATGAACGATCAACCCCACAGCTCCCAAGAATCACCTGCATGCAAACACCTGTTATAGAAGAGAGAGGCAAAAAGCTATGGAGGCAGGAATTGCCAGATCCATAGATGAGACATTCTTGATGAGAAAAAAGAAAGATTGCTATTATCAAAAGTGAATTCTCAACTTAAGTTTACAATAAGAGATCATCCTTATAAAGGAGATCAAAACCCTAAAAAAAGGTCTAACCTAGGTTGCATCAAAATAATTAATAAAAGAAATTAATTATTAGATGCCTAAAGTTTAGCTTAAGCAACTAGAGTTAATTAGGAAATATCTAATAACTCTAACACCCCCCCTTAAGATAAACTTAGGGAGTAGCTAAAAACCTAGAAACTACTGCTGAAAGTAGAAATGGGTCCCGGCAAACAAAGCCTGATGAGGTACCCAAGCACAACCAAATCTCTGAAAAGAGGAGAAATAGAGAAAACCACATGGGAAAAACCCTACTCCAAAAAGAGATGGAAAACATGCTGAAATAAACTAGTGAAGGACTGAAGAAGCCTCCAAACTAGGGAATGTCCCAGAAGATAGGAACAAAGATGATCATGTAGAACACCACTGAAGCATGTAGAAGCTGCAAAGCTCTGTCAAAAGTAACTGCTGATCTGAAAGACCTCTACTGAAATAGAACCTAACCAGGTAGAGAAGACTATAATCTGCATCGAATCAGGAGGCACACAAAGGCAATCAACTAAACTTGAAGATACAGATGGCATGAAACACCAAAGCCTGAAGAGCTGATCAATCGAACCAAGGAAGCATGAGAAACAATAGAAGAACCCCCCCTAATGCAGACAAGGGTGAGGTGACAGGCACCTGAAAAAGTGGGCCAAAAGAACTGCATGTCAAGGAACCACGATCAAGATGCACAAAATAGTACATGTGTGGGTACTGAGGTGATCAATCTCAGACACATCATGAGGCTAATGTCACGGAAGGGACACTCACTAGATAAAGGAAGATGGGAAACAAAGGCAAAAACATCAACCCCCCATGGCACTTTATCAAAGTAGTGCATGTACAATAAGGCACAAGATATAATGAATCCCAAGAATACAGTAATCTGTATGAGTGTCCTTAGATGACACTACTCGAATCAGAAGGCAAACAAAGGCAAACAACTAAAACGAAAATACAGATGTAGTATGGCACTTTATCTCAGTGCATTTGCAATAATGCATACAAATGATAGCTAAATAGATCAGAAGAGACATAAGACTAATACAGTAGATAGTACAAGTCATGACGAATCATCTAAAGCAAAGAAATCGATCCTCAGACCTGAAACAACCAAGTTATCCATCAGAATGCAAAAGTGCAGAAGACTGAATAAAATGTGCCTGGAGCAGAATCTGGAAAAACAACCAGCATCACTGAAAAGAGGTCAGAAAGACCTTTCCAACGAAATAAAGAATTCCCAAATCGAAGATCGGATGCTCAAGAAATGCCTCCTTCTGACTTTGATAGCAGAAAAAGCTATCAAAACAGCATCAAAACTGAAAACTAACTGTACCACTATGATGGGCTCAGAACCAGCTTTCTGGCAATATCTCGTTTGCAAAAAACAGAGTTCGTTTGCCCAAGATATGAGCAAAAAAGCAAAGGTAGGTTCAAATAGAGGCCGAGGAGGTGACAAGAGTAGAGATGCAGTGCTGATATCAGCAGGTGACGAGCCCAAAGTTGATGGTCAAATGGCCGTCAAGGCAAAAAATGCCATAAAATGACCCCTGTTGAAAAAAAATTCAACCGCCGAAAACAAAAGCCGAACAAAGGGCCGGTGCCGGATTAAAAACTGGTGGCCAAAATAAAAGATCACCTACGTCAATGGTACTAATTTGGATTGAGTGTAGGAATCCGCGCATGGAGAAAACTTAAAAATCATTGATTGCATCCCAAAGTAATTGAAGGCGTTGGGGCCAAGAGCCCAAGCAATCACATATATGAAGAGGCCGCAGGGTTCAAAATTACTGCATGCACAATAACAAATCATTGCCACCCATAAATAAAGGCAAAAGATCGCTGAGAAGGAGGTTGACTTGAAGTCGACAACAATTTTACCACCCAAACTCGTACGTGGCCCAAGTGCATGCACATACACGTCCTCCAACTTAAGCAGTCACTTTAAGTAAAACATGAAGTCAATCATAAAATCTGCCAAACTTCGAGCTGCCAATTTGCCAATCAAATTCTGGTGATCTCATCGTAAATGATGCCAGAAAAAACTAAAGAGGCACGGGGTGGGGCCCGTGAAAGATGGAGTGCTCCAAAAAAAATTTAGGCCCAAATTAGTGGAATGAAGAGGTAAAATTGCAGGAACCATGGACGACTTCCCACTGAATACGGGGGTCACTGAACACTCTCTCTCCCAAAATCACAGAGATGGGTCGAGATGGTGTTCTAAAACTAGGCACATGGAGTCGCTGGCACACCTTCATTAAAGGTCTCCGATGGCCATAGACCGAGGTGAAAAAGCTTGATCTTCTCCCAAATGGAGCAGTGATTGGATGTTGAGCGTGCGCAACTAAAAAAAGGAGTCGTGTAGATGAAGTGTTGCACTGGACACCTCCCAAAAACTTTCACAAAAAACACCATGCCTTGAAAACTGTGCATGGTTGTTTGCTGAGAATACCATGGATGCCCGAAACCGCCTACTCGGAGCAAAATCCACCAAAAATAAAAGTGATGAGAATAGCGCAAAATGGTGCTAGAACTTCACGTTATGGGGCCCTTTCTCCAAGACGGGTTGATTGCGAACCCAAAAAGGAGGAAATGTCAGCGCGGGAATCTGAACCGCCATTCACCACAAACAATCGGTGTGCAAGAAAGCCCTACTGAACCAGCAAATACAGCGGCAAGAGGGGCAAAGGCCAGCCAAGAACACGTGCACGAGAGGGGCACGAATAGCAGCAAGACCCAAAGAAAGGGCTGTGAATCGAACGACGCTCGGGCCTCCATTAGCGCGACAGAAAGTAGCGGATGGAGGAGAAGACCAGGCTCGCCAAGAGACTAGCAACGACCAGAAAAGAAACCTCCAAGATGGAATGCAAGCCGCCAATCAATAACGAAATCCACCATCGAAGGAAAAACAAGTGCCTCAAAAATCAGTGACCTCCCAAATCCAATAAAAAATGCTGAAAGCTTAGATCTAAAAACCAATGTCAGATCGGATGCCAAATTTCTCACAAACAAAACAGGGGCATGAAGATCTGGAGCTCTGATACCATGTTGAAGTTGATGAATGATCAACCCCACAGCTCCCAAGAATCACCTGCATGCAAACACCTGTTACAGAAGAGAGAGGCAAAAAGCTATGGAGGCAGGAATTGCCAGATCCATAGATGAGACATTCTTGATGAGCAAAAAGAAAGATTGCTATTATCAAAAGTGAATTCTCAAGTTAAGTTTACAATAAGAGATCATCCTTATAAAGGAGATCAAAACCCTAAAAAAGGTCTAACCTAGGTTGCATCAAAATAATTAATAAAAGAAATTAATTATTAGATGCCTAAAGTTTAGCTTAAGCAACTAGAGTTAATTAGGAAATATCTAATAACTCTAACATATTTGTATTAATTTAGAATCTTGTTGAAATAAATTATAATAAATATTAAAAACTTATTTTTAAAAACATAAATTTTAAAAATCTCTTGAAGTACTTAGAAACTTATTTTTTTGAGATTTTGGTATATAGTAGTAATTTATTATTATAAGTTGTTTAGAATTTTACATATATTACTAAATAATATTATTATTTCTAAATTATAGAATATTGTTAGTACCTAGATGGACCCAATTTTTTAAATTTTCAATTTGTGGTTTCGAACCTCTTTGAACCAAGGTTCAAAGAAGTTTGAAGTGGTTCAAGGGTTTGAAGTGATTCAAAATGCAGAATAGTTGACTTAGAAGAGTTTAGAATCCATGTTTAGTTTCTGAATTTAGTCTCAGTTCATAATTTAGGTTCAAATTCAGTCAGTTCAGCAGTTTCAAAGGTTCATTTTGCATTTCAAGTAAAATATGTGTTCGATGTGACACAATAGGTATGTTCAAAAGATGGTGCCTAGAATATGCAAGGCTATGATTCAATTTCCAAAACTTGGAGTCCAAAGTTCAAAATTCAGATTCATCAATTTGAAAGTTCAAAATCAAAGGATCAAGTCCCATAGATTTTTGTTCCAAGTTCAGAGGCACAAATGATCAGTTAAGAAGTCTAGTTTCAGAATTGATTTTCAATATCTTGTTTGAAGAGATTAATCTTAGTATGAATATTTCAAAATCACAAGTTCAACAATATGCATGGATAATAATATTATATAGCTATGTAATCCACTATGGATTTGAAGATTACTTTTAATCGTGAACTCCTTTTCAAATGACAATTTTGATGAGATCGGCCCCATTATACTCAATATATATGAACTCTTGTAAATGCAGGGGAATATCATAGTAATGGTGGTAGGTCACTGGTGAAGAAGCTCCATTCATGGAATAAGGGAGAAATTAGAGCCCAATCAAATAATTAAGTTCATCCTTCAAAAGAAAAACAAGGGATCAAGAGAAACAATCCAAAATATTGGGCATAAAAGATAAAAATTAGACCACGATTTTAAATCACAAGTGATTTAGTTTGGAGAAGTTTGCATTATAAATTCTAGAAACAGTCATGATCATGCCTTTGTAGATTGTGAACCACTACATAAACTAGTTTTTCAACCTAATGACACTTAGTTTGTGCATTAATGCTAATTCACTAATAAATGAAATCATCCAAACAATCACAGTGGGCTTGAAGGTTCACAAGCCCCTCTTATATTAAAATGGTGTGCATGCACTCTCAATTGAATGTATACACCTATGTGGAGGAAGATAGACATGTTTCAACAACTGTTAGTACCCGATGTGGTCACAAATTTAAATCTTCAAGTTCAGAGTTTTTGAACCACTTTGAACTGAAGTTCAACGTAGTTCAAAGTAGTTTGATACTTTAGAGGTCCAAAATGGTTTAGTACTTTGAACATGCAGATTCAGAGAAAGGATTCAGACTCAATCACTTCAAGTTCGATGATCCAGTGCAGAGGTATAAAGACCATTGAGTTCAGATTTAGTCTACATAGGAAGATTCACAGACTCAGAATTTAGTTTGAGGGCTTGGTGATCTTAGTATTATGGATGAATTTGGTGGTCTCCAAATGAAATAGTCAGCTTCATTCAATATTTTGAGTTAAATTGATACAAAATGACTTAATATATGCATGAATTCCACACTATCCTGAACATGGATGGATAAAGAAGTGTTCGTTGTCATTTGGGAACAAAATAGCATGTTCAATAATTGCATGTGACATGGATTATCAGCTAAGTGGTATCATTGCTACCATGTGCTAGACGAAGACATCAAGATCACTGGGGAAGGTTTTAAACTTTTGAATGCATAAACTCACAAAGAACCTAAGTCATTGGTCAAAAAGTATTAAATACAAACATAATGGTAAGGGAGAAGTCATGTTTGGTTGACGCACTGCAAGGAAATTATTCATTATGAAAAACATAAGTAACTCAATTCCATCATTCAAATTTTCATATTATGATAATGGTGATCGAGCTTCATCAATTCTCAACAACTGAAGATATTGTTGAAGAGTTAATTATCAATGCTCATTGTGGCATGGGAGCTAATGGAATTAAATCAATCATGGAGTAAACCCAACTATAGAAAGGTATCATTTGAGTTCACTTCCTTGGTGGCATGGTATGGTATGCTTCAAGGATATTATATAAACCACCATCATAAAGTGATGCAAATTTAAATTGAGGCTCAGGTTTAATTAATTTTGGTGCCACTCATAATAAGAAAGAAGAATCGAAGGATGAGCCTGCTCAAATGATATGATAAAAAGTTTTAAAACTTGAATAACATAGATGAAATCTTAGTATAGCAATCCAAGTATGCAGCATGGAGATTGTGGTTGTGCTAATAATAGAAAATCAACCCTCATCCAAGCCCTATTCTACATTATAGAACCTGTAGGGAAGAAAGCTCTCCATGATCAATGGAAAAACATTGCATTAAAATCATGGACCAATACACAACTTTGGTGCATCAGGCCAGGATCGGTTGAGTGTTGGAATGATAATATTCCTATTCTGGCATGCTAATAAAAGGCATTGACATAACAGTGATAGCCATGAGAGGTGAAGCATCAGACTAAACATGCATGATAATGCCAAGAACCCCAATTATGAGCAAGGAATGCATAGAGTTCATCAATATAATGAGGCCATGAGTTCCAATGATTCAATTAGACTCAACCAAACAAAACTCCATACCATTAGCATTGACACAATAGATTATGTGTCATATGGTTACAATAAAGGATATGAGTGCAATGTAATCACAAATGGAGATTTTAGATAAAGCCATTTTCTCTCATGTAATATTTAGCGACAAAGGTATCAAAAGTTATTAATGTAAATCTTGTGCTTGAGATTTGGAAATGTGACAAGGGCAAAAATTGAGTGTTTTAAAAATACACATCATTCTCTCATGCATAGGCAGTCCATGCTAATGGTTTAATGAGATGCAAAGCCTGCAATGCAAACTCGAGCATTCATTCAATACAGTCATAACCAATTCTCCACTTTATACCTATATAGCTTGTCTGTATGGAGAAGTTGCACATTAGTTGTGGCATCTATGTCAAGAAATGAGTATCTAAAGTTGATCAATGCTCATCTGCTCCTTATACACCCAATTACAAGATTGCATGAATAGAACATCATTTTGACACGAATCAATCCCAATATTTGTGATACCAGTCTTCTTGTTATGATACATCTGACTTGGGAAGATTTAAGGAATTATCTAATTGCTAACAGATAAAGGCAAAGGTTTTTGTATGCATAATATCAGAGAAAGATTATGCTTTGGAAATGAAATTGATGTTCAATTGAAGTCTGGGCAGATTTTCTTTCTTTTCAGAACTGTGTGTCTGAGATGAAGATAAAATTTTGGTGTTTGATGTAATATTGTGGAAAAAGGTTCTGTTTTCTTTGAATAATGGTTAGACTATAATGTGTAAATGAGTCTTTGTGGTCTTTTACAGTCAGGGAAGGGAGACTGGAGGTTAAACACTTTAAACTTTGATTATAATGTATTTTTCCTTCCACTGATTACGAACTTTGTGTCATTTTCAGTTTTCTTTGAGTTATATTTCAATACCATTGTTTTCTTGTCACATTATCTGTTCAAATACTTTTAAAGGCTCTGGTTTTTATTTCTCTCAAGAGAACAGAAAACATATTTTCATTTTCATTACACAATGCAGCATTCAACAAATGAACTTTGTGTCATCTGTTGTTCTTTACTTTCTTTTTTTTTTAGTCATTAAGGTTTACACATCTACGCCATATTTATGTGTAGATGTTTGATATCCTTTTGTGCTTTCTGGTTAAAAGAATCCACATTTGATTCATTGAATATCTTATATGGGGAGCTATACCCGATAAAAATTTAGAGGAAGGTTATCAATCCATGATAACCTATCCAACTGTTGGTGTTAGTTTTTCCTCTCATTTGGGCATTCAGGGTTGGATTTGCACACATTTCTTCAAAGGATAATCTGTTCACTAATAAAATTTTGGTGACTCTATTAGGGAAAGAGATGAAGATCATTGCCTAACCTTTATTTCCTTAGTTTTGTGACTATCTCCGTGTGCAGGAGATTGGCGACTCTACATTTTGAACCCATTGAATCTTTGATTGTGGGGTTTTAGTTTGTGTTATGGCAGTAGTTGCAGCTCAACCATAGGGGATTCCATTCTTCCAGACTTTAGAATTGGAGCTATAAGCAGGGAGGAGAATTTGGGAAAAGGGTTCTATTTTCTTGAGATGTTGTGAGAGGTAGAGCATGGGTTATTTCCTTTCTTTCCTCTTTTCAAAATTGGGTGTTTGAGATAGAGTTAGGATTTTGATAGTTGATGTAACATGATGAAGGGAGTTTCTATCTTTATTGAAATAACAATTTGGTTGTAATGTGTAGAAGGTACTTTTTGAATCTTTTACAATTAGGGAAGGGAGATTGGAGGTTAATAATATCAGAACTTTGATTATGGTGTATTTTCCTTCCACTGGTAATGTACCTTGAATCATTTTCAGTTTTTTCTGAGTTACATTTCAATACCATTTTTTTCTTATCACATTATCTGTTCAAATACTTTTAAAGGCTCTGGTTTTTATTTATCTCAAGAGAATAGAAAAAATATTTTCATTTTCATTACACAATGCAGTGTTCAACAAATGAACTTTGTGTCACCTTCTGTTCTTTGCTTTCTTTCATGTAGTAGTATAAGTTTATGCATCTACGTTGTATATACAAGTAGATGTTCTATGTCCTTTTATGTTTTTTGGTAAAAGCATCCACATTTGATTCATTGAATATCTTATATGGGGAGCTATACTTGATAAAAATTTAGAGGAAGGTTATCAATCCATGATAACCTATCCAACTATTGGTGTTAGTTTGTCCTCTCACTTGGGCATTTAGGGTTGGATTCGCACACATTTATTCAAAGGACAATCTGTTCACTAACAACAACATAGGATATCAAGCCTGATTGAGTATTGACTTGGCAATAGATCAATGGCAAATCCAAATCGATAGAAGCTTCTTTTGCATGTAATTTTGTTTGCATGATTATTGGTGAGTTTTAGTGATGTCTATCAATAGAAACATTGTGATTATGGATAAAGATTTGAAGACTTCAAAACCTATGCATGCCCAAACTGAAAATTTAGGTCATATTGTAATATTTAAGGCAAAATCTACATGCCAACTCACTCATTGGACTTGGCAATGAAGTAAAACTAGAGATCTCATTACAGTTTTGATTGGGGTAATATGTGTAAGATGCATGGAGAGTGACCATAAACCATGCAACAAAATGTTAATCAAATAAAAGAAACCCGAGCCCAACACAAGTAATGAGAAAGTAAACAACAAGGAAGCATAAGTGCATATCTCTGTGATACAGAGGCATCAGGAAGAGTGATCAAAGATTTAATTCAAGTCATGTACAATGAAAGACATTGTCGAGGAGTTAATTATTAGTGTTTACTGTGGAAAGGAAACTATTGTGAATGAACTCAATTTCTTCACAAAGAACATGAAGTGATTATGAAACATACTGAGCATAGAACTCACCTCAAATTGATTGGTGAAATGCTTGTATGCAAAACATATTCTTTATTGTTCATCCATGATATGGAGGAGTGATGATGAACGTCAGACCTAGTATCATCGTCCAACCATGGGATAGACATCGATGGAAATTCAAGTGCCTTAACATATTATATGCTGCCAGATATGAAGATGTCGAAGCCACCAGTTGAATCGACTCACATATATTATTTAGTTTTCAAGAAACTCCAACATATTTGGGTAATGACATATGAAGGGAATGTGTCCAATATAGATATATAACACATCATGATGAGTTTTACTAATTGCCATGAGGAGGACACCAAATTTAGCTTCAATAAGTAAGCATCGATTTCTCCAATAGGTGCATGCAAAGTTATTCTCGAGTTTATTATTAAAGATTTTGCAAATCCAATTTAGATTAATGATGACTTAGCAGTATAATAACCAATTTTATCAAAGTAAGAAGACCCAGAGACATACTAATGCAAGGAAAATGAATCAATTCTAAAAATTGAAAAGTTACAAGGAAGGTAAGGAGATATAGATTTTGCAAAGAATCGGTTATGCTGAGAAATCAAAAAAAAGAAGAAGGCTTATTTATTGAAGATTTTTCTTTTTGTGATAGTTCCAGTTTTTCTTTCCTAGATGATAGACTTTGTGCTACAGTAGAGGGGGTTTTTAGTGGTTCCAATATTTCCAAATTTATTCCAATTCTTCTGAGGGAGAGAAAGAAGACTTTAGGGCTGCAAGAAAGCAGAGCTTGTGTTTTTCTAAACTATGTGTTAGGGAAAGGGAGAAATTTTGATTTTTAATGTAATGTAAGTGAAAAGATTTTTGTTTTCTTCTATATAGTGATTTAGATGCATATGTGGAATAAGGACAGTGTTATCATTTACACTTTAGAGAAGGGAGACTAGAAGATAATTGCACATCAAAAATTTGAGTTTGGGGCAGTTTCTTTCCACTGATCGTGATCTTTGTATAGCTTTTAGTTTTCTCTAAAATGCATTCTAATGTCATTGTTTTCTGATTATGTTATCATTGCAATATATCTTTAAAAAAAAATTTCTTCACTTTCTCAAGAGGATGGGAAATGTATTCCTTGATTTCGTTCCCTTTGTAATGCAGCATCTGGGCAAATGAACTTTGTGTTATTTATTGTTCACTTCATTTCAGTCTAGTTTTTCCTGCATCTATTTCATGTTTACGAATAGATGTTTGTAAAATTTTTGTGCTTTCTAGTTAGAAGCATATGTATCAATATCTTTGTAAATCATATACGGGGAGCTATACCTAGATAAATTTAGAGGACACTTACACTCTTTCAATAGTGAAGTGACCCAACTATTAGTGCTGATCTACTCTTCTTATTTGGGCATTCAGATTTAATTTGTATGTATTTTCTTGGAAGACAATCTATTCACTAACAGATTTTTGGCAACTCTACTAGGGATTCTAGAAATGAAGATCAACATTAATATCTATTTTCTTAGTTTTATGATTATCTCCATGTGCAGGAGATTAATGACTCTATTGCAAAGATCATGCTGGATATAAAAGCCATGAAAAGATCAAGGCCAAACCCTTCTCTCCCAGAACTTTATCAAATGGATGATAATGTGTTGTGTGAATTTGTGGATAGCTACAAAGAAAGCATTTCTTAGGGTGTCCAAAATAATATAAGTCTTAAAGATGGTGCCTCATCTTGCTTGCTATGGAAAAGCCTCTGCATGAGATTTCACAAATTGAAAGAATTGCAAGAGCTTGAGAAGAAAGTGTCACGATTGAGAAAACATTTGGAGGTGGATGATGATGAAGCCCCAGTTATATCTTTACATTTCATCTCATGCAATTATTCAATTCTGGGTGAGAAAGGAATCCAAATAGTCATAGCCCATCCACAAGAAAACTAGACATAGGATAACAAGAACACTCGGCTAAGAGTGAAAATTATAGCAACCAGGACAACAAAAAGAAGGAAAGCAATCTTGAAACTAACTTCTAGCCTGTGGATAACTAATTGGAAATGTTTAATGTTATCTTTCTTGATAAAGAAGAAGAAAGGTTTCATCATCAAGTGAATCCCTTCAATTATGTTTCAGTTATTGATTCAAATCTAGCTAAAAGTAAAGAGATGAAATCTCTTTCATCATGCATAGAAGATGAGAAAAGGGAAAATTCTCTCACTATCTTTGAGAACAAAGAATCACTAGCTGAATATGAAGATGATAAGTTTTAGCATGATACCTTCATTCAAAATGATGAGAATGCTGAAATAAAGATTTCTAAGTTGGGCAATGTTGAGTTGTCGTTTTACATGATGCTAAACAACAGGAATTCTTGCAAACTCCTCTCTTGAAAAGCTAATTTTATGAATCAACTCCAAGGTTCCAGGTGATCTTGTGACCTACTAGAACCCACCCAGTTGAAGATAAATGTGAATGTTCATGAGGAGGCCTTTGCTGGTTCGTTTTGATTTTGGATGGAATGTAGAATTTGCACACTGTTCCAAAATAACACTAAAAGAAAACTATGTTTTTGTATTTTATGTTTTTTTATGAATGCAATCTAACAATGCAACTAATATGAGTTCTTATTTTAACAAATGGGTTAACAAAGAAAATAATAGAACTTGAAAATAAATAACATGAAATTCAAAGAAAATAACGTGAAATTGAAATCCTAATGGACATAAGCTATAGAAAACAACATACTGTGAGTTAAGCTTTCAAAGAGATCAGTAGGTAACCAATGAAAATAGGAGGAGCACTTCCTAGATTCCACTGATGCAATCATCGATGGGAAATTTCAATAACCAAATGATGTTTCACTCTTCATCAAATTGCAAGGCCACAGAAAATGCACTCATGCGAGACAAAGAGTTATGTAGGCACAATTTGGTGATTTCTTCTCAAGCTTGATATATTAGCAGAATTCATAAATCTGTAGCAAACACCAGAACTAAAAGATTGCACAACTAGAAACAACACAATAAACCTTTGGCTTAATCATAATCTCATGAACAAAATTCACAAAAATATGACACATTTAGGCAAGAATCACTACACTCCAAATGCTAGCACCAAAAGCATAATTTTATTGCATAATAACAGCTACCTTCATTACATATTACAATGGATTATTTATAAGAAATCAGCTCCTCAATTTGTGTTAAGAGTGAGAGATATCTTCAAGCAATAAAATGCTTTTAATTTAACAAAGCAAACTAATTATATACAAACTAACTATAAAACTGGTGCTTAATAGGACTCCATCCATTTTATATTCATTAATTGGATGCATGAGCCTTTACATGTCAAAAAAAAAAGAATTTATGAGAGGAGAAAGAATTAGAAAGCTCCGAGTTGAAGTAGAAGTGTCTGGAAGTGCCAAAAATAGAAGTTGATCCTTCATAGGGCATTTGTCAGAGTTAAACTACCATCAGAATGCATTTTTGATGCATGGAAAGCTTTATTTTTGGAACTAGCAATTAGCTGTCAGTGCACATCTAGAAATGCGCACCTATGGACCTGCAGAGCTATGGATCTGCGCATCTACGCACCTATGGAGCTCAATTCGCCAAAAAATAAAAGTTCTCAATTTTAAAAATGGTTTCTGTGTTTTTCTCAAATGGGGTTTTAGATCACTTTTTGTATACATAATTTACTCCTTTTTGATGATTTATACCCTCTTTATAGCCAATCACTTTCATAAACTTGAACTCCTTCTGCTTCTTCAATCTAAAATCCCAAGGCACCTGCATTGAATCTTGTCATTAATAGCTGCATAAGATGAGGAACCTATTCCACTTCATGTGTCCAACTTTTGTATCTTCAACCTTTGTCTTCTCTCCAACTACCCTATCCTTCCCAGTCAAAGACCAAGTGACCCACATTATCCAAAATGATTAGATGTTTGAAAAATTTTCATACTTTTTTACAAGTTTTTCTAGGTCCTCTTAACACACTTTTTCAAAGGTCTTCTACTCAAAATTTCAAGTCAAAACCTTTGTTGGTCCCTAAAATTGGGTAGTCGAAGGTTCATTGTTTTAGGGACTGAAATTAGATCTTCAATTCTCCTTTTTAGTGGTGTAAACGATTCTAAATTATGAGATTTGGGTCAAAAGTTATGACCTTGACAATTTGAGAATGCCTTTTTCACCTACACAAAGAAGCAAACATTAATACATTAGGTTGGAAAGCTAAAAAACTTAATTTGAACAAACCCTAGATATGAAAAAAGCACAACCAACAAGCCCTAACTCTCAAAACTGTTAAAAAAATCAAAAAACCTATTTTCACCCCTTAAATATAAAAAAAGGGTGCAACTGGCACACCTTAGAGGTGCACTAGGTGTGTCTATCCATAGCAAACCTTAACATATGAGGGTGTGAGGGCATGCGTGGCTTGGTGATGTGCGTGTAACACACTTTACAAGGTCGTGCATGATGAAGTGTACCACAGCAAGGTGTGTGGTGTGTGAGGAATGACATGGTCAATTTTAGTGATGCATGACATGTATGGTGGTGTGTGCAGCACAATGTGGTGTGTATGGTAGTGTGCATAGCGCAAGGTTTCACACACGGTGAGTATGGTGGCACTAGCGACGTAAGGTGGACAAGTGCACACATGAGGTGGTGCATGCGGTGCTATGAGGTACATATATGTGAGCGAAATGTGGTGGGGCATGGTGTGCAAGTGCGTGTTCACATTTTTTATGTGTTTTTGCGCATTAGCACACCTGAGTAGGTGCAAAAAGACTTATCTCCTTTGATGATAAAATTTGGACTTTGGGTTTTCGAACCGGGACCAAGATCTAACAAAAAATACTAGAAAAAGACTCAGACCCCAGACTAGTGATCCAAAAAGCCAAAAAATTATACTGTGGGGTCCCCATTTCTAGGTGAAATGGGGCATGCATTATGAAACCACAATAGGTAGCTTTCAAGAAAATGATCACGTTGCACTTCAAGTGGAGGCAATCTGACTTCAACCAAATTCAGGGTAGAAAGAAAGAGTGAAAAGAAGTCTGAAAACTTGGAAGATAAAGTCACTTGGAGTGAACTCAATCCACTTTTCTTGCTAGTAGGGTTTTGTGAAAATGCTGCTATCAGGGAAAATCCTCTAATTCAGCCTCAAGATTCACCATTAAATGATGAAAATCTATCCTTAGAGAATGCTTAAATGTTGATAGAAAGAGGAAAGGCTGGAGTTGGTTCCCAACTGGTTGAAAACTTTGTTGAAACATTGGGTGGTACTCTCACATACGAGGAAGAAGAAAAAATTATCTACAAATTTATATCATCTCTTGGACAAGAAGATTTCTCTTTAGATAGTTAAGGTATGAATAAAAAAAATAAGACTACAAAAGTTTGTTTGGTAATTCATTTCATTTGAGGTGTGATTCTGTTCAAGAAAATATTGTGAAATCTAAAAATGCATTGGGAGAAAAGAAAGATCAAATGTTTTTCATATTTGATGATGCTCTAATTCTTGATAAAGTTGGAGAAATTTGTTTTGATAACTTTGATCCCATGTTATATGAATTCTCTCTATTTGATGATGTGAAACATGATTCTCATGGTTATGATAATAAGTGGGTCCTTGTAAGCAGTAATTGGGAGGCTAATGAAGAATTTCCTGAATATTGTTCTTCTCAATTTCAAACCTTTCTTGATTTGAAAAATGATGTAGAAAGGCCATCTAAAGATGAAGAATATTACGATGAGCTTTGGTTGTTTGGGATAGAGTGTTGGGTTCCCAATATTTTATACACTATGAGTTTGAGCTTCAACTTTGAATAGATCACCAAAAGGCAGTAGTTCAGAGCTACTCTATTGAGGCATGGTTTGCTGATGTAGAAAGGCTCCTACTTCTCCCAGTTGGTTAATGGATTCACACAATTCTCTACTTACTGCTAGTTTTGTGGTAGGTTTTTCTTCCTACCTATGTATATATTTTGTAAATATGTTTTTGGGTGTGCATAGTGTTAGTTTGAATAATGTGCAAGTTTTGTACTTGATGGTAGTTTTTTGGTTTGTTGGTTTTGCCTTGCTCCCCTCTACCCTCTCTATAAGTAGCTCCTAGTTTTTTCTTCTTGGTGACTTTATTCACCCAATGGATAAGGCACTTGAATTTTTCCATAGATTGTTGGAGTTCTTTGATTCTGTATCAAAATTAGTTCCACAGTTAGAGCCCCTATTAGTACCTATATGCACCCAATTTTTAAAATTTTCAATATGTGGTTTCAAACCTCTTTGAAACAAGGTTCAAAGTAGTTCAAAGTGGTTCAAGGGTTTGAAGTGATTCAAAATGCAGAATAGTTGACTTAGAAGAGTTCAGAATCCATGTTTAGTTTAAAATTTTAATTCAATCTTGATTCGTAATTTAGGTTTAGATTTTGTCAGTTTAGTAATTCAAAGGTTCATAATGAATTTCAAGTAAAATTAGTGGTTCGATGTGACACAATAGGTATGTTTAGAAGATGGTGCCCAGAATATGCAAGGCTATGATTCAATTTCCAAAACTTGGAGTCCAAAGTTCAAAATTTAGATTCATTGGTTTGAAAGTTCAAAATTAGAGGATCAAGTCCCATAGATTTTTGTTCGAGGTTCAGAGGCACAAATGATCAGTTAATAAGTCCAATTTTAGAATTGATTTTCAATGTTTTATTTGAAGAGATTAATCTCAATATGAATATTTCAGAATAATGGGTTCAACAATACACATGGATAATAATATTATTAAGCTATGTAATGAATTTTGAAGTCAAAGATTACTTTTAATGGTGAACTCCTTTTCAAATGATAATTTTGATGAGATGAGGCCCATCATACTCAATATATATGCACTCTTCTAAATGCAAGGAAATATCACAGTAATGGTGGTAGGTCACTAGTGAAGAAGCTCCATTCATGGAATAAGGGAGAAATCAAAGCCTAATTGGAGAATCGGGTTCATCCCTGAAAAGACAAACAAGGGGTCAAGAGCAACAATCCAAAATATTGGGCATAAAAGATAAAAATTAGACCAAGATTTCAAACCACAAGTGATTTAGTTTGGAGAAGTTTACATTATAACTTCTAGACATAGTCACGATCATGCCATTGTGAATTGCACACCACTACATAAACTAGTTTTTCAACCTAATGACACTCAGTTTGTACATTAATTATAATTCGCTGATAATGAAATCATCAAAAGAATCACAACAAGCTTGAAGGTTCATGAACCCCTCTTATATTAAAATGGTGTGCATCCACTCTCAATCTAATGTATACACCTATGTGGAGGAAGATAGACATGTTTCAACAACACAAATTATTGAGGTTGATTGAGTATTGACCTGACAATAGATCAATAGCAAATCCAAACTAATAGAAGCCTCCTTCACATGTAATTTTGTTTGCATGATTATTGGTAAGTTTTAGTGATGCCTGTCAATAGAAACATTATGATTAAGGATAAGAATTTGAAGACTTCAAAACCTATGCATGCCCGAACTAAAAAAGTCAAGTCACATTCTAATATGCCAACTCACTCATTGACCTTGTCGATGAAGTAAAACCAAAGATCTCATTACATTTTTTATTGTGGTGATATGTGTAAGATGCATGGAGAGTGACCATAAACCATGTGAAAAAATGTTAATCAATTAAAATAAACCTGAGCCCAAGACAGGTAATGAGCAAGCAGACAATAAGGAAGCATAGTTTGTATCTTTGTGATACAGAGGCATCAGGAAGAGTGGTCAAAGATTTAATTTAAGTGGCATACAATGGAAGACATGGTTGAGGAGTTAATTATCAATGCTTGCTATGGCAAGGAAGCTATTGTGAATGAAATTAGTTTCTTCACAAAGAACATGGAGTGATTATGAAACATACTGAGCATAGAACCCACCTCAAATTGATTGGTGAAATGCTTGTATGCAGAACATATTCTTGATTGTTCATGCATAATATGGAGGAGTGATGTTGAACGTGAGGCCTAGTCTCATATTCCAAGCATGGGATAGAAATCGATGGAAATTTTAGTGCCTTAACATATTAGATGCCGCTAGATATGAAGATGTCAAAGCCATAGGTTGAATTGACTCACATGTATTATTTAGTTTTCAAGAAACTCTAACATATCTAGGTAATGACATATGAAGGGCATGTGTCCAATATAGATATATGACACATCATGATGAGTTTTACCAATTTCCATAAGGAGGACACCAAATTTAGCTTCCATAAGTAAGCGTCGGTTTCTCCAATAGGTGCATGTGAAGTTATTCTCAAGTTTATTGTTAAAGATTTTGCAAAGCCAATTTAGATTAATGATGACTTAGTAGTATAATAGCCACTATTATCAAAGTAAACAGACCCAGAGACATACTAATGCAAGGAAAATGAATCAATTCTGATAACTGGAAAGTTACAAGGAAGGTAAGGAGATACAAATTTTGCAAAGAATTGGTTATGCTGGGAAACTGAAAAAGAGAAGAAGGCTTATTTATTGAAGATTGTTTCTTTTTGTGAGGGTTCCACTTTTTCTTTCCTAGATGATAGACTTTGTGCTATTGTAGAGGGGGTTTCTAGTGGTTCCAATTTTTCTAGATTTATTCTAGTTCTTTTGAGGGAGAGAAAGCAGACTTTAGGGCTGCAAGAAAGCAGAGCTTGTGATTTTCTAAACTATGTTAGGGAAAGGGAGAATTTTTTATTTTTAATGTAATGTAAGGGAAGAGATTTCTATTTTCTTCTATATAGTAATTTAGATGATATGTGTAATAATGATTGTATTATCTTTTATGCTTTAGAGAAGGGAGATTAGAAGATAATTGCACATCAAAACTTCGAGTGTTTCTTTCCACTAATCATGATCTTTGTATAGCTTTAAGTTTTCTCCAAAATGCATTCTAATGTCACTATTTTTTGACTATGTTATCATTACAAGATATCTTTAAAGCTTTGTTTCTTCACTTTCTCAAGAGGATGGGAAATATATTCCTTGATTTCATTCTCTTTGTAACGCAATATCTATGCAAATGAACTTTGTGTTATTTGTTGTTCACTTCATTTCAGTCTAATTTTTCTCGCATCTATTTCATGTTTATGGATAGATGTTTGTAAACCTTTTGTGCTTTTTGGTTAAAAGCATTTGTATCTATATCTTTGTAAATTCATTGTAAATCATATACGGGGAGCTATACCCAGATAAATTTAGAGGGCACTTACACTCTTTCAATAGTGAAGTGACCCAACTATTAGTACTGATCTAGTCTTCTTATTTGGGCATTCAGAGTTCATTTATATGTATTTTCTTGGAAGGAAATCTATTCACTAACAAATATTTAAATTTAAAATGATTTGCTAAATTATTATAAAACAAAACAAATTGACAATCATTTAAAAAAAAATCAAAACAGAAAATGAAAGGCATGAAAAAAACTTAACCATAATAAAAAAGCCATATGATACACAGGGGCGATCATCAAATTCCAAGCCTTCATACATACATAAAAGACAAGACAAGGTCACATACATACATACATACATACATACATACATACATACATATAATATGTATGTATGTGGCCTTGGCTTGTCTTTTCGCAACATAAAAAACTAATTAGTTCTTTATATTTTTATCTTTTGTTTTTCTTGTTTTCATCTTATTTTTTGCCACATATATCTATATCTAAATCAATATCTGTATCTAAATCAATATCTCTCTCTCTCTCTCTCTCTCTCTCTCTCTCTCTCTCTCTCTCTCTCTCTCTCTCTCTCTCTCTCTCTCTCTCTCTCTCTCTCTCTCTCTCTCTCTGTATATATATATATATATGGCCTTGGTTTGTCCTTTTGTAACATAAAAAACCAATTAGTTTTTTATGTTTTAATATTTTTTTTTCTTGTTTTCATCTTATCATTTGCCTCTCCTTGTCTTTTCTTTTTATTTTGTGTAGAGTTGTGTGCAGGCTTAGAATTTGATGATCGCCCTTGCCTGTCACATGTTTTTTTTATACAGTTTGATCATTTTAATGCCCTTCATTATACATTTTATGAAAAAAATTGATTGTCAAATTCATATTTAAATTTAACAATTGTTTAAATATATTTAAAAAAATCTAAATATTTTAAAGAGATTAAGCTATTATGAGTTTGAAATAATTTTATTTTGTAATATTAGTAAATGTCACAAATTTAGAATGGATTTATAAAAATCATATGTTTTATTATACAAAGTATCAAATCAATTAAGCAAGTTTCTAGGTTTGTAACATTCTAAATTCTATCTTAAAGACATTTTAAATTGTTATAAATAATATTAAAAATATATAAAATTTAAAATCAAATACTATCAAATAAAATATATATAATACATATATATTTTGATTATTAAATAATACTATGTTGTACTTTCTTATAATAAAATATGACAGTTTATTAGTAAATTTGAGTGTCATATTAATAGTTATAGAAAAAAATAGTCTATCAAACTATGCAGTCGATCAAATTTTCAGCTTGTCATATATAGCTCAAAAGTGCAAAATTGGCCAATATGACCGTCAAATTCCAGGCTTGGTTGTGTTTTTTCCCTTCTTTTTTTCTTGTAATTTGTTGCTTCACTTGACTTTTTAATTTTCTTTTTGTTCTTCTTTTTTTCTCTCTTTTATTATTGACCACATCTTTCTTTCTTTCATTTATTTATTTTTTTCATTTTCGTTATTACTTTTTCTCATTTTGTGTGTCTTCTCATGTTCCCTCTTATCTTTTGAGTGTATCCATAGCTACAACTTACTTACTAATAAACATCTCTTGTTGTGCTTCATCCTAATGATGGATCACAAAGTGTGATCTGAAACATCGATGCAAAAAAAATACATACACAATCGAATCCAAAAATTGCTAAAAATAATCATAATGGACTCTAGAAATTTGATATCTTTGGTTGTGATGACACAATTGAAAATTGTCTTGTTTTCATTGGCATTCCTCCATTCATCCACGTTATATATGTATGTATGTATGCATGTATGTGTGTGTGTGTGTGTGTGTGTGTGTACATATATGTAGATATACATACATACATACATATGTATGTATGTATCCACACACACACACACACACACACACACACATAACTGGTTCTAGGCAATATGTCAAGCTGTAAGGCCTTCCCAATTATGGTCAAATACATACATACATACATACATACACACACACACACACACACACACACACACACACACACACACACACACACACACACATATATACATATATACATACATATCTATATATATACATGTATATATATATATGTATATGTCTATATAAATATATTTATATATGTATATATACATATATACATACATATATATACATATATATAGATATATATGTGTATATCTACCTATATGTATATCTACATGTATATGTATATATATGTATATTACATGTAATCAATTATTTTATGAATAACAAGTTACAAATTGGTATAAGATCTTGTGTTATTGTTTATATTCCGCTGTGTGGTTATTTGCTTGACATTAGGACATCTCCATTAGGGATTCTCCTACCTTGCATTACATCAATATATGATCTACAATGTGTTTATAAAACAATTATAAGGTTGAGGGCATTGATTTTTGGATAGTGGTCAATTGATTTAGTTTCAATGCTAATATTTCTTCTTTTGTTTTAAAGCTAAGTATCCCAATTCATATCACATTTAGTTATTATAAATTTACTATGAGTATTTCAACTTAAAGTGATTAATTCATATCAATTGTGTTGATTCTACTAATTGGGTAATAACTCTAACATTTAAGATTCCCACAAGATGTGAGACTAAAAAAGAAACCAAAGAGAAATAAAAGGAATAACTTTTGACCAAAGCTTCAAACTAGTAGGAAACATCAATCTCACCCTCACAAAAGAAATTGTAGGGAGTTGAGTTGTCTATTTATCCAAAAGTTGTATCTAGACTCAAGAAATCATTACTGTTCTATTTAAGGATCTTGTAGGAGGTAATAAAGCCATGTCATGAATCCCAATGGTATATGATAGACATGATTAAAAATAGCCCTCATATATCATTACTTACATAGGGAGTTGGGCTAGTCATTTTTTCCAAAAGATGCACCCATTTAGGAACCACTACCATCCTACTTAAGGATGTGATAAGAGGTTTTTTTAAGTACATGCCAACAATCTTGAAGGGTTTTTTTTGTACACTTTCCATAAATGAATTATATTGATCAACAAGAGGATGGGGAAGAGAAGAGGGAATAGGACCATTTATGTGTGTGTGTGTGTGTGTGTGTGTGTGAGAGTGAGTGTGTGTGAGAGAGAGAGAGAGAGAGAGAGAGAGAGAGAGAGAGAGAGAGAGAGAGGCCAAGAGGCAACCAATGTTTACTCAAAAAATTAGATGATAATGGTAGGAGCTAATAGAGGAGTATGAGTAAATCCATAAGAAGAGGGATCAACCACAAGGTCTAATGGTATAGGAAAAGGTCACTAATATTGTTACTAAATCCATAAGATAAAGAATCCTCTAAGGAAGAACAACTCTCCATAGTCAAATGACTATCAAATGATTTTTACCACCAAGAAGTGATGCCCTTCCTATAACACAAAGGTTTGGACTTAATGTTTTCTTATTTTAAATTAGGGTTTAAAGATTTTGTTTATTTTACAATTCTTTATTATTTATCTCAAAGTTGATTAGGGTTTGATTTCCTATCATTATTTGCACTTCATAATTCTACATTTCTTTAGGGGTTTCAATATATTTTCACTTTCCTTTTCTTTTGTTATTATTGTCATGAAGGGTTACATCCTAGTTAAGTCTTGAACTTAGCTATCCTGTAGAGTATCGAGTCATCCTCAACTGGGTAGTTGCATATGAGAAGGATTGTAAATGTTACTAAGTTATATTATATTTGTAGTATGAGTTTCTTTTGGTTCAAAATATTATTGTTTTAATATGGATATGTTGTAGATTTAAACTTCAATGTTAATCGATCTAATTTACTGTAGAACTTTATATGTATATGTACTACATTATAAAGATAATAAATAATTTTAATCACTGAAGTTTAACTGATATCTAGATCTTACTTTGTATTTATTGATCTTGATACTTGAAAGAATGAGTTTATTTGATATAAATAGTCTATGATAGGGTACATTATTGAATGAGCATGTCTCAAATTAGAGACATGACCATTCATGCTTATATCTTAACATAGATTAGTTATCAATAAAAATTGCTAATACAGTATCAAGTCTCATGATATCTATCAATATTTCCAACTGCTATCATGACATGTCCATGAATATCAAGTCTTATGATTTTTATATCATTATCAAGACCAATATCATGAGTGGTCATTACTGTTTATGTAGTATAGATCTCCAAATGATCAGACATAATGGATCATGAAGAGATGACTAATAGAGCCGATCCTAATTGGGTGTGATTTTACACAAATTAAGTGTTGGTATCTCTGATCGCTATTGTCTATAAGTGTCGATCACTTAGTCATTTAAAAGGTAGAGTCAGATAATTATCACTATTAACAAGATAATCTACATAGGTAGAGTCATGTAGATAAGATAGAATGTCTCAAGAAAATGTATAGAAGCTAAGTAAAGTATGGTCACCGAGAAATTTTCTATATGGACCAATCTCATTTAGTGACTGAGCAAGTTATTAGCCTACAAGTGAAATTCCAAGTATATAAGTACCAAGTAATATAGTATGCGCCAAGAATAGTATATGGTGAGCATCAGGAAGTCAATAAAGGTCGACCAATATAAATTTCAAGCACCAACAATAATAGAGATCGAGCAATACAAAGTCTACATAAAACTTAAAAATGTAACATAGTTTTAGGAAAAATGATTATTAGGCCAAATTGAAAGGTTTATTTAAGTTTTTATGAGATTTTTATAGAATATTTAATGTTTTTTTAAGGTTGTTATAGAACATTTACATGGCATGGATCACATATTCCCATGTCTATGTTCAATATTCAGAATGAAGAGGAAAAACATGGAACCATAAAGAAGACTCTTAATGGGATCTTTATATAGTGATGATCTTAGCCGAGATCATACACAAACATAGAGGGGAGAGAGAGGGAGAGAGGGAGGGAGGGAGAGAGAGAGAGAGAGAGAGAGAGAGAGAGAGAGAGAGAGAGAGAGAGAGAGAGAGAGAGAGAGAGAGAGAGAGAGATCATGTGTGTGTAAAGAATAGAGAGGAGAATATAAGAAGCCATTCAAGTGTTTAGTTATCATGTTACAGAAAAAGTGACTTATTCATGAACAATAAAAGTGGTAGGGAAACACAAGAGTATCATAATAGAGGAGAGGATTGGTTCGAAAGGAGAAGACTTGAAATCAACTTACAGAGAAAATCGAGAGTTAGGTACTAAGTCATTTTTTAACAGACTTGAATCATGGTAAATCTCTTAATAGAGTGGTCTTAATAGGTCTTTGTAAATTTCCTAATAGAGTCCTTAGTTGTAAGTGTCAAATCCTTTGACAAGGTGAAACCTAATAGTTTCTTAAGTCTTTAATAGAATAGACTCCTCACAAAGTAAATCATATATCGATGTAGTGCAGGGTAGGAGTATACCCAATGGAGATGTCATAACCCCTAAAAAATAACCACATAGAAAAATATAACCAATGACACAAGATCTGATACAAATTAGTAACTCTTTATTCATAAAATAACTAATTATAGGCAATATGTCAGGCTGTAAGCCCTTCCTAGTTATGGCCAAATCCAAAGAAATTACAATAGTTCTTCAAGATCCCTCAAGATACAACTCAAATACTAGCTAGCCTAGATGTGTAACACAACATTAATCTGGTAGAAACCTCCAAGATCTCAACTTGTGTTCACAAGCCACCAAACAACATCCTTGTTTCTAAACCGTGGGCACTAGCTTTTCTCCAAATTCGCTATATCAGCTACTCCACTATTGATGAAATAAAATTCCCCAAATAATGAACCATAATCATCCCATGATTGACACTAATTACATAATTATTTCTACATCAACACAAGCTCCTTATATAGCCAGCTAAGCCACAAGTCGGCTAGTCAAGCATTTAATTACAATATAGGTCCACCTTAAAAGAGTAAACCAAAACTATTAAAAAAAATGAACAAAACTTAATGAAAAGTTATATTAAGGTCCAAACATGACCCAATAAGATGTCCCTCTCTTAAAAAGATCCATTTCCTCATACAAAATTGCACAAGATGAAAAATCCACATGTTTCTATGAGAACTACCCAAGAATCGATACTCGAGTAAAATAACAATATCTCCTCAATCTGGTTGAATTAGAATTTTTGGTTTAAACTAAAGGTGTTAATTTATGTCCTCTACATCCCTTTAACTTTTCAAAGCATAATTCATTAAGGATAATTGTGTTTTCATCATAAAAGTCATGCACATAAATTAGAAATGTAAACTGGAAGAAAATTGATGTGTTAGGAAAAAGACCATATCTCCTAACTCTTAATGAATTAGAACTTTCACATTTGATTAAAGGAGGTAATATAGGACCTATTCAACCATTTATATTTAAACTCTAAATATTTTCACATAATTAGTTACATCACCTACAACAGGCATGTAAAAACTAGAAAATACAACTCCAGTAGCAAGGTAAAATGACTCTAACTTCAACATGATAACTTGAATCTCTATGTATACATAGGAAAAGGTTCCCCAATGTGTCTCCAAAACATCCATAATGATGAAAATCATAAATCCACTAAAATACAAGCTCGATAGTCCTACATCAGACTCCCTAGGTAACTAGAAAAGTATCTCCCATACTTTGATGCCCAAAGAAAGATTTGCAACCAACTTCATCTTTACCAAAGGCTTACACTTCATCAAAGTCAATTAAACAAATATTTAAAATCAACCATCTATGCCTCATCTACTAAAACATATGAATCAAATAAATCTCAGTAACCCAATCAACATGCTCACTCCCAAGAACAAACTAAACATAATGCTTCACCAAGAATCTCAACAACTGATCACAACCAACAATAACAATATCCTCAAAAATGTACTCCATGTTAGAAACATCATGTAACTCCAAAAACAAGCTAGAAACATGTATGCTCAAATATCCACTAAGAACAACATGTAAATCCTCAACCATGTCAACCATGGGCTAATCATGAACATATAGATCTGCAGTATCATGTAGATCCAAAACCAAATCAACAACTAGTGAATCCACACCAACAACATCAAACTCCACATCAATAGAAACATCCATATCCTTAATCAACTCAAGAAAAACATATGAATTCAGATCCATATCAACAACCATATGAAAATCACCATCCATATGAAAATCCTCATAATGAGCAATCTCATTTCTCAAAACAAGATGCTTTATAACACGTAACTCATTGCCAATAGCGACCTAATTATCCATGACCAAGTGCTCTATAATTTCCATGTTAGACTCAACCAACTAATCATGAAAACAAGTCTTCATCCCAACATCAACAAAGTTAGAAATATCCTTAGCAACAACCTCAAGTTGTTCTGTAGGTTCTATATTAGACTCCACAAACTGATCAACAAAACCAACTTCTTCCTCCTCGACATTGCTACGCCATCTTCTCTCTCGAACAAGTCTTCCATCTAGCTAGAAATTTTTTTTTGGATTGGTAGGCTCCAACTCTAGTAGCATAAACTTCCTTCTTCTATTTCTCAACTCTTTTAGAAAAAGTAGCATCCACATTAACATCCACTTGAGCTATTGTCTCATTAATCCTTCTCTCCACTATATCACAGAGATTTGCAATCATCTGAGGGTCCTATCCTCTCAGAGCCATTTTCCAAGATATTCACGAACCTTCTACAAAAAATCCTTCCCACACTCCTTGTGACAACCTCAAATAATTTTCAAGATAGATTGCAACTTGCCACCTTACACAAACAATTAGGATCAAATCACAAGTCCAAGAACATGGATCTACAACATAAATCACACAAAATATATGTGATCATGCTCCAACAAGATCAATCTTCTATCTTTGCATCCACTGATCCATCTACAAGTCCTCTACAATTGCAAGTTAGAACTACACTACCACCTCATAGCCAAGGACTCTAGAAAAAATAATCAACCACAAGAATAATATCTTCTTAGTTCAACTCCTCTCAACCAAGGTCCTATGCAAACTACCTCAACTTTGGTGATTTTTCCACACACTCGAGAACAACCTTTTCTCCAACCAGATCAATCCTCACTCTAATAAGATCAACCAACTAGATCAAACCTTTTCTCTGATAAGTTCACCAACCTGATCAAACCTTGCTTTGATAAGTTCAACTAGCTAGATCAAACCTTCGCTCTAATATCACCTAATGTAGTGCAAGGTAGGAGAATCCCTGATGGAGATGTCCTAACCCCCCAAAAAAAATACATAGTGGAATATAAATAAAAACACAAGATCTGATACCAATTTTCAACTCTTTATTCATAAAATAACTAATTACAAGCAATATGCCAGGTTATAAGGCCTTCCTGGTTATGGCCAAATAAAAAGAAATTACAACAATTATTCAAGATGGAATGAAAATCCTATCTTTCCTAGATTTGTAACACAATGAAAATTTGGTAGAAACCTCCAAGATCTCAGCTTGTGCTCACAAGCCACCAAGCAACCTCCTTGTTTCTAAATCATAGCCACTAGCTCTTCTTTGAATTCCATATATTAGCTACTCCTATACTAATGATATCAAATTACCCAAATCATGATCCACAAATATCCCATGATCCAAACTAATCCCATAATGATTTATACATCAACACAAGCTCCTTATATAGCTAGCTAAGCCAGAAGTTGGCTAGTCAAGCATTTAATTACAATATAGGTCCACCTTGGAAGAGTAAACTAAAACTATAAGAAAAATGAAAAAAAATGACCCAAGAACATGTCCCTCTCTTAAATATATCCCCTTTCCTCATAAAAAATTGCACAAAATGAAAACTCCACATGTTTTCATGAAAATTGCCAAAAAAATGATACTCGAGGAAAATGTTGATATCTCCTCACTCTAATTGAATTAGAACTTGTTTTTTTAAATTGAAAGTATTATTTTACATCCTCTAAATCTCCTTATGTGTGAAAAGTATGATTCATTAAGTATAACAATGCTTTCATCATGAAAGTCACATGTAGAAATTGGACGTGTAAACTAGAAGAAAATTGATGTGTTAGGAAAATGACCATACCTCCCAACTCCTATTGAATTAGGACTTGTTCCTTTGATAAAAGGAATTAAACTAGGACCTCTTTAATCCATAAAATTTTAAACCTCTAAATCAATGCACATAATTAGTTGCGTCATGTACAACAGTCACACAAAAATTAGAAAATATAGCTCCAACAACAAGGTAAAACAACTCTAACTTCAACATGATAAATCCAATCTCTATGCGCACATAGGAAAAGGTTCCCCAATGTGTATCCAAAAAATCCATAAACATGAAAATCGTAACTCCACAAAAATCCAAGCTCAATGCTCCTACATCATATATTGTGGTCAAATATTGTAAGCTTAACTGGTTAACTTTATTACAGTAGTAGTAAATATTTTTATATGTTATCCCCATCCCATTTTTACATTCATCTTGGAGGGTTTCTAAGTTAAAATTTCTATGTTTTTTTTAGTCTTTTTTTCATGCATGTGATTGAGCTGATTTACATGTTACAACAAGTTTAAATTTATATATTTGCATGTATAAGTCATTATTCAATGTGGATGAATCTACAAAAAGGTATAAAGTGTTATGTTTAGTGATTCACCCCCTCTCTCAGTATCTAGTTTACTCCTCTATAAATCAAAAATTGGTATTAGAGTACTTGTTCTCTAAAGGAAGCTTAAAGTCTTGGATATTAGGTCTTGGAAAATGGAGGCTTTTTAACTAGACAAGACTATTGCCATTCAAGTGATCAACAACCTTCTCGTACTGCAAAAACTAGAACAAGCAAGCAAAGATCTGAAGGATTATCTAAAAAGGAGAAATTAAATTTCCATCCACATAAAGAAATACTCTTATGAAGAAGTTGAAACTAAAGGATTGTTTGAAACAATGAATCCTAATGACAAAGAATTTGCTAAACTACGCAAAAAAAAAAACTCCTCAATGAAGAGATAAGGGCACTAAGAAGAGAACATGAAATCCAATTAGTGACACTATGTGAAATGACTAAACAAAGAAAGAAAGATGAATAAGATAGAACTATTAAAGAAGATGACAAGAGAGTAATGACTACCAAAATGGAAGAAAGAATATGAGATGCATAAAAGATCGCAAATATTCAAATGGATCTGATGAATCAACTAATGACTACAAATCATATACTAAATCACAAAGATGTAGTTGACAACCTAAAATCTCACATTGAGATACTAAAGAATGAGAAGGAATCTATGGAGAAATACAACAAACCAAAGGAAGCAATGAAGTATTTTGAAGAACTTATGAAATCATCAAGCTATTCTAATGGGTCTAGATATTTGTGCACTGAGAAAGCATAATCATCGAGGAATGAAGAAATGAGAATGCAAAGCCAAAAGTCAAACCAACTTGCTATCATTGTGGAAAAATTGGTCATACTAAAAATATCTGTTGAAGAAAAAATAGTATGCAAAATTCTAAACCCAAGTATATTGGTTACGTCTTTACTGCTAGAAATAAGGACATCAAATACATGACTGTAGGTCAAATTTGAGGAATGTACCTACTACACCTAGATTTGAAGGATACTACTACAATTATCAAAAATATGGACATAGAGAATTTGAATGTAGATCAAAGACAAAACCCTACTAGCCAAATTAGAGAAAGAAGACTTATGCACCTAACAATGCATGTTCCAAATGTCACAAGTTTGGACACCAAGGCAAGAATTTTAGGACTCAAGTACATTCAGGCAATCAAAAAAATGACAAAGGAAAAGGAAAAATAGATATTGAGCAAGTAAGGAATAAAATGAACTAGAAATGGAAAAAAAAACAAAAGATGGAAATAGTGGAGTTAATGGAGCTAAGGTCATCCAATCCAATGAAGAAGGTGATCATGTCATTTCTAACTGAGTAATAGAGGTATGCATGGAATTGTATTATTAAATGATATATCATACATCAGTTCCTTTCATAAATGTATGCCAAAAGTTCATATCTGCATATATAAGATGCAAAAGAATAAAGTTTGTAAAAGGTTGTTGATTATTAGTATACTTTATGTGTTGACCAAGCATTCTAATAGAGACTAAAGGCTATGGAAGAGACCAAGCTATTGTGCTAGCTAGCTAACACTAACAATGCATGTAACTTCAAATACATTATTTAATAGATTAATTAAATGTCATATTTATTGATACAATTTTATCAAGTCAATTAATTTTTTTTCATCTATACACAATTATTGGTGTGCTTATGGTCTTGAGGACAATAGAGGAAAACTTGAAAACTCTGGAAGCCAATAAAAATTTACCCATAAAAGGGGTTGTCAAGCTCATTTTCTAGTTAGGGTTATGTATGGTAGACCCAATGTTGCTATAATTACATATAATGAGTTTACCCATTATGACATTAATGGTCAATTTTGTCATGGAAAGGATGACCCTACTAGTGATCCAAGGAGAAAATTTGCACCAAGATTATCAAATGAATGCAAATCTTACATTGAATCTCTATTACTAATGGGTGTTAGAATTGACACAATATGTGAGCAACACTACTTAGATTGTAGTCTAACTAAGTTGATGAATAAAAGAGATGCATGTTTATTGAGAAAAGATGTTTTGAATGCATGGAAGAGAGTGTGATCCCTTCGATCTAAGAAAGATGAAGATGATGCTAAAAATATAAGCTTATGGCATGTAGAGGATAAAGATTATTTTTTCTACTACAAAAGGCCAAACAACATAGAAGATGTTCCATTTGTTATAGGCATCCAAACACCATGGATACGAGAAATGATGGTGAAACATTCACATAACTCACTCATTGCAATGGATTCCACATTCTCCACAAATAAATATGGTGTAAGTAAAATATTGATACCCTTATCTATGGATTATAAATTTATCATTGATACTATTTCTAATTTATAAAGTTCATAAATATATTTTATTTATTGATATAGTTTAATTGTGTGTAGTTTGAGTTATATACTTTGCTTGTATTTTATGAGCAAGAGGTCGATGTCCCTGTTGCATGGGCAATATCCTCAAGAAATAAAGTTGAGGATATAAATGAATGGTTAAGTGAGATTCATAAAAGAGGGAAATAGTCCAAAGAATATTGGCATGTTAATGCATTTGTGACAGATGATGCTAGTGCTAAGATTTAGGCAATCAGGTGTTTATTTCTTGATATTTAGTTTGCAAAATTATTATTTTCATTCAGTTTGGATACTAAAATTTTATTTTCTTCAAATAATATTCATGAAGTACTACAATTGAACTTGTAGGCTATCCTTCAATTGTTGAATACTTTTATGTATTTGGCATGTGCGTAGGGCATGGTTGAAGAATGTGTATAAGTAAGTGAATTTTAAATTAGAATGCATCAATGTTACATGTTTGAACATCATATCTTGATATTTTACTTTATGATTAGGCATGTGAGAAATAAGGACATTGGATCAAAAATATTCAATAGATTGGGTGAGATTATGTATGCAATGAGTGACGATGAAGACATTACTACTCACCTAATAAAGAATTTCATGGAGGAATTCAAAAAGGAGAAGACTTTTATTGATTATTTTCAGAAAACTTGGTATCATCATGAGAGTCATATTGGTAAGATCATGTGATTATTCATTACATTTATACAAATTTACACCATGTTATCTTTTTTTTTTACATCATTAAATTTGTTTGTGTAGAAATGTGGGCCAAGAATTTTTGAAACTTTTCTCATTCAAATCAAGAGACCAATGTTTCAATAGAATCATACCATTGTCACATCAAGAGTCACTATTTATGTGACCATTCTAGGAATTGCACAAGGAGAATGGATTGACTCATCCATGTACTTCTTCATAGAGTAGAGCCATTCTATAAAAATAAAAAAATTCTACAATTATTAGGGTTTCTAACAAACTTCAAAAAAGAACGATAATATAAAACTACACTAGAAAGATCAAAAACAATACCAGATACCAATTGCTATGCTTATGATCAACTTTATAATGTGTATAACATAAGAAGCCAAAAAATTCCAACAAAATGATATGTTGTTAGAAAATGTGGACTTGATTTGCATGTGTGTAATTGTCAGTGGGCAAAAAAAGGGAACACATGCAAACACGTATTGAAGATTTTAGATCTTCTAAGGAGAAACAAAACAAATGAGAAGGATCAAGTTGTAGGTATGTTTCATTTCATACATTTGTTTAGTTATGAATTTTTTAAATTATTATTATTAGTAGTATCAAATGTAACTAGTTTAATATCATATTTAAGTCACAGAAGGTGTTGGTCTATTGCCTAATGGTGCCCACAATGATAGAGGGAGTCTTACTAATGAAAACATCACTACTGGTAATCTCTACAATATCTTTATAGTTAGACATTGCATCATTTATTGGTTCTCAAAACTCATTATTTTGAATTTTGAATTTATATAGATAGTTCTATTAAATTTGAAGATTATGATGCTCATGGACTTATCATCGGTGAAGACCAAAAAATAGGTAAATTTCTATATCACAATTTGATAATAAATAATTTATTCTTGTAAGTATTTTTTGACTTACTGTAACTTGTTTCTAATTCAGATAACATATCTGATGTTTCAAATGAAGACTTTGAAAATTTCACTAACTATCTAAGTTCATTGCTCCAAAATTTACCAACTAAAGCAGATGAGAAAAAACATCTTAGTGAGTGTATTAAGAGATTTAGAAATGATGTTGAAACACCTCTCACTTCTTCCTCCAAATTTCAAGCAATACTTGGGTCAGATAACATTCCTATGAAATGAATGCCACTATGGTTTAGTCCAAGAAAAATGCACAAATGCCATTCTACTCAATGAAGGCATAATACAATTTATCAAAACTTAAGTGGAAGAGTTGAGCAGGAAACCTTTCAATTCCAGGCTAGAGGATCTAGAAAGAAAATGAAAAAGAAGGGAATTAATCACTCAAGTATAGCAATACAAAAAGAAACTCTTATTATCAAGAAACCAAAAGGTGAGTACATTTGTTCAAAAACACTTTATTAATTTAGGGAAGTATGAATTTTTATCATTTCATATATTAATCATATGTTGGTATAGGTTTGTATGCTCAAGAAAATACTTTATGACATCAGTTACCTTTTTCTATTGATCTAAACCAAACAATAACAAGTCAAATACACCTTGCTAATGGTATATGTAAACTAATAAATTTTATTTTATTTTTTAATATAAATTAATTTATTATGTATCTAAAAAAATTTCTATACTAATTCAAACAAATTAGATACAATTTGTGGAGATCAAGCATCGATGGTGAATGTAGTGCCTCTCCCATTTGACTTTTGTAAGTCGTCCTGATGGATGCAACCTTGATGATCTTTTGTTGTGATGGATCATGATTGTGACCTTGAGTGGTCTACACCGTCGAGGTGTTTCAATTTACGTTTCTGTATCAGTTGCTTTGATTATGCTTTTGACTGATCTTTGAGATTATGATGTGATTTATGGTTCACTGAGGTTTGTACCAGTGGTTACCAGGATCGATGTGGTATCATGAGGTTGTTCCGTGATTACCTTGAGATGTGTGCAGAGATTGCACTGTGTACTTTTTACCATGCTACACTGGACTAGGTTCCTGTAGCAGTGGTTAGTCATGTTTATGACTGTGTTTGCTTATGTGTTTTAAGTGCCCTTTTAATGCAGAGTAATCAATCATTATTAAATGCTTAAGTGATTAGAATGGATTGTTCTTGTTGGATTATTTGGTTATGTGCTGCGGACATTTACCTTGTTATATTTCTGATTAGAGAGATATTTGTTACTCATGTTATGTTTACATTTGAGAGGACCCGAGGGTCAGATGTTACTCTTTGATTCCAATATCATAGATATTAGACTACTATGTTGTTCAATTAATCATATTGCATGACGATGCCATTTTGAGATGACAGTGTGTTTCATGATGATATCTGGTTATCTGGTATTTGGACATATCTCTAATTATGTTATGTGATGGATTTAATGCTATGGTTATTTACTTCATTCCTGCGTTGTTATGTTTTATGCGAACGTGAGTGATGTAAATAGATTATTTTAATCTAATTAAATAAATGGTTAAATTAGGTGATTTAAGGCATTATTGCTTCGTCTATGTTATTATATGCAATTGCACTTGATCGTGTTGTTTAGTGTGTAAGATTTATATCCCTGGCAGTGGCACATGGAGTTAATGATTCAGCCATTCATATTTTACCAATGTTGTCCTTGTATGGTCGACATATCCTTTATTAAATGTTTAATTTAAACCTTTCGGTGATTAGTAAATCCGAACTCATTTGCATTATGTGATTAGACCAGTGAGTGTGTCTGTGCATTTAGAAGTTCGCATTTGTCGCGAAAGTGTTAAGTGTTTTTCTATGTTTTTGGGGTTTTCGGGTTTTAATCTTTTTAGATTTAATTTCTGGTAGCTTTGCCTTAGGTGAATTTCCATTACGGATAATAACCTATTTTCATTTGGGTCGACTCAGAGTTTAACTACTCCAGCTAGCTATTTTCTAGAATCGACTATTCACCCAAAAAGTGAATAAGAATTGGAAAAGTGATTTCATGAATCACTTATCACAATTTGGAAATTGAAATTGGGAGAGCAATTTGGAAATCCTCTTCTGTAGGATTCTTGTTTTGTTCGTTCTGGGAGCTGTGAGCGTGGGATCTTTGCGAGGTTGGTCTCGTTGGATTCAGCTCGAGGAGTTCTTGCTTTGCCGTCAATTTCAGCAGTTTTGGCAGATCGATTATTTTATCGTGCGGGTTTTGATTTTTGCCCCTTTTTCCATCAGGTAAGGCATTCCCGTTTTATTGGTTTTACTCCATTTTTGCTTTCATTTCTTGTAGCTATATGTTAGGAGGATGAGAACTAGTGTTCCCCTCCGTTTTTGTTTGTTGGTTCTACCCGGTTGGTCGGGTATGAACGTTTTCCCTATTTTTGAAATGGGGGTTTGGGTTTTTATGCCGTTATGATGGCCGTTTTTGCATACGGTGTCTGATTCTATTTATTTTTGGATTTTTGGGGTTTTTGAACCCAAAGGCCAAATGGGTTTTAATTTTGAAATTTTCCAAATTTTTGGAGTTTTTACCTTGTTTTGTGTGCCGCCCTGTTTTCTTGGCTTTTCTTGGCACAATATAGGTTGTGGACTTGGATGATCCATTTTGATATCAGTCAGACTACTTTTGCACTTTTATGTTGCATTGGGATGCATGTTGCATCCGTACTCCCGACTTTGTGTTTGATTGAGTGATTTTATACCTGTGTTTTTGTGTCTTTTAGACCTTTGCTTTTGTTTCGTGAACGCTAAGATTCGTGTAGAATCCATACTCTCAGATTGAGGCCGGTTGAGTAGGTTCATGATGTTTGGTGTTGTTGCATCATTGGGATTTGTGTAAAATCCATACTCTCGAATTGAGGCCGGTTGAGTGATTTTATGATGTATGGTTTTATTGGCTTTGGGATTCATGTAGAATCCATCCTCTTGAGTTGCTTTCGGTTGGGTGTTTTCTTTGCATTGTGTTCTCATTCCTGTCCTTGTGTTATGATCTTCGTGATGGTGGTGCGCCACACACGAGTATGTGCGCGTACATTTTTTGGCTGACTTGCGAGGCCCGATCTTTTGTGGATCTGTCAAAAGTTATGATCATTGGGGTTGGGATGGGAGTATGCATGCCCATGGGCACTTGTTGTAGGACAAGCATGGGTAGGGTAGGGTAGCATCTGGAGGGGGCTTCTATCTCGTAGCTCGGCATTCATGGCGCCGGAGGTTGACGGAGGATAAGAAGTTTTAAGCAAGTGATAACTAAATAAAATGTGTGATTGTTAATAAAACTTAACATAAGTAAATGGTGTGAGCACCCGATTAAGTTCGAGGACACAATGTGTGAGCACCTGTTTAAGTTTGAGGACACACGATCCAAGCTTGGGCTTTTTGATGCCAAGCGACTCTCCAAGATGTCAGCCCCTACTTAGTAGCCTTTTGAGTGTCTGACCAGGACCTGTACTCCTTGCATTGTCTTAGGTTCTTGGTTGCAGCCATCATACTGTCTGGCGTGAGTGTTAGCCATGGATGTTGTGTTTTATGTGTGTTTTTGGTTGGATCATTATCTCCATCATCACAGCGGGTGTGGACCTATGGGTGCCACGTGGTTGGGAGGCGTAGCTACCTTCACCACTACTAGGGATCGGTGTACAGAGACGATCTTTTGTCTTAGTGCAATCATTGCTGGATGTCTTCACTTAGTACTTCGGGTTTCGGAGTATGATTTCTTGTGATTTATGCTTTCATTGGGATGCTTTTATATCATGTTTAGATGATGTAAGTTTCCTTGGCGCATTCCCTTATCATGATGGTTAGCATATGATTAGATGCTATGAATTGTTGTATTAGCATATCTGTTGCTTATTGTTGTTTAGCATGTGATTGGTGATGTTATCTACTGTAGGATTATCTTATGATTTTCTACTAGCATGTTAGATTTTCCTTACGCTTATTTTGTTGTATGTTTTTAGTAGTGATGACCTGATTACGATAGTACCGACGATCTGGTCGGTGGCTTGGGATGTTACACACGGGGGATGGCTAGGACCCATGATGGTCTTATGATGCTATTGACGGTTGGGAGGAACCACATACTTAGTTGGTTATTTTTCTCATTGCAATGTTAACTATGTTATTGCGATGTTTCTTTCAGTTGAATGTGATGTTTCCTTTCTGTACTTTTTCCCTTCTCTGCTTGGTAGATGGTTAGATCCTAGTGTTCTATCTTTCAGTTACTCTATTATTATTCAAGTGCTCTTGCCTCGAAATGTGGATTCGGTTCTCCCCGGTGTGGAGCTTTTTCTATTTGTTTGGCCTTTTTCGAGTTTCTTGAAGTGTTTTTGTTTTCTTTGGGTGACATTTGTTCAGCATTGTGCGACACTGATAAAGTATCGCATGCCCATAGAAAGAATGTCGTACAATACTATAAAGTATCGCATGCATTACTGGAGAAGTATCGTACGACACTGGAAGAGTGTCGCACGACTTCATGAGAAATGTCGCACGATACTTTTCCAGTATCGCACACCTTCTTGAGAAGTGTCGCACGCACTATGGGAGAAGTATCGCCCTCCCTTAGTAAAAAGTGTCGCACGCCCTTTGGTTAAAACCTGTGCATGCCAACAGAGGGCACTTTTTGTAGCATTCTGATCAATTTGATAGTTGATCTGGATACCCTTTTGAGCGTTCTTCAAGCCTATGTTGTTGCATTTTGTATTGAGGAGGTTTCTTTTGAAATTCAATTTTTGGGTTTCTATTGTAGTCCTTCAGGGTTTAAAATATATCGTTTAAGTATAAGTTGATGTATATTTACATCAACTTATACTTAAGATATATTTTAATATATGTGACGAATCTTTTGAGATAGGTTTCAGACCTCTCGGAGATAAGTTATGGATTCTAGGAAATTTCAGGGCTTCAAAAATCCAGACTTAGCCAATTTTTAGGGCTTTAGGATTTCAGGCTTAGCCAAACTTCGAGATTCTGCATTTTACCCCAGCTTGGTGTTTTGTTGATGAGTGGTCATTTCTTGTGCCCTCATCTTGTTGTGGTGGTTGTTGGCTTTTCTTTGGGTGTGTCAGTTGGGTAGTGGCGTTTGGAGATTCGTTGGTTGTCGGGATTGTGTTGAAGTCTTCCGTTGCGATCTTTGTGATCCTTGTATGATTTTGTCTTGTGCATTCATACTTGTAAAAAAAAAAAATATTTTGGCTTGATTTGAATCCTTGTTTCCAAGGATCTCCGGGCGGGGCATTACAGTGAATGTTTCCCCTAACCAAACATTTCAAAAGTCCATTTCAGGTAATTGACATTTTAAATATTTATGTAATAGTTACATTATATATTTTTACAATTGAAAATGTCTTAAGTTGATAAAAACTGAATGTGCACTTGTTTCAGTTTTAAATGTTTAAAAACAAAATGGACACATGTTACCCTTTTGTATGGATCTCAATGAAACACCAACAACAATGGATGGGATGCAAATTGGATATGGTAAGAAAATGATCAAATAAATTCTATTTTATTTTTTAATTTGTATTTGGTTCATTAAGCTTACATTATAAGTGTGCATATTTTTCCAGATTTAAATGATAAAGTAGAAGAGCACATGTTTCCCTATTCTATTGATATCAACCATACACCAATGGATGATGCGATAGAAATTGGAGATTGTAAGAAAATTATGAAGTGAAATACTCATATTTTAATATTCATTATGTATATTAGTTTTAATTAAGTTCACTTGTGAAATGTACATGTTTTTGCAGGCTTAACTAATCACCAAAATAATCAGCAACTATATTTGGATCTTAATCAAGAAACATCAACAATAAGAAATATAATGCGAACTAGAGATGGTTAGAAAATTATAATATGAATTCATTCAAGTTTGAATATTTCATTTGTAAATTAATTTTATAATTGGCTCATGTGTTTGTATGTATGGATCATACTATAATGGAGGGTCATGGTCAATATCTTTTTGGATAATCAGTTTGAATTACAATAACATGAGTTATCTAATGAGTGTTTAACTCTATTTAGAATTTGGCTCTCAGAGATAGTACCTTGTACATGACTTATATATTTCATATACTTTTGAGTGGGAAAAGTATTGAATCTTTTAAAAATTGGTTAACTTTCTTATGCAATTTTAACAATTTTATGAAGCAATCAATTAATTTTCTTTAGGTCACATAATTTTTAGAAGATAAGTGAATTTATTTGATATTTCACTTATTGCATGTCTCTTTCCTTAGATTTATGTATAGGATATGTCAATATATGTTAGCCTTTGTTCATTACTATAACTAACATAAATATTAATTAAAATTTAAAAATAATCCTAGCAAACAAATTTTATCTATATATGATTATCATGAATACATAAATTTCTTTTTACTAAATAGATAAAGTCAATTATAATTATATTTAACAAAAATGATATTGGATTGTTCTCAATATGATAAGAGAATCTCTATTTATTATCTTATTTATAAAAAATAAAATAATTTAAAAAAAATTAAAATTAAAATTATTGTGCATTTTTTGTATAGATCTCTGATTTTTATTTACAAATATTTTGGATAAAAAAAATTAAAGTAAAAATAAATTAACTTGTTAATGAAATTAATTTTTTGTAAAAAAATTAGATACATTTAAATTATTTTAGTTAAAATGGTTCCAAAATCATTAATAGATCAAAGCTTTGCATTAAACCAAGCCTAAGGCTTGGTTTTGCCTTGGAGATCCAACCCAAAGGTTTGGAGTTTATAAACTAGTTTGAGACATGTTTTGTTGCAAACATACAAAAAATGATTGATTTTTCTTGTGTGCTCTCCTTCAAGATTCCTCGTGGTTGAGCATCAATAAGATTAGGTTACATGACATTGTAGGTCTCTGTGTTAGCTATATAACCATATAATTTATTTTGAATTTGAACTATTTCAAGGCTTTCATCTATAATTTCTTTCGAATGTATGTCAATGTTTTGTCAAAAACCAACATGTACTAATTGGACTGTAGATTTTAGCTCGTTCATCGAATTTTGCAACAACTTAGTTTTTTAGAAACTAGACTCCATTCTACACACTTTGAAAAAAAGAAGTTTTGATTTTACATTAATTTTTAATCATTTCTAGGGGGAGCACACAAATATTTCACATTTTTGGGATGTGTCTAGTTAAAAAATTCATTTTAAAAAAAACACATTATAAAATTACCCAAAAAATCTGGGATAAACTACATAGTGTTAAGTAACTTTTGACAAGAGTGATTAAAGAATTTTTAAAAAAAAAGTTAAAATTTTAGGGGGGCCACACTTTGTACTATGTTATGTTTTTTTGGAATAAACAGTACCACTTTCTATGGCCCCCTTTTTTGAGGACCTAAAACTAAACCATTTTGGAAAAAAATTAGTAGTTTAGAAACTAGATTCAAATAACTACTACTTTTATTTTTGTCATATCTTAAAATTTTGAGCATAACTATCTTCAAATTCTTGTTGAAGTTCAAAAATTGTTGATTTCAAAAAAAAAGGTGTCCACTTATACCCCCCTTTTGGCACCACAACTTGGTGCACTTACCTAGATATATCTATAGAGTCAATCAGAATTTGAGGGTCCCCATGTTGGAGGTAATCTGGATTCCTGCAAATAAAAACACAATGAAAACACAACGAAAAAGAAATGTTTGATACCAAATCATAAAACTTTATTCATAGATATGATTGTTCATATGCACTATGCTCAACTATAAGGCATTTTGAGTTAGGGCTAAATACAATAGCAATTACAAAATATTTCTATAAGATCCAACTTGTAATCCCGATCTCAACTAGTCCAAATCTACACTCTAGAAGAAAACCCCAAGGAAATCTCAACTTTTTCTTGCAAGCCCACCAAACTATCTCCTAGTTTTCCAAGCCATGACTACTAACCCTTCCCAAAGTTCTCTCCTATACTTCATCCTTTACTCCCTACTTGTACCCAACTAAGCCATAGGTTGGCCCAATTCATTAAAAATTAAATTAGAACCCTTACATTAAATATATATTGAGCTATAAGTCAGCTACAATACAAGTTAAATACCCAAAGTTAGTTGTAACATGAATTAAATGCCAAAAGTCAGCTTATAGAAAACTCAATAGCTACAAGAACCAAGAGTAGACTAAGTGTTAGATAAACCAAGTTGAGTGTCATCCAAACCACAAGCATTGTCAAGCTCCCAAATACATGTTGAACACCACAGAGAATGTCAAGCAATCAGTATCTATTAAACTCCTTCAATAACCAAGCTCCCTTCAATGACCTTGTTCCTCAGCCAAACTATATGCCCAATAATGACCGAGTTACACTTCCTTGTTTCATCGAGTCCATAACTTCAAGCCAAAATCCCTCCAACATGCAGGATTCCTAGCAAGCCTAGGATGCTCCTGCATCAGACATTCCAGGTTCAAAAATATGTCCTCAGTAGCTAGAGGAACACCTTCTAGGATTAAGAACATAAATCCTAAAATTGGTTCTTCACATACATATCCTCCAAGTCCTCAACTTGTACACTCTTTCCCTTGTTCTTCTTTCACTTCTTCACATCCATCCTCAATGTTCTATAGGTTTTTTTTCCATGTTGATCTCAAATCCTTTCAGAATCCTTAAACTCAACTCAGCTATCAATACTCAAGTTCCTTCTATTGAGCTCTTCATTCTGCAAAGGAATTAGGGAATGCTTCCTACCACCTTTCACAATGGTAGACACATTCTTGACACAAGTATGCACATCCCTGTAATTATGATGCCAACATCTACTAAGAAATACATGAAAACTATAGTGCAGAAGGAATTGAAGAGGAAGGAACACTCATGGGAAGTGAAAGCCTAGGAAAACTAACACTTAAAGGATCAAACACTTGTTTAGAAGTAGTCATAAGAGGAAAATCATAGGTAGATATGTTAGAAAGGGCAATGGAAATTGGGATAAAAGGTTCAACAATTGTAGAAGGAGGAGGATATCCTAACTATTGAGCACACTCCATCATAGACTTAGAATGAGTGTTAATAAGGTGAGATATACCACACAAGATAGAAATTTTATTATTATCATTTTTAATAAGCTTCTTAAGAGATTCAATAACAACGACACTATCGGGATTCTAATTTTCTTATGCAAGTCAAGTTTCTAATTTGTCAAATTCGTGAGAAATATTATCAACTTGTGAAGGAGAAACTCTTAAAGTTTTATCTTCATCATGAGATGAGTGATAGGATTTGTACCCCATTATAGGACTAAGTTCATAAGAAAATATGTGAATATCACCATGATTCCTAAGAAGAAAAGAGGAATCGTGATCAAACGAGCCAATGAGTCTACAACTTTGATTAATGAGAATGTTATAGGTTGGATTTAGTGTTATTAAGCTCATAAAAGGGGAGAAAACAAAAGGAAAATCTAATGAGATATAACCACATAAATGAAATAAAGGGCATAAAAGAGATATCTAACCACACACAAAATAGTTGAATCTAACTCTATGATCAAAGAGAGAAAGGGGTTCACTAAAAGGAAGGTAAACACCAAAAAGAAGGGGGGACTAATTGAGTTCACCAAAAGAAGGTAAAAACCTAAAATAATATGACTCTAATAAGAAAGGGGCACAATTTTAGGTTCACCAAAAATTTTAGTGGGAAAAGGGAGATAATTTAATAGGGTTGTAGGTCTCTGCTTATCCGGGACACTAAGTAATTCCAATATATATGTGAGGGAAAGAGGAGTATTTCCAAATATGATTTCGATTATATAATCCAAATTAGATTAACTATAACCAAAAGGAAGAAGGGTTCTAATGCCAAATTCAAATTATGAAGAAGAATGCAATATGAGGAGATAGTCTATTTGGCTCTTATTGGATAATGAATATGTGAAATTGAACCAATTACTCTATTAATGTAAATCTAGATGCTATGTGTATACATTCATCCCAATTAGGATATAGATCTAGGGTAAATATTTGAAAAGAAATAAAATATAAAAGAATTACCTTGAAATATGTAGAGGAAGATGTATTCTAGTCCTAAAAGTCATAGATCTGAGCTTGTTTTTGAGTATTGGATTGTGAATTCCCAAATGAAATGATGAAAGGAACAAAACCCAAAATTTGTTTGGAAAGAAGGAAAAAAAGGACCAAGTTTACTTGGAGGAAGGATGTATTTCAAAGTGGTTGACATAGTGTGGAGAGATTGTACAAAATTGTCCAAAAATCTCTCATAGATTTATTTCTAGATCTGCATGTGAAACTCTACTATCCTACTTCTACATAGAAAATAAACATTTTTAGTTGTTGGATTAGATGAGGGCTTGCCTTGGTCAAGCCCTACGTTAATGTGATGTCCCCTTCTAGCTAGAGACATCACTTTAGCTGGTGATTAGCCTATCAGAGACCCTCGTAGGCTAATAAGATTGGATAGAGGGTCACCTTGGTGTGGAGATCCTCCAAGGACTAGAGTAGAGTACTCTTATGGGTTGCCAGAGTTTGTTTATGATGAGTTTTCCTTTGAGTTTGGCTTGGTCAGGCTATTTTTAGCAGTTTTGGAGTTATAAAGATAGACCCCTGCTATTTTTAGAAAAGGGGTATGGTCATATGAAGTTCTATCATGTTAGCTCCCAGTCCAAACGACATTCAAAAATGTTGAGTAATAATGGAGATATTAATGTTTATTTAGTTAAAATAAACATTATTGGTTTTGAGCCTATATTGTTAAGTTATAATATATAACTTAAGTGAGGGTCATGATATCATAAAAGGGGCCATCGTTTCAATTAATTGTGGGTCCAAGCTTATGGAAAAATTAAAAGGGGTTTTCTAAGTTTTAATGTAATAAAATTTTTTATGTTATTATTATATCTTTTATCCCATATTGAGTGTGGAGACTCATTCTGGAGTTGAGGAGTCCTTATAAACAAACCTTGTCTTCCTTCAAGAGCAGGTTATGAGAATTGCTTAAAAACTTTGCCTTGTGAAATTTCTTGAAGTTGTGGCAACAAGGGTTTCTACAAGTTTAAGAAGAATTCAGACTGTGGAGAACGTAGTATCTTCAGAGTTGATGCAATTTGAGGGTGTGAAATATCACTTGAATTTTGCCTGTGAGTTGACTTCATTCTGGAGTCAATATTGTGTTTCAGTAGGGAAAAAGTGGATGAATCTGTTTACAGGTTGGAAGGGGTTATAACAGCAGCTACAGTGCTGTGAACAGTACAACGCTACAGTGAATTAAAAATCAGAGATTTAATATTGCGGTTTTTGATAGGCACTGCCCAAGGAGGAAGCAACCAGTAGCGTGGTTGCGTATCGGAGACAAAAATCAGGTTTTTTTCAACTATTAATGATGATGTTTTTTTAATGTATGCTTCCAGCAATAAGTATTGTACAAACATTAGGAGCCATCTGAATAAATGAATTTGATTAGCATTATAATCGAATTTGAGTTATAATTTGAGGTAGATTAGTTTTTAATATTTGTATTTTCTTTTCATCAACTCAAAAACCCAAAACAGCTTAAAACATTCAAAACAAACCAAAAACAATTATTACACCCAAGGAAACAAACAGTGATCAGCGTAGAGCCTATTTGGGGTTCTTACATTGGTATCAGAGCCTCATTCCTGCCATCCTGAGGGTTTGGGGAGTCATATGCAGCCACTGGAAATTGGACCACACAGGTACCATACTCATAGGAGAGCTCTGATTGAAAGAGAACAGTTACAGGAAATAGGAAATATGGAAGAGAGGCATGATGGTAGTCCACCTAGAAACAGGAGGAATAATGATGATCAGGATACCAGAGAATTCTACTGTGCTATGGTTACAGGGCAGCAGTAGATGGCACAGGCATTACAGGCACTCACTACTATGGTAGAAAGGATGAACCCACCTGTTAGACAAAATGGGGAGCCAAGAGAACAGGGAGATAACAGGAGTGCTACAAGTAATTAGAGACCACAACGGACCCATTCCAGAATAGCTGATAGGCCTACACGCCCTACATTTGTTCCGGAGGAGCCAGAAGAAGCTCCGGTAGAGGAGGCGACAGGAGATCCCATATTCGCAGATGCACTCATGGCTGCAAATGATGAATGGGAATTATTAGCTCCGCAGGTTCGGGAGAGGATGACCTTTGAACGCTTTGTAAATCAGAGGAGAGAGCATTACAGGTCACTCAGACAAGATAGGAGGCCTAGAGGTCAAAATAGTGAGCTGAAGAGGGCTACAGGCAAGCTTACTATGCCTACATTTGATGGGAGTGGTAAGATGACAGCTCAAGCTTGGATTCATAAGCTTGACACATTTTTTGGCACTGAGGCCAATGACAGAGATTGAAGCTATCAAATATGCCACCTTGCATTTGGAGGGAATAGCACATGATTGGTGGTACCATGGTATGGTAACACTTCAGCATAACCAAGTGACAGAATACCAGGACTTCGTGGATAGGTTGGTTGAAAGATTTGACAAGAAAGATCTAGAGATTTACTTCCGGGACTTAGCACAGCTGAAACAAACAGGCAACTTGGAGTATTTCATTGGTGAATTTCAGCGGTTGGCAGTCATGGTGCCAAACATTTCAGAGCATAGATTGATAGTTCTTTTCATTGAGGGCCTCTCTGAACCATTGAGAGGTTGGATAAAGGCATTTGATCCTATTTCTTTATAGGAAGCGATGAGGAAGGCAAGAAGTATGGAACATGTAGTCCCAACAAACAAATTTCAGTCCAAAGGAGCATCTTCTAGTAAGGATAACAAACCATTTTATAAAAAACCAGAGAGGACTGATTTTAAAAATGATTCTAAAGATAAAACTCCAGCACCTTTTGACAGGGAAACATTAAACGATTTGAGGAAGAAAAAATTATGTTTCTACTGTAAGGGACCCTATGATGCAAACCATGATTGTCCTCTTAGGCCAAAGGGAAAAGCTAACAGAGTTATGTGGGCATACTATGAGGAATCATAATCAGATAATTCAGATCAGCAGTCTGATATAGAGGAAATAGATGGTGAAAAAGAGGAAGACAAGGTTGAAAACTTGTCTAAAATGGAGTCCAAGGATGGGGAAGGAGATGGGCAACTTAGGGAAGCTCGTCTCACTAGTATTAAGCAAGAAGGGTCATTTCGGATGAGAGGAGTACTTGCTGGACATCGAGTCATAACCTTGGTTGATACAGGTGCCACTCATAATTTCATTGATGCTAGGATGGTGGAGAAGCGTGGCATACAAACAGAGGAGTTTGGGGGAATTAGAGTGAGGGTAGCGGATGGCTATGTCCTCAAATGTGATCGTAGGATCACTGGACTCCCATTGAAAGTTAATAATTATGACTTTAAGGCAGATTTTTATGTTGTACCTATGGGAGATACAGATGTAGTTCTTGGGATGAGTTGGTTGCACGATATTGGTGAGTTCACTCTTAACCTCAAGGAGATGGAGATGAGGTTTAAAGTGAATGGGAAGGCACATATTCTTAAGGCAATCAGGGACAATGATCTCAGGATGGTCTCTTTTCGTAGAATGGCTAGATTGATTCGACAATATCAGGTAGAGTGGACAGCAGAGTGCATGTTGATGCCATCACAGGAGGGATAGCATAAGATTGAATATCCTCCTGATATTCAGGAGCTTAGAGTTAAACACTCTAAGGTGTTCAGTGACATTCCACCAGGTAGACCACCAGACAGAGGTATTGAGCACATCATTGAGTTAGAGGAGGGGGCTAAGCCAATCATGATTACACCTTACAGGCATCCGAAGAGGTTGAAGGATGAAATTGAGAAAACCATAAAGGAGTTACTTGCTATGGGCCACATTAGACCAAGTAAGTCTCCTTTTGCTTCTTTAGCGGTGTTAGTAAAGAAGAAGGATGGGACATTGAGGATGTGCATTGATTACAGAGTGCTTAATAGGAAGATGATTAAAAATAGATACCCCATTCCCAGGATCAATGAGTTGATAGATGAGCTTCATGGAACTTGCTTCTTCTCAAAGATAGATTTGAGATCAGGTTATCACTAGATCAGAGTTAGAGAGCAGGATATCGAGAAGACAGCCTTTAGATGTCATTGTGGCCATTTTGAGTTTGTAGTTATGCCATTTGGGCTAACTAACGCACCTGCTACTTTTCAGGCAACAATGAATAGGGTTTTCCATCCTCAGTTGAGGAGATTTGTACTTGTCTTCTTCGATGATATCTTGGTATATAGTAGATCTTGGGAGGAGCACTTGGTCCACCTGGACACGGTGCTGGGTATATTGGACAGAGAATCCTTGTATGCAAAGGAGTCAAAGTGTGATTTGGGCATGACAGAGTTGTTGTACTTGGGTCACATCATCAGTGCAGAGGGCGTGTGCATGGATCCTGACAAGATTTGTGCCATTGTGGAGTGGCCTTCACCGGTGAACCTTACACAGTTGAGGGGCTTTCTAGGACTATGTGGTTTCTACAGAAGGTTTGTGGATGGATATTCCAGGCATGCGGCACCCTTGACAGATTTGTTGAGAAAGGGAGCTTTCTTGTGGACTCTTGAAGCACAGGAGTGTTTTGAGAAATTTAAGGGGTTGATGACTTCTTGTCCAGTGTTAGCATTACCAAATTTCAGCAAACCTTTTGAGCTACATTGTGATGCTTCCGGAGAGGGCATTGGAGCGGTGCTTATGCAGGAGAAGCACCCTATTGCTTATGAGAGCAGGAAATTAAGAGGGCCAGAGCGGAGCTTCATCATATATGATAAGGAGATGTTAGCCATTATGCATGCTTTGGCCAAATTTAGGCAATATTTGGTAGGTAGAAAATTTTGTATCAAAACCGACCATAATAGCCTAAGACACTTTTTGGGGCAGCGAGATCTCAATGATAGGCAGCAAAAGTGGGTGAGCAAGTTACAGTCCTATGACTTTGACATTACATATTTTAAGGGGACACAGAATGTAGTTGCTGATGCCTTATCACGTAGGCCCCATTTGAGCTTACTGACAGACATATCGGAGGATTGGAGACACTTGATCCTTGCAAAGTATGCAAAGGACACTTGGGCAGCTGGATTCATAGATGGGACTATTCAGGACAGCAGATACACCCTTGTGAATGAGCTCATCATTTACAAAGGACGAATATTTTTGGTCCCAAGATCAGTCGTGAGGAGGGTGGTTTTGAAATCTTTTCATGATTCACCTATGGCAGGACATCTTGGTTTCTACAAGACATACCGACTGATTAGAGAGTGATTCACATGGAAAGGGCTCAAAGCAGAGGTACTTCAATATGTTAGGGAGTGTCCCACTTGCCAGCAGAATAAGCAAGAACACTCCTATCCAGCCGGTTTACTTTAGCCACTTCCGATTCCTGATAGGAAGTGGGAGTGTTTGTCTATGGACTTCATCACAGGACTGCCTAGAGCCCAAGGCAGAGACTGCATATATGTGGTTGTGGATCGCCTTACAAAGTTTGTACACTTCTTTCTGATCACTGCTACATACACTGCTACACAGGTGGCAGAGTTGTTCTTCAAAGAGATATTCAGATTACATGGCTTACCTCGGAGCATTGTAAGTGACAGAGACAGTAGGTTTATGAGTCACTTTTGGCAGGAGCTATTCAGGTTGTGTGCGACAGAGCTCACTCCGAGTACTAGCTACCACCCTCAGACAGATGGTCAAACAGAGATAGTAAACAAATGGGTGGAGGGATATCTCAAAAATTATATAGAAGGGCAACAGAGGGCATGGGTAAAGTGGATTTATCTTTGTGAGTATTGCTACAATACCACTTATCACATGTCTATTCAGATGTCACCCTTTATGGCCCTGTATGGGTATGAGGCACCCAATTTTATGGATCTGCTTTTGAGTGACAGTAGAGTGCCCAGTGCAGGTGATTTGTTACAGGAGAGTCAAGACCTTGTTAAGACTCTTAAGGATAATCTAACTAAGGCACAAAATCAGCAAAAGCAGTATGCAGATCAGAAGAGGATTGAGCGGACTTTTGAGGTTGGAGACATGGTGTATCTTATGTTGCAGCCTTACCGTCAATCCACTCTCAAGAAGAGTGGTGCCGAGAAACTCAAGCCACGATACAATGGTCCATTTAGGATTATCAGGAAAGTGGGAGAGGTGGCTTATGAGTTAGACTTGCCGGCGGAGAGCAAGGTGCACAATGTTTTTCATGTGTCACGCCTCAAAAAGGCACTAGGGCATCATATTGTGCCTTCTACAGTACTACCACCCCTGGATGATGAGGGAAAACTTGTTTTGATACCGGAGGCCATCATTGATTTTAGAGAGAGGAACTTGAGGAAACGTACCATCCGAGAATATTTGGTGAAGTGGAAGGATTTGCCGGTAGAGGATGCTACTTGGGAGAGCGAGGAGATTTTACAGCATCCAGAGTTGAGATTGCTTGACGACAAGCAATTTCAAGGAGGGCGGACTGTGATGTCCCCTTCTAGCTAGAGACATCACTTTAGCTGGTGATTAGCCTATCAGAGACCCTCGTAGGGTAATAAGATTGGATAGAGGGTCACCTTGGTGTGGAGATCCTCCAAGGACCAGAGCAGAGTACTCTTATGGGTTGCCAGAGTTTGTTTATGATGAGTTTTCCTTTGAGTTTGGCTTGGTCAGGCTATTTTTAGCAGTTTTGGAGTTATAAAGATAGACCCCTGCTATTTTTAGAAAAGGGGTATGGTCATATGAAGTTCTATCATGTTAGCTCCCAGTCCAAATGACATTCAAAAATGTTGAGTAATAATGGAGATATTAATGTTTATTTAGTTAAAATAAACATTATTGGTTTTGAGCCTATATTGTTAAGTTATAATATATAACTTAAGTGAGGGTCATGATATCATAAAAGGGGCCATCGTTTCAATTAATTGTGGGTCCAAGCTTATGGAAAAATTAAAAGGGGTTTTCTAATTTTTAATGTAATAACATTTTTTATGTTATTATTATATCTTTTATCCCACATTGAGCATGGAGACTCATTCTGGAGTTGAGGAGTCCTTATAAACAAACCTTGTCTTCCTTCAAGAGCAGGTTATGAGAATTGCTTAAAAACTTTGCCTTGTGAAATTTCTTGAAGTTGTGGCAACAAGGGTTTCTACAAGTTTAAGAAGAATTCAGACTGTGGAGAACGTAGTATCTTCAGAGTTGATGCAATTTGAGGGTGTGAAATATCACTTGAATTTTTCCTGTGAGTTGACTTCATTCTGGAGTCAATATTGTGTTTCAGTAGGTAAAAAGTGGATGAATCTGTTTACAGGTTGGAAGGGGTTATAACAGCAGCTACAGTGCTGTGAACAGTACAGCGCTACAGTGAATTAAAAATCAGAGATTTAATATTGCGGTTTTTGATAGGCGCTGCCCAAGGAGGAAGCAACCAGCAGCGTGGTTGCGTATCGGAGACAAAAATCAGGTTTTTTTCAACTATTAATGATGATGTTTTTTTAATGTATGCTTCCAGCAATAAGTATTGTACAAACATTAGGAGCCATCTGAATAAATGAATTTGATTAGCATTATAATCAGATTTGAGTTATAATTTGAGGTAGATTAGTTTTCAATATTTGTATTTTCTTTTCATCAACTCAAAAACCCAAAAACAGCTTAAAACATTCAAAACAAACCAAAAACAATTATTACACCCAGGGAAACAAACAGTGATCAGCGTAGAGCCTATTTGGGGTTCTTACAGTTAAGGAATTAACCATAAATGAGAAATCTAAAATGTAAATGATAGAAAAGAATATAAATGTTGGGGTTCACCTTGCTTAAAGCCCTTGTCAATAAGGATTTTCTTTGTAATGTGTTGTAGATCTTGAATTAGGTATAGGAATGTAAGGTATCTCCATCATTTGTAATTGATCTTCCATAATCTCATCATGGTGCCATGGATGTAAGTGTGTATCAGTGAAGAAGACAATTAACTATTTAATGTAGATCTCTCCTCCCTTGATGGCCAATAATAAGATAGATCTTGAAGATGAAATGATCATAAAGGATCCTTCAATGCTAGATAGAAATCTCTTTACTTGAATACTTGAAAAAGATTAAACTTTTTAAATGTAAAAGGCATAAGTATTGACTTGAGAGAATGATCTTGAGATTTTATCACTTGGTTCTAAAAATGAAGCCTCCAAGGCTCCTTATATATGAGTTTTTTGGTGGGAAAACAACACAAGCCAACTGGATAGCGCAATAAAACTAATCAAACCATCGAGACCTTTTAGGCCCTAAGTCACAAAATCACTAAGGACTAGGTTGACACAATTAACCTAGTCCAGAATAATTCAACCTAGTCTTAGAGATGTCATGAGCCCAAATTAATAGGATATATAAATATTATAATAATATAATAAAAATAATAATAAAGTAAAATATAATATATTATATATAATGATATATTTGCAACACTTTATAAAGGTATAAATTTAACATAATTGGCTATTAAATATAGTTGATCTTAAAATATGATTATATTATAGTATACAAATATAATAGTATTATATTTGATAATATAAACAAATAATAATTATATTAATAATATAATGAAACTAAGGAGATGGAAAGACACATCCTTTCATAGGGAAGAATATAAATGAGGAAACCATATCACGGAAAAAAGGCATTCAAAAATGACTATTTATCAAAAATTGGAAAATAGATGGAAGGATGATAGAAAGGGGTCATCACAAGAGATCAGGTCTAGTATCCCACTGAAAGAAGAGGTAGTTTCTAGAAGAAATAGAGCACAAAGTGGAAGAAGATAGAAGAAAAGGACATCAACAACGAGTAAATCCATGATCTAAGAAAGGAATTTTGGAAAGGGTACTAAAAGGTCTTAAAAGGCAAGTGCATCCATTTTAAGATGGTACATGATCAATATCTAATAAGGTGGATTTAAGATCGATAGGATTTTCAGGAGGCTTCTTACTCCCAAAACTTGAGTTTAAAATAGAGGAACTAAATCAAAAATTATTTTTAGGGTTCACATAATTATGGTTATCTTCACTAGGTTTAGAAGGGGATTTTATTATTATTTAATAAGGAGCAATTTCTTCTTCAATTCCCTTCTTTGTGGAACATTAAGCAGGCACTAAGACCTCCAAGAAATTCAATAAGGAAAATAATGATCTTAGACTCCAAACCAATCATTAGGGTGTCTAGGATATCAATATTGAGATTAGTTTCCATAATAATTCTCACATATTTCATGTGGAGAAGCATAGTATCCAAATATTCTATTATAATAACCCTACTAATAGTTCCCAAGATTTTATGTAATAAGATCCACAAAATAGAGGAACATTTTTAACAGAAACTCATGTAGAACTCAACAAAATCAACACTTCATCCTTATTGGCATCTTCTAACCACTTGAAAAGACCCTAAAAATGCATCAAAGTATATTTTAGAACTACCTCTTAACAACCCCATTTCGACCGAGAAAAGTTTTCAAGAAAATAAGAAATAAACCTTTCTATATCATCTTGGAATAGGTATAGTGTAACCATAGTCTTTTGGACCAAACATTCATAATCCATTCATTCATAAATTTTCGAGTAGAAACCCTCGACACATCCTAAACCACAAAAAAAAGGCTATGCTTCTTAATCTCTCTTTCTCACTAGAAATAACTTTAGACATTTACAAATTTGGCTTGGTGACAAGATAAATAGATGAAGCGTACTTTCATCTTCCTCCATAAAAAAATAAATAGAAGATGATTCCTTTGGAAGAGAACCAATGTCAAATCTTAAGCCTTGTGGGATGAAGAGGGATTCCACAACTTTTTTTAATGACCTCCATTTTGTCTCTCCCCTAAAATTGATATTAAAAATGACTTTAACAATAATGTTGAAAATTTTATTAGCCTTGTCATCTCCCATGCATAAACAAATGTAACTGTGCCACACATAGATGAGGTTGGCCATTGTACATCCATTTGATGGATTGGTTGGCCAAATGAGGCCACCTCACTCAGAATGCAAGGAGTAGTAGATCCCTATTTGACATTCAAGTGATTGTATATTTTCCTTTTTCCTTGTCATTTCTAAATTACTATAAGGTTAATATTTGTAGCTCCTTTTACTTTTTCCCTTAATAGATGATTGAATATGTATCTTATTTGTAAAGACATTCAGAATAATGTCTTCGTTAATAGAGTAAAATATGTGTCTTTTGGCTTTGATCATTGTCAAATGAGTTTGAAAGATGTCATCGTGCATGTTGAATATTGTTAATTTTTTCGAACCTTCTATTAATAATAGATTGTGTCAAAAATTCTTACTTCCTTTATGAATCACTATATTATGTTTGAAAATGTCAATTTTATGATATTTGATTATTTAAATGTTTGCCATTGTCAATTTTAAGTATTTACCTATGCCATTCTTATTATAGTATATTGCATGTGTAGTTGATTATATCAATACATTTTCAGAGTATATTATGCATGTGCTATAACAGTATAATTTTCATGTATTCAAATTTATCAAGATTATAATATATTATATGTTTCAACCTTGTTAATGGTGTTCTAATAAATATTTTGGTCATGCCATTAATCTAACCTTTCAATATATAACCGTGGAAAACCAATTATATGAATATGCAATTATACCTCGATTGGGTCATAATCATGTGGACGAGAAGTGTATCTAAAATGGCATGTTAATTTCTACTTGTAGGAGTAGTGTTATTTGTTCTTGATAAGAAAAGGGAAATCAAATAAAATTAAGCTCTAGAAATATAGAAAACAGAATATATGTATATTGAACTTCATCTATTATTATTAATAATATATTGCAAGTTTCATATAGATATTTGATATGATTTTGAATGTTCAAAATATCAAATTTAAGCAATATATATAATTATTAATATAGTTTGATAAGATTTTTTTCCATATTACTCATATTACTTATTTTTTATAAATATTTTCCAATATTCTTATCTTGTAAAGAAATATTGTTAGTTAGAAAATAAGAAATAAACAATTTGTTCCTAAAAGAAAGAAAGTGAAATATTATTGTACTCGTTGTAGGCGATGTACTATTGCAATCAGTTCTTTTGAATTAATCATTAGTTGTCCACTCGGTAACCAATTAGATGTTTATTTTTTTGGGGGTTTAGTTATTAATAAAGTTTTTATAAATATTTCTCATTTAGAATTTGATATAATTGATTTAATTCACTTCTGATTGGCTCAATCAATTTTTTCTTATAGGACCCCTTTTTCGGATGAGTGCTCCAAATTCATAACTTTTGGCAAGGTTTTAGAATTCATTAAATTGTATTTCTCCTTGAAAATTTCTAAATAATTTTTTTTTGTGTTGACACTTTATCTATTTTTAGAATTTGTGGCTACAACTTAACCTTCAATTAAACTACAACCATGAATGTTTTCATGAAAAACAAATAGGCCCATGCAACTATTATATTTTTAAGTCTTGAATGGTATTAAACAACTAATTTGATTTTTTAATTGAACTATCTTTTATAATCAATTTTCTTTCTCGTCTAATGATAAATTATTAGTATTTAGTATTTTTTATTTATTTAATAATTTGGTTGAAGTTATTAAAAGATAATTGACGATTTATGACAATTCATATATACATGATGGAAATATTGCTCATTGTACTTTCCTTGGTAGAATTTTTACTACCAACAAAAGACAATCTAAATTTTGAAACATTAATTATCATAACTATTAGAATTTGATAAAAATCATACTTCAATTAATGTTTAGATTTTAAAATTAAAATAGACAATTATTATGTGAAATTTTTTGTTATGTATATATTATTAAAATATAATGATAGTGGTAAAGTGTACATTTCAAAATACTATATTACTTTGATTAATTATTTTGATTTTCTTCTTAACATTATTTGTTTTCTATCCTATATTTTATTTTATTTTTGAATTTTTTTTAAAGAAAATCACTTTCTATTCCTAGTATAATTTACTATAAGGCAAGTACACGCCATTATGTGGCACTTGTTTTAATTCAAAACCTATCTTCTATCCTCTTTGTAAATAAAGGTGAATTAACTTTATAGTTTTTATTTAAAACAAAGTTATGGTATTTTTTCAATTAATAAATGAGAATGTTTTTTGCAATGTTTCTTTCCCTTTGTCTTATTTAAGGAATAGTCTTGTAGAGCGAGTTTATTACTCTTCAGATTAAGCTTTGCTTCACATTTTCATTGATAAGGTCTTCCTTTTGCTAGAAATAGTCTATAATGTTGCATTAAAATAATTGACTACTCAATTCCATTCATCAAATCTCACCAATAAAGATTAGACTTTCTTTTTCTTGCTAAAGTTGCTCACAAAACTTGTCAAATTTTGTTACCCATACGTAGTCCCAAAGTATTTTATTGCATGTGGTGAAGTGAAACAAACAATGCTAAGTAATGATAATTTAGTTTTAAGAAAACATTCATAATAATAAAAAATTATTAGACTTTGTTTCAAGTTCTCCAAGAAACCTTAAAATATTTTGACTTTAAAGATCAAGTCCTTACTCTAAGTTTGTCATATGATTTACAAACTTCAAGCTCATGTCTTAAATTCTACTTAAATTTACAAAAAAAAAATCCATTTTTTCTGCAACATACACTTTCTAAAATTTTATTTATATATATATATATATAACATTTGTTTGTACTTTTGAAAAAAAAATCCTAACCAACCTAAACTACAAATCTAATTGATATAAAAATTTATTAAAATATATGTGCTTCAATGGCTCCCACGAATCCTCATCATATCTAGCATCTGCTGTGAAATCATTTTCCATCTTTCAAAAGATGATGTAAATGGAAGAGCAAGCTCATTTCCAGTTTTAACATGCTGTAAAAGAAAAATGTATATTGGAAAAGGTAGGCCTATTATTATTATTATTATTATTATTATTTGTTTGCATTGAAAAGACTCCGTTTAAAATTATATACAATTCACACGTTAAATGATTTGGTAGGCTTGATTATGCTTCCCAACGCAGCAGGAATCCTGTCGTTATAAGCCGTACATTTATTCCTCTCACGTTATCTTTTCACCATAAAAAGCTTAAATTCGACGGATTTTCCGTCACAAATAACTTTTTTAATTGACGGTTAGCAAGTCAACATTGCTGTTCGCAAGTCGGGGGCAAGTGAATATAAGACAGAAGTTAAATAGACGTACATACATTTACTAGAGCCTCGCTATTTTACAATTGTTCACCGTCTCAATTTTCAATCATTTGATAGTTTTGTCAAAATTAATAACAAAATTATTTGTAGTTTGAAAACAAAGTAAACATAGGATATGATAGGTATGAATTTTTTTATAGTTAGGTTTTATGTCGAGTTCATATATCCAATTTTCAATTTAATATGGTTTAGTTAGTTGAGAATTATGGATAAAAGGTATTTTTTAAAATTTTGTCAATGGGGTATAAGTTTGGTATCAATTTTGTCAATATTGTTTGAAGTATATTTCAGTACTTATTTTAAAACTTGTTTACAATGTCATTTGATTTTATTTGTTAAGAGTATTAGAAGTCTTATGTTAAATAAACTTCTTCTTTTTTGACTCATTCAAAATTATTCATCTTGACTAACACATTTAGATTTATTTGTCATAAGCAAGAATGAACAATATATTTTAAATGTTATTACTTTTTAAAAACTCAATATAAATATTTTCATCTGAATGAATGAAAATACAGAGTACTAGTATTAACATATGATAATGAATGAAAATATTTCATCGACATTAGTTAATCACACTCTAATTTTGTCGAAATAGAAAATCTTCCTTGAGTTTAATAGAACAATTTAAGCATGTCTAAGAGAGAGTTTTTTCAATTAGTGTAATCATATGATTGACCTTTATATATAACTTGCTACCGACCAAAGATCAGCTTTAAAAAAAAAGTCTCTGATATTTACTCTCGCACTACAAACGCCATCAATGGTGATTCTAATTCAGTCGTTGATATTTCTATCATGTTTTCTCTTTATTTCTGAGCAGCTCAGAGCAGATGGGTGCTTTGACAGATGTGGAGAGATGAAGATTCCCTACCCATTTTCAATTGGAGGATTAAAAGGGAAAAATTGTGGCCTCCCTGGCTTTGAAATCAATTGCAAAAAAAATGAGAGTTTTGGAACTATAGAGCCCATCCCATTTCTAGCACTTCCTTCAGGGGAGGTACAAATCTTGAATTTTTCTCATGATCATCTCCTCATCAATTCAACCCAATTCTTGGCCTCCACTTCCAATTGTCTAGGCCACACCAATATCACACAAATCACCATTTCTGACCAAGGCCCATTTCAGTTTTCTTCACAAAACAAATTTGTTGTAGTTGGGTGTGAAACATTGGGCATGTTTGGCAAGTTTGATGATGGAGATTACACTTCTTTGGGTGGATGCTTATCAGTTTGTTCTGATTCTCCTACATTTTCTAGCTGCAATGGAGATGGGTGCTGTCAAACTTCAGTGCCTTCAGATTACATGGATTATCTCATCTCCGTAACAAATCTCTCCTTATCACAAAGTAACTATGAGATAGCTTGTAATTATGCTGGTTTAATTGATCAGAGTAGTTGGAATTTGATTTCTCAATCAAATGCCCCTAATTTAAACTATGCCCAAGCTTACATAAGCCTTAATTGGAGCATTCCCAATGAGACTTGTGCATCGGCTAAGGAAAAGGGTTCATACCAGTGTTTTGAAGATGCAGAGTGCAATGATCTTGGATGGGGTTATCTATGCAATTGTAGGCCTGGTTTTCATGGAGATGGGTACCTCAACGGCTCCCGCTGTACAGGTAATGGAAATGTTATTCATATTCATATTTATATTTTTGGGTAAGATTCTGTGAGAGTTTATTAGCATCAATGTTTCAGATCATACTTTTGGGTAAGATTGTGTGAGAGTTTATTAACATCAATGTTTCAGATCATACTCAATGATCGATCATCAGAATGGGAGAGCTAAGAATGATGATGGATTATTGAGTATGATCTAAACATTGTTGCTAATAAACTCACAATCTTATCCAGAAGCACATGAATATAATATCATGGATTGTGCAAATTTGTTATCATTAATGTTATTCATCTTTACGAAAGCTTCTGAATCTGAATGTGCAATTTTTTTATTATTAATGTTTAGGATTTCTCCATATGATCTATCATCAGAATGCAAGAGAGCATTAAAAGAAGAAAAAATTCCATGAGGCTTCTTCTCCTCGTATTTTCTTGCATCCTGATAATAATTCATATAATATGATCTAACTAAAAAATTAATAATTTTTAGATATTCAAATTCGAAAGCTTTGATAAACAATTATATGAATTATGAATTGGAGAAATCTAATAGTCATTATTCATGTTTCCAATTCATACAGATATTGATGAATGCTCAGATCCTAGTTTGAATGACTGCTACCCTTCATCAAAGGGAGGGAGATGTATCAATACAAAGGGGTCGTACAAGTGCTCATGTGGAAGAGGCCATGGAGATGGCACTGAAGATGGTACCCGTTGTTCTACAACAATGTTTCAGACTTTACCACTTGCCATAGGTACAACTTTCAATGCATTCATGGACAATTGTATAATTCTGATAAATACTTTCTGGTTTGGATTGTATAATACTTTTATATATTTAATGTTTCAGATCAGGTATCAATACTTTTCTATTCTAATATTATAATTTCTTAATGGTAGATCACGTTGAATTGAACTGAGACGTTGGATAAAAAGAGATACACAGTCACAGTCAGAAAAATAATATGTAGAATTTATAATGAACCGTTTATTAAGGGTGTTCAAATGTATATGTTTTCATAAATTATCTTTTTCATGTTTTCAATTGTAGAAGTTTTCTGTAAATTATGTAGTGTTAATTACACTATAGTTATTATTATTTTGTTTTGATGGTGTATTTTTTAATTTCTAATATTCGGATCAAATTTTAAAATCTACAGGTAAAGCTGAGATATAGTGTGATTCGATATGTTGATGGTAAAAAGTTTTACACAATCAAAATCAGAAACTTTCATGAACAATCTATCAGCAATTCTCTTTTCTTATGCATCTAATTTTCAATTGTAGATCATAAGGTTAAATATGTAAAAATCTGTATTATCAAAATCAGAAAAATAATAACTAATTATACTGCAATTCTATATTTTTATATATCTGATATTTCAGACGAAATTTTACAATCCGTCAGCACTTCTCCTTTCTCATCTTTTTCATTTTTTTATTGTTTTATAATAGACCATAGAATTTGATTCGTCTCTTTCATCTTTTCATTTTTCAATAATAGAGTATACAATTTGATCCAAAATCTTAAATATATAAAATATACAATGTCAAAATCAGAAAACGGATCAAACTAAAATTTGATGAATTTCAAGCTTCCAATTTTATTTACTTCCTGTAAATTCAAAATTATTTATCTTGTTGAGCTTTTGAACATCATCAGGGGTATGCGTAACACTAGTGGGCGTGCTCATCGGAGGCGCCATTGTCTTACTTCTTTTGAAGCGAAGAACAGCAAGACTCGTCAAGCAATACAACTTCCGCCGAAACGGTGGAACTCATTTGCAGAAACTAATTTCATCCAAAGCAGACGGATTAAGAATATTTTCCCTGGATGAGGTTGAGAAAGCAACTCAAAATTTCTCCCAAAATCTGATCTTGGGATGCGGGGGCTACGCCACGGTCTACAAAGGCACTCTTGCCGATGGATTCATCGTGGCAATAAAAAAGGCCAATTCCAAACAAGTCGATTCCAAAGAAATCAAAGACTTCATCAATGAAATCGTCATTCTGAATCAGATAAACCACAGAAATGTAGTCAAATTGCTCGGCTGCTGCCTGGAGACACCAGTTCCCTTGTTAGTTTACGAATACATTTCAAACGGGACTCTGTTTGATCATCTTTACGGCGACAAATATGAACACCGCCTTCACTGGGAAACCCGCCTCCGCATTGCTACTGAAACTGCAGAAGCTTTGTCATATCTGCATTCTGCTGCATCGACACCCATTGTTCATAGAGATGTGAAATCTTCAAACATTCTGCTGGATAGTGATTATAATCCCAAAGTTACAGATTTTGGATTGTCTCGCCTTGTGCCAAAGGATCAAACACACATTACTACACTTGTGCAAGGAACATTGGGTTATTTGGATCCTGAATATTTTCAAACAGTTCAACTTACGGAGAAAAGTGATGTATATAGTTTTGGTGTTGTTTTGGTGGAGCTTTTGACGGGATTGAAAGCTGTTTCCTTTGAAAGAACAAAGAACCAGAGCAATTTGGCCATTTATTTCCTCAATACAATGAAGACGAAAGATCTGGCTGAGATTTTAGATTGTCGGTTAACTGTGGAGGAGGGAGGGAATAAAGAATCGATGGCAAAAGTGGCGAATTTGGCAAAAAGTTGTTTGAGTGTTGAGGGGGAGAAAAGACCGACAATGAAGGAGGTGGTTCAGGAGCTGCTGTTGATCAAGACGGGGGGAAGGGGAAATGTGGTGCCCGATTCTCCTGTAGCTTGAAGAAATAGCTTCTTTCAGAAATGTGAAAATGAAGGAAATCGTTTATCAATGTTGAATTTGTAACAAGAGGGGCGTTAATCATTGGAAGAACTTTTTGATTTCATTGCAAAAAATGATGCTCGCTGGTTAATAGGTAGGCCATTGTGTGTATACCTTTTTTGGGTGATTGCCGTAAAGTTTGTTGTGGTAAAATTATGTATATTTTAATTCCAACAAGTAAAAAAGAAAAGCGTGGTTGATGTATTTAAAATTGTATATTATGTCAAACGGTCTTTGATCTATTGAAAGGTTCTTAACTAGCTTATTGAGATCAAGTTTTGTTTGAGTGTAAGGTTCTCACATCAAAAATGGATGAGGTTGGGATTGTATATCATTATATTGTTATTAGAATTTAATTTGGTAGTTGTTCAGTCAAATTCATCAATTCATGTTTGATGAGTAGTAGTTCACTCTCGTTTCTTTAAAGCAACTTACATAGCAAGTCCTCTACTTATAACTAAGCTTTCAAGGCCACATCGGCATGTTTTTTTGCATAGGTGTTTAAAATAGTCCAAGAAATAATGAAACCAATCCTAGTGCAACAAGGACCCCCATACTTGTGCAACTGATATAGCATCACATGATTGGTTACTTTTCAGATATCACATGATTGGTTACTTTTTAGAATATGGGGTACAATGTCATTCAATTATAGGTAGTCATCATTAGCAAAAAAAAGTTCAAGTCACAATTATTGGTATAATGTTGTCAAAAATATTAGATACAAAATCACCAAGTGTCAACATTAATTTAACAATTGCTAACACAACCATTAGAAATTGTTGGGTCCTCTCCCCTAGCACTCATTGTAACTAGGTGTGCCATTGCAACTAATGCTAAGTGTTCTATTCATTATCATGAGATATGTGTTCTTGGGAACCACTACTCATAAAATGTATAGATCAAAGTTTAATTCAAAAACTACATCATTAAATCTTGATCATAACATTACAAGTTAACTTGCTATAAAAATATCTCTTACTTATCCATTTGTTTTATATATATTCAAATAGAACAAATATTATGATCTCTAATCAAATGTGGTGCCTAAACATAATGGTTCATTTCAAACTATTTGACACATGGTATGCATTGAGACCTTTATTGCACTCCCTTATTTTAAAACTAACTAATATATACTATATAATTAAAATATGTTGAGATGAATTGAGGCGTTGAATTTTTCAACTTCAATTTTAAATTTAAAGGTGAATGATGAAAAAAAAAATGCATCAATGCATCTCAATGTATTTTAAAATATAATATATATTAGCTAGTAGCAATCACAACGCTATAACACATTAAATAAATTAATCTAATTAGGGTTACAATGGTGGTTATCATTCGAGGTTAAGATTTCAATCATTTTTAGGGTTTATATCATTGCTAAATTTTATATTATAGTTAGGATAAGCATTAAGATGAGGGTGGGGTTTATAATTATTATTGTTATGTTTAAAGGGTTAGGGTTCAGTGTTTAGATTGAGTTTATGGTTAGAATTAGGGTTTGATACCAATGTGAGAATTATGTTAGAGTTATAGGTAATATCATGGTTAGGGTTAGGATTTAGTTAATTATATGTTGAATAATTAGTTAATATGAAAAGGGTTATAATTTAGGGTTAGGGCTTATATCATAATTAGGTAAGCATTAGGGTTAGGATTTATGTTATTGTTAGGATTGGGATTTAGTTTGGACTTATTATTATTATTAAATGTAAAGGGTTTAATGTTTGCATTGAGTTTATGGTCATGGTTAGGGATGAGGTTTACTGTCAGGATGAGAAGTATGTTAGTGTTAGGGGTAGATTATGCTTTGAATTAAAATTGTAATAGGTTTAGGGTTTTAGAGTTGAGGTTAGTGTTCAGACAATGGTTAGGGTTTGGGTTAGAGACAAATTTAGGTTTAGTGTCATTACTAGGTTAGATAAATAATTAGGATTAGACTTAAGTGTTTAGGGTTAGGGTGAGGGTGAGGGTTAGGATTATAATTAGGCTTAAAAGGTTTAGAGTTAAGGGTTATGGTTATGGTTAGAATTATGGTCACTATTATTAAATGTATATAATGTTTAAGATTAGAGTTAGGGATCGCATAAATGTTAGAGTTAGGATTATGGTCAAGGTTTGTGTTTGGGAGGTATCAATTAGGGTTTGGTTAGGGTTAGGATTAGAGTGGAGATCAAGATAAAGTTTATAGCTAGGGTTTAGGGTTCACATCATGGCTAGGTTAAGGGTTAACTTGTGGGCCAATGATATAGTTAGGTTTAGAGTCATTTTTAGGTTAGAGTGTAATGGGCACCCTAGAAATGCCCAATAACTGAACCAACTACTAATAGAGATTTTAACGCCTTTGCATAGATGTAAACCACATAACATGAACGTAAACAAAGGAATCATACAAAACAAAAAATTGAACTAGTACTGAAATATTATTAGTTCTCAAACTAATAAAATTAAATACATAGCAACTCTCTAATTACTCCAGCATCATCAAATACATAACAAACTATTCAACTCACTAATTACATCCAAACAGTCTGTGGTTGGAAATGTGTCCAAGTTGCCTGTTAATGAGTTGATAGCAATGAATTCCAAAGGCCAAACCCCAAGGGAATGATGTCTAGAATGTCACAAGAGAGGATGAGCGTCCTCTAATACCAAGAACAAAACTCTACATCCAAGTTTCCATCAAATGCAATTCACCATCATCCGATGCTAAACAATAAGGCTCTCACCTCTATTTATACTTTCCCTACACCCTTCTAGAAGGAAATAAAATATTACTTAATTGCATTCACTAGAAGCTTCCCCTTCCAATAATTAATGCATTCTCTAGAAACTCCTCCCTTACAATACAATAATTAATTGTGCTTCTAGAATATTAAATTACTAGAGGCTTCCCCCTTTCCAATAATTAATGCATTGTCTAGAAGCTTCTCCTTGCAATACAATAATTAATTTAATTAATTAAATATAGAGTCACCTTTTAATTTTTAATTTATTTAATGACTTTATAAGAAATTAATTTAATTTCCTCTTAGCCTTTAGAGACCGTGAAGGCTAAGAACTCCACTTAGTTGCTAAAAAGATGGGGACATTACAGTCTGCCCTCCTTGAAATTGCTTCTCCTCAAGCAATCTTAGTCCTATTTGATGTAGCACCTACTCACTCTCCCAAGTAGCATCTTCCTCTGGCAAATATCTCCATTTGACTAAATATTCTTTAATCAACCTGTTTTGTAAAGTCCTTTCCCTAGTATCCATAATAGCCTTAGGAATCAATACGAGTTTTCCCTTCTCATCTAATGGTGGCAATTTTGCAAAAGGCACAACTCTCTGACTGATGGCTTTCTTAAGCCTTGACACATGAAACACATTATGCACCCAACTACCCTCTGGAAGCTCAATCTTGCAAGCAACCTTGCCCACCTTGCAAATCACTCTGTAGGGGCCATAAAACCTAGTCCTAAACTTCTTTGCTTTGCTCTTCTTGAGTGATGAATGTTTGTATGGTTGTAGCCTCAGGTAAACCATATCCCCAACCTCGAAACTGCACTCTATCTAGTGTTGGTTAGCATACAATTTCTATTGATTTTGGGCTTGTTGCATATTCTCCTTGAGCACCCTCAAAATATCATGACAATCTTGCAAGAAGTGTTTTGCTTTGGGCACTCTACTACCCCCCAAAACTAGATCCATGAAACTAGGTGCTTCATAACTATATAGTGCCATGAATGGAGTCATCTTGATGGACATATGATAAGTGGTGGTATAACAATACTCTCCCATATGTAGCCATTTGACCCAAGCCCTTTGTTGTGTAGTCACATAGTTCCTAAAATATCCTTCCACCCATTTATTCATAATCTCTGTCTACCCATTTTTCTGTGGATGATAACTATCGCTAGGTGTAAGATTTGTACCACACATCCTAACAATTCTTGCCAAAAAGTACTCATAAATTTACTATCTCGATCACTGACAATGAAACTAGGTAGCCCATGTAACCTGAATATATCTCTGAAGAAAAGATCAATCACCTGTGTTGCTATGTAAGTGGATGGAATAGCATAGAAGTGAGCAAACTTTGTTAGTCAGTCAACTATCACATAGATGCAATCTTTCCCTTGTACCCGTGGTAACTTAGTGATGAAGTCCATAGAAATACTTTCCCATTTCCTATCTAGAATGGGAAAAGGTTGTAACAACCCTGTAGGAAATGTGTGCTCTCCCTTATTCTGTTGACAAATTACACACTCCTTGGCATGCTTCTGAACATCATCCTTGAGCCCTTTCCATATGAACCACTCATGGATCTTCCTGTAGGTGTTAAATAACCCTGGATGTCCAGCTATAGGTGCATTGTGAAATGCCTTCAGTATTACCTCCCTAAAATGTGTTGAAGGAATGAAATATATCCTACCTTGAAACTTAATCAATCTATCCATCACTACTTAACGATCATTTCGTATGGTGCCTACAATCACTCCAGAAGCCCAAGTGTCCCTCGCATACTCTATTGTAATCTTACTTCTCCAATCTCTTATAATCTCAACTGGAGCACAAATATGAGGTCTCCTAGATAAAGCATCTACCACCACATTCTTCTTACCTTTGACAAACTCAATGTCAAAGTCATAGGCCTATAACTTTGTAATCCACTTTTATTGTCTATCATTCAAATCACGTTGGCTCGTGAAGTAATTGATGTTGTTGTGATCAGTTTTGATAACAAACTTTCCCCCAACTAGGTAGGACCAAAACTTAGCCAATACATGCATAATAGCCAACATCTCTCGATCATAGATGGAATAGCTCCTCTGCACTCCATGGAGCTTCCTGCTCTCAAAAAAATTAGGATGCTTCTCCTGCATCAAGATTGCCCCAATCCCATCTCCTAATGCATCACAATGAAGCCCAAATGGCTTTGTGAAATCTGGTAGAGCTAGTATTGGACATGATGACATCACCTTCTTGAAATGATGAAAACTTCTCTAAGCTGCCCCTATCCATGCGAAGGCCCCTTTCTTGGTAAGGTCTGTCAAGGGTGCAACGATTTGTGAAAATTCCTTAACAAATCTCCTATAAAACCCATAGAGACCAAGGAATCCCTTAAGCTATGTAAGATTTGTAGGATTAGGCCAATCAATAATAGCCCTAATCTTTTTAGGATCTACCCGAACTCCATTTGTGTTGATGATATGCCTAAGGTATAGTAGCTCAGTCATCCCAAACTCGCACTTAGATTCCTTGGCATACAATGACTCTTTCTCTAAAGTGGACAACACCATCTCAAGATGTTGTAAATGCTCCTCCCAAGTCTTACTGAAGACTAAAATGTCATCAAAGAAAATCAAGATAAATCTCCTAAGCTTCTCCCTAAATACCTAATTCATGCAACTCTAGAACATAGCAGGGGCATTGGTTAGTCCAAATGGCATAACCAAAAACTTGAAGTGGCCATAGTGACACCAAAAAGCTGTAATCTCAATGTCCTCCTCCCTCATCCTGATCTAATGATACCTTGACCATAAATCAATCTTCATAAAAAAGCATGCACCATGCAATTCATCAATTAGCTCATCTATCCGTGGGATGGGATATCTGTTCTTAATAGTTTTCTTATTTAATGCCCTGTAATCGATGCAGATGCGCATCGTCCCATCCTTCTTCTTTACCAACACTACTGCTAAAGCAAAGGGGCTCATACTAGGCCTAATATGCCCTATTTCCAACAACTCATTAATTTCCTTCTCTATCCCATCCTTATATTTCTTAGGCTGATGATAGGGAGTAATCATAACTGGTTTGGCTCCCTCCTCGAGCTCAATAACATGCTCTATTCCCCCGTTAGGAGGAACCCCATGCAAAATCTTGCCAAATACCTTAGTGTGTCTATCAAGTATCTCCTAGATATTTGGTGGATGAATCTTCACCTATGGCTCTTGTGAAGTTGGCATAGTGAAACATTCTACTGCCCACTCTATGTTATTATGTCAAAAAAGTCTTTGCATTCTCCTTAAAGAAACTACTCTGCAACTCCCATTTGAAAGTCCTCTAAGTACAACAGTTCGTCCCTCATGTTGAAACCTCATCTCCAATTTTGCTAGGTTAAGTGTGAACTCTACTAGCGAGGCCTTCCATGTCATGTCGAGGATGACATCATAGTCTCCCATGTCTACCACATAGAACTCATACTCCAACTCATAGCCATCTCCAAACTTGATGTGAAGATTAGATATCTTTCGAGTACATAATAGTTTGTCACCATTAGCTACCATGACTCTAAACTCGACCTCTCTTGGATACCAATTGTGTATTTATAAAATTATGTGTAGCCTTAGTGTCAATGACTGAGATCACTTTCTGCCCTTGGATAGTACCCCTGACCTTAATTTTGATTGCCTTCTGAGCCCCCATTAATCGTGCTAATGACTTCTCATCCTCAGGAATGTTGCTCTCCTTTGTAGTGTTATCCTCATCTAAATCAAATTGTCGATCCTCCCTCTTTGACTATGGTTCCTCTACTGAGAAATACTCCATTTGATTTGCCTTAGCCTTGAGAGGACACTTATGAGATAAATCCCAAGGCTTTCTACAATGAAAACATAACTTCTTCTTTCTTAAATCATTCAAGGTGTCATTATCCAACTTATCTCTTTTTGCCTGAGCATCCTTGTGAATAGTTTTTTTGTTCTTCTCCTTGTCCTTGTTCATATAAGAATTCCTATGCTGAAATCTACTCCTAAATGAAGAAGTTGCTAAGTCATGAGCCTTTTTAGTGGCCTCCTACAATGTAGCTGGGTCATGCCCCTTGACCCAACCTCGCAAGGGCTCTAAGAATCCATCCATAAACAACACTACTAACCTCCTCTCTAAAATATCTGTGACCAACATAGCTAACCTCTGAAACTCACTGATATATATCTCAATTGATCCCCACTACTTGAGTTGTGCCAACTCCTTAAAATGTAATTTGAGATCCCTATATCAAATTGATGTATGAGCTTCCCAGTGAACTTCTCGTAAGATGTGATCTAATTATGTCCCAAGGTTACCATGCCATGGTGCCACCGCTCATGTGCTAGTCCATCCAAGTGAATAGTCGTATACTTTATAGCCTCCTCCTCAGTGAGCATAGGATTCAGTTGCAAGTATGTATCCATCTTTTGTACCCAAGCTCATGCAATCATCTTCCATGAAGCATCATAATAAGGTAAAGAAAGTTTCCCAACTTTCTTTCTCAGCTCAAGGTTTTGATTTCTTCCTCCTAATTTTGGCATGTGTCTCATCCTCAAGTCCATGTAATCTCTAAGAGAAATGTCTGCTTGAAACTCTAGTCCACTAGCCTCCCAATCCCTCCTGAACTAATCATGTAACTCTGTAATCTACAATTCATTAATTGGTTCAACTAGATTTTTGGGTGGGAAGGTGGGTAGAAGATGTCTCAAGCTTGCTATTCGAGCTGGGCATGTACCATGTCTAAAGTTATCAGCCTTATTCCCATTGTTGTCATGTCCATTATTACCATTAATTTTTCCTCAACCTCTATTAACATTGCGTCTATTATTGTTATTTCAATTTTTGGCATCACCTGGATTAATATTGATGCCCATCTATCTAGCCATAAGCTGCAACATCATATCCAATTGCCTATTCTACTCCTGTTGCATATGTTTCCCCTCCTGTAATGTATCCAATAACCTGAACATTACATTTTCCTGATTTGGACCAGTATTCCTACCTCCATCTAATCTTGTGTTCCTATCATCTCAGTCACCCATACTGTTGTCTTGTTCAAAGAATATCTCCTCTATGTCTATATGACTGGATTGTATGTCCCTCTGCATAGATGAACTACCCTATTCATTCTGCAAGTCTAAACTCCTACTTTTTCTTGCTCTGGTATTGTGGAAATTATAAAGCCCTTGTCACATGCTCAAACATGAATTCTTAAGATCTCCACAGGATGGCAAGACTTATAGCTCTAATATCACTGTAATGGGCACCCTAGAAATGCCCAATAACTGAACCAACTACTAATAGAGATTTTAATGCCTTTGTATAGATTTGAGCCACATAACATGAACATAAACAAAGGAATTCATGCAAACAGATAATTGAACTACTACTGAAATATTATTAGTTCTCAAACTAATAAAATTAAATACATAGCAACTCACTAATTACTCCAGCATCATTAAATACATAACAAATTGTTCAACTCACTAATTACATCCAAATGGCCTATGGCTGGAAATGCATCTAAGTTGCCTGTTAATGAGTTGATAGCAATGAATTCCAAAGGCCAAACCCCAAGGGAATGATGTCTAGAATGTTAGAAAAGAGGATGAACGTCCTCTAATGCCAAGAACAAAACTCTACATCCAAGTTCCCATCAAATGAAATTCACCATCATCTGATGCTAAACAATGAGGCTCTCACCTCTATTTATACTTTCCCTACACCCTTCTAGAAGGAAATAAAATATTAATTAATTGCATTCACTAGAAGCTTCCCCCTTCCCATAATTAATGCATTCTCTAGAAACTCCTCCCTTACAATACAATAATTAATTGTGCTTCTAGAAAATTAAATTACTAGAGGCTTCCCCCTTTCCAATAATTAATGCACTATCTAGAAGCTTCTTCTTGCAATATAATAATTAATTAAATTATTTAAATATAAAGTCACCTTTTAATTTTTAATTTATTTAATGACTTTACAAGAAATTAATTTAATTTCCTCTTAGCCTTTAGAGAACGCGAAGGCTAAGAACTCCACTTAATTGCTAAAAAGATGAGGACATTACATAGAGAAATAGTTAAAATTAGAGTTACAATACATGTTATGGCTAGGATTAAATATAGGATTATGGTTAGGGTAAGGGTTCAAGGTTATGATTAAAATAATAGGAGTGTTAACATTTACATGATAAAATTAGGCTTAGGGAAAGTGTTTGCATTAGGGTTTAGGTTTAGGGTTATAGTTTTGGTTACAATTATGGTTAGGATTGAAAAAAAAATATTATGATTATAATTAAGGTTTACATAATGGTTACTTGGTTAAGGATTTAAGTTTGGGTTTGGGTGAGGATTAGGGAAAAAGTAAGGATTATGGTTAGGGTTTAGGTTTAATATTAGAATTATGGTTATAGTTACATGATTTACATAATAGTCATGGATAGGTTATGGATAGTTGTAAGGGTTAGGATTAGCCTTAGGATTAAAACATAATGATTGGGTTATGATGTAGGGTTATAATAAAATTACAATAAGTTAAAGAATTTATATAACATTTAGGTTTACGATTAATTATTTAAGATTAGGGTTAGGATCAATATTAATCTTATAGTTAGGGTTTACATAATGGTTAGGGTTAGGGTTTGGGATACGACTACATTAAGATTTATGATTAAGGTTAGGATTATGGTCAAGGTAATAATTCACATCATTGTTAGGGAACGCAATAGGTTTTAGCTTAGTGGTATAGTTAGGTTTAATATCATAAAAGTTAGATGAAGAAACTTAGGTTTAGTTTTAGGGTTAAAGTTTAAAGGTTATGAATAGGTTTAGAGTTAGGGTTACCATTTTGATTAGGATTTAGTGTTATGTTTAGAATTAGGGTTAGTGTTAGGGTTGCATAATATTTAGGATTTGGGTTAGAATGTGTATTAGGATATGGGTTAGGGTTAGGTTTGGGTGACAATTAGTGCTATGGTTGGGATTAAGATTTTAGTTATAGTTAGGGTTTGCCTAATGGTTAGGTGTAGGGTTAGGGCTATGGCTAGCTCTAAGGGTTAGGAGTTTTTATTATGGTTAGGGTTATCTGTAGGATTAATATATGGGTTAGTGTTTACAGTTACGGTCATGGTTATAGTTTATGTTAGGGTTTTTATAACTAATTAATTATTAAGTATACTTAGATTTATAATCAATGTGAAAGAAAACTTTTATGTCTAAAATATATGATTGTAAATTTATGTGTAATATGTGAATTTGAGTACATAGACAATATCAAACCAATTTTATTTTATTAATCTAATGACAAGTGAATAGATGCCTATATTGTGTACTATGTAGTTATTAGTAAAATTTGATTGGCCTTAAATGGATAGATTATAATTTTGAAATTTTTGGAGGAATGGGAAATTAATCTAAATTTATTATTAAAAAAAATCTATTTCGATTATTTCTTTTTGCATGCAAATCATATTAAATTTTAAAATTAAGTTCTATTTTAAATTTTTTTGAATAAATCAATAATAAATTTAAAACTAAATTCAAGGTATAAATGCAATGTTTCTTGATTGTGAAACTGAAGAAAACGTAAAGATATATATATATATATATATATATATATATATATATATATATATATATATATATATATATATATATATATATATATATATATATATATATATATATATATATATATATATAAATGTTTTATTTTTCCTTTTTCACAGTTTTGAAATGAATCACCAATAAATTTAAAGCCAAAATCTAGATATAAACACAACATTTCTATATATTTTTCTTATGTAAACAATATTTTGTTTTGTTTTGTCTTTCTGCATTATTTTGAGTTTCAAATTTTAAAATAAAATAATAATTAATTAAATTATAAATGTAAAACTAAATTTTAGATATAATAAATTATAATTTAATTATTTATTTTCTATACAAATTATTCTAAAACTTTAAATTTTTTTTAAAATATGAATGCTAATAACTATAGGTCCAAAATCTTTGAACTATCTAAAAATTCCAATTACTTGTATTAGACAACCACTCAACTTTGATAATGTTGAAAAACTAATATTATGAGGATAAAGTTGTAAAAAAAAAATTAAAAAAGATGTTTCTTATTTCCCCACAATTATCATAAATTTAAGAAATAATCATAAAATTTCATACAAAAGTTTAAAATATCACCTAAGAAAATGATTGAAATCTTAAAAAAATATGGGCACAATTAGAAAAATAATCCCTAAAATAACATACCATGCAATACCTAAGAAAAAATCATTAAAACTATGTATAAAAATATCCAAGAAATATTCATTAAATGTTTGCATGGAAAAATAGTAAAATGTTAAATGGAAAGGTTTGGTATTGAGAAGGTAGGGGGGTGAATTAGTACTAATAGACTTTAATTTTCTTTTCATTTTTTAATCATAATATTTACTTTCACGGTGTACCAATAGTGTGATCAATATTACCAATATGTTGAAATGAAAACTAAAAGAAAATAACAATAACATTAAAGATTCACACACCCATAACACATAGATTTGTGGTCTCACAGAAACCCTTGGTTAGAGGGGAAAACTATGGTGGGGATGGTACCCACAACTTCTTCACTACAGTTGAAAAAGGTTATTGGTTAATTCTTAAAATATGTCACCTTCTAAGTGACTTACCTAGTAAGGAGTGAGTGATACAATATGAGTTGTATATGCAATCTTATTAGGACTACTCTGTTAATGGATTTTATCTAGGACCTATACGACATTCACCATGTTAAAGCATTTACAAAAGTTCTTACATGAACTTATCACTCTTGTTAAAGACTACCCTATTAAAGGATTTTACAATACCTTGTAGAAACTAGTTGGATTTCTTACAATATAATTCAACCTCTTTGTGCTTTCATCCAAAGCTTTTCCAATCCCTTTTTCTCATCAGTCACTTAACCTTTTTTCCTTCTCTAATTGGTAATCTATTTGACTGCTTAATCCTCGTAACTCTATTTCTCCATAACCTTAATCCTTTTATCCTTTCTCTAATCCTTGATTATCAATCATGTAATCTTAATCTTAGATTCTAGGGTTCTTACTTCTTGATATTTTCATAAATTATTTTCTCTTTACTCTGTAGTTGACTGGTATACAAAGCTTGTGTATTTTTTTTATATGTCAGCTTCCAATAGCTAATCTCCATATTTTGATATCATTCCCTTATTTTTGATAATATTTCCTTCTTTCTAATTACTCCTATATACTCTGATATTGTAAATATAGAATTCTTTGTATTATTTGACATCAATGACAAAGCTATATGTATTACAAACAATATGCTCTTGTCTTCTCTCTATCTGATTTTGTAAACCTTTTTTCAAAATATATATTATTTTTATATTTTCTAGCAATATTCATCTTCTCCCCATTTTTTAATCTTCTCATTTGTCTTGACATCTTTGTTATCTCCCATTTTTTGTGGTAGTCAATGTTGAATGATAAGAACTATCGAGCACCTTCTATAGTTTATATGTGATAAACTTATAGCCAATCTTTTGTATTCTGCAAAATTGTGTCCCATGAGTCCTTGAAGGTTGTCAAACTAATGATATGTCTTTGTAGTTCATATGATTATTCTTCATCATTGTCTATTATACTAAATTATGGGGATTGTACAACTCACTTAGCTTCAACAATATTTTCCTTTATGATATCTACAACATGGTGTGATCAATCCTTGTAGTTCCAAGATCTTCATAGTTACTCAAATTTCTTCTAGAGAGTTGTTGTAAGATCTTGTTCCTTAGATACCAATTCATGCATTTTCACAAAAAAACTCCATAAAATTTGAAGTAGTAGGCTCTAATCCTCTGATATGATTTACTAATTCACTATGTACACTAATAATCCTTGTATCTATATCAAATGTAAATACTTCAAAATTGCATAATGTAGTATACATGGTTGTAGCATTATTTAAAATTTCTCTCAAAGAGTCATAATCTTGTGAAGGTTCAACTTTCAAAAATTTATCTTCGTAGATAACTTTTGTACAATCTTTTCTTCAATTTTCTTTTTTGCATCTTGTGCAAATTGTTCTTTGAGGTCTATTCCAAATGCATTGATTTTGTCAAGATAAAAGTTGATTTATATTTCTAATGATTCATCTTCATCTACAGTGACTCTTGGCATCAAATCTTCAAATAAATTCAATGTTTTATTTAGATTTTTTCTTTAAGTTTCTTTGAATTTTACCTATCGACTCTATCTTTATTGTTAAGACTCTTATAAATTCTTCTTTTTCCTTCGTCTTCTTCATTTTTCAGTGGATCTAGTTTGAATATCTCAAACTCTTGAACATCATTGTGTGGTTCATCCTTGACACCTTCTTCTTCTTCTTTTGTGTTTCACTTTCACTTGCGTTTTTTCCTTTTCTTTTTCTTGTCAACTTCTTTACCTCTATCTTTAGATTTGTCTTTCTTATCATCATCTCCTTTTTTTTCTTTTTTGGATTATCCTTTTCCTAAATCCATTGGTTGTTGAGATGATTTATCATTTTTTTCCTTGTCACATGTATCCTATGACTAATTATTGGTATCTCTAGCTTCCAGTTGCTTCTCGATTGGTGGTTCCTTATCACTAATGTTGGTTAAATTTGGGGCAAGTGTTGATTCTCAACAAATATAGGGTTCTTATCTTGAACTTTTAAGACTTCATCCTGTGTATTCATAGCAATTAATACTTCTTTCATTGTCAACAAAGTATAACTAGGCAATTTTGTAATTTGTATTGTGACTGTACTAATTGGGTTATTACCTTGTCAGGGTTCTACAGTCTTCTTAGTGATATCGTGTGATTGTTCTGTAGAGAAATTTATAGTTGTATCAATCTTGTGATCTTGTTTCTCTATCTCAACTTCTACGGGAGCCTGTTGTTGCTCCAATTCTTTAGTAGACCCTTCAAGTTTATTTGTAATGTCTTCAATTATCATTGCATCCTTGTCCAATGGCTTATCAGATGCACTATTTTCATTGTAGGTCGAATCATTAATAGTAAAAGTTTCATCATCATGAGATAGACCTACCTCTTAATAGGATTGATTCTTCTCTTCATGTAATACTAATTTCCACATATTTTTAAGTTCTTCTAGCATATTCTCTTCATCAACTAATACCATTGTAGTCAATGTCTTGGTTTTGAATGTGTCATTTCATCTCTCCGAACAAATTTCAATATCATTTTTTTATAATTGTGGCAACAGATTTTTTGAAATATTTTTCCTTAACTCTTCTACTATTTGAAAAATAGTGTTTCACCTTACTAATAGTGTCTCATAAAGCTCCTTTGGCACATTGTCCACAACATCTCATGGATATTAATTGTACATTCTAAAATATCTAATCATTTTATCTTCTTATCCTATTTTAATAATTTTAGAAATATCATGGGATTAATCTTCATAAGTAATCTAGTTTCTACTATATATTGTGCCATGTCTCAGGTTTATGTAGGAATCTTTAAAATTTTCGTTCAATTTCCTATCCTAGGTACTAACTTCTTTTTCAAGTTCTTTTCTAGAGTTCTTTCTTGTAACTAGTGGAGTTCTAGTTTGACTCCTTGTGGTCCTTCATTCCACTAGTTGGACTAATAATGAATATCTTATTTTAAACACTTTTTCTTTGGAAATTCTCACCACTCATTCTTCATTCTCTTCACTAATAGTTACTTTTTCCTTTATTTCTATGTCTTCCTCATCGCACTCATCTACTTCTTGAACTTCTTCAATAGTAGGTAGGCATGGTATCTCTTATTACTTTCTTCCTTGATTCATTATCTTCTTCTTTGTTGGAATAGTTGGGATCTATAGTGGCTCATCCTCTTCTTCATGTTCTTTTCCTTTCAATAAAGTATTACTATCTACTTCATTGTAAGTTTTTGTGAGCTTCTACAACATCTTATATTTATTCTTCAATATTTTTGGCATTTCTAGTTCTAAAGTTAAACTTTTATATGCCTCCTCATAGGCCCCAAATATCTTGGCTGAAATATCTATTGCTAAACTCAAGATGCGATTTACATAACCAACAACATCTTATTTAGTGACTTCATAACCAAAAGTTAGTACACAAGATGTTCTAGGCTTCACTCGATGAATCTTGCATGTGTTAGCATCTACTAAGAAATATATAGAATGTTTGCACTTTTATACAACTAATGGGGGCATCTGATAATGCACTTGCATCCTAGTTAGAATTCTTTAAAGAAATCCCACATGACTTGATTAGATTCTCCTCCAAACTACTCAATATAATCATTAATTTGATAAATTACATGCCTTTCATTGCTTCATTCCACATTTCCAAAAATACGAAAACCTTCCTAACATAAAAGTATATAAAAACAAGAAATGAACCATACTTGACCTCTAGATGGAGATCCTTCTATAAACATTCCATATTTTTGAATAATTGTCACAACTATACTTGACAAATAATAGACTTTATTTTATTTTGCTATCCTATAAGCTATATACACAATAGTGTTGGGCACAATATTGAGTTGAATTGACTGGTAGAATTTGTATCTTAAAATTATTGTAGCAAAGGGAGTGTCCATGTCCTTGACCTTTTCAACTCGCATAACTCTTCTATCTAATGTGATCTCAGTGATTTTCTTTACTCCTTTTTTTTGACCTGTAGGGAACATTGTTTCCCTTGAATCAATGACCCAGTGCCCTTGTGAATTAGGTTGTTGGTAATTCTCATTGGATTCTCCTCGTCTATCCATAGAGGTTTTGCAAGAATGTAGTTGAGTACATATCTAATCCATTTCTCCCTAAATTCTTTGGGAATGAAAACCATATGTGTTAAACCTTGTGCTTCAAGATGCTTGAACATGTTCTTTAACACTCCATTTTTACACAATTCTTTGTGTTACATATTTTATATGTCTACATCACCCAATACAACTATCTTATTGTGAATAAAGGTTTTGATATCTTTAATCAACATAACCCTTGGTGGTAGTGAGCATAGGGCTCATGCATTGTCTTTCTATGTTGTCTTTAGAGGACACGGCTAAAACTTTGGTGTTGGTTTGACATTGATTCTTACTGATGATAGATGCTCCCCTTAATACCATAAACACTTAACAAAAACAAAGAAACAATAGCAAATGTGAGAAAAAAATATGGACCTCTTATTTGCGCCACAAATGCTAAATTATAGAATTCATAAGTACAATATGCTAACCCACATGGGCACCTTCATTATAGTAATCTGCAAGACTAAGTTATGAACTACTACCTAGAGTTGTCCTAAACAATGTTCGGGTCTTTCTTAAATAGGCAATTTTATGCCACTTGGGAAGGTTCTAGAAATTGAAACTTAATATCTAGGGCCGACAAACCCCAACAATACATATAGAGTTATCCAAATACATCTTTGACAATTATTTTAGATATTTTGAGTAGCCCAACTATGGAAGGTCATAACTCTCGAACCGTTGCTCCGATTGGCTATTATAACCACTCTGATTAGCTATTATAACCACTTTTTGGAAATGCTAGCTCTTGATCTATAGGCTCAAAATTGTGCAAGCACCCTTCCATTGAGTTTTTGGACCTCATCCGAGTACTCTAAGGCCTCCAACAGTGAGCCTACAGATTTTTCTACAAATTTTTCCACCATAAATATGCAATAACTTCTCCAATACTTAAGCTGGAGCAATGAGATTTGTATGGTTGTCTTATGACTCTAAAATGAACCTTTGTATAAAAAAAGAGAACATTCTAAGCTCATATGACAAACTTACTAAAAATAGCAAGTTCCTATAAATAGTAACCACCCTATCTACTAGTCCTTATTACAATAGAAAAGACTGAAAAGAAAATATTTTTGGGTGATGCAAGATTGCTCTTACACCCAAGATGCTCTCGCATCAGACACCTGGGGTAATTTGAGAAGTGACTTCATCATGTCTCAAGTGTTCAGAGGAAAACTAACTCAATTAACCTCCTCCTTTGCTAGCCATGATGAATCCTCTACTGGCATCCCTTTCCATTTGACCATATATTCCTCATAAGTTTTGTTCCTGGTACTTTTTCCAATATGACTATCTAGTATCTCATCAATCTTCTTTATAGCCGAACTAGCTACTAGAATATTCCACTATGCTTTTGCAACTTCATCTCCATCACCTCCATAATACTCTATCAAATCTAAAATATTGAATCCTGGTGAAATATTCAATTCAGCAGGCAACTCCACTTCATAAGCATTTCCAGAATCATGCCTTTTTCACTATCTTGCATGATCCAAACTTCTTCATCTTTAGCTTATAATATGTACCTACTGGAAAATGCTCTTTTCTCAAATGAACCATGACTTCATCTCCAATCTGAAATTCCTTATACCTCATTTTTGCATCTACCTTAACTTTATACTATCTATTCATCTTTATTATGTGCTCCCTCACCTCCTCATGGATGTTCTTCAAATGTTCAGCAAATTCTTTTGCTTTAGCACTACTTATCTCTCCTTTATCCAACTACTATAATTTAGAAGAATTTCTAGGACTACTCCCATATACAATCTAGAATGGTGATTTACCAATACTCCTATTGATAGACTTATTGTATACAAATTCTAGCTGTGATAAAATCATATCCCATCCTTTTGGCTTATCTCCAACCAAACATCTTAGTAAATTTCCCAAACTCCTATTCACCACTTCTATTTATCCATCAATCTATAGATGATGTGATGAACTAAACTTCAAATCTGTCTTCAATTTCTTCCACAATGTATACCAGAAATACCCAACAAATTTGTTACCTTGATCTGAAACTATACTCTTTAGCAAACCATGTATTCTCATCACTTCTCTGAAAAACAACTCCACCACATGAACAACATCACTAGTCTTCTTGCAAGGAATAAAATGTGTCATCTTTGAAAACTTTTCAACCACCACAAAAATAGAATCATGCCCTCGATGTGTCCTCGATAATCCAAGAACAAAATCTATGTTGACATCCTCCCACGACTTCTTTGGTATAGGTAATGGCTGATACAACCCTGTATTCTACTTTAATCCTTTTGCCATCTGACATACTCTATAACTCTGTACAAACTTCTTCACTATTGGAAATATTCAAGACTAAGCTAATTTACTATGAGGGGAGGGGTGAATCAGTAACTTCTAAAACTTTAACAATTTCAATTCTTAATCTAATAATCCAATTAGTAATTAATTCATCACATCTGATATAATTTTACGCATGAGAAATTAAAAACATCAAAGCATCCATAACACATTGACACAAAGATTTGGTGACCCAGAAACCTTCCAAATAGAAAGTAAAACTAGGGTGGGGATGATACCCAAAAACTTTAGTATTGCACTATAAAGTTGGCCTATTAAGGCTTACATTGATCACTTCTAATTATCTGCCCTACTAGGAGCAATTAGGACTACTAGATCCACCTTGTGAAGGATTTACAAACATAAAATGAAGTATGCACTCAATAAAGAGATTTATGAAAGACTATTAGGTCTACCTTGTAAAAGGATTTTGACTGGTTCACCTATTAGGATGAAGCAGTAGTAGATCCCTGATTTGCAACTGGATTTTTTGAAAGAGATTTCTTTGTGTATTGATCACCTTTCTATGATAGATATGTCTCTGCTTCTCCTTATGTTTTTTATGGCTTTTACAATTCGCTCTTTTTCTGTTGCATTCATAACTTGAACTTTTGCATACACATTCGCATTCTTCATTGATATGGTACAATACATTACATATATATACCAATCCAAATTTCATAATTACAAAGTCTTCCATGATACAAGTTAACACAAATATTACAAAGTCAGGCCACATGAAGACACTCGAGTTTTGAAGACTGACTCGATGAGGTTCTAATACTCAGCATCCATTGTCAATGCTTGGCGTCATCATGCACTTGGTAGACATAGAGGCTTGATCCATACTAATCACATTCAAGTAGTCTTGAACTCGGTTTGTACTGGTGACTCGGTAGATATTGTGCAACTCAGAAAACATTGAATCACTTGGTTAGCATAGAGTCAGTTAACATTGGCTTCGCATCACATGAACTATGAACTCGGTAAGCATTGCATTGCTTGGTAACCACTGATAAACTCAGTATACATTAAAATGCATGATTTAAATAGCTAGACTTTACACTGACTAAATCTGCTCAGTAACCACTAGGATTTGTCCAAAGGACTTGGTAGAAACTGAATTACATGGAAAACACTGTAAACTATTCAATAAGCTTAGTAGCTATACACAATCTGAATAAGTGTATGTGACTAATAAGAAACTTGACTAATATGTCAACAATCTCCCCCTTTGGCATTAGTGACAAAAACACTTATTAGCCGAAACTGAATACTATATTTTGAGATTTTCAAAATTGATTTTGTAAGGTATATATAATATACTATACATCTTTTGCTATATACATCATGTCTTACTGATCATTTCACACTTGTTATAAGTTCTCCCCCATAGCATATTTCTCCCCCATACTGTCTTCTACCTTTCTCCTCATACTATGTGTCTCTCCCCTTTTTCGACAGTAATGCCAAAGATTTATTCTAACTTATCTACATATAAACAGCACAATGAGATAAGAATTCAGAATGTACCTTGAGAATGATCGCCAAGGTTTTATCCCAACTTTTTTGCAGGACCTTGCATGTATGAAGTAAAATTTGTACCTCTACTAAATAGTTCAATCATATGGTCCGCAATAGAGAAGTTATTATCATGGATTAGAGTTTTTGAATATACAATATGTTTCTACATTGCATCCATGATTAGAAGAACATTTGAAGAACATCCATGAGGAGGTGAGGGAGCACATAATAAAGATGAATACATAGTATAAAGTTAAGGTAGATGCGAAAATGAGGTATAAGGAATTTTAGATTGGAGATGAAGTCATGGTTCATTTGAGAAAAGAGCATTTTCCAGTAGGTACATATAATAAGCTAAAGATGAAGAAGTTTGGATCATGCAAGATAGTGAAAAAGGCATGATTCTGGAAATGCTTATGAAGTGGAGTTGCCTGCTGAATTGAATATTTCACCAGGATTCAATATTTTAGATTTGATAGAGTATTAAGGAGGTGATGGAGATGAAGTTGCAGAAGCATAGTGGAGTATTCTAGTAGCTAGTTTGGCTATAAAGAAGATTGAGGAGATACTGGATAGTCATATTGGAAAAAGTACCAAGAACAAAACTTATGAGGAATATATGGTCAAATGGAAAGGGATGCCACTAGAGGATTCATCATGGCTAGCAAAGGAGGAGGTTAACTGAGTTAGTTTTCCTCTGAACACTTGAGACATGATAAAGTCACTTCTCAAATTACCCCACGTGTCTGATGCGGAAGCATCCTGGGTGTAAGAGCAATCTTGCATCAGCCAAAAATATATAGCATGTCTTACTGATCATTTCACACTTGTTATAAGTTCTCCCCCATAGCATATTTCTCCCCCATACCGTCTTCTACCTTTCTCCTCATACTATGTGTCTCTCCCCCTTTTCGACAGTAATGCCAAAGATTTATTCTAACTTATCTACATAGAAACACCAAAATGAGATAAGAATTTAGAATGTACCTTGAGAATGATTGCCAAGGTTTTATCCCAACTTTTTTGTAGGACCTTGCATGTATGAAGTGCAATTCGTACCTCTGCTAATAGTTCAATCATATGGTCGACAATAGAGAAGTTATTATCATCGATTAGAGTTTTTGAATATACAATATGTTTCTACATTGCATCCATGATTAGAAGGATCATATTTTTTATGTCAATTAATGTTGATCTGATCCTTGCTTCTTCTCTTAGCAATTCAGCTTGTATGTCTGACAAAAATCTAATTTTCTTGAAATGTGTAGAGCTTGAACTAGGGTCGAGTTGCAATTGTTGAGTGCTAACCTTTAGATCTATATCTATTTTTGAGAATTTATCCTTTATTTCCTTTGTAAACTCAGAGACATCACATAGTTTCTCAAAAAGTGATGACACATTAGAATAGGACAATTCAAGATTGACCACAATTGTAGAAATCTCTACTTGATGAATGGTTATTTGTTGAGCAATGTGCTCCAGCACTTTATTATTAAATTTCTTTTCAACCTTTTCCACTAGCTTATCTTATCCATTGGTGTCCTCATTGAAGTTTTGGACTACTTCTACTAGCTAATACAAAATAGGTCGAGAAGAATCAGCCTAAGTTCCTATTGCCTCGATCAAAATGTTCTTGGCATCTTCAATTATCTTATACTGTTTATCTCTCTCCTCTCTTAGTCTTTAGTGTTTAGCCTTTTTCTAGAGGAGTTCACCAAATGTCTACATTTGGTTTGGAGTAAGCTTGTAAATATCCCAATTGGGGTTTACTATTTCTTCATCTAAATTGATGTCTTCCTCTATCCCCTTTCCTTTCCCTAGGAATTATGTGCTTGATTGAACCCTAGGCTCAATTGTCCTTGCACTTATTGCTTTTGTATCCAAAATTAGAACAGTAGTAGACATACTTGGGCTTGCAATAAAAACTAATATTGTACTAACTAAAGGAATTCATATAGAAATACTTAAAGAATCCAAAATTGGTGAAGTCAAAATTGTAGTACCCAAAATTGAAGTAGTCAAAGCTGGTGTTCTTACCACTAATGTGCTCAAAACTGAAGTAGCCAATGTAACCATAGTTGATGATGCCAACTCGGTTGATGAAGAATGAGTTTGTAGCTCAGTAGATGAAGTAGAAGTTACTTTTGTCAATGATGTACTGAGTTGAGTAGGGGCAAAGAGTGATTGGACATTTGATGTCTCACTAGTAGTCACAATCAAACTTGTTGAAGTTGTCTCCATACTTGATGTAGTCAATGGTTTGCTTGGGGAGTGAGGAAGAGAGGCAATGACTGTTGTAGCTATTTTGACTAGGTTAATCTCCTCATCACCTTGCTTTTCTTCCTTAGTAGCCTCTTACTCCTTGTATTCTTCATAATCAACTGTAACAAAATGAGTTGATCCTTCATCATCCTCTTCATCCTTGTCTTTTTCATCATCATCATCATCCTTTACTTCAACTAGAAATTCACTTGGTTTGTGAAGATGATAGACATTTTTCCAAGCATTTGTTGCATTCTTCACAACATACTCAATATCTTTCATTAAAATCAACAGGTATTGAATTTGATAGTCATCTTATCTTCATTTTTCTTCAGAGACTCTTTTACCTATGCATCTAATATGCTCGGTAATAGCTGTCTCAAGGTTTGTGCATATATGTCTTTGATTGTTTGCATGGCATGTTCCCATCTCAGCTTGATTTTATCCATTAAGACATTGGAAATCTAAGAATCTAGCTGATCATGGGAGTATTTCCATTTTCCCATTTTGTCCATGACCAAATCTTCTATTTGTTTATGCTTAGCCTCGGTCCTAGTCTCATATTTAATGCCTTGAAGTTTGTTATACAGGCTCCATCTTTTAATTCGTTTAGCCTATCTTGGAAGGTGGGTGGAGGTCTACTGAATATAATGTCACCTCCTTCCTTGTCAACTTTCTTCCATAACCTCCTTGTGAAGACTGTAGTGGATGACTTTGTAGGCATGGTGATGATCACCTTGCCCTTTTTCTTCAAAGTTTCTTCTTTCTCAAATTCTTCTGGATCCTCTACTTTGTCCACATCCTCACCTTTTCCCTCAGTTAACAAGAGAGGTGCTCTTGATTTCAGCTTTCTTATCCTTCTCTTTCCTCTATTGACCACCTGTGGGAGCTTTATTTCTAGTTCAATCTTGGCCTTGGCTTCATCATATGTTCCAAAGTAAGGGACCTTGGGATCAACTAGTTCATTGATAAGGGCTTCAATGATGTCCTTTGTTTCATCAATATTTACCTCATAGCCAAGAGATTTCATCCATGCAACTCTAGGCTTAACTTCTTGGATATACACCTTCTCACTTTCCACCATGAAGCAAACATCATCCTTATAGTCTTCAACTAACTTCTTCGGAATCTTGAACCTATTGTTTATTTTCTCCCTAAATACATCAAAGTAGTTGTCCATTATTTTGTTGTAGTTTTCACCCATCTTGGTAATATACTCATTTATTTGGTAGAGCACAGGCACATCTCTTCTCCAAACTAAAATGCCTTTAGAAGGAAAGAACTTTTGTGCATAAAAGAATAGGCAGGTTAACAATGAACCAAAATTGCATGAGTTGTTCTTTGATGTTCTTATGCTTTCGATATTTTTGTTGAACTATCTCAACAATAGGTCGGCAAGGTCATATGACAAGTTGTTCTTAACCAGCTTGTATGCCAAATCCATGGCTTCACATGACACACTATTTAGTCGGCTTGAACTGTATATCTTGTGTGCAATAACATGAATTCAAAATTTTAATTCTGCATCAATGAAACTATTGATTTTCATTCCTCTATCATCCCATTTAGCTAGGGTTTTCTTCTCCAACTCAGCCCAACCTAGGGTTTTCATTGTTTTGGCTTTGGCTAGCATAGGGAGGCTAGTGATTCAATGAATCATCTTCTTTGTTACTAGAATTTGTTGTTCTAACCACAACTACCTATTATGCACCCAGCTAAGGATAAACCTAATCCATTTAATTTGAAATTCTTAGGGCATATGAGGGATATGTGTCAACCCTTTGGTTTCCATATGTTGATGCTCAGGTTTTAAGGCTCCATTAACACATAGTTGACCTAGGGAATCATCCATTTCTAGAGTATCAATTTATTGAATAGCACATTTGAAATGAGTACGAATGTTGTTGATAAGAAGTACCTTAGGAGGAATTTGGGATTGAGCTCTACTTGGATTTAGGGTTTCAACAACCATGAGAGTGAGTTTGAAATTTGGCGCTTTTCATTCAATGCCATGAACCAACATGTCAGATCCTCGCTTAACCTTGCTAATACTAGATGTCATTTTTCCTCGATAGATTGAGAGGACTTCAAAAAACTTTCGCTGGAAATTTGCTCAAATTGCTTTGATCGCACTCAAAATCACTCTTCACAATAGCACTTGAAAATTCACAATAAAAAATAAATTTGATTCCATGCCTTTTGATAAAAAAATTGCATTAATGCTCAGTACAAAAGTAGATATGTTGATAGACTAATATCCACTACATGGTATTAAATGCTTGACAATATCTTTGCAACTCTGTAACCATAGGTGTCTTTATTACTCTTGACCATGCTCGGTAGATTCTATGACCTGACCTTACCCAGTAGAGAAGGTAACCTGGTAATAATTGATATCGCTCTTGCTCAGTGATCCCTCTATATCTTGTATAAAGATTTGGATCTTTGTCACCTTTCAACTAGAACTAATTTGGATGTCTTCTTCGATAGCCTAGTTTCAGTTCTTCCTTGAGAACTTAATTAGAAATGGTAGTCACCCAATTCTTGAGTGACTTGACCATCATTTCTCAGACCAATATCCTTGGTAGACTTAGGAATCCATTGTTGTCTCATCTTCTTTCGGATGTTATCAGCCTTTTCCTTCTTTTTATCTTAAATTCTACTAGTATTCATACAATTCCTGGCAAGATGACCAAGTTCTGTACAAATGAAACATCTTTTGGTGGTATCTCTTTTCCTCATATGATGTTTAACACAATTCATACCAATGTGTCCAAATTCTCCACAGTAATGACATCTACACCAGGTATTGTAGTCCCAATCAATATTACTTTTACAATTTTCTCTGCAGGAACCAATGTCTTGGTTTTGCATTTTGATGCCTTGTGTCCATGTTTATTACATTTATGACAATTGTCTTCAAATCTTGCTTTCTCTTTGCATTCATTAGCCCTATGACCATTTTGATTGCAATTGTAGCATTTTCCATTGAACTTTTCTTTTCCATTGCTCTAACATTTGTTTGATGTATGACCTATCTTACCACAATGATTGCAAGTAGGTCTTTGATTCTTTTGAGCACCTTGTTTGGAGGATTCACCTTCTTCTTTGTATCCAATTCTTTCTTTTCCTTTTTGCCTATAGAGGTTTTTCTCATTCAATTGATTCATGTCTGCTTGAGATTTCATCATTCTCTCATTAATTTTTTTTTTAGAGTTTAGATCATTCCTCAATCTTTCATTGATTTTCCTTTCAAATTTCATATCATTCTTCATTCTTTCATTGATTTTCCTTTCAAAATTTAGATCATTCCTCATTCTTTCATTTTCAAATCTTAGGCTCATGATTTCCTCATTTGCATTGGAGAGCTGATCAATAAGGTCTACTTGTTGAAGGGATTGGTTCTAGATTTTATTGTTCCTTCCATCTATCTCTTCTTTTATCTTGTTTCTTTGTTCCAAGAATTCACATAACTTTACTGATTGAATTTCTTGTTCTCTTGCTTTCTTACTTCTTCTTGCAAGGAACCATTCTTCTCCATGAGTTCTTTGATTGGATCATTTGCTTCAGCTGAGTTTCTTGAAGGGTAAAAGTCTTCAATTCTTTCTTCAATGTAGAGATGATCATTCATTTGATTTGCAAGTTCCTTTCTTCTTTTCAGAGATTAGGAAAGTTGCTCCTTAGCTTTCTTGAGTTGGGCAATGGCCATCTCCAGATCCAACTTTTCATCGTCAATAGGTTTGTCAAGTCTAAATACCTCCATATCCTTGATCTTTGATCAAGCTATTAAACTTTCTCCTGAGAACCACAAAGCTCTGATACCAATTGCTAGAAACATTCAAGAGTCAGCTAAGTTACTGAGAGGGGAGGGGTGAATCAATAACTTCTAAAACATTAACAATTTCAATTCTTAATCCAATAATCCAATTAGTAATTAATTCATCACATCTGATCTAATTGCATGCATGAGAAACTGAAAACATCAAAGCATCCATAACACATTGACACAAAGATTTGGTGACCCAAAAACCTTCCAAATAGAAAGTAAAACTAGGGTCGGGATGATACCCATAAACTTTAGTACTGTAGCATAAAGTTGGCTTATTAAGGTTTACATTGATCACTTTTGATGATCTACCCTTTTAGGAGCAATTAGGACTGCTAGGTCCACCTTGTGAGAGGATTTACAAACATACAATGAAGTATGCACTCAGTAAAGAGATTTATGAAAGACTGTTAGGTCTACCTTGTTAAAAGATTTTGACTAGTTTACCTATTAGGATGAAGCAATAGTAGATCTCTAATTTGCAATTGGATTTGTTGAATGACATTCCTTTATGTATTGATCACCTTTCTATGATAGATATGTCTCTGTTGCTCCTTATGTTGTTTATGGCCTTTATAATTCACTCTTTTTCTGTTGCATTCATAACTTGAACTTTTGCATACACATTCACATTCTTCATTGATATGGTACAATATATTATATAAATATACCAATCCAAATTTCATAATTAAAAAGTTAGCCATGATAAAAATTAACACAAGTATTACACAGTCGGCCCACATGAAGACACTCGAGTTTTGAAGACTGACTCGGTTAGGTTCTGATACTCAGCATCCACTATCAATGCTCAACATCATCATGTAGTCGGTAGATGTAGATGCTCGGTCCATACTAATCACTTTCAAGTAATCTTGAACTCGGTCTACACTGGTGACTCAATAGATATTGTGCAACTCAGAAAACACTAAATCACTTGGTTAGTATAGAGTAGCTCGATTAACACTGGCTTTGCATCACATGAACTATGAACTCATTAGGCATTGCATTACTCAGTAACCATTGATAAACTCAGCATACATTGAAATGCATAGTCTAAACTATTGGACTTTACACTAACTAAATCTACTTAGTAACCACTGGGATTTGTCCAAAAGACTCAGTAACAACTAAATTACATGGAAAACACTGTAAATTTTTCAATAAGCTCGATAGCTATATACAATTTGAATAAGTGTGTGTCATTATAAAAAACTTGACTAATATGTCAACATTCACATCTTGCTGCAATTATGGCCAATAATAATTCTCAGCAACCAAAGCAATGGTCTTTTCTCTACCAAAATTTCTAGCCAATACTACACTATGCTTCTCCTTGATCAGATTCTCTCTCATTGAACTTCTAGGAATGCACAACTAAGTTTCTTTGAACCACTTTTTCTTGTCAAGTGTAACATGTTTTGTACAAGCCTTCCACACTTCTCCAAAATTGTGGTCATCTGGATACAAAGTACTAAGTTTCTTGAACCCAACCACCTCTATCTACACTTCTGTATGCAAAAGTTGTCTTCTACTAAGAGCATTTGCAACTCTATTAGACTTCCCACTCCCATGTTTCAAAAAAAATGTATAACTCTACAAAAACTCAACCTACTTTAAATGCCTCTGGTTCAATTTTCCTTGACTATTCAAATATTGCAAAGCTTGATGATTAGTATACAAAACAAACTCCTTAGGGAGGAGATAATGTCTTCACTTCTTCAATACTTGAACTATCACATAAAATTCATGATCATAAATAGAATATTTTCTTTTTGCATCATTCAATTTCTCACTGAAATAAGAAACATGTCTACCTTCTTGGCTCATAACAGCTCCTATTGTAGTACCACTACCATCACATTCTACTTGAAACACCTTGTTTAAATCAGGAAGTGCTAAAATAGGTTGCTCAATAACTTTCTATTTCAATAGATTAAGGATCTTATCTACTCCTACAATCCACTTAAATTCTTTCCTATCCCCTCTCATAAGGGTCCACAAATACTGCTAAAACCTCTTATGAACTTTTTGTAAAAACTAGCTAGTCCATGAAAAATCTTACCTATGTCGCACTCTTTGGAGTAGGAAATTCAAGGATAGTCTTCACTTTCTCTAGATCCATTTTCAAACCATCTGCTGAGACTACAAATCCTAGGTACACCAACTCCTTTACAAAACTGCACTTCTTTATGTTTATCAACAACTTTTCTTCCCTCAACTTATCAAACACCTTGTGAATATGGATCAAATGCTCCTCTAATGTCTTACTAAAGATCAAAATATCATCTCGGTAAACAATGAAAATCTTACCCATAAAATCCTTCAGTACCTCATTCATGAGCTACATGAAAGTGCTCAGTGCATTGGTTAGCCCAAAAGGCATGACTAACCACTCATACAATCTGTCTTTGGTCTTGAAAGCAGTCTTCCACTCATCACCTTCTCTGATACAAATCTGATAGTACCCACTCTTCATATCTGTCTTTGTGAAATACTCAGCTTCACTCAAGTAGTCCATAATATCATCCATCCTTTGCAATGGAAATCTGCACTTGATTGTGATCTCATTGATACTATGAGAATCTATGCACAACCTCCATTCTCCATTCCTCTTTGGTGCTAGTATAGTTGGTACAACACATGGACTCAAACTCTCTTGAATCAACTCCTTCTGCAATAACTCATGAACTTGCCTATTCAACTCTTCACTTTCCTCTAGTGACATTCTATGTGTTGGCTTGTTTGGCAAATTGGCTCTGGGAACCAAATCCATCTAGTGACTGATCTTTCTAATTGGGGCCAATCCATCAGGTACATTGTCTGATATAATATCAGAAAACTCTCCCAACATATATGTAACTTCTACAGGCACCTCCTCTACTTATTCTTTACTATCCTTGGAAATTATAGCAAAACACATATGCTCGCGCTTCATACCTTTGAGAAACTCTTTTCCATGAACAAAACATATTCTGGTAGAACTGCATACCTTTTCTTCTTTATCATTTAATGACTTCAACTTATGTTTCACTCCATCCTTGGTTAGAGTGTAGGTATTTTCTCACCCATCATGTACATCATGCTTGTCAAACTATCATGCCCTACCCAACAATATATGACATATTTCCATAGGTATGATATCACATAGTACCTCATCTTGGTAGCTTCTATTCTTGAACTTCACTGAGCATTACTCATTGACCATGACCTTGTGGTCATCTTGCACCCAAGCAATACGGTATAGACGTGGGTGTTTCTATCTCTTCAGCTTCAGCTTTGTGACCATCATTTCTAACACTAGATTGTAAGTACTTCCACCATCAATGATCACATCACAACACTTATCTTCACATCTTCACCTTATGCAAAACAAGCTCCTTCTTTGATCAGGTACATCCTCTCCACTCAGTAGGACTCTTCTATTGACTAAGACTTCTCCTCTTTTAGCATCATCAAAATGTGAGGATCTGGCATCTTCATCAACATGTGCAACTCTGGCCTGGTCTTCTATTCTTTGATCTATCCTTCCTTGTCATTGGGTACATTAAAAATGAGCTATGCCCTTCTTCTCCACAGTGAAAACATTTCCCACGAAAGCCTCCTCTTCCAAATCCCTGTCATCTGTCTCTTCCTCTCATATCTCTATTGTTTTGATCATGGAAACAATTGGAATTATTTCCCCTTTGGTTCAAACTACTAATTCTAGCATCATCCTTGTTCTTCTAATCATCATTACGGCCACCATAATATCATCCATCAAATCTTCCATCATGAACTCTTCCACTATTCTTGTTGTCAAACTTCTTGTTCAGTTCCTCCTCAACTCTTAGGGAAAACTAGTATGCCTCCTCAATACTGTTCATTCGAACTAGACTTGTCTCATCCTAAATGCTTGGCCTTAACCCGTTAAGATAATAGGCCACTTTCTCCTTATTAGCTTCTACATGGCCAGTTCTAATGAAAGCTTGGTAGAACTCTTTGATATACTCTTGAACAGATTTTCCTGCTTGCTTCAACCCTTGCATTTTCTTTAACAGATTAAGCTCATAATCAATGGGAATGAATTGTCACTTCAATTTAGCTATCATCTATTCCAATCTGGTGATTTTGTCATTTCCCTTTCTATTTCCCTCCAACTGAACTTCCTACCACCAGATCTTCATATGTCCCTTCAGTTTCACCTTAGCAAACTTGACCCTATCAGGATCATCAATATCTTCATACTCAAAGTACTCCTCCAGTTCATTGATCCAATCAATTAGCTCCTCTTGGTTAAGATTTCCCAAAAACGCGAGAACTTCAAACTTAGGTCTTTTTCCAACCTTGGAGATGGTCCTAAAAAGTATTCCTTCCTTTAGGTTTAGAACTGCCTCTGCTTTGGCATTTTCATCTTCTTCGTCCTCATACTCGCTTTCATCTCTTGGAGGAAGATTTATTCCTCTGTGCATTTGTTCTTCAATGCTTGCATTTGTCTTTGGAGGGCTTGAAAACCCTCAAGTGTAACACCTATAGCTCTTCCACCATGATCTCTTCATGGAGGCATTTTCGCACTTTTGCTAAAACACTAGTGCAAACTGCCTCACAATCGGTGATCTGTCTACATAGTTAGCCCAAACCACAGTCCTAGTGTGAACTGCCTCATAGTCGGTGATCTGTCAACACACTCAAGAACTCTAGCTGTGATACCACTTGATGATGGATGCTCCCCTTAATACCATAAACACATAATGAAAACAAAGAAACAAAAGAAAATACAAGAACAAAATATGGACTTCTTATTTGCACCACAAATGTGGAATTACAGAATTCATAAGTACAATATGCTAACCTACATGGGTGCCTTCATTACAGTAATATGCAAGACAAAGTTGTGAACTACCACCCAGAGTTGTCCTAGACAATGTTCAGGCCTTTCTTAAATAGGCAATCTTATGTCACCCAGGAAGGTTCTAGATATTGAAACTTAATACCTAGGGAAAACAAACCCTAACAATACACATAAAGTCCGCCAAATCAAGTTTTCGAACCTCATCCGGGCACTCTAAGGCCTCCAATGGTGAGCTTGAAGATTTTTTAGCAAATTTTTCCACTGAAAAATTGCAATAACTTCTTTGATACTAACCTGGAGCAATAAGATTTTTATGGCTGGTTTATGACTCTAAAATGAACTTTCATATAGAAAATGAGAACATTTTGAGCTCGTATGAAAAACTTACTAAAAATAGCAAGTTGCCATAAATAGTAAACACCCTGTCTACTAGTCCTTATTAAAATAGAAAAGATTGAAAAGAAATTATTTTTGGGGGAATGCAAGATTGCTCTTACACCCAAGATGCTCCTACACCACTTACAACCACTAGGGTTTGAATCGTAGCTGCCATTTTCTCAAATGTTCACTAATTTAATATGCCCTATCAAATGATTTCCATTAGATTGCTTGATAAAATAATTTCTTAAAAAAAGTAAAGGAACCAAAATAGATTGACTCAAAATATATTTATTGTACCAAAAGGTGTACAAATGACTAATTTGGTAATAAATTATTTTCAAAAATAACATTTTTGTCAATAGACATTCTTTCTATCTCATAGTGATTCCTTTTACTGGAAGCTTTTTGTAACTCTAATAAATAATCTTTTACATTAGCAGATATATACTTTCAAAATAGGAAAACAATAGCATCCACTAGATATCTTTCACATTTTGTATTCAGTATAAACTACTAATGCACAATCTATTATTCATTTTATTCCACTTGTAAGGGACAAATAAATTTAGTGATTCTATATAGGACCCTAAGCATTACTTTCTTAGTTTGATGATGAATCCTTTTCTCTTGAGTTTGAATATTTTTTCATAGATGTTTTCTTTTCTTCCTTCTTGACCCAAATCATCTTCATATCATTCTTTACTTGCTCTTGATTCATTTTTTCCTTTTCCTTTACTATTTTCATTGTTGACTTTTCATTATCTACAGTTCTTTGTTGTATGCCCATTCTTGTGATAGAAAAAGCATACCATTCCTGTTGATTTCCATAGTCATGCATTTCCTCTTGAATTTCTAAAACTACAATTCATCATTATATGTCCAAACTTTCCAAATTTTTGGCACATGGTGCTTATTAGTTTTCTTGTTGGTGAAACTCTGAATCTACAATGTTCAGTTTTGTGACCAAATTAGTTGCATGTATAACAATATCCTGCAAAACATAAAATAGTATTTGTTCTCGATCTAGAGTCCATATGTATTGCAATTGTAATAAGAATTATTAAAATGTGTGCTTCTTGGAATGTTGATTGATCTTATTATGAAAATATTTTATGTATGACCAAGATTTCCACATTTATAACAAGTAGGTTTCATAGGTTTCTTACCTTGCATGATGTTAGATTCCTTGGATTTCTTCAATGGATCTTCTGCTACCATTTTAGAAAATATGTTGATTTAAAATTGTTGATATTGGTGTATCCAAGACCGGTTGTGTCTCTAGAACTTCACTGGCTTTTCAAATAGTCATCAATCTAGTGCATATTAAGGTCAAACTTAGTGAGCCTTTCATTTACTTCTTTTTTCATTTTCATATTATTCTTCAATTCGTCAACTTACTTTCTTAGATTTTCATTCTTGATGTGTATTTTCCTATTTTCTTAGTTTTATAACACATTATTTTTTAGTCTCCTAGAAACCCTTGGTTACAGGGAAAAACTACAATGGGGATGCTACACACAACTTCTTCATCAAAGTAGAAAAAGGTTGTCAGTTAAGGCTTACAATATGTCACCTTCTGAGTGACTCACTCGGTAAGTACTAACTGATACAATGTTAGGTTATATTGTGATGGGGACACAACCCAAGAATAGAATGGACACAACAGAAAAGGGAAATTATATTAACTGAGAAAATAAGCTAGTACAAATAGTACAGAGAAAATAAACTTCAGAACATGCCCTAAGGGCTTACAATAGCATAAATCTGGAGAATATTTCTCCTTTTAGCACCTCCTCTCAAACTCCACTCCGAACTGCCTTTTACAATGCCAGAAATCTCCTTAAATAGACCCCGGAGGGTTAAGGACTAGGAGTACATTCTAGAAAGTGCTAGTAGGCATCCACCGACAAAATAGAAGGTTCCAGAAGCTACGTTAGAAGTCGGTACAAATCTAGAAGAATCCAGAAACGGTAGCCGAACTTTCGGGAGGCATAACTTTTGAACCGTAGCTCCGATTGACGAACCGTTTACATTTTTGGAAAGCTCTCGAAGCGCTCTATAGCCCTATGGACGAGCTTCACTCATTCCCCATTTTTTGACCCTTTTCGAAGTCATTTAATGCCCCAAACCTGACTTTGAAGCATTCTTAGGAGGTCTCCAAAACTCGATAAATTGCAATAACTTTCAAACCGTGGGGCCTTTTGACCTGATTCTTTTTTTGGAATGCTCTAAATCACAATTACATTCATCTGGCCAATTCACACCTTCTAGGTCACCAAAATGGTGGACCAAATACATGCTCCTATTTTTTTGGGATTTTCAAACGCACTGATAGTTGAACTATGAGAGTTGGAACCTTTATTTGAGCCAAATGGGTATCCAAAAATGTAAAGACATGAAACAGAAACTAATTCTAAGTACATTTTTTTGGGTGACACAGGATTGCCCTTATACCTCTGGATGCTCCTGCATCAGACACCCAGGGTAGATTGAAAAGTGACCCTGTCACTTTATGGATGGTAGAGGAAATCCCAAATGGGAAACCTCAGCTGCTGAAATCCAAGTTGAGTCCTCAATTGGTCGTCCTTTCCATTTGACCAAATACTCTTCATACTGCCTGTTTCTGGTACTCCTACCCACACGATGATCTAGAATGTCTTCTATCTCCTCCTTCTTAGAAGTAGGAATTGGACATGGCTCTAAAACCAGCTCCTCGTCTGCACCATCATCATGATACTCTGTTAAATCTGCAATGTTGAAAATGGGAGAAATATGAATACCATCTGGCAGCTCCACCTCATATGCATTTCCTGAGTCATGTTTCTTCAAAACTTTGCAGAGGCCAAATTTCTTCATTTCCAGCTTGTTGTAAGTACCAACTGGAAATCTTTCTTTTCGTAAGTGCACCATGACTAGATCCCCTACTTGGAATTCCTTATGTTTTCTCCTTTGATCAGCCCTAGCTTTATACTCTTGATTCATCTTGATAATGTGTGCTTGAACCTCCTCATGTAGATGCTTGATGTGTTCAGCAAATTCCTCAGCTTCAGCACTTGTCCTCTCCCCTTGTTCTATCTTCCTCAATTCTGGTGCAGTCCTTGGGCTATTCCCATATACAATTTGAAATGGTGATTTTCCAGTACTCCTATTTACAGAGTTATTATGAGAAAACTCTGCCTATGGTAGAATCAAATCCCATCCCTTGGGCTTATCTCCAACTAAACATCTCAGCAAATTGCCCAGACTTCTATTTACTACTTCTGTTTGGCCATCAGTCTGTGGGTGATGCGTGGAACTGAATTTCAAGTCTGTTCTCAACTTCTTCCACAATGTCCTCCAGAAATACCCCACAAATTTAGTATCTCTGTCAGAAACTATACTCCTTGGAAGACCATGTAGTCTTACCACCTCTTTGAAAAACAAGTCTGCAATATGGACAGCATCATGAGTTTTGTGGCATGGAATGAAATGTGCCATTTTGGAGAACCTATCAACCACCACGAATACTGAGTCATTACCCCTTTGTGTCCTTGGCAATCCAAGAACAAAATCCATACTTATGTCCTCCCATGGCCTTGACGGAACAGGCAATGGCTGATATAGGCCAGTATTTTGACTAAACCCCTTGGCAACTTGACAAACTTGGCAACTCTGTACAAACTTCTTCACATCCTGTGTAATTTGAGGCCAAAAATAATGTTCTCGAAGAATGGCAATGGTCTTATCCCGACCAAAATGTCTTGCCATCCCTCCACTGTGTTTATCCTTAATCAGATTTTCCCTCATGGAACTCCTTGGAATGCACAATTGACTACCTTTGAACAACATGCCATCCTGAATCAAATAGTCTAACCACTTGGTTCTATCTATAGCAACAAGTTCTTTACAAGCTTTCCATGCTTCAGAAAAATCAGGATCCTCGGGGTACAAATTCTTGAGTTCATCAAATCCAACTACTTCAACCTGCATTGTTGTAAGCAACAACTGTCTCCTACTTAGTGCATCTGCAACCCTGTTAGATTTTCCACTTCTATGCTTCAACAAAAATGTATACCTCTGCAAGAATTCTACCCACTTCATATGCCTCTGATTCAATTTACCTTGGCTATTTAGGTACTGTAATGCCTGATGATCAGTATACAAAACAAATTCCTTTGGCAATAAATAATGCCTCCATTTCTTTAAGGCCTGAACTATTGCATAGAACTCTTGATCATAAATAGAATACTTCTTCTTTGCATCATTCAATTTCTCACTAAAATATGCAATAGGCTTACCTTCTTGGCTTAATACAGCCCCAATAGCGCTGCCACTAGCATCACAATCCACCTGGAACACTTTTCTAAAATCTGGAAGTGCCAACACAGGCTGTTCTGTCACCTTCTTCTTCAGCAATTCAAAACTTCTCGCAGCTGCTGCAGTCCATTTGAACTCTTTTCTATCCCCTCTTATTGTATCAGTTAGGGGTGCACATATGCCACTGAAATTCTTAATAAACTTCCTATAAAAACTAACCAGACCATGAAATGATCCTACCTCAGTAGCAGACCTTGGAGTAGGCCATTTCAAGATGGCTTTTACCTTCTCTGGATCCATTTTGAGACCTTCAGGTGATATAACAAATCCCAAATAGACTAACTCCCTTTTTGCAAAGACACACTTCTTTAGATTAATTAACAGCTTCTCTTCCCTTAGCCTTTCAAGGACAATACGAATATGCAGTAAATGTTCTTCCAAAGTCTTGCTGAAAATTAAAATATCATCCAAATAGACAATAACAAATTTTCCCAAGAACTTCTTAAGTACCTCATTCATGAGCCGCATGAAGGTGCTTGGGGTGTTCGTCAATCCAAAGGGCATGACTAACCAGTCATAAAGAACCTCCTTGGTCTTGAAGGCTGTTTTCCACTCATCTCCTTCTCGAATCTGTATCTGATGATAGCCACTCTTCAAATCTATCTTTGTGAAGTACTGAGCTCTACTCAAGCAGTCCATAAGATCATCCATCCTTGGTAAAGGAAACCGGTACTTGATGGTTATCCTATTTATAGCTCGAGAATCTGTACACATCCTCCACTCTCCATCCTTCTTTGGTGCAAGTACTGCAGGTATTGCACATGGACTCAGGCTCTCTCGAATCAAGCCCTTCCTGAGCAACTCCTGAACCTGTCTATTTAGCTCCTCTGTTTCAGTAGGAGTCATCCTGTGAGCAGCCTTGTTAGGAAAACTAGCTCCTGGAATCAGATCTATTTGATGACTGATTTGCCTTACTGGTGGTAATCCATCAGGAACATTATCAGAGATAATATCTCCAAATTCCCCTAGTAAATCTGAAACTTCAAATGGTATTTCACTACTACCTTCTTTATCTTTCCTAGGAATCAAAGCATAGCACATATGCTGATGTTTCATGCCATCTAAAAACTTCCTTCCATCAACAAGACAAATCCTAGCACTGCTACATACCTTTTCACCTTCCTTTTTCATGGGCTTCAATTTGTGGCGAACTCCATCCTTTGTTAGAGAGTATGTGTTTGCATGTCCATCATGTATTGCATGTCTATCAAACTGCCATGGTCTACCCAACAATAGATGGAAAACATCCATCAAAATAACATCACAGAGAACTTCATCATGGTAACTCCCAATTTTGAATTTTACTAAACATTGTTCACTTACCAGGACCTTATGATCATCTTTCACCCAAGAAATCCGATAGGGCTGGGGATGTTTCTCCCTCTTGAGCTTCAGCTTAGATACCATCTCTTCTGATACCAAGTTATCAGTGCTACCACCATCAATGATCACATCACAACATTTATCCTCACACTTGCATCTGGTACGGAACAAACTCCTCCGTTGTCCTGGTTCATTCTCACCACTTAGTAGGACTCTTTCATTTACCAAGGTCTCTCCTCTTTCTGCATCCTCTAAATGTGATGATTGTGCATCTTCATCCACATGAGCAACCCTAGCTTGACCCTCAGCTCTCCTATCTGTCCTTCCTTGTCGTTGAGGGCATTCAAAGGCACAATGACCTTCTTCATTGCAATGGAAACAGGTACCACGGAAGCCTCCTCTTCCTTGTCCATGTCCTCTACCTCTTCCTCTTTGATTTCCAAAGTCTTGATCATGGGAGCGGTTGAAACCCTCATTCCTCTGGTTTCTGCTAGTACCCACATCTTCATTTTTCTTTTGGGTTTCATTGCGGCCTCCAGATGATCTACTGCTTCCCCCTTCCTCCTTGACCGCGCCCTCTTTTTCTTCCTTCAAACCTTTTATTCAGCTTCTCTTTAACTCGTAGGGCGAACTGGTATGCCTCTTCAACGCTGGTCATTCTTACCAAACTTAATTCCTCCTGGATGCTAGGTCGCAACCCACTGATATAACGAGCAACCTTCTCCTTATTTGCTTCTGCATGCCCCACTCTAATCAAGAGTCGGTAAAACTCCTCTGTATATTCTTGGACTGATCTTCCTGCTTGCTTTAACCCATGCATCTTCTTAAACAGATCAAGCTCGTAGTCTACAGGAATGAACTGCTTCTTCAATTTGTCCACCATGCGATCCCATCTTGTTATCTTCTCCTTTCCTCTTCTAAGTCTTTCCAGTTGAACCTCTTGCCACCAAATTTTGGCATGGCCTTTCATTTTGGCCTTTGCAAGCTTAACCCTATCTAGGTCCCTTATATCCTCATACTCAAAGTATTCTTCCAGTTCATTGATCCAATCGATCAACTCATCTGGTTTCAGATTTCCTGAAAATATACCCACTTCAATTGTAGGTCTTTTCCCAAACTTAGTAATGGCCCTAAAAAGTCTTTCCTCTACAGGATTCAGAACTTCCCCGTCAACTTCCTCTTCTGGTCCCATTACTTCCTCTTCATTGTCATCCTCACTATTGTCACCTGCGGCAACATTTGCTCCTCTACGAAGCTCCTCTTACAATGCTTGTACCTGCCTCTGGAGGGCTCTAACCTCCTTAGGATCAATAGCTCTGGCCCTTCCGCCACGCTCTCTTCATGGAGGCATCTTCTAACTCAAACCCACAACCACACAGTCCTGGTGCAAACTGCCTCACAGTCGGCGCTCTGTCTACACACTCAGGAAAACCCGCTCTGATACCACTTGATGGGGACACAACCCAAGAATAGAATGGACACAACAGAAAAGGGAAATTATATTAACTGAGAAAATAAACTTCAGAACATGCCCTAAGGGCTTACAATAGCATAAATCTGGAGAATATTTCTCCTTTTAGCACCTCCTCTCAAACTCCACTCCAAACTGCCTTTTACAATGCTAGAAATATCCTTAAATAGACCCCGGAGGGTTAAGGACTAGGAGTACATTCTAGAAAGTGCTAGTAGGCATCCACCAACAAAATAGAAGGTTCCAGAAGCTGCGTTAAAAGTCGGTGCAAATCTAGAAGAATCCAGAAACGGTAGCCGAACTTTCGGGAGGCATAACTTTTGAACCGTAGCTCCGATTGACGAACCGTTTACATTTTCGGAAAGCTCTCGAAGCACTCTATAGCCCTATGGAGGAGCTTAGCTCGTCCCCCATTTTTTGACCCTTTTCAAGGTCATTTAATGCCCCAAACCTGACTTTGAAGCATTCTTAGGAGGTCTCCAAAACCCAAAAAATTGCAATAACTTTCAAACCGTGGGGCCTTTTGACCTGATTCTTTTTCTGGAATGCTCTAAATCACAATTACATTCATCTGGCCAATTCACACCTTCTAGGTCACCAAAATGATGGCCCAAATATATGCTCCTATTTTTTCAGGATTTTCAAACGCACTGATAGTTGAACTATGAGAGTTGGAACCTTTATTTACGCCAAATGGGTATCCAAAAATGTAAAGACATGAAACAGAAACTAAGTCCAAGTACATTTTTTTGGGTGACACAAGATTGCCCTTATACCTCTGGATGCTCCTGCATCATATTGACAGACTTATTAAGACTTCTCTATTAATATATGTTATCCTTCCTATATAAAATAATTGTGTTCCAACAACAGGTTAGTATACTAAGAGTGGGGTGTGAATCAGTATACTCTACTAGTTTCAACTTTTCTACTTCTGTCACACTTCACACCAATCTACAGGTTTATGCTGACTAAAAATTAACAGGTTAGGATTAAATAAAGACAAAGAACATAAATATAGAAACACATAACATAGTATTTATCTCATGGAAACCTAGGTAGGGTAAAAACCACTGTGTGTGAGTTGATTCTCACAAGTCTTGCACTCTCCTAAAGTACACCTAGTCAAGAGCTTATCCATGTTAAAAGATTACAATGACATTGATTGGTGTCATCCAATTAAGGATTTTGATGAGACCTATTAGATTCTTTCCATGTTAGTAGAATCTTGGTTAAAGGAATTTAGAACACAAGTTAATGTATCAACCTATTAGGGGATTTGATACAAAGAACCTATTAGGGTCCACTTTTGAAGGGATTTACTATTGTAGAGATTAGTAAACAAAAGGGAATGACCTAATAAAATAGTTACTACACTTACCTTGGATATACATCCCTTTACAACCCTTCTGAATCATCTAGAACTAAGATCTTTCTTCTCTCAACTTTGCAACTTCAAGAACAATTACTTGTATCCTTGTCATTGCTCATTCTTGCACACAATCACATTGTGTTTCTCTGGCTCTCTTCCTTCACCTCATAACATTCACTAAATCATTAGTTGTGACTTTAATCTATCACTCTTTTCACACTTCTAGATTACACTTACCTTGAATGTCTTAGCTTTCTAGCTAATCAATCTTCAATCTGACATTTTATTTTTTGACTCTATTTCTACTAGTACATTTGAGCCCTTTTTCCAATGGCTAGGCATCAAAAATCCAACAAAAAATGTAGGGCAAGTGAAACTACCTATCGTCACACTTTTGGCATCAAAAGTTACCGACGATGAGATTGTCTATTGCAATTGCGAAGTCATATACAATTAAAATTTGTAGTGAAAAAGGACCTATGAGCTGGTCAGAGAGGTGACCAAGACACAATCAAAACTTATTTTGGTGTCACAATTGCGATGTTCATGTGACAATATTGCTATACAACCAATTACTAGCTTTTAGAGATTTTCAACATCTAACCATCAATTGTTGTCTAAAACATTTGGCATACCCATTTCTTTGTTGGCATTCATTCTAAGGTTCTCATCAGAATTGTGTTAAAAGGCTATTTTAAAAAAAAAAAAATTATGCTGATAGTTTGCTAATAAGTTGTTGACAATGGTATATTTAATCCTAGATGAATGAAAAAAATCATATTTAGTAATAAACTCTAGTCAAACATCTTCAAAATACAAGCATTTAACAGTAGGTAAATGTAAATATATCATACATATTGACTGAACTTCAAGAGGAACTTGTTGCAACAATTGCTATTATTTTCATGCATAATCAATGTGTTTGTATGTGACTAGGCTTGTTTAATCACTCATGTAATACATATGAGTTGAGCTTGATCTTTGATGGAGCCTAGAGTTGTGGAAGCATTGGGAACTTAATTCTTAGAGGATCTAGATTTTATGAAGCTTTGCATTCTACCCTTGTAAACATAAGATTGAGTGGTTTAAATGCAATTGGTTTAGTATTTTCCATTGTTTTAATCAATGAAGATAAAATCATAACTGAGATGGATGACTTGGTGGCTCCTAGAGAAATATGATTATGGAACTTGCAATTGGGGTAATGTATATGTGTTGAACTTGTAGTTGGGGTAATGCATTAAATTCTATATGTTCCAATATAAAATGTACAACATAAATGATTTACATTAAAACCATTACCATAGTACATTAGCTTGAAGAGTATTAAGTGTTAATTAGAACTATTTTTTCTAGAGGGGAAATATGCTAGGAGATTTTTCAAAAGATTAACAACTCATGAGGAGTTCCATGACAAAGAGCTACATGACCATAAAGATAAAATAGATCTCTTAACCATTGAAGTTGTAAAGTATAGAGAAGTTGATCAAATGCAACTTGAAAAAAAATTGTACAAAGAAAGGACCAAATATGTTCAAGGTGAAGCCATAGTGGAGTTATCAAATCAACTTCGTAGTTTAGTTGAGTAGAGCAGTGAAATGGAAATGATTTATTTGAGGAACTATCTTGTTTTGTTGAAGAGGACAACATATGTGGATTATCCCTGATATCAACTTCTAAACAACAAAAAGAAGGATGTGAGCTTGAACAAGTCTTATGTTTTAATGAAATTAATAATATTATACTAAAAGGTACAATTATAAATGACTATTAAAATAGTGAAATGTGTTCTTTTTATGTGAATGCCTTTAAATTTGAGATAGGAAGACATTTCTAAACCCCACTTGATATGCTTCTTTTGTTTACTATCCACATAAGTTTGTTGCACGTTAGTTGAATCTACATAAAGATTATTTGAAATCTTAGTACTACTCATATACACTTTATGGTCTTCATTTATAACAAGCATCTTACAATGAATATGATTAAGCCACAAAATGAAAATAGTAGAAGGCTAATAAGTGTTGAAGAACTTACACTGTAACCACACGACCTCCAATAGTGTAAAGAATATTTGTGGCTCTAGTAAAGTAAAGAACCGGTCTAGTTAGTGCAGAGTGTTTTATATCTTCAACCTATTTAATTGGAACACAGTTAGATATTCACAAATTCAAATGAGGCATAGTCAAAGAACTTGTCTAGAAAATCATTCATGTAATAACACAATGTGGCCATCTAATTATGGACATAATTAATTCAAAAAATTTACAAATTTAATCTTTTGTTTTGAAATGTATATTTGTGAGATAAACTGCTACTTTTTTCAGTTATGTGGGGTCCTTTTCCTCTAGATACAACTACTCTTTTGCATAAATATCTTCAGTTATTCAAATGTCTTGCTAGTGCACTTTGAAGAGAGACTTGTATTTGAACAACTAGAAGCCAATGGAAGAATTTGAAATAACTAGTCACTTTGATATGGGTCCATTAGCCTCTAGTTGTTTAGACATAAAGCATTGTCAGTTTGATTTATGATCTACTTGTTCAACAACATGCAATTCTTGGGCTGCAAGTTTTACCTCCAATGATTGGGCCATTCCCATATGTACATTTAATTATGTTGTGTAAAAATAACAAAGATGAAGATAAGTTTAGGAATGTGAAGATATGGAAAGAATACTTCACCATGAAAAAAATGATATAAGTTTGGTTTTTTTCTCTCCTTGTCTAGTTGTGCTTGCCTTTAAAAAACATTCAGTACCAAAATCCAAAGAAATATTTAGAAAACTCTATAATTACATCTAATCAATTATACTTTTTTCTAAGTTTTCTAAAGAACTGAGGAAGAGGTCTTTACCTTGCATGCATGCAATCACCCTATTCGGTTAGGCATACTCATACATATGATCCATTAAGTAGGATACTACTAGGAGCTTGTTGTCCTCATGAAGAATACATCTAAATATGGCTGGCCGGCTATGATACTTGTACACATTTAAGGCTATTTCTATTTTGTTATGATGGTGTTCATGTTTTATGAAGCCATATAAAGTTAATAAATACAAAACACTTCTTATTAAAAAGGGTTTTAGAATTACAAAGTGACATTATTTTCCCATCTTCTGGTGCATGTCTTTTATGTATTTGTCTTCTCTCCCTCACATCCAAGATAAGATTCTACCACTTTAAATTGAGAATTCACACGTAGTTGCATTTGATATGCATAAACAATGGATGGAGCTGAAAAAATGCACCACGTTTACATTTTTTTAATAGGTCTATAAGTTTTTTTAATTTATAGACCATCATGAACATTAGAACTCTGGCAAATATGGCCGAGAGAATGTCCTCTGCAAGCTAACACATAAAAAGTCTCCATTTGCTTGCATGATGAGGACATTACCCTCACCTATAAGAGTCAAAATTATAATGTTTGTGATGGTCTACAACTTAAAATACCTAATTAAGGACCTCTATCAAAAATGAAAACCTATTGCATTTTTCAGCTCCACCCAATGTCCTATGCATATGAATTGAGATTGCATATTGAACTAGGTGCCTCCTTCTACATTGCCTAAAACCAAGAGATTGTCACAATTAACATCTAAAACTAACACCATATTTACTACTACATTCATATTCAAATAAAAGTAAAAAATAAACCTTCAATTTACCCTACTCCTAATATTTACCAAGAATAATGTAATGTTGTCAATTTATTTACTACTACATGCCTATTGAAGTCACACAGGACAGACATGAATTGTTTTATAGATGTCTCAAAGAAATGTGGTCTTGTGACAAGCCATGAGTGTGGGATATGCACAAAATTGATTTGTTGAAAAAATGAACACAAGGATATGCACATGCATGCAAAAATAGGTGGAGTTAGAAATTTGCAATGCCCAAAATTAAGGTGTCAATGTGTGCAAAAAAAACTATTTGGTTGCAAGGTTAGGTGTTATAGACAATAGCAATCTCCTAGATGTATGGCCTAAAATAGTTAGATTCCTCGGTGGATTTATAAATTTTTCATGCAATCATGGGTTAATGTTGAGCTTCACTTGATTTCAAGAATAGTCTAATATTCTCTACTAATCATGGCCAACCATGTGAAGGTGGAAGCTCATTTGGCCCACCCCTCCCCCACAAAAAGAAAAACATCACTCTAAATTCCTCGTTAACATCTAAAATGCATTCATTCATCTATTCATACAATGTAACATTCATGAATTATCACAACATCCATTAACACATAAGATTCATTAAAACACATTCATTAGCATTCATAAGATTTGTTAGCATTAAATTACACGTGATAACATTCATTAACACATAAGATTCATTAGCATTTATTAACACATAACATTCATCAATATTTATTAATAAATTATATAGTTCATGAACATTCAATAGCACATAATTAAAACGTCAAGACATAAACATCAGTCATTATCAAATAAGTTGCATAAATGAGAATCATTTCTTTTTCGACTTTTTCTTTTTTTTTCTTTCTTAAATTGTTGCAGAGGCATATCCATGTCATCATCGTCATTTCTTCTCACTCGTGCATGTGATCCCACTATCCTTTGCAAATATGGGTTGGGTTAAATTAAAAACATATTATCATAATTGGGGTTAAATTAAAAACATATTATCATAATTGCTACAAGTATTTAGTACTTTAAAGAACACAAATATGGTGCTCTTACCTTGTCCAACCACATCATCTTGCCTGGTGGCTTGAACCTCAACACGCTCATCAGGAACAACCTTTACATCCCCTGTAATTGTATTACAAAATGTTTCATTAATCCCAACACATTATAATTAAATTTGTATAACTACACCAAATTCAATTTAAAATATTTAGTCGTATTAATAATTCAATAATCAAAATTTGAATAGAAAATGTATACCTTGAGTACTACAATGCACATTTGAATTGATGCCTCCATCGTGCTTAGATGGTGTATCAGGATTGGCAAGTTGCATTCCAATGTAAATAATTAATGCATTTTTTGACAATATATACATATGAATGCAAGACAAATACTAAGAAATGTTAATCATTCAATTTAATACATATAAATATATTCACTTTAAAGTTTTAAACAAATATATAATCATTGTTTGCTTACTCAAAACAAATATATTCACTTTATGTTGGAAATTAACATCAAATACAATAATTGGTAAAGTATTCAATTTCAAATAAAAATCAATCCTCTTATTTACCTGATCGATAGATCCACTAGAAGAACCTTGTGCACTCATTGCTTAGAATCGTTCAGTCATGATTGTATAGCCTTGTTTGTAGGCTATTCTCTTGTCCTCTTCTAAAATCTTTTTTTGAAATCCAAGGCCTACATTTTTTCTTGATATCATAAAATTTTGTTGTAGTGAATTTCATCAAAACCAAATTAATTACAATTTATAAATATTTGCATACGGTTTTTCATTTACTAATACTTACAATTTGTGTAGCAAGTTTTGAATATCCATCTGAGTCGAGCTTGTGTTTCTTGTGCTTTTGGTTTCTTGTTTATGTTGCCTTTGATGTGTCAGGAAACCTATGTGATTTTTGAAATATGTTAGATCACATAAGTGAAAAGAGTAAATAGTACATAATTTCATTCTTAAGATTATCAAAGACCTTATTTCCTTGGGTGGTAGTATTACTCCACCATGTCTTGCACTTCTCTCAATGGAATCCCTTTAAATATTCTCTCACTCATTAATAGGAACATAGGGGGACCGCTGTAATAAGGGTTGCATTTTATTTGGTACCTATAGTTATCCCCAATATACTTCTAAGCTTAGCCCGCTTTCTAGAGGAGCCTAATTTTTTTAAAGACGTTGGGTCCAAAAGTGTTGTCATAGCCTCAATGAATTTATCCTTTAACTCCTTATCTTGTAAATTCCACCTTTTAAGAAGAACTATTATTAGAGTCATAAATGAATTGAAGATACCTTTTAATATACTTGAAGGAATGGATCAAAGTAAATCTGATCTAGCAATGAAATCAAAATATAATACCCTATGTGTATGGTCGGTCCGAATATGCACAAACATTCATCATTAAGTTTTTCATAGAATAGATTATTCCCAACAAAATAATAATGGGATTATTAATTATTGCAAGGGATTGCACAAGGATTTAGTGCATTTGATTATGAGTATAAGATTTTATAATAAAAGAAAATATCAATATTTAAAGTACCTAGAAGTTGGGCTACTCTTAGGGGAAGTCCATTTTCATTGCTCATGAGCAATTGATCATAAATCTTTATTGTTCCCGTACATCGAACACAAGTACAACCAGGAATTTCCTCATCACCTCCTACATAAAATGAATCCAATATAATAAAATTCCCCCTAAGAAAGAATAGCTCAAGTGAAATAAATACATGAAAAATGAGAGAGAGAAAACAGGAATCTACTTACCAATACGTGTTTTCATCGCATCTATGGCCATGCTACATGTTGTCGACATTGTAATTGGCATTACCATTGTGGTTCTATTCTTTGTAGTAGGTGGCATACTCAACATAGGATCAATACTAGGTGCTGAAAAATAAGATTTTTAGAGCATAAAAAAATATGAACCATGGACAAGATTGTTAGAGCTATTAAAAAAAATTGTTTGAACAAAACACAAGTAGAGGATAAAACATGTAATGTACTTGAACCACCTAAAGTATTTGTAACTAGGGCGTGACCCTTTAAAGTATTTTGAATCCTCTTTAAAATAGTACATATGTATTTTAATTAATGACATAAATAAAAGAGTATACTATAAACACCATTATTGAACTTTTGTTATAATTAAAAATTGCATTAATACTTACTGTATAAGTCTGAACCAGGTGTATCAACTCATCCTCTCTCATCTGTATTTGAGGAGGTTGGGGTCAAATTGATGTTAATCGATTTAACTCTCTTGATAGTGCATGAAGGACCTTTTGCAGTGCAACCATAGGATCAGTGGCTAACATAAAATCTACATTGAATGGATCTTGCTCATCCTTTGGCTCCTCATGGAGTACTCGTTCCTTTCCCTTTTTCTGATCAGCACTCATTTGTGGGAAAATATTATTATCACTTTATTTAAAATCAATCTAGAATAGTAGTGCAGAATAAAACATTAAAAAAATATGCATTAACATTTTTCTTATATGTGCATTTGTACAATAACAATGGCTTTTACCTGTCGAGAAGAAGAAGTCCCATGAGAACTATCATTTTCATAAGTATCGTGTGGTTTTTGATCCATACTATAGCACTATATTTCAAAAAAAATCATTAAGACATGTTAAAACACGTGTTCTTATTCTAAGTTACATTGAATAATAGACAATTATCAGAATGTTTCAATTAAAAGAAGAGATATTTTTTATTTTTAAACAATTTTAAATCATGTACATGTTCATTTTACTATTTAATACCATAATACTATTTTAATGGTCTACTGGAGTCATTGATTGGAGTATATTTAAATGGTGCATAGTACATACCACCTCATCCATGATAGTGAATTTTTTGTATCTATGTGATTCAAATTGTAATCAATAAGTAGCTCTTTGCCTCCACGTATTGATTTTATCACACATACAAATACATGATTTCCCTCACATGCCTCAAACATGCAATTGGCGTGCTTCATAGTTAACGCAAGTTGTGTACTATTTACAAAACTTGCAATATTCCCTAATGATTTCGGCCTTCCGTCAATGTACATAGCTATTGTTTTACTTTGTTCACCAACTTTTTGTTGTATGTAATTTGTCGTGAGTGCATACCTACACATACCTTTTTTTATCTAACAATCTACATCCAACTAGTGCAATCATAACAAAGTATGGCATACTCCATCAATTAGACAACTTTGTTGTAAGAGACCTTTATGCCATCCATAGAGAATAAGCCCAAACCATGTAATAAGAACGATGATATGCAATAGATCCTCTCTCTAACACAAAAATCAATGTTTATTAGAGGAAGTTTATTGGAGACCCATGATTTATGTAGATATTTGTACCTATAGGACACCTCGAAGTTGCCTTTTCTTCCATCATCATAAGAAGATGGCCCCCCTTAAGCAAGGAAAAATTCCATGTGTTTATTGAATTTCTTTATGATCTTTTGACCTCGAGTCGATCTCTTGATTTAGACATACTAAATGTCCCACTTTCTTCTTACATTCCTACATTTTCCTTGCTCGAGGTGTTGATATGAGATTGCTTTGAAGTGAAGAACCTATAATGGAACAATCATTATTTTGTCAATGATGTCAAGCCTGCTACCTGCTAGTGAGACAATTGTTTTTTTGTCTAAAAGCTATCATTTAGTTGGTTGATGAAGAGGATTTGAAAATAGGAGATAATAGTAGCACCTAGAGAAAGGTTGAGTTATTTAGTATGTAAAAGAACCACTAAGACCAAGTAAGACATTGATACTATAGTGTATTTTTATAATACTTAAAGTATGAAATGAAAGATTACTCAAGTTGAGATTGGAAGAATATCAAGTAAGAAAAGTGTCTACCAAGCCTTGTCAAGTAGTCAGTGCAAACCTAGCAAAAATCAGTAGAAGTTGAGTGAAAAATAAGAGGCGTCGAGCAGAGATGAAAAATAGTGTAAGTTGAGTAATTGTTAGTATATGCTAAGTAAAGTTTAGTTGGTGTCGAGCATCAGTAAACATTAGTGTTTTCCAAGTGAACTAGTGTTGGCTGAGTGACAGAGCAATATAAATGTCGAGTGACAACAAATGGTGTTAAATCAAAGATTTGACAAATCTAAGCCAACTATTTTGTTTTCATGAATTATGTGAAATGTGTGGAAGATAACTATGATGAGTTGGTGGCACAGATGTCAAGGTAAACTATTTTGTGGCAAATACAAGGAAGATTGTAGAGGAAGTTTCTAGAGGAACCAAATGGAAAAGTGGGTAGATTCATTGAATCCTACCCAATCCCACCTAACCCTAAAATGGATTATTGTGGTTAAACGGCAAAAGATATAAATTCTCTATTTAGAGAGATAGTTGGTCAGAAGAAAAGGTTATAATGTGCGAGAACCTAAGGAAGACAAGGAGTCTAGGGTATTGCTTCATTCAATGGGTGAACATAGGTGACTGTAATTTGCATACAAAGAAAGAAGATTTAAGAGTACAAACGCTTGAGATTGAACAAGCTATCAGAGCTTAAGAGTATAAATGACAAGCAAAATGGAGGATTGAAACAAAGATCTGTAATATATAAGTGAGTTATGATTTGTTATCAGATCAAGCCTTATTATTACTTTGTAATCATTGTATTAGTCTAGGGTAAATCCTTTGGATTAAGGTTGACCTAACAGTCATTTGTAAATCCTTTAACTGGGAGATATTTTAATGGAATGGTCTAAAGTCCTCTAATAAGGCTCACTCCTAACAATTTGATTGAAATCCTTTAACCAGGTGACATTTAATAATGAGTATTCTAACCTTTAACAAGGCATCTCCTCAGAAGAGTGAAAATTGGTAGCATGTTACTGGTGGTTTTTCTCAAATTTGGTTTCCACGTAAAATCCTTGTGTCAATTTGTGTGAATGTTTTTATTTTGTTTCATGTTTACATTTGTGCAAAGTTGTTTTGACCTAGGACATTAACCTACAAAGTTTAAGTATTATATGATCTAGTGGATGCATTCATATTGAATTTTTATGGATACGGGTCTACTAAGCATTGAAAGGTTTTATTTGTACATATGGACATTGGATAACTAATTCAATCCCCCTCTTAGTTATTCTAAAGAATTCCAACAATTGGTATCAAAGTCATAGTGCTTGAGAGGATCAGTTTGAAAGTATTGAAAGCAAAAGATCAGAGATGTCTAAAAGAGAGGTACCCAAGCTTAACAAGGAAAACTTTCTTGCATGGAAAAGTCTAATGAAGCTACACCTAGGAGGTCTTAGAGACCATGCACAATCTACTATCACCACTGAGCATGTTGATCCTACTGGAGCCCCAACTGTTGATGATTTGAAAAAGAAGAAAGAACACAATCAGGCAATGTTGGAGATTGCCTTTGCCCTAATTTACGTTGATTTCAATGACATCAAGGATTGTGACAATGCAAAGAAGATGTGGGATACTTTACACACAATTTATGGAGGAGATAAAAATGTTTTGAGAGCAAAATATGAAAGTCTAAAAGTGAAGTTTGATGGCATGGTAAAGCAAGAAGGTGAGAACATTGTTCAATATTGCACTAGAAAAAGATGGTGTTAATGTTATTAGAGGAGCTAATGGTATCATTGATAATGATATTGTATTGAGAAAAGTACTGAGAACACTTCGTCCTATCTATGCTATTAAATTTTCTCCCGTACAAGGACTAAGATATATTCCTGGAACTAATTTGTCCCTTAAAGGTTTAGTAGGTAGGCTCACTACCTTTCAACTCTCTAATTTTGATAATTTCAAATCTAAGAATGTTGAATCTACTTTCAAAGCTAAATTGTCATTAAAGGAACCTAAAGAGAAAAAGATAAAGATAAAATGTGTCTCTAGTGACAGTGATATAGATGAGGAGGATGTAGAATAGCTTGAAGCATTGTTGACAAGGAGATTTTACAGAGGCAAAGGAAAATTCAAAGGTAAGCTAGCTATCGTGTACTTTAATTGCAATGAGGTTGGTCATATTGATGCTAGATTTCAAGACAAGAAGAACAATAGAAGTGGAGACAAATATAGGAGCAAAAGAGATGGGGACAACAAATATTACAAAGATTCTTTGAAATTTCTCCTAATTTCTCCCTCTATTAGTATATGTCCTTCCTCTATATCGGGTAATGTAAGCTTTGTCAATCTCCTTCAATGTATCTCCCTTATATCTCCCTTATCAGATTATTTTCTTTATCTCCCTCTTTCTGATATTCAGGTAATTATCCCCACTTATCTCCCTCAATACTTATATCATTTTGTTATTTATCTCCACTTATCTCCTTCAGTACTTATATCCTTTTGTATGTATATCACCCTCTTTGACAACAATGCCAAAGAGAAGTCATCTCTGTATGTAGATATAATTAATTCTAGGTTCTCCCTCTGTCACCTTGCATATGACTATAAGTCTTCTAATTTAGCTACTTCATTACTTTAGGTAGCTCCTAAAGTAGTATCCATTGCATCAAGTTTTAATATATACAACATTCAACTCAATCAATGCAGGGCACTACTCATGCTTCTTAAGTAGCTTTGGATAGGGGTATCACCCCTAGTTTACCTCTAAGTTATTCATGTGCATCCTTAGGTAAGGCTTTTGTGAATATATTAGCTATATGTTTTTTTGTATTCACATATTCCATCCTCATTTCTTTGTCTTGAACCAACTCAAATAATGATATTGGATTGCAATGTGCTTAGTCTTTGTGTGCATCACAGGGTTCTTTGTCATGTTTATAGCACTTGTATTATCACAATAAAGTACCATAGGTTCATTGATTTTCTCCTTCATACCTTTGAGTAGTTGTTTGATCCATACTACATTGTACAATTTATTGTAGCAGCCACATATTCAGCTTTAACAATAGATTGAGACATACAATTTTGTTTGTTACTAGTCTAGGTGACCAATCTCTTTCCTAAGAAAAATGTTCCTCTCTTGTTCTCTTTTTGTCATCAATGTTTCCATCACAATCGGCATCTGTATAGGCTCTTAACTAAAAAAAATTAGTTTTCTCTTAGTATAGACCATAGCCTTATGTTCCTTTCAGATATCTCATAATTCTCTTAATAGCCATCAGATGATTCTCCTTAGGATTTGCAAAAAATCTTGCAACAATCCCAACAACTAATGCAATGTCAGCTCTGCTATGTACTATATATTGTAACTTCTCAATCATGGACCTGTACAATGTTTGATTCACATCAACAGAATCATCATTCTTTGACAGTTTGTGTCTTGTCATTATAGATGTGCTAACTGGTTTTGAATCCTCCAATCCAAAAAAAATCAATATTTCCTTCACATACTTAGACAGAGTGATGTATAAACCATATTTCATCTAATATACTTGCAAACCAACAAAAAATTTGATCTCTCCAAACATAGACATCTCAAATGCTTTCTTCATTTCATTTGCAAATGCCTTGCTTAATGCATCTTGACCTCCAAATATGATATCATCAACAAAAAATTTAGCTAGTAAAATACCTTTACCTCCGTTTTGTTTTCAAATATAGATTCTCGTTATTATCGGTTTTCTCAAAACAAATCTTCACAAGATAATTGTGAAGCCTTTCATACCATTCTCTTGAGGTTTGCTTTAAACCATATAAAGTTGTGTGTAGTCTACATACCATGTTCTTATTGTTTGGATCAACAAATCCTTTAGGCTATTCTATGCAAACTTCTTCTTCTAATATACCATTCTGAAATGTTGACTTCACATCCATTTGATAAACTTTGAAACATTTGTATGCAGAGTAAGCAAGAAGAGTTGTTACTCCTTAAATGTTTCACCATAGTCTATTCCTTCTTCTTGTGCATACCCCTTGCAAACTAATCTTGTCTTATTTCTTGTGACTTCACCATTTTCATCTAACTAGTTTATGTACACCCACTTGGTTCCAATCACATTCTTGTCCCCTAGTCTAGGTACTAAAGTCCATGTTTTTTTCTTCTCAATCTGATCAATCTCTTCTTTCATGGTTTTACTCCAGTCTTAATTTTCTAAGGCAATTTTCATTTTCTTAGGCTCATGCATGCTCAACAAACATGTATCATTTCTCATCCTATTCCTTATCATTGGTCTAGCTTCTTTATCTAAAATAATTTGTGCAGTAGGGTGATGTCTTTTGACATACTTTGACAATATTGGTTCTACTCTTCTTTTTTCAATAGGTATGTCAACTTTAGAATCAGTATGTACTTCTCTATCAAGTAGATCAGCATCCCTTTCATGTACACTTATTTCAAAATTAGACTGTGCCTCAGCTTCTATTTGCAACTCAACTCCTAAAGGCAACTTGGTTCTTGAATGCAACTCAGTTATTGAATGCAACTTGGCACTCATTATATGTGACTCGGAAGTCACTGAAACTTGTTGTTGATTTCCAACTTGGTTTACAGCATCTTCATCAGCAGGCATACCTTCATAAAAGTATACAAAGGATTTGTACTCTTCAAGTTCCTTCATAGGTTCAGCTTCATGTACCTTTGTATATTCATCAAACTTCACATTTGCACTTTCCACAACTTTGTTAGTGTTAGTATTCAAACAATTATAAGCTTTACTTCTTGTAGAATAGCCAACAAATATACCTTCTTCACTTTTAGCATCTAATTTACCATTTCTAAAATCCTTAAGAATGTAGCACTTGCTTTGAAATGCCTTAAAATATTTTACATTGGGTGAGTATCCATGCCATAATTAAAAAAGTTTTGAATGAGTACCTTTCTTGACTTGTACATAGTTCAAGCTATAGACATTTGTACTTGAAGCTTCTCTCCAGTATTTCAAACCAACATTCTTCTCCATCATGAGTGTTCTAGCACATTTCATTCAAGATTTGTTCCTCCTTTTAGTAATCCCATTTTGTGGAGGGGTTCTAGGTGCAAAAGTTTGTCTCTTGATTCCTCTATTATTATAGAACATCTCAAACTCATTTGATGTAAATTCTCCACCTCTGTAAGATCTCATACATTTCAAGATTTTTTCTGTTTCCTTTTCAACTCTAGCTAAGTACCACTTAAACATTTGAAAAGCATCAAATTTCTATTTTAGAAACATAATTATCATCATCCTAGAATAATCATCAACAAATAAGATAATGTACTTGTCACCTTTGTAGCTTTGTGCATCAATTGGTCCACACAAACCAATATGAACTAACTCTAGAATTTCCTTAGAGGTATGTCTTACTTTTAAAACTAAAATTTGTCATCTTGCCTAACTAACATTGTTTGCAAATCATATTGTCAAGTTTCTTTATTTTAGGCAAACCTCTAACTCTTTCATGTTATTGATATTGACTAAGTTATCAAAGTTAACATGACATAACCTCTTGTTCCACAGCCACACATCATCAAATTCTAAAAGACAAATAGCATCATTCATATCAAGATAAAATAGATTACCTCTAGTCTGATAAAATAGATTACCTCTAGTCTGATCACCTTTCCCAATTAGTTTCCCATCGGTGTCATAAATCTTTTCTATCTTGTTCTCAAACTCAACTTTGCAACCTAAACTATTCAATTGTGACACACTCAACAAGTTATAGTTAAGTCCTTTTACATAATAAGCATTGTCACACATGATCTTTTCTATGAGTTTGATTGATCCTTTTCCTTTTATCAGACAGGGTGTTTCATTACCAAACCTTACACTATTTCCATCATAACAATCAAGGCAATGAACTTACTTTTATCTCCAATCATGTGATGTGACTATCCATTGTCAATGATCCATCTATCACTCTTGTTCATATAAGATACTAATGCAATTGCCTCATCCTCATTAGAATCATCATTCATTTCAACATACACCACTTCATCATTATGGTCGTCAAATCCATTTTTGCTTTCCTCCTCAGCAATGTAACAAGACTTATTTTCTTTATCTTTATAATCTTTGTTGTCCTCATCTCTTTTTCTCCCGTATGTATCTCCACTTCTATTGTTCTTCTTCTCTTGACATCTAGTAGCAATATGACCAACCTCATTCCAATTAAAGAATTTGATAGGTAGCTTTGAATTTCCCTTTGCCTCTATGAACTCTCATTGCCAACAATGCTTCAAGTTGTTCTACATCCTCCTCATCTGTAACAATATCATTAGAAACACATTTTACCTTTTTCTTTTTCTCTTTAGGTTCCTTTAATGACAATTTAGCTTTGAAACTAGATTCAACATTCTCGGATTTGAAATTATCAAAATTAGAGAGTTCAAAGGCATGGGCCTACCTACCAAACCTTCAAGGGACAAATTAATTCTAGGTATACATCTTAGTTATTGTATGGTAGAAACTCTAATAGTATAGATGGTAAGAATTGTTCTCAATACTTTGCTCAATATAGTATCATCATCAATGATACCATTAGCTCATCTAATAGCATTAACAGCATCTTTTATTCTAGAGCAATATTGAAAAATGTTCTCACCTTCTTGCATTCTCATGTCATTGAACTTCCCTCTTAGACTTTCAGATTTGACTCTCAAAACATTTTTATCTCCTCCATAAATTTTGTGTAAAGCATCCCACATCTTCTTTGCACTATCACAATCCTTGATGTCACTAAACTCAATGTAACTTAGGGTATAGGCAATCTTCAACATTTTCTAATTGTATTCTTTCTTCTTTTTCAAATCATCAGCAATTGGGGCTCCAGCAGGATCAACATGCTCAGTGGTTATGGTAGATTGTGCATGGTCTCCAAGACCTCCTAGGTGTATCTTCATCGGACTTTTCCATGAAAGAAATTTTTCCTTGTTAAGATTTGGTACCTCTCTTTAAGACATCTTTGATATTTTGCTTTCAGTACTTTCAAACTGATCCTCTCAAGCACTATGACTCTGATACCAATTGTTGGAATTCTCTAGAATAACTGAGAGGGGGTGAATCAATTATCCAATGTCTAGATGTACAAATAAAAAATTTTAATTCTTAGTAGACCCATATCCATAAAACTTCAATATGCATGCATCTATTAGATCATACAATACTTAAACTTTGTAGGTTATTGTCCCAGGTCAAAACAACTTTGCAGAAATGTAAACATGAAACAACATAAGAACATTCACACAAATTCACATAAGGATTTTACGTGGAAACCTAATTTGGGAAAAACCATCGGTAACATGCTACCAATTTTCACTCTTCTGAAGTGATGCCCTATGAAAGGCCAACTTTGTTAAAGGTTACAAGACACACTGTTAAATGTGACTTGGTTAAAAGATTGCAATCACCTTATTAGGAGTGAGCCTTGTCAGAGGACTTTAGACCATTCCATTAGAATGTCACCTGATTAAAGGATTTACAAATGATTTTTAGGTCAACCTTATGTTAATCTCATATTGGTTTTGACAAATGAGTCTCTATAAACTTTAGTCATTTATAAGTTATGTACTTAGTTCATGTCGAACAGATAATGAATGTAGAGCATAACTTGTCAAATAGTGCATGTCGAGTCACTCAAGTGTCGAGCAACAATATGTGTCGAATGATTCAATTGTCGAGTAAGTAGTAAGTGTCAAGTAGATAGTATGTACCAAGTTATTCAAATGTCGAGTGATCAATGGATTCTGAGTCATTCAGAGATTGAGTTATAGCATTGAAGTTGCAATTCTTGTCGAGCATCAAGGATTTCAGATGCTGAGTTATATAGTTTTGACATAGATGCTTGTAATGGCACAAACTTCTATGTAAACTATTTTTTAGCTGACTTAAGGATTGTTTTGCAATCTTACATGATAAGAATGAATATTTATTGTGAATGCCTATGCAGTACATGCATCCAATCAAAAAAAGGAAAAAGTGGCAATATGGGTGAATCACAATCATTGATTCATACCTGTTGGTGTAATTAAGTATTTACAAATTATACTTTACTTAAGTTTACTTAGGTTAATGCATTAGCATATCAGTTGTCATGTAGACACCTAGGAGTTTGCATATTCATATGAGTTGTCATGTAGACAACACAGCAGTTTGTACTCCAATAGAGCACATGTTGTCTACTACATCTCTTTATGAGATACACCTTTGCATTCTTATCCTCTCATTGTTGCACTACATTCATGCACAATGGAGGATAATCCACTCTTGGTGGACATGTGCTTAGTTGTCATGCTTATCTCTTTGCTGACTCCTAGTCATATCACCTGCCTTTATATACAAGGAACTTCTATGATGTATTCATCCAATTATCCAATTAATCCAATCATCTGATATACATTCTCATTTGATCATTATTTGTCTCTCTTGTGCTATCTACTGAGCTTCTTGTTGAATTATTTCCTTAGGAAAATTCTTACATGGTATCAGAACTATACCAAATTCTTACAATATGTAACCTTAAGTCACCTAGGTCTTCTTAAGGAAGACAAACCATAAACTTTTTATGTGTGTGGAAGGAGAAAATAGAGAAGTTTTGCATGCACAAACAGAGCTTTCATGGTGACTAAGGAGTTGTGAATTGAAATACATTGCAAAATCAGTTAGAGGAGAACAGAGGAAAGGCATTAGAAGACATTAGAGATGCATACAATCAGAAAGGATCAAGTACAGATCAAGAAAGAGGTGATCTATCATCAAGCAACAGAGTGCTAACCAAAGAATCACTAGGAAGACATTCTAACAGGTGAATCAGTTAAATCTCTTAGTAGAGTAGTCTTGATAGGTTGTTGTAAATCCTTTAGCAGGGTGCTTACTTCATTGTAAGTCAAAGTCTTTTTAACAAGCACACTTATAACAAGGTGTTGAAATCCTTTAACAGGGTAAGACCTAATAGTTTTTGTAAACCTTTAACAGGGTATACCTTTCACAAAGTAGATCATGTTTCATGATCAAAACATTGTAACCCGCATTGGATAAACTTTATTACTATAGTATTGGAGATTTGTGGATGTCATCCCCACCCCAATTTTATCTTCTCCTCAGAGGGTTTTTGGGTAACCAAATATCTTGTGCCATACATGTGTTGAATGTTTTATTTTCATGTTATGGATGTATATGCTTAATTTGGTATTGTAGTTTACTTATTAAATTATGAGATGGATGAGGGGTGAATGATTTTATGGTTAGTGCTGATACACCAAACCTCCCACCCTCAGAGTTTACTTTCCCTATTGAATTTCCAACACCTTAATATAAAAGATTTACCCTAGATTGATACAATGATTTGAAAGTAGCAATAAGGCTTGATCTGATAACAAATCACAAGTTGCTTGGTATTCATACTCTTCAATTCTAATAACTTGTTCACCCTTCAAGCATTCATACTCTTAAGCCTTCTTACTTTGTATGCCAACTCTAGTCACCTCTATTCAGCCACTGAATGAAGCAATACGCTAGACTCCTTGTCTTCCTTAGGTTCTCACACATGACAACCATTGCTTCTGACTAACTATCTCTATAACTAGAGAATTTAGATCTGTTGTCACTTAACCACAATCATCCATTTTAAGGTTAGGTAGGATTCAATGAATCTACACACTTTTCCATTTGCTTCCTCTACAATATTTTTGTATACGCCACAAAATGATTTACCTTGAATTATGTACCATTGACTCATCCTAGTAATCTTCCACACACTTCACATAATTCAAGAAAAAAAATAGTCAGCTTAGATTCCTCAAATCTTCGATTTAACATTATTTGTTGTCACTCACCATCTATATTGCTCTGTCACTCAGCCAACACTACTTCACTCGAAAAATAATAAAGTTTATTGATGTTCACCAACAACTAAACTTTACTCGGCAATACTAAAATTCACTTAACTTGCATTTTTTTTCATCTTTGCTCGACACCTCGTGTTTTTTGCTTGGCTTCTACTAATTCCTACTCGGCTTGCACTGACTACTCGGCAAGGCTTGGTAGACACTTTTCTTACTTGATCTTCTTCCAGTCTCAACTTGAGTAATCTTTCATTTCATACTTTAAGTATATAAACAATACACTATAGTATCAATGTTTTACTTGGTCTTAATGCTTCTTTAACATACCAAATAACTCAACCTTTCCCTAGGTGCTATTATTATCTCCTCTTTTCAAATCCTCTTAATCAATAAACTAAATAATAGCTTTCAGACCAAAAAGAAGTTGCCTCACTAAAAAGTAGCAAGTTTGACATCATTAAAAAAATAATGATTGTTCCATTACATGTTGGTCACTTCAAAACAATCTAATATCAACAATCTCCCTCTTAGGTGAAGACAAATCTAACAAATACCTATTCACTGGTACCCACACTCCATGAAATGGGAGAGATAGGTAGAAATAAGAAGGATGTTTTACAAATGGAAAAAGACATTAATCTCTAGGGGGTGATTTGACTTATACCTAACAATCCATGAGACTATGTGGGATGCTCGTGAGAGGGGTTTGGGTTTTTGTATATGTAAATCAATTGTATTTACAACAAATTAAGTTACATATTCAATTAACCCTTATCCTTGATAGACCCTTAGATATGACTGAAAGGAAAAAAAATAGAGAGGAAACTTTAGAACCTAAATGTAGCTGGTCTTGGTTATAAAATTTCTAATTAGTTCAAATTTCATAATATTTTTTTATAGTAATGACGCATATAAAATCATAAATAGTAAAACAACCCACAGAAGATGATTAATTATTCATATTGCAAAAGGTTACATAGGCCTGAAATAGGTTTTCCACATTGAATGTTATTGCTTTCTATTAAGATGTCTAGATTTAGACTTGTCATTTCTCACCATAGTTGATTTTGAAATAAATGCAAACTATTACTAAAAATGAATGCTAACACGCTGAATAACTCAATAAAAAAATTTTCTAATTGATTTTTACCATCAAAGTGACAACTTTATAGCTATATATTTGAATCCACCCAACATTACTATCTAATGCATTAAGCTCCTAGCATGGAAAGAAAACCAACATAATGCATGTAGTAGTAAAATAGCATGCAATAAGTAAAAAGTGAAATAGTCACAAATAACATAAAATTCTAGATCTATACTAAAAAACAAACACCTGTCTAGCAAGAAGGTTTAGAAATATTTCTAATATATTATAAGAAAATTATTGTGTTTATTAAAATAATGCAATTTGGGATGTTTGACATAACCATGTGATTCCAATTGATTTATAGAGAAATTGTTATATGCATATTTTATATGACCATGTGATTTGTTTTATTGTAGAATGTATAAGATCTATGTGTGATTGTTAGTGTGTAGGTGAAGATTCATATCGATATGGTGAAGACTTCTATATAACACAAGTCAACATTTGAAATCTCAATAACAAGAGTGGTAGAAATGGTATATGACCCCCTCTAATCAGTTGTATTTATTAGTTTCACAAATTTGGATAGAAAAATGATGCATGACAAAATAGTAAATTAAGTGATTCAATTAGTATGTAAGAACATAGATTATTGAAAATGGAATGGAAGCATGCAATGACATTGTCGTAATAAAAATCATGCGGCAATCAAAGAGTGGGTATTTAAAATACAAACATGCAATCACACCATTTATTGTAGAGGAAATATAGATGGAGTTACTGAGAGGGGAGGTGAATCAGTTACCACAAAAAAAAATCCACAAATACCTTTAGATGTCTGATAAAACTAGTTACTGTTGTCACTCGGTAAACATACAAAAATTGTTGTGACTCGGTAAATACAATGTATGTTATACTTCAATAGATTTTAAACATTCACAATGATTAACTTGCAAACATGAAAGAAATAACATGAACACATGAGACACCAGATTTAACGTAGAAACCCAATATGGGAAAAACCACCAAGTAACTAGCTATTGATTTTCACTCTTCTGAAGTGAGTCTTGTTAGGAGCCAACCTAGTTAAAGATTACAAAACACACTATTAGGTGTGATCTTGTTAGAGGATTTAATCACCCTGTAAGGAGTGGCCTTGCAAAAGGTCTTAATACAATTCGATGGAACTGTCACCTTGTTAGAGGATTTACAACTGGCTGTTAAACCAATTCTGTTAAGAGATTTTGGAATCACTGCTACAATGGTAAGAAAGTAACAACGAAATGACCTGAATGAAATGCAATTGAATTGCTGATTATAGATCTATGTTCTGCTTCATGCTAGATCCTCTCTAATCAAATATAACTTTGCTGCTCCTCAAGGATATCTTACCATCCTTCAAATTCGCTCTCTCCAAACAATCAATACACTTGCATACTTGCTCATACACTTTTTAGAATCTCAACTTGACCTTTCATTTATACCATTCAGATTATCAAGTTAGCTCAATTACAACTTACAATTATCAATAAACTTTACCACAATCACCTAGAAACAATACTTGGATTAATTAAGCTTCATTTCCTAATTTAACAAAATCCTTCATTGGCCAACCCTGCTCAGTAAACACTGATCCTTTCTTTTGTTAACCATGAGAGCTCAGTTAACACTACTTTCTATCACGTTTTCCTTCGATGCTCGAGTGAGCTCAATAGACACTATCTATGCAGAGTAATCTCCAGGAATGTTCGGTAGACTAGGAAAATCACCTTGCTGACCAAGTGAGCTCGATAAGCACTGACTGCCAACTGATATGAGATTTGTGTAACATCAAAGACAACACACAATTAGACAATTGTATCCAACAATCTCCCTCTTTGGCATTGATGGCAACACAACATGTCATAGCACAATGAAATTTGAAAACAAGACTTTCTATGATAGAAAGTTTCTCCCTCTTAGATTTTATGCCACAAACTTCTCTTATGCAGTAATCACCCTCTGTGAAGAAATTACATAGCTTCTTCTTTAAACAAATGACAGTAAATTCTTTCTCATACGAATTTCAGAAAGATGTGACAGTAAACTCTCCCTCTTTGACAACACATAGCAAATGAGTATCAATGTACCTTGAGTACTGATTCATATGCAATGTTCTCTTGATTATGTTGCATCAACTGATAGATCTTCAACTTGGTTCCTGTTAATGCATCACTAAAAATTTATTTTAGTGAGCTTCAGATAGGGGAATGACCCCTAGCTTACCTCTTAGATACAAAAAATGCATCCTTAGGTAATGGCTTGGTAAATATGTCTGCAATTTGTTCTTTTATATAGACATATTCCAATCTGATTTCTTTATCCTACACCAATTCCCTGACAAAATGATATTTTATAGCAATATGCTTGGTTTTGAAATGCATCACTAAACTTTTAAATATGTTAATTGCGCTTGTAGTATCAGAAAACGTGAAAACTGGTTCTTTGATCTCAACCTTCATTCCTTCTAACAAATTTTTAAACCAAACAATATTTGAACAATCAACTACTACTGCAACATATTCTACCTCTGTTGTAGATTGGGATGTGCAATTTTGCTTTTTAATTGTCCAAGATACCAATATTTTTCCAAGAAAGAATGCTCCACCACTTGTACTTTTTCTGTCATCCATATTTCCTACCCAATTAACATCAATGAACACTTTTAGGTTCAGAATTCCTCCAAGTTTATACCACAAACCATAGTCTTCAGTACCTTTCCAATATCTCAAGATTCTTTTGATTGCCATCATATGATTTTCTCTGGGTTTAGCTGAGAATCTTGCTACTACACCAACTGCAAGAGCAATATCGGGTCTTGTATGAACCACATACTGTAATTTTCCAATCATTGATCTATATAAGGTCTGATCTACCTCTTTTGATTCATCATCTTTGGTAAGCTTTAGTCCAGTACACATGGAGGTTCCAACTAGTTTACAATCTTCCATACCAAATTTCTTGAGTATCTCCTTGATATACTTAGACTGAGTAATGTAGATATCATTCTTGCTCTATTGTATCTGTAAACAAATAAAGAACTTAATCTCACCAAACATAGACATTTCAAATTCTTTGTTCATTTGTTTTAAAAAAATTTTGCATAGATCATCATTTCCTATAAACAAAGTATCATCCACAAATATTTTTGCCAAAACAATCTTGTTATCTATTCCTTCATCAAACAAACTAGTGATATCATTAGTTCTCTGAAAACCAATATGAATAAGGTAGTTATGCAATCTTTCATACCATGCTTCAGGAGCTTTTTTTAGATGATACAGTGCTTTGTGTAATTTACAGACCATGTCCCTTCTCTCTGGATCAAAAAAAACTTCAAGTTGTTCAATGTAGACTTCTTCATCAAGAACACCATTGAGGAATGCAGATTTAACATCCATCTGATAGACCTTAAATCCTTTATGTGTTGCATATGCAAGCAAGGTCCTGACACCTTCCAATCTTGCAACATGAGAAAAAGTCTCACCATAATCAATGCCTTTTTTAGAATAGCCTTTACATACCCATCTAGCTTTGTTCCTTAATACTTTACCATCTTCATTCAACTTATTCCTAAATACCCATTTTGTTCCAATCACATTTTTGTCTTTAGGTCTAGGTACAAGAGTCCAGTTTTTGTTCTTCTCTATTTGTTCTATCTCTTCATTCATAGCCTCAATCCAACTATCATATTCCAATACATCTTTGACATTTCTAGGTTCAAAATCAACAAGTAAACATGTACCTTTTAGCTTACTTCTTGTCATAGTACCTTCTGATTTATCTCCAATAATCTAGTCTGGTGCATGATGCCTCTTGACATATTTGGCCAATATAGGTTCTTTGCCTTTTGACTGAGTTCCATTGTCTTCAATTCAAATTTAAACTTCTAGCTCTATTTGATCTGTCTGTAGCTCAGGTCCTTCAGACTTCGTAGGCATTGGCTCAGTAGCTTCAAATTCTGACTCGGTTTGAACTTCTTGTGACTCAGTGACTGTGGAAGACTCGGGAGTAGTAGTCTCCTGATTAACAGATGTGTCTGGAAATGTATCAGATTTAATGTAAACAAATCTCTTGTAGTCTTCTGGTTCCTTTCTACTTTCTTCTTCAGCCCTTTTGCAAACTCATCAATTCTCACATGTGCACTTTCTATGATTTTATGAGTAGAAAAATTCAAATATCTATATGCCTTACTTTTGCAAGTATCCTAAGAATATGCCTTCATCACCTTTCACATCAAATTTGCCTTTTCTAGATTCTTTCAAGATATAATATTTACTTCGAAATACTTTTAGGTAACTTACATTGGGTTTATAGCCATACCATAACTCATAGGGAGTTTTAAATGAGTCCTTCAACTATACTCGGTTTAAAGTATGAACTATAGTGCTAGTAGCTTCATCCAGTATTTGATAGCAATATTATTTCCAATCATCAATGTTCTTGCACAATCCATAATGGATCTGTTTCTCCTTTTAGCTATTCCATTCTACTCGAGAGTTCCTAGAGTTGATACTTGTCTTTTGATTCCTCTTTCAATGCAAAAGTTATTGAATTCATTGGAGATGAATTCACTACCTCTATCCGATCTCAAGCATTTCAGTATTTTTCCTGTTTCTTTCTCTACTCTTGTCAAATACCATTTGAACTTCTCAAATGCTTCTGACTTTTCTCTAAGATACATAAATCATTCTTGAATAGTCATCAACAGAAAATAAAAGAATAAAGAATTTTTCTCCAGTATAGCTCTCAATTCCAATAGGTCCACAGAAATCAGTATGCACAATTTCCAAAATATCTTCAAATTGATAGTTTTTGCTTTTAAAACTAGTCTTTCCTGTTTTACCAATCTAACAATTCTTACATTAACCAACATCAAGTTTCTTCAAATTAGGAATGCCTCTTACTTTCTTGAATTTGCTTATTTTTACCATGTTATCAAAGTTTACATGACATAACCTTCTATGCCATAACCAACTTTTTTGAACTTGAGCAATAAAACATGAGCAATCACCAAGATCAAGATAAAAAAAGGTTACCTTTTGTTTGTTTGCTTGAACCAATCAGTTTTCATTTGTCATCCAGCAGTCTTGCTTTGCCATCGATGAATTCCACCTTGAATTCAACGTTGATTAGTTGTGCCACACTCAACAGATTATGTTTTAGTCCTTCAACCCATTAGGCATTGTCACATATAAGTTCTTTGGTTAAAAAGATTCGGCATCTTCCTTTTATGCAACAAGGTTCATTGTTTCCAAACCTTACACTACCACCATCATAGTCTTCAAAGTGTTCAAACTTTGTTTTATCACCAGTCATATGATGTGAACATCCACTATCTATGATCCATGTATCATTTTTGCTCACATGAGAGATAAGTGCCATCATATCTTCTTCATCATCATCAAATTCATCTTTTAAAACAATGTAAACTATTTCATCTTCACTATTATCAGAATCCTTATCCATAAAACAAGTTTTCTTACCTTTGTTGTTGAATGATTTATGACCTTTGAAATCCTTCTTGCCATTGAACTTGTGACTCTTCTTTTCATCCTTATCTTTGTTAGGTCACCTAGAAGCAATATGACCAACTTCTTCACATGAAAAGCAAATTAAAAGAACTTTACCTTTGTATTTTCCTCTTCCTCTAGAATATTCCCTTGCAAGTAGAGCTTCAACAACTTCAAGATCACTATCAAAAATTTCCTCTGATTATTCTTCACTTTCTAACTAAGTGTCATTTATCTTCTTGCCCTTTTTCTTAAGTGAAAGCTTGGCCTAAAATGCAAATTCAATATTCTTGGAAGTTGGAACATAATTGTCATAATTGTCTAGCTCAAATGCTATCAATCTTCCCACTAAGGTGTCCAAAGTTATCTTATGATTTGTCTCACACCTCCTTTCTTGAATAGCAGATACCCTAATTGCATAGATAAGAAGTAATGTTTTGAGAACTTTACTTATAATTGTTTCTTCTTTGATTTCTCCTCCAGATGCTTTGATTGCATTGCCACTTGCTTTGATCCTTTCAACATATTTGGCAATGTTTTCATCCTCTCTCATTCTCATCTAATCAAACTATCCTCTAAGGCTTTCGGCTTTTGCTCTCCTCACATTGTCATCACCACCATAGGTATCTTTTAGCTTGTTCCACATTTCAAAAGCAGTTTTGCAGTCCTTGACATCATCAAATTCTTCATAGCAATGTTTATCATCATGGTGTTATGAGTCTTTTTCTAAGCAATATCACCAACAGATAATGTACCACTAGGAGTTGTGTATTCTTCATCAAGGTATTTCAATCCTGAATCACCAATGGAAGCTAGACGGAGTCTCATAAGTCCCTATCATGCTAAAAAGTTATCTCTGTTAAGCCTTGAAATTTCTCTCTTGTAAGACATCCTGATCTTTAGCTTAGCTCCTTGAAACCTTTCTTGCAAGTACCAAAAGCTCTGATACCAATTGTTGGAAATATATATGGAGTAATTGAGAGGGGGGGTGAATCAGTTACCACAAAAAAAATCCACGGATCCCTTTAGATGTTTGATAAAACTAGTTACTATTGTCACTCGGTAAACATATAGAAATTGTTGTAACTCGGTAAATGTAGTGTATGTTATACTTTAATAGATTTTAAACATTCACAATGATTAACTTGCAAACATGAAAGAAATAACATGAACACATGAGATACCAGATTTAACGTGGAAACCTAATATGGCAAAAACCACCAAGTAATTAGCTACTGATTTTCACTCTTTTGAAGTGAGCCCTATTAGGAGCCAACTTGTTTAAAGGTTACAAAACACACTGTTAGGTGTGACCTTGTTAGAGGATTTAATCACCCTATAAGGAGTGGCCTTGCAAAAGCTCTTAACACTATTCAATGGAACTCTCACCTTGTTAGAGGATTTACAATTGGTTGTTAAACCAACTTTGTTAAGAGATTTTGGACTCACTGGTACAATGGTAAGAAAATAACAATGAAATGACTTGAATGAGATGCAATTAAATTGTTGATTACAGACCTTTGTTCTGCTTCATGCTAGATCCTCTCTGATCGAATATAACTTTGTTGCTCCTCAAGGATATCTAACCATCCTTCAAATTCGCTCTCTCCAAATAATCAATACACTTGCATACCCGCTCATACACTTTTTAGAATCTCAACTTGACCTTTCATTTATACCATTCAGATTATCAAGTTAGCTCAATTACAACTTACAAATATCAATAAACATTACCACAGTTGGCTAGAAACAATAATTGAATTAATTAAACTTCATTTCCCAAATTAACAAAATCCTTCATTGGCCGACCCTGCTCGATAAACACCAATCCTAAAATGATTTCTTGTGTTGCTCAACAGATGCTTGGTAAACACTGCGAACTTGCAAAGATCCTTTGTCAACCAAGTGAACTTGGTAGACACTAACTATGACCATCTTTTCCTTTGTTAACCATGAAAACTCGATTAACATTGCTTTCTGCCATATTTTCCTTCGACGCTCGAGTGAGCTCGATAGACACTGTCTATGCAGAGTAATCTCCAAGAATGCTCAGTAGACAAGGAAAATCCCCTTGCTGACCAAGTGAGCTCAGTAAGCACTGGCTACCAACTGATATGACATTTGTGTAACATCAAAGACAACACACAATTAGACAAATGTATCCAACAAGAAATTGTACAGAAAATAAACCTCTAAGTCTAATTAGGCTCCACATCACAACATCCCACTTGGAGACTGATCAGACTCCACAATAATAACCTCCCACTTGGAGACTGGTCATAGCACCCCTAAACTTGTATCTCCCACTAGAATATCAAACCACCATGGACTCTGTTGTTAATTTATTTTGTTCAATCTAGAAGACCAACCAAAGCTAAAGAGGAGTTCATCTTTTGCATTATTACTACCTTGATAAAAATATTTGTTGGATAATCATCTATATGTATCTTCTCCATCTTTAATTGTCCATCATCCAAAACTCACCAAATGAAATGGTACCGCAACTGTATGTGTTTTGTCTTTGAATGTAGAGAAGTATTCTTTGAAAAATGAATGACACACTAGCTATCTGTAAACAAAGAAGTATCCCTTTGTGGGTGCTTCAAGCCATATCATTTCCTTGGTTGCCTTTGTAGTAGCAACATGCTTTCCCTATATAGTGGATAAAGCATTAACCTTCTACAACCAATAAATCCAACTCACCGTTGTCCCACCAACAATAAATACTTAACATTTAGTACTTTGTTTGGTATCAATATCCCCTACCAAATCTGAGTCAACATAGCCTCGTAGATCACTAGTAGAGCCTCCTAAATGTAAAAACTTATTGGATGTTCCTCTCAAATATTTAAGAATTCATTTAATTGCATTCCAATGCTCAAGCTCAAGATGACTCATATACCTACTAACAACTCCCACTGCATGTGCAATATCTGGCCTAGTACATACCATAGCATACATTAAGTTTTATGTAGCTGAAGCATAAGGTACCTTGGACATCTTATCCTCATCTTCTTGTGTTTTTAGATAGATCTCCTTAGTCAAGTTCAAATGACTAGGCAAAGGTATGTTGATAGCTTTAGCATTCTCCATAGAGAAACGTTGCAACAACTTTTCAATATAATCAACTTGAGATGATGTCAATTTTCTATTCTTTCTATCTCTACAAATTTTCATATCAAGGATTTTATTTGCTACCCCCAAATCCTTCACAGAAAATAAATGTGCTAACTATTATTTTAACCCCTTAATGTGATCCATGTTAGACCCACTACAATCATATCATCAATGTATAAACATAAAATAGCGTAGCTATGATAGTCTAACCTCTTAAAATAAACACAATGATTTGAATGACACCTACTATATCCATGCTCATACATAAAACTATCAAATTTCATATTCCATTTTTGAGGTGCTTGCTTCAAGCCATATAAATTTTTCTGCAATTTGCATGCTAAGTTCTCTTTACCTTTGACCTCAAATCATTATGGTTGTCCCATATATATTTCTTCATCTGAAACACCATGAAGAAAGGTTTTTTTCACATCAAGTTGCTTGAAATGCAAATCTTCAATAGCCACAATACTTAAAACAGTGTGAATAGAAGTCATTTTAATAACAAGAGAGAATATCTCATCAAAATCAATGCCCTTTTTCTATGCAAATCCATTTACCACGACCCTAACTTTAAATCTTTTCTTACCTCCATCCTCTTCTTTCAACCTATAAACCCATTTATTCCATAAAGCCCTTTTACTTGCAGGAAATGTGTATAAATCTCATATATTATTTTTCAGCAAAGAGTCCATTTCTTCTTTCATTGTAGACTCCCACTCAATCTTTGTATCCACATGCATAGCTTCATCATAACATTCGGGTTCACCAACATCAGTAAGTAAATAGAATATAAAGAATGAGATAATTTTTCTGCAAGTCTACTTAGCCTTGTTGATTGTCTAACATTCACTAGGGTGTGTGGTATTTATCCTTGTGGTTTTTGTAGATCATGAGGAACTGTTGGAACACCATCTTTTGGAGTATCATCCAACACTACATAACCATTTTCTTTCTTCTTGTGCTACTGCAACAAATCTTTGTACAACACTTTCTCATTGAATATGGCATCCCTACTTCTTACAATTTTATGATTTTCAAAATCCCAAAGCCTATAACCAAATTAATCAATGTCATATCCAACAAATATACATTTTTTTGACTTATCTTTCAACTTGGTTCTATTTTCAAAATATATATGTGCAAATGCTTCACAAGCGAAGGTTTTGAGAAAAGAATAACTCAACTTTTTACTAGTCCATGCTTCCTCTGGAATACCATAGCCCAAAGGAGTAGAGGGACCTCTATTATTAAAATATACAGTGGTATTGATAGCCTCAGCCCACATGTTTAAGGGTAGCTCAGCATGCAACCGCATGCTCCTTGCACGCTCCATTATTGTCTTGTTCATGGGTTTAGCCACTCCATTTTCCTGTGGAGTCCTTGGAACAATTTACCATTATTGGAGTAATAACCTTTAAATTCATGACTACAATACTCACCACCATTATCATAGCTAATACATTATAATCTCTTACCAGTCTCATTTTCAACCAAAATTTTTCAATTACTTAAAAGTTACAAATACATCATATTTATCTCTAAGAAAATAAACTCATACTTTTCTAGTTGCATCGTCAGTGAATGCAACATAATAATAAGAGCCACAAAGGGAAGATAAATGAGTTTCTCCCCATACATCTGTATGCACAAGCTCTAATTTCTCATTTTTATTTTCCTTCCCACTCTTCACAAAACTTACTCTCTTCTATTTTCCATACACAACTTTCATAGAAATCCATATTGACACATTTCAAACTTGGTAAAATTTTATTTGAATGAAGTAATTTTGTACCTTTATCAATCATGTGCCCAAGTCTGTTGTGTTGTAGTGTTGTATCAGAACTACAGCAATTTTTTGTTCTCCATGTTCAATTGCAACAATTGTTCCTGAACATTCATTTTTCTCTGAAATAATTAAAGTAAAAGGGGCAGTATGGCTTGTATAAAAATATAAGGTTTCTACTTTCACACCTTTTGCTACTACAAGGGAACCTTTTGAAAATGTCCAATTTTTACCATTAAAAGTAACTACTCAACCCTCATCACTGAGTTGTCCTACTGAAATTAAATTCCTACTCAACCTTGGAATGTGTCTTACCTCATGTAGTAGCCAATGATTCCCATTTTGTAACTTAATCTTAACTTTTCTCTTGCCAACAATCTGACAGGGTTCATTATCCACCAAATAGACAAGCCCAAAATCGCCTTGGACATAATCAATAAAATAACCTCTATGTAGTGTAGCATGAAATGAAGCCCCAAAATCTAAAACCCAAGAATCATCAACACTTCCTAAAGAAAGAAGCAAAGCATCCTCTTTGGATTTCTCACTTACCACATTTGCATCCTTATTCCTCTCTTGTTTATCTCCTTCATTGTTCTTTCAAGTACAACAATCTTTTCTTCTTATACCCTGGTTCTCCATGGTACTAGTAATTTCTTGGTCCTCTGGATTTAGACCTCTTCCCCTTAAATTTTCCTCTTGATTTCCCACAATTTCCAGAATTACTTCCTCTTAGTCATTTTGCCTCTTCTTTGTGCATTCAAAGCACTTCTTGATGTAGATCCACCTGAGATTTTGCTACAAGTTTCCTCACTTAGAATAATTCCAATCACATCATCAAATTTTAGGGTATTAGATCCAAAAACAGAATTACTCATAACCATTACCAAGCCATTCCAGCTTTCAAGAAAAGAACATAAAATCAAGAGAGCCCTAATTTCTTCATCAATATTGGCATTCACAGAAAATAACTAACAAGTAACAATATTAACCTCATTTAAATTATCTACAATAGATCCACCCTCTTCCATCTTCATATTAAATAAACGCTTCATGAGAAATAACTTGTTTGAACTGGAGGGCTTTTCATACAATTTCACTAGGTTTTGCATCACCTCTTTTGTTATCTTCACTTTTTTAATGTTAAATATCATTGATGGTACCAAACATAATCATATACTTCCAAGTGCCTATCTAAAATCTCCCAGTCCTCATCTATCATAGTTCCTTGTTTCTTGACTTTTCTTTCCAATGACTTCCATAAATCCTTTTGATAAAGATAGTCCTCCATTTGCATTTTCCATAATTGAAAGTTCTACCCATTAAACTTCTTAACCTTCAACTTACCCTTGTCTGCCATTTCTCCCACTCAACCGTGAGACCTTCCTACAAAGGATAGCCCAAAATATATATATGAACGACGTTCCTAAAAAAATTGATGACAGGCTAGCTATAATACCACTTGTTAGGATTAACCATGAACAAAAATAGAGGTTATATGCAAATATAACCAATATCATAAAATAATAGGTCATACAAAAGAGAACACAAGACGCAAAGATTTAATGTGGTTCACCCAATCCCTGGGATGCCCCTTGACCTCATCGTGGGGGCGTTGCCCCCAAACCCCCATAGAAATAATCTGGGGATAAGTTGTGTCAAATAAACCTCTAAGTCTAACTAGGATCCATATCACAATAAGTTTTTTATAGTGAGGCATGGGTATGTAATTGGATAAGTCACTCGTATACAAAAACAATAGGGATGGGAGAGTGTAATACCTCAACACATCTAACAATTAGTCTAGTAGGGGTTCATGGTCAAACCCTTCCTTGTGAACTAGATGTGGTGGTCTTTTGGGAGTAGTAGGTTATTTCCAAACAATTTAATGACTATAGACACAAAAAAGTATGTTGGGAGACACAGTAGTAGTAAACTATAGACTATATATCTTAAATTTACTAAAATAGTAGTAGTAAACTATGAAAAAATGACATAATTATGTCATCTCTATCTAATGGGTTTGGATGAACATGTTTTTTGGTTGTGAGGTATTGGTTTAAATTGATGCCCTAATAGGTGGTTTCATTATTTCATAGAGTATTCAATTCAAAACTTACACTATTTTACAACCCTAACGGGTAAGACAATCATACCTAAAGTGGAGAGCTCTAACACCATCGACAGTGTTAAGGCCAAGATCCAGGACAGAGAGGGCATTCCCCTAGACCAACAAAGGTTGATCTTCACCAAGAAATAGCTTATGTAGCCCAAACCCTTAAAAACAATAACTCAAAAAATTACATAATACAGAAGTTTCAGAATACTAGATTCTTCATTAAACATTTCCAACTCTACTCTACCTCTACAATGAAAGAAAAACCACTACTTATTACAATTTTGAAGATTACCATATTCGGCAAATTTTTAGGAAAACTAATTTTCTCCTTTTTTTGGTAATTTTTAAAACCCATCCTACGAATCCCGATTTTTCTCAAGAAAAGCCTCCAACTAACGCAAGATGAATTGTCATCTAATCTACGAAATCAAGAATATGATTTCGGATTTATTACAAAAACAACTTTCTAAAAAAATGGAAAACAACACAAAATTCCAATTGTAAGGCCAAGATGATATTTCAAGCTCCCAAAAAAATGTCAAAATGGCCACCAATCAAGCAAACCTCGATCGACAATCCAAATAGCTCCTCCTCATGTAACTAGTTGTAAAATTTCAACCAAAACCAACATCTGAGTCAAAAGATATGACTCCTAGAAGTTGATGCATCAATAGCTCGACGATGGACATACATTGGCAAATGATAACCATATTTTAATATCTTCTTCAAATGTGGAATATCATCTCTCCCATAGATTGACACTACATGCAACTTTAATAGAAACCGTGGTGAGGGCTACATGTATTAGATCTTCCCAGAAGGAGAAATTGAAGAGAATAGAACCATTCTCTTCTGTCAACGTCACTATTTCCATAATATAATCACAAATTTGTTTAGATATATTTGCAAGAATGATAGTTGAAAAATGTTTTACCATCAATTTTGAAAGCTATGAGACAAAAATATTTGACATATGTTGTCAGACTGCAAGGTGACAAGGGTTATATTATTCTTACAAAAATTTCATCATGGTGCTTTTTCAAAAACATTTTGTGGTTACAAGGGGTATAACATACTAAATCTATGCAAAGATAAGCATGGGGTGATCGCTCCTTACCTAGCTCGACTTTTCCTTGACAATGTAACCTCCACCTCTTCATGAACGCAGCTAGATTTGGGAAAAATGAGAAATGAGCCAGTCTTTTTCTTTTTCTTTTTCTTTTGTTTATAATCACATGGGTGTTGAAATAATGACGACAATGTCAGTATTACAATGACATCAAGAACACTTGCAAACAAAATACAAAAATCAAACACAAATGAAACAATAATTGTAAATTGGCATCGAGGTTCGATCCCAAATGTTGTGGTATTATTTTTATAGTCTCATATTTCTTGGATTTGATACCCTAGTCTCTAAACTCAAAATTTGAATTCCCAAGCTCACTTCTAGCTCTACTTCTCATTGTTCTAGTAAATTACTCTTGTCAAATATCGCATGTTCGTACAAGAGTCATGGGTGTCTTGTATCCTTGATGACTTTCTTTGCTAGAAAGAATTCAAGTTTGACTTTTTTTCCAATTGTTCATTGATATGAAAGCCCAATCACCATTAAGTGCAATGATTAGTGCACTTCTACCCACTTCGTGATGTGGGAGTCATGGATATCCTGCTTTGTGTGCCCCTTGCTAACTCATCCAAACCATCCTGTATGGTCACTGGTCAATCTGAATTCCTTTATGCTTGACATCATTCTATATATTCTCTCTTCTCTTAGAATAATTAGATCTAAATGGTTCTCCTTTTTCATCGCCTCTACTAGGCTTGTTCTTCCTCTTTTTTATCACCTTTATCAACTAAAGTTGCACATACAAGATCATTGTTACTCGCCAAACACTTCTCCCTACCAATTTTCATTCCTTCTTGTGACTTTACATCAATGAAAAAATCGTTATAACTAAGACCACTACTTAGTCTTCAATCTTTGAGACAATTATGCCAAGAATACCCCCCTTTGGCATTGATGCAACACTTCAACATTTTTATTGTTATGGTGCCTTCTCTTTCTCTTCTTCTTTCAACATATCCCCCTGAGATGATGCATCCACATACTTTGACACTTCTTAGGCCTTTTTGGGTTTTCTTTGTCTTCAGTCCTTTTGGTATTTGTCTTCTTCTCAACTTCTATTACTCTTCTCTTTCTTTTCTCAACTTTTTCTCGTTTGGCTCTCCTTTTGTTTCCCTTCTTCTTCTCTCTTGATCTTCTCTTTCTTTTGTCAACTTTTTTTTTCTTCTCAACTTTTCTTGTTTGGCTCCCCCTTTGTTTCTCTTCATCTACGCTTCTCAACTTCCCCCTTTTGACAAAAATGCCAAAGAAAATCATCTGTTAACCCTGTGACTACTCTCCCCATCAGGGTATAATATAGTGGAAAATTTTCGTATTTTGACAAATTTGACATTTTGCCAGTGTTATTTTTGGCGATTTTTGAGCCCTTCCATGGTTTCCTAGTCGCCAAGCTTTTTTGGGTTTACTTGGTTGCCTAGCATTGTAATCGCCAAGGCAAATGTTACGTTTGAGTTTTTCCCTGTCAGTATTCACCTTTCACACAGCCGACCACGTAACACTTATCGTGGAATGTTCACAGAGTTTCAAGTTTTCATTTAATGCAGTATGGGAGAATTCGCCATCCCAATTTCATTTTACCATGAAGGAGTCGGCTCGTTTCACGTTATGAGAAGTGGAGGAGTCGGCTCATTTTGCCAACACACTTTCATTTTGTCGTGGAGGAGTCGGCTCGTTTGGCATGGTAAATTGGTAATTGTATTGATTTGTATATAAATTCGAATTCGCCCAAGCAATGAGACATTCACTAAATACTGTTGGCACTCCATCAAATTTATGGTAGCACAAGACACATCACGGGCAAGACACAGACTCCGGAGATAGCTTCCACAAGTGGTGGTACACTGGTATGTGCAGTTGTGCTATAAAATACTCTCCTTGAGCTTATGTAGTTTAATTTAATCAGAAGGTTATCTACAGTTTCCTTATCTCATTTTCATTAGAAATTTTTCAACAAGCGGACATTAATGGTTTTTAAAGCTTGCATGCATGGATATTGACCACCTAAGGTCAATATCCTATTTCCTTTGCCATGGAATGTTAATTCACCAACTATCAAAAATCAGATTTGAAATTTAACTTTTTTTCTTTAAGTTTCAATTCCTAGTCTGAAAGTAATACTGCTTATTCTCAGGGAAGTAAAGTTTAAATGGATTATCAATGGATTGAGATGTCAGGGGAGGGTGAGTCTGTAACTAATATTGCTCAGTCTCAGGGAAGTGACAAGGGTAAGACCCCCAAGGGCAATGAAGGGATTAATCTTACATCAAAATGCCGAAAACTTAGAGATACTACCATAAAGGCTTTCTTTGGAATTGACAATGTTTCTAGTCCACCAACTTTGGCAAGAACAAGTGCAGAAGGAAATCACAATACCTCACCACCACTAGAAGAGTAGGTTGTTATTCAATTAAATCAAAATGCATCAAACGAGGATAACAATGTTCCAACAACAGAAGATGTTGCAATAAAAGATAATATTGATGTTGGTAGGAAGAAAAGAAAAAGGAATGTAAAAATGGGGTGGGAGTGGGAAATGAAAAGGACTTTCCAGGTTGATTGGGTAGCAAAGTACTGGTTTATTGAACCAGTCACAAACAATGATGAACCACCAACAGAATGCAAGTGTATGATTTGTACCTAGAAAACTAAAAGAGAGAAAAAGTTGTAGTTAAAGCTCGACACTATAGAAAAACATATTGGTAAGGTTTATGAGAAACAAATCATAGATGGAAAGGAAGTAGCGGCAGTGAGATGGAAATCAAAGGAAGAATGCCTTCATGTTAAGTATGCCATAGAATATGAAGAGCATTTCAAGAAAATAGCGGTAATTGGTAGTGACAGTAGTGGCAATTCAATCAAGGATGGGTTTCAACATGCAACCAATGATGCAAACTTGGCAAAGACCGTTCAGATGAGTATTATTTTTCATATTCTATCTAGAGGGCGTCCTATGAGAGACTTTTTAGAATATGGTAATTTATTATCTTTTTTGAGAGTTCCTCACTATCCTATGTCACATTGGTCAATATACGTTGGAGGGGAAATGGCAAGTTGTCTTGCTGAGGTGGAAAAGCAAAATGTACAGGAGAGAGTAAAAGAATCCAAGTTCATTTCATTATCCTTAGATGAAGTCACTGCGGTAGATAACACTGCTTGGGTCTGTATGCATGTATATACTATAAAAGATCATGTTTGTCAAGCTAATCTACTTTGTGTTCGTAAAATGAGGGCCAATTCAACTGCAGAAAATTTATATTTAGAAGTTAAGAAAGCTTTGAATGAAATTGTTGGTATGGATGACCTGACAATTGCAAAGAAGTTAGTGTGTGTCAGAGCTGATGGAGCTGCAGTAATGCAAGGGCAAAGGACTAGTCTTTGTGCAAGATTACAAACAAGTATTGCACCTTACATGCTTGGCATACACTGCATGGCCCATCGGATGAATTTAGCATATAAGATTGTACGTACTTTTCCTACAATGTCAAAAGTTGAAAATCTAATCCGTGAGCTCCACTCGTATTGCAGAAGTCCTAAATGCTTTGCAAAATTTAAGATTTTTTCTGAGGGAGTAATAGCAGGAAATAAGATTCTCAAGGATGTTGAGACCAGATGGATATCTTTGCATGGACCGGCAGAACGAGTTCTAGCAGAATATCAATCCTTGATTGGAGTTCTATATGAGCAACGCCTTATAGTGGACAAAGCTCCTAATTTGTTAAATAAGTTAAGTGATATAGAGAACCTATTAACTTTAGCTAGTCTTCTCCCCATGCTGGATTTAATGAACAAACTTGTTAAGAAAGCCCAAGACAGAACTATGTATATTCATGAGTATTCTGATTTATGTAAAATGACATGCATGGCTCTGGATTCTTTGTATTCAGATCTCTTAGGTCATAGCCCAATTTTTTCAAGGTGGGAGATAATTATAGATTTGAATCATGCTGAGAATTTTTTACAATTCAATAAAAAAAATTGAGCTATGTGTGTTTGTGAAAGGATTTGAAATACCAATGCACCAATCTAAAACAACCAAGAGAGGAAGAGTAATACCAGTTAGAAAGGATGATTTTGACAAGATTGTTAAATCTGTTAGTGAAAATGTGAAGTCTATTTCCTACCAACTTTCAAGTGAGATTCGTGAAAGATTCCCTCGAGAAGAAATTCTTGAAGCCATGAGTTGTGTGTTTCCTCAATTTTGGAAACACTTTGGACATAATACAACTTATGCAAAGTTGTTTCATAATAAACTTGACGAATTGATAACACAGTTTTCAAAGCATACAGATTGCAATGGACAACTAATACAAGGAATCTTAGATTCAAATAATCTTAAAAATCAATGTAAACTTTTTGCATTGTGTATGAAAAACTAGATGGAAAACTTTGAGAATCCATTCGATCTTGGTACAATAACAAGGCTCTGTAAAAGGATAAGTCAGAGCGAAGTATTACGTACTTCAATATCAAAATATTTCAAACTTACTAATTTATGTCAAACAATGATATTAGGGTCGGTGGAAGATGAGAGAGTTTTCAGTGCATTGGGGTTTTTGAAATCAAATGTCGGAAACAAACTAGACAAAAATTTGGAAACTTGTTTGAGGTTGTTTGTAACTCAATACAATGTTAGAGATTTTCCTTATGATAGGTCATTGGCCATTTGGAATTCCACACATGAAAGACGAGGCCTTTGCAACACTTTAAATGGTGGTTCTACTTCTACTGCTGACTCCAACATAAATAATGAATTTAGGTCTCAAAGTCAAAATGAAGATGAAGATTTTACGGATTTTGAATACCCGATTCAGAATGAAGAGGAACCTATTAGTACTAGTCAGACTTCAGTTTCAGGATCTGGATTCTGGAGTCCATATGGGATATAGAAGCATCACATTTGAGACTGAGTCAATGAAGTGAATTGTGATTTAGTAATGTAGCATTTAGTTCTAAGGAATTTATAGGTATACAGTATACTCTACTTCAGTTCTTCCATATTCATTATTCAGTCATATTGCAATTACAATTTACAAAAATTGAGTTCAAGATTTTTGTTACTCTATTGTTGACATAATGTTATTTTTGTACCTTTCTCTTGATTTGAGTTCAAGATTTTTGTTAGTTGTTACTCTATTCATATTGTTGACACAATGTTATTTTTGTATCTTTCTCTTGATTTAGTTGTTTGATAATAAAAAAAAAGAGATAATAGAGACGTGTGCAAAGCCCATAACATCACAGAGAACTACTGACTACAAAACATAATGGAAAATTGAAATACATACAGTTGGAACAATATCTGCTCTTAAAGCAAATTATACTTAATCTAAAAAATAACAACAAATTGGACCATTTCTAAGCCGTGGGAACTCATATTTATATCACTTGAGTTGCAACAAGCTTTAGGCTTATAAAGACTACATCATGATTCATTACAAAAGACAAAAGCTAACAACAATTAAGATAATCATTACAATTTGTTGAAACCTTTTGTGACATATTTTAAGAGAAAAAGGGGAAACAATTACAAAATGTGACAAGTGGCAAGTGATCATTAAGCTTGTCTTCCAGTTCTAACTGCAGCATTACCCACAACGGATGTACCACAAGGTAAGGTAATCTGTTATGATGAACAACTTCTCCTTGATATTCTTCTGCAACACTTGTCCTCCAATTGATTCCCCGGGGCCACCATCTTTTGTGCTAATCATCTTCTACTGAAGGGATTGCTTTGATATCTGCTATAACCTCCCAGATGGCAATATCTGTATCCAAAATAGGCCACGCTGTATTTCTAACTACATCTAATTCACTAATGTTTTTAGTCCATTTTGCATCTGTGATGTCTTTACCCTCTCCAGTAATTTTGTTCATATCTGCTTCAATTTTGTATGTCATATCAATCATATCATATACAACTTGATCACTTGATTCACCTCTTGAAAATGCTATAAATCTTGGATGGTCTAATATTAGATCAAAAGATTCAAACCACTCTTGCCAAGATTTGACATACCCTTCATTGTTCAAAATTGTTGGAATGAAATCTGGGGTACCCAATGCTATGCTTTTCAATTTTCCCCTTACTACTTCGATCTTACCAATGAAGAATGAATTCAATTCTTTAACTTGATGTATCATTTTCCTTATAGGAACAATGATCTCCTTAGGTAGTTCATTTTTCTGTGTGAGTAAAGGAACTAACCTATCAAAGAATTGAATGTATGGCCCCCACTGGGAAAACAATGTAGATAATAGTGATAAAGCTTCAGAGCATTGGTATTCATTACTCTGTAGAGTAATGTACATACTATGTACATTTATAGAGGCTCTCTTTAAAGCAGTGATTCTATGAATCAAAAACTATTTCATTGTCCTGATCTTTGCATCCTTGCTAATCTCAAACTCATCCACATCCATATGTGTTACTGGATGTGGTTCTTCTGCTATCCGGTCAGCTTGAATATTCTGGTCTTGTGCCTCCCTTACTCTTAGTGACGTTTCTTCTCTTTTCAAATCTTCATTCTCCTTTTTTGATTCCTCCAAAGCGTGTTGCAGAACATATGTTCTTCTCATTTACTCTTCATACTTCTTCCTGGCGTCAAGGTACTTTTCATATGTCTACACTAGTTGTTCTTGAAGAATATCAATCTTGTTCTTGCCTAGCATAGCAGCAGTGTTTTGGAGGTTGTAAATTTGATCTGAAGAAGTTGAATGTGCATTCCAAAAAATTGCATTACCTGCCGGTGTCTCTTTAATTTCCATCAGGGTAGGCTTCTTTGATTCTGGAGCTACACTCCAAATAGCCATTGTCTTAGTATCTATATTAAATCTTGCCCCCTACAATTCACCAAATGGATTAATCTCCTCATAAGAGATTGATTTTTCTTGTCTCCTCATTTGATCAAGCAGGAATGATGAACTAATATCCCATCCTGGGAAAACTATCATACCACTCCTTTGTACCAATTCCCTAGCCTCCTCTACATTGAGGCTTTCACTATTAGGATCATAGGCTTGGAGCTTCTGCACAATTTCAGTCACTTTTTCATCTTTGTCTCCAGGTTTTACATGCAAAGAAAGTTCATTCTATTTGAGTTTATACAGAAAACTTTTGAATTCTTCACTCTTGATAAAATCATCATCCTTCATGAATTCTTGAGCCTGTATAATTCTATCATCTAGCATCATGGACTGCAGTTCTAAACTATTGGGTCTCCTCTCCTCTTCAGTAGCTTGATTAATTAAGAACTTTTTTCTGGCATCATCAAAATACCTAGTTCCTTTTGGAAGCACTTGTATGGCTTTCTCTCTAGCCTTTTTCGGAACATCAATCAATTTTTGTTTCTTCTTGCCCCCTTTATCCCAGTCTGAAGGGTCGGGCTGATCTTCTTCGTCACTAATTTCCAATACAACATCTGCCTCTGGAGAAGAAGGGTTTACCCTATCTCTAGCATTTTGAGGAACTTGAGCCATAATGTTATCAAACTCCTCAATACACTTATCAATTTGTTTAAAATAGGGTAAATCAGAATAGAAGCCCTGGAAATTAGGATCTACTTTCTTCATTTCTTCCTCTACTAAGAGGATTTCTCTCCACTTCTGCATCCTATCAGCACAGACATCTTCATACAATACATCCCTAATGACATCCTCTTCCCAAATTTTCCTTCCAATGACGACATTATAACCCCTCATTTGTTTAAGAGCACTTGTAACAATGTTATATGGGTCATAAACCCTAGTGGGGGCAATGGGGAAATTTAACTCTCTTAGGAAGGCATCAACTTCCTCAATGGCCTCTTTACCAATTTCAAAATCCCCTACTTTGAAATTTCTACACACAAAAGACCCCTTTTTAATGGTTGGCCCTAGATATTCTCTATTCATGGATAACAACTGCCAGAAAATTTCCACTACACCCACCCTCTCCAATACATATCTTGGCAAGAAATGAGGGGGTTGGGAACAACCAAAAATTATAATCATTGTACAGTTTGCTAGCAAAAAGGAACTACCCCAATCATGATCAATTAGTCCCTCATCATCAAAACACATAGTTGGTCTAACAATCTTCCTGATTAACCTAGGTAATCTTTCCAATTTTGAACCTAACATCCTATGAATAATTGCAAAGAAATCATTATAAAAAGAGAGGGAATTAGGAAAAGAGTAGAACCTCTGCCATGATCTTGTCCATCTTTGAACAAGCAATGCCTCTCCGAAATTGTCCAAACCTTCAATGAAACTGAAATCCACATGGCCCACGTTGTAGAAGAGGATGAGATGCATAAGCAACGAGTAATGTAGAAATTTGAAATTGCCAAAATCACCTTGCTGAGCTGTCACCATCTGTTGATGAATACTATCAGCAATGAATGTTCCAAAATCATACCCCACATTAGTATGTGGGTCTTGAATGTCTAGAGCTATCACATACAATGTTGGGGAGGCATTCATGGATCCATCTACTCCCAATAGTTTGTTCAATCCGAAAACTATTTTCTGAAAGTATGCACACAAATATGACAAGGGTATAAAATCAATAACCATTTTCGAGAATTCTCCTTTCATCTTGTTTTGATTTTCCCTTGAGATATGTCGCAACATTGCATGTGTTGTAAAGAAATCTCTCTGTTTCTCAAATGTTGCTTCCATTTTTTCCAGGTTAATAGGAACTAACATGGGACCCTGCAAATCAAATGCTTCAACAAAAGCATCCTTAACGTATAGAGAATGCTCATATCCTTTCTATGAAAGGACCGAGTGGTTGGATTATATGCATTTACCAGTGCCTTGATAAGGTCAACATCCACATATACCTCCAGCATTATCAACTTTCCCAAGTTCCTCATCCATGGATTTGAGACGGGAACCTTTTGCACCATATTCTTGTAAAAGTACCAGAACAATTCAGTTCCATTGGTGTACGGTACTTAAGCATCTCTACAGAAGCTGTAAGCGTCTCTAAATGCGTGGACATTAGCACTTTGAACATTGGAAGATTTACGGAGAATCTTCAACCATTCTTCTGCAAATTTGGCAGACAATGAAACCTTGCTGCCCTCTCCAGTGCCCTTCTTTACTGATGATTATGCTTCTACCATTATGATCTTACTGCAAATTCTTTTGGCTCTGTTAGCTCTAGATGTCTGAGAATTCAATTCGCCTTGTAAACCTTTTGCTTCAATAACTGGTACTTGAATAATCCCTAGATGTTCAGCTTATAGTAGTACTAGTTTTCTGCAACTTGGTGACGACGTTAATGACTTTAAATTTTTAAAAGCTTGCATGTGCATGGACATCGACCTGTAGTAAGTACCTTAGTACCGCCTTTATTTCATTTGCCTTAGAATGTCAACTCATCAATTTTCAGGAATCAAATAATAGATTTGAAAACATGTTCTTTTGTCCTTTCAAGCTTTAAAATCTTATGAGTTGTGAAACCCTTCTTTCTGCGCTATGTCAGAAGCGGTTTAACTTAACCTTGAATTCTTTTCGCAAAATTGCGAAACCCTTCTTTTTCTTTTCTCGGGCTATCACAATTGTTAAATCAAATATTCACTTTACCCTTGCGATCCTGCGATAAGCCTTATATCCTCTTCCAATGAGATTCCCCTTCTGTTGCAGCTTTGGAACTTACACTTTTCACAGCGCAGTCTCACAGTTGTGAAAACCCATTTCCTTCTAACCGGTGCGAAGTGGCGAAGACGGCTTCATCTTAACTTTTTGTGGCTTTGTAGGATGACCATATCTTTCTATCGGAACCTCAGAACATGAAAATCCTTGCCATCACGGTCTCGCAGCTGCTGGAAGTCTTTTCCCTTTAACCGCTACGAACATCCGATGGTGTGATCTCCCTTTTTTGCGACTTCGCAACATAAAAGTTCACTATCATTTAAACCGGCGATGATGCAATCTCTGCCCTCCTCGCGGTTTCGCAACACACATCTTTTCAACCGGCAATGATGCAATCTCTACCCTCCTTGTGGTTTCGCAACACACAAACTATTAACTTGCGATGATGCGATCTCTACCCTCCTCACAGTTTCGCAACACAATCTCTTGTATCTTTTCAACCGGCGATGATGCAATCTCTGCCCTCCTCGCAGTTTCGCAACACATAAACTATTAACTTGTGATGATGTGATCTTTGCCCTCCTCGCGGTTTCGCAACACAATCTCCTTTATCTTTTCAATCGGCGATGATGCGATCTCTGCCCTCCTCGTAGTTTTGCAACACAATCTCCTTTATCTCTTCAACCACTTTGACAGCGACATTGCGATAGACCTATTAAAGCCTTTCTCGCGATTTCACAACTGCCAACTTCAAACTGATGAAACCCTTTGCAAACCTCCAATCCCATCGACTTCGCGTATGTTTTTTTAACCTTGAATATAATGAAATGATTCGCCCAAAAAATTAAAATTTTACTATGATTATTATTTTTTGTTCGCCAATGTATAAATTTTTTGTGGTTTTAAAATAACACAATTTACCCAGATTTTACACATTGTTTGAGAGACTATGAGTGATTCGCCAATGGAGATTTTTTCGCCACAAAAAATAAATTTTTTTGTCAATTGTTTTAAACCTTTCGCCAATTTTTTACACCTTTTCTAAAGGAGGGGTTTCTTAAAGTATACCCTGCTCCCCATGGAGTAGACCATTTTTCTCATTAATCCATCATTTGATTTCTTCACTTCCTGATCATGGATTGATGCCTACCTATCTATGCTTAGTTCAAGATTGATATGGGTAAGACCCCTAACTTCTCTCTCAGATACTCAAAAGTTGAAGAGTCTTTGTGAAGATATCAACCAATTACTCTTTAGTTTATACATATTCCAACCTTACCTCTTCTGTTTGCACTTTCTCTCATAGAAAATGGTACTTAATAGATATGTGTTTTGTCTTTGAGTGCATTACCGAGCTTTTGCATATGTTTTTGATTAAGGAAAACAACTCTTGAAGGGTTCTTGAAACCCTTTACATATCAAAAAAAATTCAATGAAGCCCAAACCAAACACAACATCAGCCCAAAGGTGAAACAGGTCAACAACCAAGAACATGTGACCATGTGACCAGGGTGGCATCGCAAATAAAATAGTACTCAACAGCCACAAAATAGATTTACAATGGGCACCTCAAACCCCATGGTAACAAACAGGAATAGACAGTAAGCCCCTTACCATGACAGACTACAAAGAACAAACAGGCCAAAAGAGCCAAGAGAACCAAAAACGGAACAAACACAACAGGGACTCAAGCTTTCCCTTTTGGTCTCGTTTTATGAGATCGTAATGCCCTATCAATAGGAGTTGAGGGCTTGATCTTTTTACCTTCTATTGTGGTCCATCCATCCTCCACCAAACCAGCAGCCTTCTTCCATGCAAAGTCAACATCATCACAACCATCCCCCAAAACCCTCGCAGTCGAGGAATGGACCATGGTTGAAACAGGGACAGCAACATCCTGAGATGCGGTAGCAACATCCGAACATGGAGCCCCTGGAGGGGCACCAACAGAATCTAATAGGGGGTGAACATGGGTAGTCACCAACGTAGGGGTAGTAGTCATGCCATCCAAGACAAAGTTTTTGGATATGTTGATTGCACTTATGTTATTACAGTTGATAACCACCAATTCCTCCATTTTATTTTGAATTCCTTCAATAAATTATTTGATCCAAACAACTTGAGTGCAATTCATTATTGTAGAAACATATTCTGCTTCAATTGTTGATTGAAAACTATAATTCTTCTTCTTTTTGGCCCATGCAACAAATTTCCCTCCAAGAAAGAATGAACCACCAATTGTGCTCTTTCTATCATCTATGTTCCCCACCAAGTTATCATTAGTAAAGACATTGGGCTCAAATTTTTCTTTGTAAGGATACCATAGGCCATACTCTTCAATACCCTTTAGATATCTAAAGATTCTTTACATAGCTACCATGTGTGTCTCCTTTGGATTGGTAGAAAATATGGCTATTATTCCAACCACCTCATAGGTCCTTTTTCGCTAGAGATTCTGACAATGTTTGGCATCGCAATTATGATGGACACCCTCCACCCTGCCACCCCTTAGTTATGTGTGGACTTTACTTATTAACAATCTAGTTGCAAGAGTGCATGTTTTAAGGTGCTATCATATAAATCTCAATAAGTATTTCCTAAACATGTCATTACGGAAAACTAGTTTCTTTGTTTCTTTTCTCAAGTAGGTTATGATACTACTATGAATGGCATTTAAGTTTATTTGCGGACAGATATAGAAAAATTAGTGTAATGATCCTAGTAGGATATTGCTTAATGTATTCCAAGATTCTTAACTAGGGTTTGAATTGTATTTGTTTCATACTAAGATAATTCCAACTCTAAATCATCGCCATCATATGTAAAAACATTAATTCACTTATAATACATACTTAAGCCTTGATTATTTAATCCTCTCCTAATCATCAATCCTAAGGTAGATGGTTGAATTTCATTTGTCAAGGATGGAAACAATCGACTTGAGACTACCTTGTGGTTCTCACCTATATTGGGACTTTGTTTCCGCAATTTAATCAAATTACTCCTTCCCATGTGCAAACTCCCTATTTTTTTGTTATATTAATGAGTGATTAAAGAATTGATTTATTATAATTACTATCATATATAGTTTGTTCCTCTAAGTACGAGGTTATCAGTTTCTAATAATTAACATATATTAAGCAATGTTTCATAATACATTTGGTAGTTAACATATTTAGGTATGAGTCCTTACTTCTCTCCTAGCCCAACCTTAAGAAGAGAATTGATTTACTTGTGGTACAGAACTTGACACAAATACATTCTCTCAATTTATTATGCCTCTCCCTACACAATACCAATCAATCATTTCTTAAAGCTATAGTGAGATTAAGAAATAGTCTACTACTTAATTTTCTTATTATACATATTTATTAATTATGTGCAGACCATATATATAATATAATTATGAGCATAATTATTGATTAACATTTATACATTTTAATAATTAATATATTAAATGAATTTTCTTTTGTAATAATAGTAATTTATATTTATACCAATTCTAACTTCATATTCATATATATCTTTATCAATTTTAAAAGGGGAGATATTTTTTATAATTTATTGGTTTACGTTCCTTTCATGTCCTACGTAGGTCTTTTTATGTCCCTTTATTAATATTTTCATAAATTAATAGTAACCTTTTAATGTTCCTTCCTTTATTATTTTTCATGTCCCTTTATTAATATTTTCTCATACTATCCTTTGGGTTGATCGGTGTTTAACTATATTTATTTACTCAACATTTACCTCAATGTCATCTTTTCTTCAATTGAAAAAATGCAAAATAATCCAAGAAGGAAGAAGTAAGAACATGTCACATAAAAGCATTTCCTATCTAGTATTTATCATGAATGTTATAACAAAATTTACATAGCGTCTATTATAGAAAACTTTACAATGTTTAGACATCTTTACAATATTTACAAAATAGAAATACAATAGAATAAAACACATGTCAATGTTGAAAAAAAGATTTTAAACCATTATGCATGACCACTTTCCTTTTGATAAGAAAACACCTAACTTGTGATTTGATTTCTTGAATCTGAAAACCCAGATGTAAGTTATTCTTAGCCTCAACCTATAGTTGAGAAAAGAGACAAGTTGTCATGTCCCCATTTTTGGTGACAGTTCGATTTAATTAATTTAATTATTCTGGTTGTCTAAAATAATGAATATTTTAAGGACGACTAATTAATTATTTTAATTAAATAAATGAATATTAAAAGATAACTTTATATTTAATAAAGTGACTTGGATTATAAAAATATTTAATAAAGTCACTTGAGGGATAAGATCAAAAATGTTCTAGAAGTCTCTGGAGAGGATGGAGAGAAAAGAATAAAAAGGCACCCCGGGGCTCCATTCGAATCAGGCAGTTGTTTATCTCTCTTTGTTTTTCAGATTGTGATTCATTCACAGGTGCATTGTGGAACCTAGGGTTTCTGCAATTGTCACAGTTGGCCATTGAGAACGAAAACTCTCAATTGGTACGTAATTTTGAGGGTGTGAAATATCATCTGAATTATTGCAGATTGGAGGTGACATTCAGTCATTTCATTGGGACGGTAATCTGTGGTTTATAGCCAAAAATTGTGAAGGATCATTCTCAGAATTGATATTCAAAGATTCAAGATATTGCAAGGGTTGAAGTTCATCATTCTTTTCCAGGATCTGTTGGCAAGAGGAGTAAGGTGACTTCTTCAGCATTCTATATAGAAGGCTGCAGGGTGAACAGATCTGGGAACGAGTTTCCTTTCAACAGCACTTTCGTATATCGTTAGGACCGAAATCTGGGTCGAAGGCAAATTGTAAAGATCACTTAACTCGGTGGATCGAAACCTAACCGTCGGGCTCAAATTGCAAGTTTAACTCACTCATCATATCCAGTGGCGGCGATGAATTGATGAAGGCAGATTTAGCTAGATCCATCGGCTCTGAATATTCAAATAAGCAGGCCGACGGATTGGGAGACCAAGCTGGAAAAGGAAGACAACGCAAGCTGCGGAAGTTGGAATCCTCCAAATCACAAGGCCGCCCTCATTAGCAGGGTTACGGTTCCATCATGTAAGATGCGCACAAGTATTACTGGTATATTGGATTCCAAAGGGCCGGAATCATCTCTTAGCGAAAGATTGGGAAAGGGAGCAGAAAACCCCTGTGATCATGCGAACCGACTGAGTCTTCAGCATCCTAACAGGCCAACCACGCCCGCAAAGACCAGTTTATTTTGAGCTAACATTGTCATCCGATTGCATGGATCTTGATTTGTCACATTCCGCAGTAGGATCGCATAGGCGTCGGTTCTGAGGAGTGCATATCGTGAGGAGTGCATATCGCATACATTTGTTCAAGATCGCTGAAGGTGGAGGGAACAGTCAGCACAACCGGCAGAAGCATCAGCAGTTCGGGTTCCTTTCTTAGGACGTCTTTGCAGATCTGCCAACAGAGATTAAGTTAGCATTATGTATTGGCGTCATTGAAGACAAATGTAGGGTCAAGGTGCCCTGACATGCGAGGAGTTGTCGGCGGAGGTGTGTACGTTTTATGTTGCCTCCTCTGGAGCACGCTGTGTTCTTGAGAAGACCGTTCTGAATGATGGCAGCAACGAATACAAGTGTCTGACATCAGAGATCATAGCGAAGAGATAAATGAATGGATTGAAACAGAGGAATGTTTAAATGATTGTGGGCTCGACAGAATTGTAGTGAGATTATCCAGCGATGGTCTAATGGAGTACAAATTCACCAGCAAATTGTGTTCACCACAGTGTTACAACAACTGCCATAACATCATCAATCTTTACTTCAATCTTGCTGCCGGTGAAGGAGTCTATCTGCCTCGATTGTGCAAAGCTCATAGAAGTGGATCTCGGCGCATGATACAAGAAATTATGGATCATTCTTCAGAAGTTACATCTGAATTATTCGAATTCGCTGCTGCTGCTGCTGCTCCTTCTTCTTCTCAGGACATCACGGCATCGAGTCCCGTGGGCTCTCCATTTCCATAGATTTCTGGGTTTCCCCAATTCATAGGATTGCTTTTATAATTCATCGGAGCTATAAAATAGATCAGAGCTTGCCAGCGAAGTGTTTGACGAGTTAACTAACACTTGAAGTTTTAGTATTTTTGGTGTTCAAGAAGCAATAATCCAGCTAGGGTCATTTCAGTGGTATCAGAGCAGTTTTCTTGCCATCCTGTGGGGTGAGAACCGAATTACATGAGTGATCAGCACTCTACTTCAACCAAGATGGACGGGTACAGCACAAAGTCTCCGAGGACACAATCTTGGTCAAGTAATAGACATAGTATTCAGAGTTAGAATTGTGGAAAGGAGGACTATTCAGACATTCAGGATGAGCTCAGAAAAATCAAACATAACATGTCTGAATTGTTGGTTAAGCACCACCGTATGATTGACAGGCTGTCCGTCCCAGCTAAGGTGAATAAATCAACTGGATTTCGTTTTGTCAAATCTTCTCACAAAGCGTTGACCGATACAATGAGAGATGTTACTAGGAACCTTAATGAGGAATTCGAGAAACAAGTGTGCAACCGGTCAGAGGCTTCAGTTCGGTCACAGGAAGAAGTGATGAAGGATATTACGCTGATAGATAGTAACTGTCAACTTGATACTCAAGTTGGGACAGTTGAATACGGGTTTCCCAAGGGTGATGTCTCAGGTACTCAGGGTGGTTTGGTTTCAACAGGCAATGATTACAGTGAGGCGAGTTCAGATGATGATAAGGATGTTGATGATGAGATACCTGGTGGAAATAAGCAGACATCGAGCATTTATGATTTTGCTAAGAGAGAGTACCAGGCTTAGTTAGATGCTTCGTCACATGCGGATGAGAATGGCAGTACTTCACATGATTTATCCAGCCAGCTGAAGGTAAGCAAAGATAGTATTGTGGCTTCTTTATCTCATCATGACAGGATGCGAGAGATGTTAGAAGAGCACATCCAAATGATTCAGTTACAAGGAAGACATAAGGGAGTTTGGGCAAAATCTTCTTGCTTTGATTTACAAGCAATCGGTGAAGGAATGGGAACGACGAAGTTGAGTTATTTACATCTTCTATCAGATCGTGACCATCTTCTAAGCCTTGCCAAAGACTATTCAGATGCCTTGAGGAGGAAGGAGGAGGAAGTTGTCAAGCTTTCTTGCGAGCTTGAGGACACTCAAGCAACTTTGGCATTACAGGACTAGGAGAGACATGGAAATAAGCATGGCATGGAGCTGGGCTTAGTTCCATCTTACATGCCTGACATTCAGCTCCCTGCAGCAGACGGATCATATATGGTAGCTGATAATGTTACGAGTTCATCTTGCATTCACATCCAAGATACAAGGACAATGGCAGACAGAATACACGGTGTTGTTTTTCCTTGTGCCAGCAGCTTATCCGATATGGGTATTAGTTTTTATGCACCGTTGTTGGGCTTGGTTCATATATGTAGACGACCATTCTTGCTGAAAGGTGTTGAAGATTTTTCATATTTGCCAGTGTGTACGGATGAGTCCCAGGATTGGTTCGACCTTGATAACATCCAGGAGGATGAAGTGAACAGTTTTGAAGATTCAGCTCCCTTGATAGTTTCTTTAGGTACAGAAGAGCTTGATAGCAGAACTACAGATTTTGATACTCTGGATGTTGATATGAGTTTTGGAGTTGATTCGCAAAATATGGGTGGTAATAATCCAGAGACCAGTATCTTTAAAGATACTCCTTTAGACAATGCGTCAGAGGGAGTTTATAGAAGACAATCTAGCCAGAGCCATCATGTGATTAGCCAGTTGAAAGTTAGTGAGCGAGACATTGCTATCACTTGTGAGCATTTTGATACTGCTCGTCAGTTGTTGGCTGTTACTAGTTGGGGTACTTCTATGACAGATGAGTCCAGCGATGGTTACTTTTCTTTGGCAGAGATTCATGCCTTGCGTGAAGCTGTTCGGATTTTGAAGCAGGATTACTTACGATTGGTAGCCGAACGTGATCACCTGGTTGAGTGGGGGAGTACAGCATATGAGGCACTCTTGGATCATGAGGAGGAGGTGAGTGAGCTTTCCCAAGAGCTCATAGTGACTATTGAGGATTTAGAGAACACACTGTGAGATCTACAAAAGTCGCAACTTCAGTTAAAAGAGGTGACCGTGGAGTTGGAGGATTTGCAGTCAAACCCAGCCCCAGACCCAGTTCATCTGACTATTGAGGTAGATGACGGTAAGTACACTCCTACAGTTGCTTTTGAGGAGCTTATTGTTGAGACTGACACACATGTTCAGGGTTTGGAAGAAGTTGGTCTTAATGAGTTTGGGATACCGGTAGAGTCAAGTTTCCAGATTGATTCTTCTTAGATAGTTGATAGTGTGGTACAGTTGAGTATGCCACCCTTACAGGAAGACCAGTTGTGGTGTAAAGGGGAATATGTTAATGTTTCCTCATATAATTTTTACTGCACTGAACCGTTCATGGAGTATTTGATGGATAGTGCATGTGTTCATTTGGACTCGCATAAGGTGACAGAAGGTGTTCTCATCCATGATACTAGTGTTATTTGCAGATTGGTTGAGAAGATTATAGGGGTCCTTTCTACTATGCTACCTCACAAGGATCTCGAGGAAGGGTTTGTTGAGAAAAATGCACGGGATCCTATCCAGCCTACAGTCACTCGGAGTCAGAAAATGGAGCCATCTGTTGATTCCCAGTTCAGTGATGATGAGCCAGCAGCAGAGTTTGGAGGTTCTTACCGGCATTATACGGTAGGGTACGCTCATCATTTTTCTTTTGACACAGAGATAGAAGATTTTATTTCACGCAGATGTAGATTGGCTCCAGTTTCTTACCATCCATTAGGGGATAGATTGGCACCATCTTTTTGAAAATAAAATTGGTAGTAGCAAGTTACTTAGCTTGCAGCATCGACACACCCGGAGCAGTTTTTCAGAGATTGGATTTGATGGCAGTGATTCAAGTACCTATGGCTGTTGTCATATCTACAATGTAGTTGGGTGCAGGTGTCTTTTTGACAAGGGCTTGAGTTTTGATAGAATTGATGTTTCAATTGGCTTGAGTTCTGCAGAATGGTTTCTTCTACCGACATCTACAGTTGGTTTTCAGATGATTTCATCAGAAATGTCAGTTGTTTGGATGTTGAGTACAGTTTCTCAGTTACTGGTATTGATGATTTCTCCACGGGAGTATGATGCGGATTGGGATGATACACAGATTTACATTTGGGATCCAGGCAGACTGATTGGTTCATGGTTCAGCCATTGCTTGGGGACAAGCAATTTCAGGAAGGGCGGACTGTCATGTCCCCATTTTTGGTGACAGTTCGATTTAATTAATTTAATTATTCTGGTTGTCTAAAATAATGAATATTTTAAGGACGACTAATTAAATATTTTAATTAAATAAATGAATATTAAAAGATAACTTTATATTTAATAAAGTGACTTGGATTATAAAAATATTTAATAAAGTCACTTGAGGGATAAGATCAAAAATGTTCTAGAAGTCTCTGGAGAGGATGGAGAGAAAAGAATAAATAGGCACCCCGGGGCTCCATTCGAATCAGGCAGTTGTTTATCTCTCTTTGTTTTTCAGATTGTGATTCATTCACAGGTGCATTGTGGAACCTAGGGTTTCTGCAATTGTCACAGTTGGCCATTGAGAACGAAAACTCTCAATTGGTACGCAATTTTGAGGGTGTGAAATATCATCTGAATTATTGCAGATTGGAGGTGACATTCAGTCATTTCATCGGGACGGTAATCTGTGGTTTATAGCCAAAAATTGTGAAGGATCATTCTCAGAATTGATATTCGAAGATTCAAGATATTGCAAGGGTTGAAGTTCATCATTCTTTTCCAGGATCTGTTGGCAAGAGGAGTAAGGTGACTTCTTCAGCATTCTATATAGAAGGCTGCAGGGTGAACAGATCTGGGAACGAGTTTCCTTTCAACAGCACTTTCATATATCGTTAGGACCGAAATCTGGGTCGAAGGCAAATTGTAAAGATCACTTAACTCGGTGGATCGAAACCTAATCGTCGGGATCAAATTGCAAGTTTAACTCGCTCATCATATCCAGTGGCGGTGATGAATTGATGAAGGAAGATTTAGCTAGATCCATCGGCTCTGAATATTCAAATAAGCAGGCTGATGGATTGGGAGACCAAGCTGGAAAAGGAAGACAACGCAAGCTGCAGAAGTTGGAATCCTCCAAATCACAAGGCCGCCCTCATTAGCAGGGTTACGGTTCCATCATGTAAGATGCACACAAGTATTACTGGTATATTGGATTCCAAAGGGCCGGAATCATCTCTTAGCGAAAGATTGGGAAAGGGAGCAGAAAACCCTTGTGATCATGCGAACTAACTGAGTCTTCAGCATCCTAACAGGCCAACCACGCCCGCAAAGACCAGTTTATTTTGAGCTAACATTGTCATCCGATTGCATGGATCTTGATTTGTCACATTCCGTAGTAGGATCGCATAGGCGTCGGTTCTGAGGAGTGCATATCGTGAGGAGTGCATATCGCATACATTTGTTCAAGATCGCTGAAGGTGGAGGGAACAGTCAGCATGATCGGCAGAAGCATCAGCAGTTCGGGTTCCTTTCTTAGGACGTCTTTGCAGATCTGCCAACAGAGATTAAGTTAGCATTATGTATTGGCGTCATTGAAGACAAATGTAGGATCAAGGTGCCCTGACATGCAAGGAGTTGCCGGCGGAGGTGTGTGCATTTTCTGTTGCCTCCTTTGGAGCACGCTGTGTTCTTGAGAAGACCGTTCCGAATGATGGCAGCGACGAATACAAGTGTCTGACATCAGAGATCATAGCGAAGAGATAAATGAATGGATTGAAACAGAGGAATGTTTAAATGATTGTGGGCTCGACAGAATTGTAGTGGGATTATCCAGCGATGGTTTAATGGAGTACAAATTCACCAGCAAATTGTGTTCACCACAGTGTTACAACAACTGCCATAACATCATCAATCTTTACTTCAATCTTGCTGCCGGTGAAGGAGTCTATCTACCTCGATTGTGCAAAGCTCATAGAAGTGGATCTCGGCGCATGATACAAGAAATTATGGATCATTCTTCAGAAGTTACATCTGAATTATTCGAATTCGTTGCTGCTGCTGCTGCTGCTCCTTCTTCTTCTCAGGACATCACGGCATCGAGTCCCGTGGGCTCTCCATTTCCATAGATTTCTGGGTTTCCCCAATTCATAGGATTGCTTTTATAGTTCATCGGAGCTGTAAAATAGATCAGAGCTTGCCAGCGAAGTGTTTGACGAGTTAACTAACACTTGAAGTTTTAGTATTTTTGGTGTTCAAGAAGCAATAATCCAGCTAGGGTCATTTCACAAGTCATACAATAAAAGATGTCTAAGTAAAGCCCAAGAAGAGAAGCATCCTGATGTACATTATTGAAACTATTAAAATTAGCTTTATACCTATATCTCCATATATGGGACAAAATAACATGTCTAACTCCCTCAACAATCATATTAGTTTGTAACCCCACAACAGTGAGGGTTTCTTTCAAAATTAGTTTATGCTGAAAAATACCTAGTAAATCATTAACAATTGAGTACCAATATTTCTTGACAAACTGACATCCCTTGAAAAAATGTCTCATCTTTCCAGGCCTTTGACAAAGTGGACAATTAACTGGTTGAACCATCATCCATTTCAACATGTCCTCTATGGGAAGTTTGCAATGTAAGATCATCCAAGCAATTAATTATACATCTGAGTTGGCTTTTGATTTCCATATTTGAGCTAAAATATTTGACCAAAAAAAATTCATTAAACCTACAATTTCATTTGGAATTCAAGCGAGATTTCAAGGGAAAACTGGGAAGCAAATGTTAGAAGACCTTTTTCAAGGGAAACTATAAAAAGGGATGAGATGATAGAAATAAATAATCTTTGTAGAAATTACAATATCATCTTTGCATGACATGTTGATTTCTCTTCCTCAAAAATCTGACTTGACCATTTTTTGTGTTCCTTATAGAGGTGCTTGTTCTACTCTTTTTATTATTAATTTTATAATCCTTTTTTTAGCCATTCATATTATACTCCCCATTCACTCATCTACTTTTTGAATTGTCATTGCTTGTAGGTGTTAAATATGTGTTGACTAAATTTCTTCTCTCTATCAAGAGATAAAGGATGCCTTTTTGTACGTTTCACTAAAGTATCATCACCATTATAATATTCATTGCATACTTATATTAGCATCTTTGACCCTTCCCATGTTTGTATCCATCGTCTCTTCATTGTGACATACATGACCATTTACACATTGTCATATTTCTTTACCCAATTATATTTGTTGATCATTATTATTAGTTCCTTTGGCAAATAATTATTGTTTTCATTTTATGTAATTTGCATTTAAATGTACTAATCAAATTTTAATATTTTTGAAGTCTATTTATATCTATTAAAGTTTGTAATTTTATTATATTTAAAAAATGAAAATGTTATTTATTTGCAATTCTATTGGATTTAAACAAAAAAGGCAATCAAAAAATTAATTTGTGCATTAACAAATCCCTAAAATTACATAATGCACTTGGCAGGTTTTCCTAAATGAGCAATAAAACTATAAACTACATATGACAAGTGCATATTTCAATGTTATTATGCAAACTCATTGTGGGCAAATTTTATTTATTTCTCCGTCAAGTTTCCTTCCCAATTACTTATTTTGGCTTTGACACAACTCTGTAAATTTCTCTAGTGCCAAGTATTTTTGTCCAGCTTTGTTGATTTGTTCCTTGGCTATATATGTTTATGGAGCATTGATCATTGTGACTACATGAACGTCTTTTGACTTTTGAAAATCTCAAACCCTATAATATCGTATCTTTTCCATATTTTTTTCATCTATAAGTAGGGTTCCAAATTTTTCTATTTCTAAGTATTCTAGTTTAGGGATGTTGACCTACTAGTGACCTTGGTCTATTTGAGGAACATCTATCGTCAAATGAATGCTTCAACTCCTTCATTTTCCGCTTTGTGTTTTACCTCTGAAAGTAAGGTTTATAATTCGATTCATGTCTATTTTCCTTGTTTTTATCCTATTCCTTCAAGGAATTTTCTACTTTCTCATTGTATTGTTGTTTTTTTCTCATCCCATTTTTATTTATTATATTTTCCAATGTTTAGGGCTAGGGTATGCTAAGGGAAGATGAAAGGGCGTTTACAATGCATTGCCTATACAAAGCATTGCAACCTTTGTTTGTCCCAGTCTTTGAAGGGGAACTTTTCATTAAGATACAACCGTGAAATCATTACCAGCATCTTTTCTTTCTTCCAATAAACCATGAATTTCTTTTGTCATCCACATACCCATTTTCAAAGCATTTCATGCTTTAGGAAGTGACCAAAAAGAAGTTCCCTCTCGTGAAATGTAAATATTGTCATCATATTGCTTTCCCTTTCTAGGTGTCAAGTCAATTTTCCACCCTGTGTCCAAAAGAGAATCTCTCAGCCATTCACACAATCTCTTATGATTGTCAAACCCTACTACCCTTTTCATAGACTTTTTTTTCCTTTGAAAACAAGGAAACTAGAATTATTTTTTCCTCTGGCAAAGATGAGTTCAAATTCTTCTCTCCCAATGTAGCACTGAAGTTTCCTTTTCCTTTGAAGTTTTTGTTTCTCTTTGCAAAGTTGGTCATCTCTTCAACATTTTCCTTTTCTTTTGCAAATATAAAATGGACAAACTGCCATGTATTGGACTTACAGAAGCAATAATGGTTTTAACATTTCACCTTCTTTTTCCCAAAAAAGATGTATTCCATAAAGCATTCATCAACGACATTGCTCAAAATAGACAAGATTCAATTTTTTATAGATTCTTCAGAACATGAACAAAATCATGTAATGTCTAAGAAAAATTATTAATTTGACTTGCTTACCGGTTTCTATGGGGGCTACCAAACTCAACCAAAAAAGAAATAGTAATGTTAGTTCCCCAATGAAATGGCAAGTTTATTACCAATACCTTCATACAAATTCTAAGGAGTGAGGTAACGCCAATGCTCAAATCCTAGGGAGGGTTGGACCAAATAACAAGGATCTACAATCCTTCTACAATTTAGGCTTTACAAGACCTATGAAACTGGACATCATATTCAATCAATATAACCAATGTTAAAACATGTCATTGAATCCATAAATAGATCATCTCATAACTAGGGCATCAACTATGAAGAGATTTTCTAGATGATAGCTAATCATCCATTGGACTCGCATCTTCAAGGAGCATGAGATGTAGAACCACCAATAACTACAAATAGAAAGGGAAATAGGATATATGATTTGAATTTAAGTTGGAGCAAGAACCATATATGAAAAAACAAGAACATGCAATCTCCCAACTAAGATTAGTTCGTAATCCATTGGACATTTGAGTCACAAGAAATGTAGTAAAGTAATATAAAATAATAAAATAGTCTTTAATCCTTGAAGTCCTTCCTTACAACATTCCATATCAATTATTTCAATCTCTAGCTTACTTATCAGGTCCTCAAATAATATAAGTGAATTTGTATTTTCTCACAAGCAACTTAGTCAATCTCGTGCATTGAAGTATGAAACAAGAAATACACATCTTAGAAAAAGATATCAAAAGAACATAAAACTTTATTTCATTTCCATCAGAACTTTATTGATTTAAAATGGACGGATCTAGATGAAACCCTCTTTTTATTAAACTTCATGGTATTCCTGATTTACAATGAATACATGACTCAATAACTCAAACCCTACCAAAGACTCCACAAAGATCCATTAATTTTCTCAAAGAAATGTATAATATATTGTTCATACATTAGAAAACTTGTTGTGAAATGGTGGAAACACGAAAGTGGAGACTTGTCCAACAATTTGGAACCAACCCCTTACAATGAGAAAGAAAGAAAGAAAGATATAGAGGAAGAAGAAAGATCATGGACATGATCTCAATCTATCATATTTTATCTTCATTCTTCTTCTATATCTTATAGAAAATCCTCTCATCTCTCCTCAACTAAAAACCAAATCAAATCTTCATCATTGTTGCAACCAACTCACAAAATATCTCCAAAAGAATGATGAAGAAACCCTTTTGAAACTGCCCAAAAGAGAACCAAACTCCCTATAAAACCTTTGCTAAAAAGGCCAAAAGAAACCTTCCACGGCAAAACAATAACATTGGCAATACATCTATCAAGTTTGGAAGGGACCCAATTATTGGTCAGGCAAGAAGATGCCTCTAACTGCCATTAAAACTTAGTTGGAATTACTTCCTCTACTAAAATACTCTTTGTCAAGTAAAAACCTCTCACAATTCAAAATGTAATAGGCTTTACTTTTGACATACACCTTTCATATGATTTTATTTAATACAAAGGACCCTCCACTAATAATAGTTTGTACAAATATGAAGGTTCTTAAAATTTAATATTGGCCTTCTTTTAAATACTTGTGTAGACCATTTTTTTTGGTTAAAAATCAACCAATAAAACTTACTTTTAAAAACCTTGATTTGATTAGCCTCTTAGTTTTCAAGCGGGCACCACATCATTTGTTCCCCTTTTAAATAATATTTTCTCCTCCTTTAATACTTTATTTTACTACATCATGAGATTGTATGCCAATTCCCATTAGGAAATATTTATTTTTTAATTAGCTGATAGGCTTTCTCTTTGAGGTTGTTTGCAACTGAGAATTGTCTCATGCATGTCAGAATACCATTTATTGATCCAAAACAACTATTAGAAAACTATTTTCAGACTATATTTTAGAGTGATTGTAATAGATATCGGCGTCACATCATTTCAGAAAATCTTTATTCATCCTCATACAAATTAACTGATAGGCTTTCTCTTTGAGGTTGCTTGCAACCGCGAATTGTCTCATCCATATTAGAATACCATTTACTAATCCAAAACAACTATTAGAAAACCATTTCCCGAATATATTTTAGAGTGATTGTAATACATATCAGCGTCACATCATTTCAGAAAATCTTTATTCATCCTAATACACATTACCCATTATTTCCTACGATCAGAGGCATGCGCATTAACTCATCCATTTACTCTCAAATTTATCGTTTGGTATTTCGTACGATCAAAGGCATGTGCATTAACTCATCCATTTAAGGTGTGGTCCCATGAGGGGGGCTTCAGCTCTATTTTTTAGGAACCAAGTGGTCTCATGAGAAAAATATAATTGTGCTATGGGATTATTCAAAATCTTCTCCTAAAAAGTAGAAGCCCCTCATTTTTAGGAAACAGGTGAAAAAGGGGCAGGGTTGGAAATAGCCCCACCAGCTTAGGAATGTTTTTTTCCACTTGTCAATAATCTAAATTTTAGTTTTTTAATTAAAATGTAGTTTTAGAGGGAATTTTAAATTTTAGCTTATTTTCAATGCACATCTTCCTTAAATTTCGGAGCTAAAATATTGAGTATCATAAAGCATGGGACCGCTACCTTAAAAATATTTCCTAAAAAGTAGCAAGCGGCTTTCGCTCTATTTTGTAGGAAGCCCGCTTCCATGGGACCCCAACCTTACTCTCGAATTTATCGTTTGGTGGATATCAGAATTACCTCATCTATGAACTCAGTTTGTTCACTAGGGTTGTTAGATTGGAATGATTTGAATCAGATTTAGTTTTACATGAATCCATCATCATTATTTTTAAAACTTGAATTTGGAGATTGTGTTGGATCTTCGTTAAGATTTGAGAGTTGAAAGGTTTGCGCTCAACAGATTTACATGCATTCAATTTATAAAATGACAGCCAATGGCCACTCCATCCATGATTTGACATAACTTTTTTGGGTTGCATATTGGCTCTTTAAGTAATGATCAGATCCTCTTCATATTCCAAGTATCCACAATCAACCTTGACTTATCGCAGCTACTTCTGGCAGCTTCAGATTCACATTTTTCTTTTTTCCTTGTATGTTTTTGAAAGCATTTTCCTTTATTAGTACTGCATGGTGGCAACCTCAAAGGCATTGTAGTCATTCACGATCGAATGCAAAAGTGTTGCGCTGAAGATTTCCCCAATACATAGTCTTAGAATTTAAGCAATAATTGGCTTTCTATACTGACCATTGCACACAACCACAACATCAAACACTTCCTCCTCCAATATATCAGACCCATTCTTCAATCCAACCATTTCAATATTGCACTCCAACACACAAATTTCATATTCCCAATCCTCACAACTTTGACTTATTTTGTCACTGCTCAATCCAAACCCACTTCTACCATTTACCATATAAGTAGAGCTGAGATTGTGGCTATTTTTTTTTCCCTATTTTCACTCCCCCTTGCCTTCTATTGTAAGAAAGATCTTGGCTGTAGTGGTTGTTGCAATTTTATTACATGACAGCTTCCATAAAACTTTTGGAATCCCAATCATGCTCAAAACCCACTACTATATATATAAAGCTTCAAAAACAGTAAGCCAAAAGAGTTCAAAATAGTTTAGAGTCCCTCAGATTTGCCCTCAACTCTGCCACTCTTAGACCTTGGAGTCCTATTGATTTCCCCTCCCATGCTGTCTGCTTAAAAAGCTCTACCAATCAATCTACTTCTTACTCTGAGTTGCTATCTTGGCTTGGCAATGTTGGCATGATCTTCATTTATATAGTGTTTTATAGCCTAATTTCTTTGCAATGGGGGAATTTCTCTCCCTTCCTTTGGATTGTGTCTAGACTTTCAATTTTGAAGAACATGAATAGGCACTTGCTTTGAATAGGCAGATGCAAGCAGCAAGGCTCTTATGGCTTCTTTGGTTAAGGATAGATGTTTACCTGTTGAAAATCCAAAAGCCATAACCTATAATGATAACCACTAACAGAGGAAAACAAAAAACAAAAAGGAAGGGCTACAAATCTGGTAATCAAATACAACTTGCCACATTTACTTGTATCCCACATTTCTTAACTAGAAGAGAGCAAAATCAATAGAAGAGGATTTACAATCTGGGTAATCATAACCCAAACTTGAATGGTAGCAGCTTTCACGATTACCATGTTGCTTAAATATTGAGGGGTTTGCCACACTGTGACCAGACAGAACCTCATCCGATTGTGATAATTTAATACTGGCATCTGGGAAAGGGTGGGCTTGATTTTTTAGGTCATTTTGTGCTCTCAATTGTTTGTTAATACTTGTATATCTATTCCAATTCTCCCCCAAAAGTTGTTAATCTGTATACAAATAGATTTTAGTAAATATAATATTGTTGCACTTAATAATTCTGAGATCAATAATCAAAAGTCTGAGGGCATTGAAAGGCATTGCTCAGATCGAACAAGAGCTACTTTCAAGGTCTTTTCTCACAATGAACAAGATCATGGAAATTGGCTTTCCTAACCAATCAATTCAAAAAGTATGGAATTAAATCAGTAGTCATGGCCAGGAGAACTTCTTCTGAAATACACCTTATTCAACAATAGAATCATTACTGCTTCAAACAACTGATGGGCCCAAAGTGCATAAAATAAGTATACTTTCCTCTCTTCTCTATCACAACATTATTCCTCACCTCTAAAAAGGTACCCAAACACACAACATTATAATCTAAAACTGGCAATATTGTCTAATACAAATATCTAGCTCATGTGCCTCTAATCTGCACAGATTTGATGGGCCTTGGATCTATTTTGGCAAGTTTTTCTACCCTCCTTGGTTTTACTACAAAACCCTCCTAAATTGCCTTGACATTTGGATGTGGGCTCCACTCATATCCCCATTCTTCCAACAATAGTAGAGCATGCCAAATGGCATCGCATTAATTTTAAAAGAAAATCACTCCATCTGTAATAGCATTAACAGTTTTTAATTGTTTGTTCTGTGTGTAAGATAGTATTCCTTACATGGAATGTTTATCGTTGATGATAGACAAGGAGAGGGTCGATATTGTTCGGGTGCAAATCATGTATGTTTAAATATGTTTCATAAATATTTAAATTGTTATACATCATTACAAAATCTCAAGAGATAAATTTTGATTTAGGAAAACATGTATTTCTATAGCAATAAATGACAAGGGATAAACAAATAAAAGTATTGGATGGACTCTTTCAATGATGGATATATTGAGAATATGTATTGGTTAGGCCTGCTATTACCACATTAGTGTTGTTCTCAAATTCACCCTTTACATAAGTGAACAACACCTCTTTAACAACTTCTTGCAGATGTTCTACCCATTATTGTGAATTCTGTAAAATGACATAATTATGTTATTGTGAAGAACATGTATGCCCATAAAAAATGTATTACTAATACATTGTTATATAAACTAATACATCTAACTTCTTGTCTACAAATTCTTTTAACAAATAGCCAACACAACATGCACACAACTCTCTGAACAAGTTGTGGCAATTGGCCGCAAACCCCTATTGGATATAACTATAGTTAAATAATTAATGGTTTTCAAATGCTTTCAAGAGTATCTATCCTGAGATATAAGTTTATTTCTTCACAATATTGGATAGTCAACTACTTGGCCAATAAACATATTTTTGAGCTTCTGGACTGGAATTTATTAGATAGGGGTTTGGTGTAAAGTGATATAGTTTCTCGATAATATTGAATGAAATAAAGAATTATCGAAAGGAGCATAAGTAAAAACCTATTCCAAGCCAACTATCGTTTAAGCAAAGACAAATTGAATTGACCAAGGATTTAATGATTTAATATTATGTATATGAATGGTGGAAGTAAATGAATTAATAGTTATATTTACTTAAGCCATCATCACTAAAAGATGATTGAATTAAATATTAATGGAAGGACACAAAGGATCATTCACCACAGGGAAGATATATATTAATAAATAGATATATTTAAAATTAAGAATATATTTACAAAATAAAAATATTATTATATATTAATCTAAATATTCAAATTTTACTCCTTGTGTTTCTGATTTATTATTTGTTATCTATTATAGTTTAGAAATCATTTTATGATAACTATAAATATTAACTTACATAATTTTTATTATTATTTTTTTGAAGGCAAAGACTCCACACTTGTTTTATGATATTTATTTTGACTAATAGTTCAAAAACTTAATTCCCATTTTAGGTCAATGGCTTGGTATGTTACTAAAATATGAGATCTTAAAACAATGAATAGAGGTGTTTGACAGGGTATATTATATTCATTAATAATGATTATGTCTTTACATTTCACTTGTATTTAAAAGGTAAACAAATGTTTATTATTTTTTCTTACTTCTTTTAATTATTTCCAATTTATACGATTGGAACATATATTTATTTTGAACTTAGTTATTTTTATTTTATATTTTAGCTTTTGCTTAGTGTTAATAGTTGGCACATTGTGATGAATATGCCAAAATCCACAAAGTGTCTTGTTTAATTTAAGATTTATTTGACTATTTCGATTTATACTTTTATATATTTGTTAAGATGCTCTACAGATAAGAATTTTAAATAATACATGTTTAAAACTATCACTTTCATGCACATGTTCTTATTATTATGATTTTTTTAACAATGCTTCCCAACTTTGGTTTCTAATACAATTTTACTTAAATTAATCATTACTATTATCTATTTTAGAGTATCATAATTTTATTATTATTAACTAATTTTATAATATAAGATGGATTCTAAGATAGTTTTCTTTTTTTTCTTTTTTCTTTTTTTAATAAATTATGTAATGGTATTTATTTTTTAAGTTATTTTTGTATTTCTAAATCTAAATCGTATCTAACATATCTTACATTTGGTAACACCAAATACATTAGAAAACAATAATCAACTCTTTACTATTGGTACTTTTATATTTCTACAAAAAACACCTGCAAACTACTACTTTTACTCTTGAACATACTTGATTTGTCTCCACAATATGAGTATGTAAAATTACTTTTTCAATGCTTTTCAAATTTTGCCAATTCTAAATTTTATAAAAATGCTCTTATCAATTAATCTCATTTTTCTTTTACGTATAGGTTTGTGTTGCTTGACTACGAATATGACTCCAATTACAATTCAAATGAACTCTTGAACTGGGATGTCAATAATTAACTCCATACTATCAATTTGAAATCCTTCTATTAATTTTACACCTCTTCAATTTTTTTTTTTAATAAAACCTATCGATGTATCCCTTACACCTCCTTTTGGTGCAAGTGCTAGTTTATCCTCTTTAACCTCTTGAAGTGGGTCCCACCCCAATCTTGACTTTATAATTCAATTTTCTAACACTTGGCCTATGGAGCACTCATATATCAATCCAAGCATTATTTTAATAATTCTCTTGGGACTATTGAGATTTCACCTTCACTCTAATTTCTAGTCAAACTACATTAAATATAATATCATTGACTGCTAAGTGGCACTACGTGATCGGTCTGACCCTGCTATGTCATCATGTCACATCACCACTTCTTCATGTTGCTACCCTGACTTGGATGCCATGTTGTCATTTCCATATGTCATTTTCTTATTGGACCACGTATCCACCTCACCTACAACCCGATCTAGACCTTGCCTCCATGTGTCATCATTTGTGAACTTTTGTAACCATCCTGCATATTTCCTTGCAAATTTGCAACAAGTATTGGATGTCAGTCGAAGTTTAACATGGGTCCTATGATTTTACCAACTGATATAACCATATGTCTATCTTACATTCGTTGGTCCACACATATCACCGCCACCTCTACATCTTGCTAGGGCTTGTCACTAACACATTTCAATTGATCGCATTTGTGCATTGCTTTTCACAAGTTCACTTTTCAATTGCGAATTTATGATCTATCATGCCATGTTTCATTTAAGCCACCTCAATTGTCTTGGAATGTATTACATCTAGTAGTTCTTGATTCACCTTTCATTCACCATGCTATCATTCAAGTCACATGCTCATTCTATCAAAATTTACACCTATTGGTGCCAGATCATATTCCCCCTCTTCATACAGTAGGCCTCACACGCGCGAGTAGTCCATCTTTGTCAAAAAGTCTCTATGTTTTATACATGTCATGCCCAAACTACGAGGGCAAAACACACACACACACAAAAAAAAATTAATTATAATGCTCTAAGATGAAATGATTGATAACAGTTTAAGTAAAGGTTCTCTACATTAAGTCTTAAGATTATAACATGAAGAGGATTACATCGTTAAGATATTAAAACTTTTGTGATAAGATTGATATCGATCATTAATTTAAACAGATTGTGAATTAGTCTAATATGATTCATGGGACTAACCATCTTAATTAAACCCATTAATATTTACATCTAATACTAACTATCTTTTACAAAGTTAATTTATTAAATCAATTTATTAAAAAACCAAATTAACAAGATTCTATTTCATACTAACATTTCTAAAATCTAAGATTTAACTTAAATCTAAACAGAATTTAACTTAGTTTTCAACAAAAATTTAATCAATTATAAATTAGATCTAAACTAATTCAATATTAATTTCATCTTTAACTAATTTATTTTAAACTAACTAACTAAACCTATAGTTGATCTAATCATTCATAAAAGAACGTCCAATCTATTAAATAGAACTTAACTTTTCAATTTAAATAAAATTTAAAGACTATTAATTAAAACATGAAATTAAACTAGCATTACTAAAGCAATATATATATATATATATATATATATATATATATATATATATATATATATATATATATATATATATATATATATATATATATATATATATATATATATATATATAAAATTTAAACAATATACTTTAATCAAATTACACTTTAAACTAATAAAAAAACTAAAAACTAAATGCTAACTCCACTTACTAAAATATAGCTTAATAATTATAATACTAACAAATAAATTCACTAACATATTTAACATTTAACTAAAACCCAAACTAAATTAACAAACTAACTACTACTCAACTAATCTATCCTAACTAATATCTAAACTAACCCTTAACATTCTAACATAATAATAAAACATCTAATAAAACTTAATTAAAATAATTAAAACCAACTAACAAAACTTAATACTAAAACAATTTAAATCTAATTAAACACTAAAACTAACATCAATTTAATCTACCCTATCCTAAACTCCCTACACGTCCTACTGCCTAGGCCTAGACCCCCCCCCCCCCTGCGCACGCGCTGCCCGAGGTCTGCACCTGGTAGGTCGGGCCTCCCTTTATCCCGCGTGGGCGGCGACTGGACAGTCCAGAGGGGACGCGTGAGGTGGCGTCCAGTGTAAGGGAAACGACTAGGACCCCAAGCCCACGCATTAAAGACCCTCCCAAGTTGGTTGAGCGCTCAGCCCAAACAGGAGAGGAGGATGGGACGCGTGCTGGCAAGAGGAAAAATTTTCAAAATCAAAGTGCATAAGCCTTACCACCTTTCAAACCAAATGATGCGCAAAACAAGGAAAATGGGATTTGGGGATGGGAGGTGGAGACAAGTGACGTCACCCTCCCATCCAGACTTCTTTGAAAAGCCATATTTTGTTACAAAACTTTTTTTTTTTTTAATAGGCCTTCCAAATCTGATGCCCAAGGAAGGTGGTTAGAGAATTTAAGAGGTAAAGTTTTATAGGTGAAAATAAGATATTTATTATATTAGTTTAAAACTATATTTACACCATTTCTAAATATCATTATTATTCTAATGTAATTTTACAAGCTTTAACATATGTTTTAAAAGAGGATATTTACAAGAATATTCTCTGTTCCAAAACTTTTAAATTTTAAGCCCATACAAAAGGCAGAGAGTTTTCTTACTCTCTTGGGCCATTTTTTTTTTTTTGAAAAATTTCTAAGTATAGGATTACAAACAATGCATGAATATATATTTTTTTTTTTCTATAAAATTGGAATTGAATTAAAACATTGATTTAACCATTTACTCAATAATGCAAGTTTGATTTATATCCAATAATCATAAAACCATTTTTTACATAAATGAACATAAATTTCCATTTCCGACATCTATGAACAACTTGATATAATGCCAAACTGAACATCATCAATTCCATCCAAATTGTAAAATTCATCCATCTAAAATTAAATTTCACAATTACATCACATGACAAACAATTATACCCAACACCAATTTTATTGGCCAACTTGATTCAAAGGCTCAGCCGGGAAAGAATCAGGAAGAAAATCCGGCTTCATTGCCATTTACAATAAGGTTTAAAATATAATTTCATAGGATATCAATCCCAATTTTAACAATTTTATCCAATTTTCTTCATGATCATAATCAAGGAGTTTGTAATGTTTTCTGAATCCCATTTCAAGAACCATGGAGGAAACCAATAACTGATCGGGTGACAACCAAGCAGAACCAAAAAAAAATTAAACATGCATAACCATACATGGTTTAGACAATAGGATTCACAATGAATCAAGACTAGGGAGAGGTGGATTCTTCCAACTGGAGAAGTCAAACACAACACCAATTCAGATGCCCAATCGGGGCCAATAACCAAGAACTTTCGTTCTTCCATTTAAACTTGCCATACTCATACCAGGTTTGTGCTGACAGGTAGGGGCCCATAACACCCTACCCTTTATCCCTCTTCTCATCCTGAGAAGAGACTCTACACAGGTTGGAGTCCAACTAAACAGACCTCTCCCAAAATTGGTCACTTCTGCCCTCTCCTAAGGTGAGTAATACCAAAACACCCATGCAAGGAAACTCAAAATTGCAAACATAAACAAGAAAGGAAAACAACCAAAATAACATGGTTTACAAATCTTCCCAACATACCCACAACCATACAACAGTGAAACAATAACAACATAACAAGAACATGAAACAAAACATAAAAACTGAATAAGGGAGATGGGAGTTTCCTACCTTCACAAAGAGGTAATGGCAATGAACCAGTTTGAGTAGAGTATCCCTTTCCTTCCTTCAATGTTCAAGAATTCCTCTCTAAATGTAGATATTGGGTAACAAAACAACTAGTCCAAGGAAGGCCTCTAAATAAGCCTCCAACTCAACCACCCAAAAGGAGCAATAACTACACCCACCCACCTACAAATCTAAAAGCTCCTAACTCAACCCACACCATGGTTAAACCCTAAAAGGAGGTGGGGTAAGACAACTCATGACAACCACTTGCAATTTTCGCACAAAGGCAAAAAGGGGACTTTTGAGTGACCTCAAAAGTCAAAAAAAGGGGCTTAGGGGTTGGAAAAGACCCCTAACCCATACCCATACCCTTTGGTTAGAATAATAACATGTTTTAAAGCCTTGGGGAAGAGGTTTAGAGTCAAATGAAATCTAGGAATAAAATAGGTCCATCTAACTACTCTATCTTGCAAACAAGCACTAATCCGGATTGAGGAATGACTAACCTTGATTAAGAACCTAATAGAGAAACTGACACTAACTTAAACCAACTTGAATCCAAAGGTTAAACAATTAACCTAACTAGCATACTAAAGCACATAAACATTTTACGAGTGTCAAGCGACACTGCAAGAACATAATTACGAACATTATCATTCACTAAACACAGAAAGATACATACATACATCACACAATACAAATACGTGATTTACGAACAACAGGGTTTCCAAATTTAGCACATGGAGATCAGTTATGTTCCTCCGTAAGGTTTCTCGGCTAAATATCTGCACACTCATTGCACACATCAGTAGTCCCGTAAAATCACATGTACATAAATGTATACGTATTCAGAATTCACATAAATTAAAACATACATCAATAAGAGTTTCTTCATCCTACAAAATTCTTAACCGTTTAAAATATCTTAAATCAAAATCTCAATCCTACATTTACTGATTTCATCAACATACATATACATGAACATTAAATGACAATCATCAAATATATCTAAAAATAACATCACACAACATGAAATAATAAAATATGTTCTAAGCATCAGATAATGTCTCAACATCTTGAGTCGTGAATAACAAAATAAGGGTAATGTATCACTTATGTTATGATGGGTCGGGGCGAGGCCTCACAATACACTTGACTATTAAGCTCTTGTAAATAAAATTAATACTTTGATTCTACCCATAGTGAATGTGGGATAAACCTTGTGTATATTGTGTCATGTATATCATATCCCCTACTCAAAAATGTTGCTCCACTCATCCCTAACCTTCAAAATAGGTACCCACATATGATCAAAGCTCAGCAAATCATTAGAAAGGCAGTCATTATCTTTTAAAAATGTTGAGCCCAAATTTGTAGACATTCATGCATATGAAAGGTAGTACCAATGTACTTGATCGAGCACCCCTATATAATGAAACACTGCTCATATTATGGTCAATCTATACCAATTGGGCTTACTTTCATCCTTATTGATAGAAAATTGGACGCACACCTGGGCATCTCCAACCATATTACAATGTATGCCATGAAAAATTATTAATTTAAAATTTTATCTTATATGTGTAACACCTTGCTCAGGACCCCAAAAGAAATAAACCTAATATTTACAAAGTTCACTATACTATTTGTTTTTAAAAGTTTAAACATGAAAGTAACAATTTGGAATCAATATACACGTGCGCAACACTCACACATATGCAATTACAATACTAATTGCATTCCTCAAGGGTTCCTTCACATTGAGTCATGTTTAAAAAGATCTATTAATAAGTTTAAGTCTCAAATATAATGTGCATAATCATAAAATAACAAAAGAAATATATAATCCCATACACACATCATAAGAATATCTAATATGATAAAGTCCATCCAGATAACATTATCCACTACACATATCACAGGATATGCAATAATAAATACAAGTACATCAAAATAATATGCAACATCTTGTAGGATCTCAGATACAAGATACATAATACACATGGATACAACATGTAAATATAAATATCTCGTATAAAAATAAGAATGATAATGATACAACTACATCTGTGAGCATCCAACATCTACCAAACTAAGGGGGGTCCAAATTGTAAGAAGTCACTTCCTCCCAACCTCTTGGTCACCTAATTAGGCTCCCACTCCCACCTTGTAGGGATGATATTATACAATCCACATATGGATATCAAATCATAAAATCAATCATAGGTAAGGAATCATGATAGACAAATCTACGTCAAGGGTACACAAACTATTGATAAAGAAAGATAACTAAAATCAAACAAACACTCAACCAATTCCAACATCTCATACCAATGTCAACAATGGATATCAAGTACAAATTAATTACCGAAAACCAAAAAGATAAAACACTAAAAGACTATCCATTTCCAAACCAAGTGCCAACTTTCAAAAGCACAATAACTAATAGATAACAATTGTCATCAAGGAGAGTAAATACCCAATCAAAACTCCAACGATAAATACACCACCAACGAATAACTGAAAATCATCAATAAAAGTCAATTGTCAATAATAAATGACATCCAATCAATATGTAACAACTCACAATAAATACATCAATAAGTACACCACCAGAGGCAAATATAAAAACCACGAAGGAAACTCAAGCTACATACTAGGGAGTGTCATCACATGATCAAACTACTTTAGTTACCTCAAACTAGTATCACACTAGACTTAAAGCCCTCAAGCATTGAGTTACCCTGGACTGGTCACTGTAGACCCGAGAACCTCAATGTGACACGTGCAAAACTAGAATACACTCTCATGAAAACGGAAAAACTAGTCATACCTTTCACTGGGTATCATCCCATTCCCATCCTTAGCCTATATGAGAACTCAAGGTATGGACGAGGCAATGTCTCTAACACATCTTTTTAATGTGAATCTAAAGATTTTAATTACTATGTATCACTTATTACACAACTTACAATGAGTTTCTCTAGAAGACTATCCATTTCCAAACCAAGTGCCAACTTTCAAAAGCACAATAACTAATAGATAACAATTTTCATCAAGGAGAGTAAATCCCCAATCAAAACTCAAACAATAAATTCACCACCAACGAATAACTGAAAATCATCAATAAAAGTCAATTGTCAATAATAAATGACATCCAATCAATATTTAACAACTCACAATAAATACACCTTGGTTGCTTTCGTGAATCATTCCTTGGATGCTCCTGCGGATTCTATGGTTGAGGATGGCGATCATTCCGAGCCAGTGGTTGAGGATTTGGTCTCTTCCCCTATTTTGGATGATCCTCCTAGGGGCCAGACGTCGTTTGATTCTCACAGGGAGTTTGTTGCGGCTTCTGCGTCCCCTCGGTTCCACGAGTCTTTGTCCTTTGAGGCTTGGGTGGCTAAGGCAGCGAAGATTGAGGACGGTTGGATTGCAGTTAAAAGGAAGAAGGCTAAGCCTTCTACTCCCCCTTTAGATATGACCCTTCAGCCACGTAAGGGAAACTTCAAATCAAAAGGAAAAACTTATGTTCCCTTATGCTGACTGGTTTTTCTGTGTTGGTGAACTAGTTGTGTTATTGGTTTGTTGGATACTGGTTTGGGAGGCTTTTCAAGTTGCTTTGCTCCAGTTTGTTGTCTTTCCAAGTTCCAGTGTTTTTAAGGTTATTTTTTCGGGTCACATATGTTGGTCTCAGGTCCCTCTAAAACCTGGTTTAGTTGTTTAGCTAGTTTCAAGTCCTTTTAAAACTTGGTTGTGCTTAATGGTTTATCTTTCTTTTTGATGTAAAGGGTTTCGGGGCCCCTTCAAAACCTGCTTTTACCTTAATCTAAAACGCACAATAAATACACCAATAAGTACACCACCAGAGGCAAATATAAAAACCACGAAAGAAACTCAAGCTACATACTAGGGAGTTTCATCATGTGGTCAAACTACTTGAGTTACCTCAAACTGGTATCACACTAGACCCTGGGCCCTCAAGCATTCAGTTACCCTAGACTGGTCACTCTAGACCCCAAAACCTCAATGTGACACATGTAAAACTAGAATACCCTCTCATGAAAATGGAAAAACTAGTCATACCTTTCACTAGGTATCATCCCATTCCCATCCTTAGCCTATATGAGAACTCAAGTTATGGACGAGGTAATGTCTCTAACACATCTTTTTAATGTGAATCTAAAGATTTTAATTACTATGTTATCACTTATTACACAACTTACAATGACTTACCCTGGAAGCCACTTTCAGCCCCAACCCCCATTGCAAGCCACTCCCATAAGATAAACCTAGACTACCTTCTCAAAAATCACAAATCAAAATTGTGTTCCATAATAGGAAACCCGTAATGCAATGGTTCTCAAGACTCAAGTCATCATAAAAGCTCATCAAAATTAATCTCATAAACATAAATCTCAATTTGAATCATAAAATACATCATGGCATCCAATCAAATAATCATCATGACATCATTATATTGTACTATTTTATTTTGTTATGTAATGTTGCACCTAGGAGCACCTAGATGGGTGTGCAACATATAAAGATTCTCATGGGATATACTTGATGAGTTGTATTGTAACATTGTGATAATAATTGATGTAATTATTTAATAATGAGAAAAATATTTAAATGTTCAATATTAAATGCAGGGTCAATGGGTTAGGTATCACATGTTTTATGTAATATCACTTGGTAGTTTTGCAGGACTGGCTATTATATAAGCAACCACAAGGGTAGTTGTTAGAGACAAGATAAAAGGCAAAAGACAAAAGGATAGTCGAGCAAGACAAGGCTTGACAAGTTAGCCAAGAGAATATTTGTGAAGGTTGGAAGCATGGCATGGGATGTGTGGATTCATTCTTGTTCACATGGATTTCTTGGATGTGGCTATATCTTTGAAACCTTCAATGGTTGTATTGCCATGGTGATAGATTGTTTTAGAGACTGGGTTTTTACCCTCAATGAGGGTTTCCCAGAGTATATCTTGTGTCACATTTGTGTGGGTATGTTGTATATTCTCTTGCATGTGGATTTTAATTACATATTTGTTTTAGATCTATTATGGGTTATGTGGAAACGGTTATATTTTTGTTGCAAGTTTCCTTACAATTTAGCAATAAAGTAAGAATATACCTGTTTGCATAAATTGTTAGGCTAATATACTTATTTAAATAAATAATTATTTAAAGGTCAAATCTCTTTGTGCATATAAAATACCATACAATATTATCATGTTATTAATTTAAATAATCTTAAATCATAAATGACTTAATTAAAAATATAAATGTATATTATTAGATTAAATATTGATATCAATTTAATTTCTAAAATATTAATATGACTTCTATTTAAGTATAATATTAATATTTAATTTTCATTTAGTTCATAATGCAACTAGAGATAACTCAAACTTGAAATTATAATTTTAAATAAATTATTTATAATTTCTCTCATTGTATTAAATATTCATAACTGGATGATTATATAGTGAACCCCACTATAACTTCTCTTAAAATATAACTAAATCAAAATTATATGCTTATTCAACTCCATTTGTATTAATAAATATATAATAAGTAATATCCAACTAAGAGCTTTAAAAAGCACTCATATTATTATTCCACTTATAATAAAATAAGTTGTATTTATTTATTTAAATAAATAATAATTTTTCAAATATTTATTTTTTATTTCTGAAATTAATAATTAATAATAGTAAAATTAATTTGAAAATTAAATTGTCTTTTCACAAAATAAAAAAAATGCATGTAATTATTGTTTTCACATGCCTTTGATCTTCTAAAACATGCAAGCATAATATACTTCACTCTCTATCTTGAATGTATTTATTTTCTTTTAATTTTCTACCATTGAAGTTCTCACATTAAAAAGGGTTTTGAGATTGATATAAAAATTATAATTTTCTAACTTTTCTAAATTTCAATGTGAATTTTCTACTGTTGCTCATATCTAGATTTTCCAATGCAAATTTCAGCACATGATTCTAATGTTTACTTAGATCACAAAGCTTCCCAAATAAAACATGTTTCAAATTCTATTTCTAAATTGCAAACCAAAATTATTCTCAAGATTTTATTCCATTAATTTCAAAAAATAAATTTCAGCAATGTAGTAGACATGAAGTAGACAAGTTTTCCAAAATAATTTCTATGAATAGATTCTCAAACCTTACCTCAATCTGGCAGCTGAAATTCTGGGGAATCTGGAGAATGCATGCAAATCCAAACTATCTCAAAATTTCAACAATTATTCTTCTCCAATTCCAAATTTTCTATCTCAAAACCTATGTCAGAAAATGTAATACAAACCTTCTAATGAAGCGTCATAACCCTAATGAGGGTTTCAATTCCTCAATTTTCTAAAAGTCATTTTCTTTATTAAGAAATAAGTATTTTAATTGTTTAATTCTTTCAAGCGCACTTCTTAAAGTCCTTTTTAATTAGAATGTTCTTTTATTTTATTTTCTCCACTTAATTATTTATGCAAAACACTTTTACAAGAATAATTTACTGCTTTAATTAATAATAATAACCAAATCCCATTATTTAAATGCATCTCTAATTTAATCATTATTAATTAAATAATTACAACAGATCTAATATTAAAGCTTTAGTATTTTTATTTTTTTATCCAATTTCTCGAAGTGTACTTTTCAATTAAATATTTTAAACTAAAGCACATATTTAATTTAATTTGTAACTAAATAAATATTCTCATATTATAATATTTTATTTTTAATCAAGTAATATTTAATAATTCTCAATATTATATGATTAATCCAAATATTATAATTAAATCATTTACCAAAAACATCACATAGCCAAATCCACATAAAAGAAACATAAAGCAAGACCGACTGAAACCAAAATCAAACAACACATGCAAAGATAAACTCACGGGTTTAAAGAGGGTAGGCATTCAAAAACATGTATGTTGAAGTTGATGAAAGATCAACCCTACAGCTCCCAAGAATCACCTTCATGCAAACACCTATTATAGAAGAGAGTAGCAAAAAGCTATGGATGTAGAAATTGTCAGACCCATAGACGATCCTCTTTCTCGAGACAAGTAATTAGGTTATAGTTGGGATTGGACCTAATCATTATCTCCCCATTCTTACGCTTGAGTTATTGTGATAGTACATGCGCATCCTGGCAATTCAGTGAAGTCAATGCACAGTACCTACAAACATGTATAAAAAATGAGTATGTGCATGTGCATAAATATCTTAGCTAAATAGACAATGGTGGGGAGTGGTGCATCGTATAGATCTTGACTAGCAAGTCACTACGACTCACTCTCTCAACCACATCAAGCATGTCAAATAGAAATATAAAATAGACATACACACCATACACATGCAACTATGGGGTAAGTGTTGTAGTAAAACATCATATTCTAATATGAACATCTCGTCAACATGAGGATACAATAAATATCGATTGAAGACATGTCATATGACATCATCATGAAGGTAATTTTATTAACTAAGAGCAATAAAAGTATCATAAATTCAAGTATGCAATCATTACTAACTGAAATAAATCAATTACTCTACATATCCAAATCTTGCATTTCAAAGATTCCTAAGAGTTGACACGTTCATAAAAGGCCTAATAGGACTTTAAAAATGAAATCTACAATGATAGAATAGGAGTATTACAATGTGCCCGTACTAAAAGATCACCATTTCCCATCTACAAAGATAACCCATGCATTGATTTAAAATAATGTCCAAAGAAATAAAAACAATGCTAGAACTAATCTGCAAGCTAATAAAAATAGTGATCACTCCATGCTTAAAATGAAAACTCCATTGGTTTGGCACCATGATAAAATAGAGCCTCCAAAATTGATGTTTCTCTCTGTAACCTTTAACCTGCTTGTTCGGCCTCCTTCGCTCACATTGTCCTACACTCCATATTCAAACCAATGCCCCCCAATTTGGTCTCCTTGCAATCTTCGTCCACTCCACAACTTGTATAAACTTGGGCGTTGATGCAGGAGCATCCAATGGTGTAAGGGCAATCTTGTATCACCCAAAAAAATATTCTTAAAGATAGTTTCTATTTAATGTGTTTTCATTTCTAGATACCCATTTGGGTCAAATAAAGGTTCCAACTCTCACAGTTCCACTATTATTCTTTTGGGTTAAAGTTTTTAAGAACCTTAAGCACCTTGGGATATGTGTAAATGCAGAAAATGAGTTATTTTGTAATTGAGCCAAAATTATGATGAGTTAGAGGGTGTAAGTTGGAGGGATGATTCGGGGCACTAATTGAATCCTAAGAGCCCTTCAAAGTCAAATTTGGGGCACTAAATGGCCTCGTACGGGGCCGAAAATGGGGGAGGAGCAAAGCTCATCCATAGGGTTGTAGAGCGCTTTGAGAGCTTTCCAGAAATGTAAACGGTTCATCAATCATAGTCACGCTTCAAAAGTCATGCCTCCCGAAAGTTGGACTACCATTTCTAGATTCTTCTAATTTTACACGAACTTCTAACATGATTTCTAGAACCTTATGTTTTGGTGGTGGATGCCAACTGGCATATTCTAGAATGTATTCCTAACCCTAAATCATTTGGGGCTTATTTAAGAACACTTCTGGCACTGTAAAGGTAGCTCTAGGTGTAGTTTGAGAGAAGGTATTGTGTGGAGGATTTCTTTCTCTAGAATCATACTATTGTAAGTCCATAGGGCATTTTTCATTGATAATAGTATTTCCCTTTTCCTATGTGTTCATTCTGGTCTTTGGTTGTGTCCCCATCAAGTGCCTACATTTCTTGACTCGAAGCAACAAAGTCAACCCATTTATAATAGAAAATAACACCTTGCCTTTTGTGCAAATGTGGGTAATCATATACTTGTGATTTGTAATGCCCCTCCTATCAACAACACACTCCAAAAAAAGAATGGTGCCCTCGTAAATAGACCCACACACAAGGCACCAGCATGGAAGTCACATTGGCCTTCCTTACTGTTGTGATTGTACCTACTCCTTCTTAGTTATACTATCTTCCATTTGATATAAAATTAAAATGCCCTACAATATAAACGTCATTCTCTCCATGCAATGCATTGATACTATAATAAAACATTATCATTGTATGGAAGTTTTAACAATACCCTTCTTGTTATATTCAATACCCTCCTCCTCGACCATATCTTTTTTATCAAAATGATTTAAACAATAAAAGTGAGGGTCACATGAAAAAAGCAGAATCTTCATTGAAGAAAGTTGGGCCCCAGATGGACCTGGCTAAAAGAAAATTCAAATTGGGTTGACTTGCCTACATAATATCTTCTTGTCAACCATTTTGATACACCCATTGACATTCGATGATCATTTGACCATTCAAAACCTTGATCCACTCTACAAAGTGCTATAATAAGGTAAATTTCCCTCTTTAGCAACCTTAAAAATTAACACTAACATATTCCTAAATACTAGCACTTGATATTCATGTTCTCTGGTCCATAACCCCACATCCTGCAAATTTTTACCTTATGATGTCATTTTGGTCAAAAGATATTAATCATTAAACTTACTCATTTCACTGTGTCTTGTAAGTGATCATCTCTGAAAATAATAAACTACACTTCATTTGGACTTGATAAAAACACCAAACATGATCCTAAGGGTATGACACTCAACACGTCGATATATGAAGACACAAACATTGCAAATCAACCACCTAACCATCATGAAAATGTACTGGTTACAAATTACAACATCATAAAAGTACCCACCCACAAAAACAATAGACGTATCCAAAGAAACTCAATAAATTGCTTTTAAAATTAGCTTCAAAAACCTTTCAAATAATCACTCTAATATCTTAATATTCAATGTTAAATACCTATAACATGGAGAATACAAGGGTACATTTTGGCCTTATGAAAAATAACCAGGCAAATTTTGCAAGTTCGTGATGTTGACCTCCTAAGTTTGCAAAAGCTTGACAATCTGATAAATAGAGATAATTCCAAATGGAATGGAATTGCAAAAGTAGGCAAATAGATTTGTGAAAACTTGCAAATTCGCATAAGGCTAGTATATTATGCCTAGAATGTAGGACTATCATTAGTTTAGGCTCATTAACTCAAAAATTCCAAAACATAGCATCAGAAATAGGGCTTCTCATAATTCTACAAGTCTGAATAGAACTCAAACATTATAAATTGTATTTGGGATCATTATGAAATAGATCAAACAAACTCGCCAAGGGCTGAGAATTGGAACATAGAAGTTTACTAACCTTTAAAACATGGTGGTGAATGAAATTCCTCATTTGGATCAAATGGGTCAAAGTTATTCAAAGTCAAATAGGGCATGTCATAATAGTTTGACACCTGTGCCAAAATTGCAAAAATGCAACTACCTCAAAGTAGCATCTAACGAAATGACCCAAAATTGTAGACTAATGACCAGGACGTCTTATATAGGTTGCATATTAGTTGTGGGACACATGAAACATATGATAGGCCTCAAAACATCAATCGAGAAAATAGGCACAAAGAGCTCTTATACGGGTACTTTTACAAAATTTCAAACATAGTGCTCCAAAATTCTTGCTAATTTTGAAAGTACCAACAAGTAGACCATGGAAAAAAAATAAAGTCGAGAACAATGCAGTATCTAGGAGAGGCTATACAAATTATTTTCTTCTTTTACTTTTGTTAAAGCCACTATATTTAGTGTTTACTTTTATTTGCAGTCCGCTTTGTCCAAGGAGTCTATCTAATTTCTCCATTCCCTTTTCTACGGCTTCTCTTTGATAGGATTGTGAAAAGAGATTTGAACATTCTATTTGGCCTTAAGGTGGATGAGGATAGAGGAATTAGATCTTTAATAGAATATGACCTCAGCATTACTTTTTATTTGAGTTTATGAGAACAAATAAATCAAATATTTCGCTAATTGAAATTTATAAATATACCACCAAGACAAAGATTATAACGTATCATTTGTTTATATTCAATTTTGAAAATATTTAAATAAGTTACTACCATATTGCTATAATATTATGTTTAACTTTCATGACTTTTATGTTTACAACTACCCACTTTCAACAATTATAATGATTTGCTTCTACATGCTAGGAGGAATAGATTTGCAAATCTAGAAAATTGGTGATAGGTTTTTGAGGATATACAAATAATTTTCAGTTTCAAAACATGCATTTATAAATGTGTTGAATCCATCTTAACATATAACCAAACACATCATGTATGATGGTTCAATGGAACAAAGGAATTATTTTGGTTTTGCTTATTCATTTCCTAGTGGAAAAAAATGTATTGTCCCCTTTTTAAATTTCCTTGGATCTCTTATGTATGATGATCCTTAAATCAAAAATTATATCATAATTTATCATATGTATGATGATCCTTAAATCAAAATTATATCATAATTAATCATATGTATGATGATCCTTAAATCAATAATTATATCATAATTAATTATATGTATGAATTTAACAAATAGAGCTCAATAATTTATTAAATAATGTACACTTAGTTCTTATAATATATTTTAGAAAATGTATAATTTTTCCTCTTATTTCTTGTATTAATCTTACCCTGATATGCAATGTTTTATGTTCAATAAAATATGAATGAAAACATCTCTAAAGTCTTCTTAAATAAGGGCTTTCCTCCACTAACTGATACATTGTATAGATGCAATAGACACCTAACATGGTCAATATCTTTCACAAGATACTTTTGATTAGTGGATCATTTTGTGAGTACCATGCCCACTAGGGTTTTCCCTTCACCAAGTTTTCCCTAATTAACAAATAATGGTGTTATGAGTTGCATGGTGCTATTGTTATGTTTACTCTTCGGTTTGATCACATATGCAAGTCTAAAGATATCCATAGTTGGGAGAACGTTTGTGGAACATTGATTCATGCCGTCGCCCCGCCCCCCACCCCCCTCCCCCCAACCCCCACTCCTCTGTATTCCCTATTTGTAATAGTTTGATCCTTGACTTTTGAGATTGAAACTTGATTGATATTCAACAAGGGAAAACGATGTTAAAATTATCCAAGCCAAAAGAATGTCACCTTCTCACTGATTAATCTTTCTTACATATATTCTTTCATTAATAACTCAAAGATGCAAACATATCTCCAAAAAGAGTATCATTCTAAGAACCCTTAAATTTTAGCAAAACTTCATAAGTAATAAGAATCTAAGCATACATATTATGAAGGAACACAAATTACATTTTACAAGAAATGTTAGTGCAATAAAACTAGCAAGACTTATTTTCTTATTCCTACCTTCAAGGAAAGTTTTTTTTCAACTTGTTTTATCCTTGATTTATGGATAAACTTGCACTTGCTTGGTTTGTAAACTAACTGAGAAATATTTCTATTTTTTCATTTTTATTCTAGTTTTTCATCCACTTTTTTCTTTGAGGAAGTTTATATATTGTAATTCTAATCATATGTAAATTAATAAGAATATTTTATTGTTCTTATTTTTGTTCGAATATTTCCTCTTTTACTGCATGTTTGTTCTTTCTTTTCTAGATAGATCTAATGTTTGAAAGTTAGCTAAAATTCTACATGCTAACAGAGCACAAAATTTTACAATAAACTATATATAGATTAGTTTAATTGAATAACATAATCCATGACTCGAAAAATGAGGCCTTCTTAATTAAGTCGTAAAGAACAAACTTTTAATCCCGAATTAAAATATGAGTACTGTATGGGATGCACATTTCATACTGGAAGATACATTTAGAAGTAATGTAAATAATCACTAACCGAAATAGACACTGTTGGAATTCTTTAGAATAACTGATAATTGGGGTGAATCAATTATCCAAGGTCCAGATGTACAATTAAAACTTTTCACATCCTAGTGAACCATAAAATATTTATCATTATGCATACATCCATAAGATTATGAAATGACTTAAAACTTGTAGGTTACTGTGAAATCAATTTACAAAAATGTAAACATGAAATATAACAGATTCAATCAACACATTTGACACAATGATTTACATGGAAACCTAATTTGGGAAAAACCACGAGTAACATGTTACTCTTTTTCACTCTTTTGAAGTGATGCCCTGTGAAAGGCCAACCCTATTAAAGGTTACAATGCACACTATTAAATGTGACCTGGTTAAAGGATTTCTATCACCTTGTTAGGAGTAAGCCTTGTTGGAGGACTTTAGACCATTCACTTGAAATGTCACCTAGTTAAAGGATTTACAAATGACTATTAGGTCAACCTTAATCCAAAGGATTTACCCTAGACTAATTACAATTATTAGAAAGTAACAATAAGGCTTGATCTAATATCAACTTACAGCTCCATTTGCAGATTATAGATCTCTATTTCAGTCCTCTATTTTGCTTGCCTTTCACACACTTCAGCTCTGATAGCTTGTTCACCCTTCAAGCAACCATACCCTTAAGCCTTCTTGCTTAACATGCCAATGCAAACTCTTCACTTAGGTCACTGAATGAAGAAATAACCTAGACTTATTGTCTTCCTTGGGTTCTCATACATGATAACCGTTGCTTATGACCAACCATCCCTATAAATAAAGAATTAAGATATTTTGTCATTCATTCTCCATTGTCCAATCTAGGGTTAGGACAGATTAGGTAGGTTTCAATGAATCTACCCCTTATTTCATTTCATTCCTTTCTAGAAACTTCTCCTTCAATCCTCTTTGAATTCGCCTCAAAATGGTTTACCATGGATTCTATGCCAGCAACTCATCAATTTTATCATCCAATGGTTCACACAATCCAAGAAAACAAACTTGTCAGCTCAGATCTATCAAATTCATGATCTTTCAAATAATGCTAACACTCGACATTAACTTGCTTCTGATGCTCGACATCCTCTATAAAATCACTCGACACGAACTAAAGTTTACTAGTGCTTAGCATCAACTAAACTGTTCTTGACATCAACTGTTTTACTCGACATACACTAAAATAAACTTTTACTCGGCTCCAACTAATTTTCTACTCGGCTTGCACCGACTTTGCTCGGCACCTACTATCCACTCGGTCAAGCTTTGCAAACAAACTTTGTTATACTTGTTCTTCTAAACTAGTGTAACCAACCTTTGCAACCTTAAGTAGATCATCAATGCATTATGTTACCACTACCTTAGTTGATTCTTGTACTCCTTTTCATATCATAACTCAACCTTTCCTCTAGGTGCTATTGTTACATATTTTCAATCATATAAGTGATAATACTTGAATAATGTAAGCAATTGTCGTACCAGCAAATAGCAAGTTTGGCATCAATGACAAAACAATGATTGAAACACATTTGTCATACTTGTATCAATCTATTTTCAACCATCTCCCTTTTCAACAAACACGTCAAAAATAGGCTTGTTGCAAGCAAACTTTAACCAATAAAATAGGGGTATGTCATGATTATGTTTGTGAAATTTTACATAATGTTGCTTTGTGAGTGTGTAACTAAATATTTATTTGAATTTCTTTCTTAATAAAAAATGGTAATTGCAGTTTATTACAATATTTCAAATTTTTTCCTCAACCCAAATTTCTACATTTCGAACAATCAATGAAATACCTAAAGCATCGACCAATCTTTAGTGTCTAAAAATTGTTTATATATTTCTTTTTAAAACTCCCATTTTAATGTATGTAAACTATTTTTTTCTAAAAACACATGTATTTTGATTCAGTGCCAACAATTTATTTCTCTGATATTGTTTAACACTACCAATATAGACTCAAATAATTACAATATTAAAGAAGCCTTTGATTTCTAATTTGATTCTACCTTATGTTATTTATAACATTTTGTGGACCCTCAATGCAATCTTAATATTGTCAATTAGTGCAAAACTCTTACTCATTTACTAGGCAGGGTTGGTTGGTCAATAATGCAACTGGGCTACTCTATATAGATTGATTTATGTAAAGAAGAAGTGTATACATTCAGTTATTACCAAGAAGTAGTGACTACCAAGAAAAGTAATAGTCATCGAGTATTTCAGTGGTTGTCAAGTTATCTAGAAGGAAACACATGAGCCAAGTGATATAGAACCAAAAAATATAGTTGAAGAGGAGTACAGTATGCATCAAGTGACAACATGAAGAATAAGCATGACCAAGCATCGGTAGGTGTATGTGTCGAGTAGTACAGTTTTTGTATATATGTTTGGAATGACACAAAATCTTATGTAGGCCATTTTGGGCAAGCTTGAAATGTGTTTTTATGATCGAATAGTTAATCAATGAGGTAATTATGCCTGTAACTATGCATCATTAATCCTTATGTAATGAGATCAACCAATCAAGAAATTGGAAGGACTAAGCGGAAAAAAGGATGAATTGTAATGTCCCCTTTTGGGACATTAGAACTATTAAAGGACACATTTATAAGATATTAAAATTGACTATGAAAGCGCAGACTCTTATTATAAAAGGTCAATTCAATATTCAAAGTAGGCTAAAGATGATGAGGAGAGATAAAATGAAAAGCCAGGAAGGAAGTCAAAGAGTCACACTTGTGGGAATAAAAGAAGAGACTCTTTCATTTGGGATGCTTAGTTTATGATTAAAATTTCATCTTTCTCTCTTCTGAGAGTAAATCAGAAAGCTTCAACTTTCAGCCAACGTGAGGACGTAGCGCCTTGTGCCAGCAAACAATGGGAGCAAACCCATTGTCCATGGAGATGTCATTTCAGGCGTCTCGTGTGCGCTCACGGTTCTTCTCTTATTATTCCACTTTGACTATAAAACTGTGTTTAAGATTGGATTCTAAATGTTAGTTATTGTATTGTTGTTGTATAATGCAATAACGTATTTTTGAGGAATTTTATGAGAGTTTTACTAGTTTAAAACTGTTGGTTGTAAAGCATTTTCATATGTCTGAATCCTAACTATTATTATGAAAGAACGAGTTAATATATATTGGAGTTTCTATAGGTTTCTATTATTTTTTGTAATACATTTACATACTTTTAAGGTTTGGATATATTTTGAAAAAAGAAATCGAATAAATATCTGGTTTGTGATATTTTAGTGGTATCAGAACTGGTTTTCCTGCCAACCTATGAGATTATATCAAGGACATATGTATAAAGTTCACTATCAAAATTATCAATGTTTTTGCATTCAGAATATTGGTAAGAAATAGAGGTTATTTTATTCAATATCAGGGCACAAGAAGGTAGAGCGTATAATCGGAGGTTGGTTGAAATCTGCGGAGGTGCAACAACAACTATTTTGGTGATGTTCATTGTTTAGGGAAGGAATACATTAATGCCTACGATGAGTATCTAGAGTGAGCATGGGTTTAGAAATATGTGGTCCCTCTAGCGATGAAAAGAAGAGTTGCGTTGCACAAGCAAAACATATATTTCCATCAAAGGAAGTCACAAAGATCGTTCTTTCCATTTACACCAAAGAAAATTCATTCAAGAGCGAGAGCTATCACTTATGACAATAATATGTTCATATTGGTCAATTGTCGGCATCATACTATAGAATTGCAAAGGCCGAAAGAGTGGGAACTCTAATCATCCCTCTGGAAAACAAAAGTGACTTCAACTATAGAGGAGTCGGGGAAAGTTGGAGAAGCTTTTTAGTATTTATCAAGTTTTGCTTCAATACTGAACTATAATCACGAACTGGCAAGCAAATAAATAAATGAGCTTAATCTTGAATTCCATATTTACTACCGTTTCAAGGCATTTGAAGTTTAAGAACTTCAAGTTTATTATTAGTGGCTTTGAACATTATAAAAACTGAAGCCTACAGTCATAACCATCTTTACGTTGAATGGAGTGACAACATTGTATAGCGGTTTTTGGTGGCAGGAGGAAGACAGGTGTAAGGAGTGGCATTCATAGCACAACAAGGCAAAAGACAAGGAAACTAGTGTGTGGATCACTTGAAGTATGCCTTATTGTGAGATCTGAGGAACTCTCTTATCGTGGTCTCCAATGACAATTATAATTTCACAAAAAGAGAAATATTATATTTGGCTTGTTTCAGACATCAATAAACTTATTACCTTTGGGCCTGACTCTACCATTTTTACAAATTCAATCTTACTGCAAAGGCATTGAAAAAATTGTTATTAGCGGAAGGAGCTTTTGAATGTTGTAGCAGATGCTCATCTAGTGCATGAGATTGGGTGATTGGGACAATAACGTCTTCTTGTCGAGCATCTCTAGAAGTTGGAAGCATAAATTATTTTCATGTGTGAATTTGACTGTAACTTGAAAAGGCTTGAAATGACAATTGTTGACTCCTTCCCTCTTGAGTAGTGGGTTGAGCGATTTTGCTGAAGATGACATCTTTTCTTTGGTCAGTTACCTTGCAATTGGTTGTTGATGTTCAATGTCTTGAGGAAGAAGAAGATACATGTAAGGAGTTAACGGCTATTCGGTGGATGCCTATGACCCTTCATATTCCTAACAATATTGTGCTTAGCTTCAACAACAGTGCAACAACATCTATAATGGTAGAGTATTCTTGTAGGTATCAGGTCACGATTGGATGATATGGGTCTCCTATAGCGAAATCAGAATCATTTCTTAGCACATGTCAATTCTATTCATGGTATAGGTTTAATGTCTCTACAGTTACTCATCGGGAATTTTTATCATGCCTTCATCGAGTGTTTTCTCAGGATTATTCTCTAGTGAATTCATCGGGTGTCAGACTCGACAACACAGACCTTGTTATTCTTTTTTATAAGTCTGGGAAAAATAACATTCAAAGATGTTGTTTCCAATTGTCAATCCCTCAGTTACAAAATCCTTATAACTGGAAAAAGACAAATAACACTTACGATAAGGAAATTACACCGTGTTAATACTACTTGTAGTTACTCGGTTATACTCCTCTTAGTGAGAGCTTATGACTGGTAGAATTCTTTCGCATTCTAGTTGGTTCCTCTTGGAAGACATCCTCAAAATTGTGCACATATCCAAACAATCTATATGTTATCGACGTAAGAAATTGTAGTGACTCTTGATTTGATTAGCATCAGTTGGTATTGGTGTGGAAATTCATAGGTCATCAATGAATGAACAAGGATCTCTAGAGGCATGTTGTCTTGTGATGGCATGAAGGGGCAATGCTAGAAGACAAGCCAACTTTGATAAGTGAAAGCACTACAGGTTAACCGTGAGGACTCTAGTTGGCATGTATACCTGAAGGTTATTATTATTTTGAACACTATTAGACCAGTGAGAACCTATTAGAGATGAATATTCAATTTGCTTAATTTTGAATATATCGCATGACGAGCCTTCATTTTGTTGAATTTTTTTTTTATGATCTTATTCAACTTGTCCATGGTATTGGCTGGAGACATGGGAGGGGAGCTAGAAAATAATTTGCATGGGAGCTGCTAAAAGAGAGCAAGCATAAGCTGCAATTGCCATCTCCTAGGTGGAGAATTGGTATGAACATGTAGTGGTAAGAAATCAGATTGGTGTCTTAATCAGTCCATAGTGATTGGGAGAGAATTGTCAACCATTGAGTACATATTGTAGATTGTTGAACTATAAGTAAAAATGTTGTCGTGAAGCCATTATAAATATTGGAGTCATTAGGAATTGGATTGAGCAGTAGTGACATTGATTTGGGTTTAAGTCCAACACCAACAATGTTAAAATATGATTTGCAAACCAGAGAGAAGTGTACTATGGTGTTTAATGTTGAGTGTTCGGGTTCGAAAGGTATAAAATTTTAGCCACATTAAACCCTTCGTGACAAATGTTTGACAAAATGCATCTAGGGCGAAAGAACAAGACATTGATAAAGTTAAGAAAAGATCCTGGAGAAGTTCTCGTATAGGAAATAAAGATCTTCTAAGCAATAGATAATTTCAATGATTACATTTGGTGTCATAGATGAGCACTTTTGAACATTCGCTTACACAAGCAAGTAGTCTATCTACAAGAAAAATGCAGGGCTGGGATTAAATCATGAAAATAATTATGAAGTGACAACAACAGTTAGCCCAAAATTTGGAACCTGATATAAGAGCAGAAATACTCGATATTTATGGAGACTGTAAAGAACTTCCTACCCAAAATCAGAGTGATCTATCATTCAGTGATTACATGGATTTTCATCTAGAGCAGCAAAATAAGACTGATATGGCAAAAAGAAAGTACTTAGAATTCGTTCATGATCTCCTTGCAAAATACTAGCATAAAAGTGTGTATGAAGAATTTATAATAGACCAAAATCATCAAATAGAGGGTCTTAAAAAAGAACAGTCAACTACAATTGATTTACAGCCTTCTTGCGATCACATAGAAGATGTTACACAAGGTGAAAGTTTCTATGTTGGTGATTTGGAGGTTAGCTTTAACAAGCAAATTGATGAGGTCGTTTGCACACAATGTAATAGTAGATTGGAATCTTTGTATGATAAACTATATATTTCTGATATCCATCACATGAATTTAGAGGAACAACCTAATATGACACTACAAGACAGCCACATGAACGAGACAATAATGAAATACATACTTTTAAAAACTTGTTGATGGTTAGTGAAGACCTAGTTGTGGCGTCTTTGGTACATTATGATAGCATTCATAGGTTGGTTGAGGATCTTTATACGAAGGCTCAAAGGGAAGTGGAAGAAGATTGGCATGTTGCTGATTTGCAGGTGGTCAAAACAACTCTCGAAACGATGAAATCAGATTATTTATATGTGTTGTTCGATAGGGATTATATTCTTAAGGTTGCTGAAATATATGTTGATCAATCAAATCAAGAAAAGAATGAGATTAAGGAGCTCAACAAGGAGCTTAAGTATGCTCGTGTGGCATTGGATGAAACTCAATTTACTCTTCAAGAAGCAAAAAATCAGATCAAGGTCACGAATCACTCTCAAGATCATGAGGGTAAAGTGAGGCAGGAATTTTATCAAGAGGCCATTGATCAACTTGATAGCATTCAGCAAACATATGACTTGGATAGTTTCCCCAAACAATCAAGTATCAAAACTTCAAATCACATTCAGCTTGTAGACAACCTTTTGTTTGAAGTTGTTGCTAATTGGACTTCCGATAATCCCTATTTTGTGATAAACGAGGGAACTCCTTTTGATTGCCATGAAAGGATGATTTTGATTTCAGGATATTGGATCCCGGTGAAGGATTTGAGCAATACAAATCCCCAAAGCCCGAAGAATACCTACATGTAAAAACCTATCACAAAGAAGAAAAAGACAAGAGGAGCCAAAGGTTTTGCTCTGAAAATATGAAAATTGTATTCTCAGAAATGAAAAAGATGTAAGATAATTACAAAAGATCTATCCTTATAGAAAGAGATTGAAACCTGAAAAGGGTAAGCTAAAAGGTAAATGTTATTTAATAATTACTAATTAATTATTAAATGAGAATGCAAAAGGTGCATAAAGTGAAATCTTAAGAAGGAAGAAGATAATTTAATAAATTAAATTAAATTAACATTTTTCTCTAATACCCCCTCTTAAGATGAGCAACAATGCAGAAAGAGCAAGAAAACTACAATGCAATGTAGAAAGCAAACTTAGGTCCCGACAATAAGGCCTAACGAGGTACCCAATCACAATCAAATCTCTATGGAATAGAGAAATAGAGAAAACGTAGTGGGAAAAGCTCTACTCCAAAAAGAGATAGAAAAAGGATGCACCAATGAAACATCTCAAGACAATCTCTCAAGACCATAAGTACAATGAAAGCCTCCATGATAGAAGCTTGAGACTCCATAGCCCAACCAGAATGGCAAAACTCTTGTGTCGATGAGCATACCAATGTGGCTCTAATCTGAAGGAAACAAAGGCAGTGGACAAGGATGATAAAACCCATGTATGTAAGGTACAATTGGAAGTCTTAGATAGTGCTCAAAGGAGAAAGCATGAGAAACCTTAAATGGAATCTCCAATGGAGGTGAGATAACAAGTGTGTTGAATCTGTCATCTGAGAGGAGATGTGTGTCCTTTGGTATATCCTTAACAACTACAGTAGATGGCTCGATGATTGGAGCTACAATAGTAGGCAATGCTAAAGAGTATTCCTATGCAAGAGATGGAATCTGAATAGGAGGTGGACGTGTAGAAGTCACAACATTGGTCTTAGGAACAACACATAAGTTCAAGCGACTTGACTTCACCTCAGCAGACTCTCGTGGAAAAAGAGAGTGAGTCTTCGATAGTGGAGATGGTAGACCAAAATGTGAGAAGGAATATAGGTCGAAAGCATGATCAACAGTCCTTGTAGCAATAATATTGTCTGTCCCGATATCTCTGATATGCGTTGAATCCTATGCAAACTCAATTGCCTTCCCTGTCCCACTATGTGTAATCTGATAAATAGAGAGAAGGTTAGAGGACAAAGATGGAACACAAAGTACATAATGAAATGTACCATCATCAATGTCAATAGAACCTTTCCCACATACAATCATAATAGTGTTGTCCCCCATCAAAATGTGTGGAGAAGGAGAAGCCTCAAAAGAAGAGGAAAAAATCTTGAGAAGATGACATATGGTGTGAAGCACCTAAATCTAGTAACCATCTAGAAGAATGAGGAATAGTAGTTGCACATAGTGCATGACCCTTTCCTATATCTTTACAATCTGACTGAATTGATGATGATAATGAAGGTCTATGAGAAGTAGAAGGGAATATCAATGTTGCTCTTCTAAAGGAGAGCTATCAAATCTGAAACCTGTTTGGCATAACCATCTAACTTCTTCTCATAGAAATGTGACTCATCATGATTAGGCTTATTATAATAAGCACAATTAGGTCTTTCTGACTTTGATTTACCAGCTTTAAGAGGAGGTGGCCCTAATGAACTGTGAGTGTTGGAATCAATCCAAGACTCTATAGAATGAGATTTATGTGTCTTCTCCTTCGTCCCTGAAAATGGTCGAGCTACCAATACATGAGTCTAACAGCCATTGACAGAATCCAACCGAGAGAGCTTAGCTTGCTCTCGAGTCAAACGATCATAGAAAACCTCAAAGGATGGCATGGAAAATCTATTAGCCAAAGCATCTTTGGTGGAATAGAAGGTAGAAGAAAAAATCTGAAAGTTTCCATGAAGCTTAGAAAGAATCAGATAGATACACTCAATGTCAATCTTCATCTTTCCATAACCCTTCAATAAGGATCTCTATTGACTAAATTTCATCAAGAAGTCCTCAATGGAAGAAAAAGAATCTAGTACAAGAGAGGTAAGTTCTACCTCAATTTGAAGTGCCTTGAACTCATTCATTGTACCAAACAAGCCTTCAAGCTTGGTCACATAGCTAGAGGGGGTATTGCACCCATCAAGGTGAAACTGTAGACTAACAGAGACCTATAAAGCAATCAATCCTATTATCTCATCCATCTTTTTCCTATGTTGCATGACCTCAGAAGGCCTCTGTAAAATTGGTTGCATTGCATCTAAACAAGACCACAACCCTTTCGACCAGAGATGTTGTGTCATCAAGGTCTTCCATGTGTGATAGTTATGACAGTTCAAAAGTTCTAGACAAGAAGAGGTCTCGGTTATTGTTTTAGAAAGTGTTCAATTATTTCTTAATGAAGTTCTAGTTTACATAAGTATATAACAGAAACAATATGACAAAACACCCCTCATAATGCAAAAAACTGAACCCCAGCTACTAGTAGGAATGTGTAAATGAGAGAAGAGCAAGAAAGCTTCATATATGAATCACAAATACCTATTTTTTGTAGGCCAAAAAATGACCAAATGTTGAAAGTACTATATCCACTCAATATTACTCCAAACTGATATCAAATCTGAAAAGTAGACAATAAATCATGCACCTTTTTTTAAAAAATAGCCCCTGAATATGTGTCCATATGAGCCCAAACGAATCCATTGAAGTTGCAAAAATCGAGATTTGTGAATTTCAAAAAACTTCTAAAACAAATATCACAAACAACCTACACCAACGTGTAGATCACAAAATTCTACCCAAAACAAAAAAAATAAGAATTGCTCAGAAAAAGGAGTTTGTATGAGTGAGATATCATTGTTTGAAAATCACCATTTAATTGTTTTTTTTGAATCGTCATTGTCACACCTCCAAAAATCAAAAAAAAATGCTTGAAAAATGTCAGATTTGTTCTCTCAAACCATCGTTCTCCTTTTTCTCCAAATACTAAACAAGCTACAAAGATTTGGCTCTGATACCATGAAGGATTTGAGCAATACAAATTCACAAAACCCAAAGAATACCTGCATGTAAAAACTTGTCATACAGAAGAAAAAGACAAGAGGAGGCAAGGGTTTTGCTCTTAAAATATGCAAATTGTATTCTCAAAAATGAAAAAGATGTAAAATAATTACAAAGGATCTATCCTTATAGAAGGAGATCAAAACTCGAAAAGTGTAACATAAAAGCTAAATGTTATTTAATAATCGCTAATTAATTATTAAATGTGAATGCAAAAGGTCCATAAAGTGAAATCTTAAGAAGGGATAAAAAGAAAATTTAATAAATTAAATTAAATTAACCTTAAATTACCTTTTCTTCCAACACCTAGTACAATTTGTAGCTGTGAATCTAGGTCACAGGATGGGAGTGGTGAATTGACTATTGTTGCTTGTCATTGGATCAATCCAAACATGGTTTCTAATTTTACCCCATATAGGAGTTGGATGGAATTCCTACATCAGCCACTGAATAGATCTTGGTGGAGTATTGATGTGAGCTATGTTTCAATCATAGTGATTAGCTTTTTAACTTAACCTATGCACTTGAGGGTTCTCCATATTTATGATGACGGTTTGGGTTTTGTTTTTCCTTTGTTGTTAGTTTCAACTTTTGAGTAGCTTGTTTCTTACATCATCTATTTAGGTTGGATCGTCACCATCTACTAGTTTATAGAAAGCCCCTTGATACATTTATGCCTCATCATAGCAGCAGGTTAGGACAACAAGGTTTGGGATACAGGTGTAGATAGTATGTATCTATGGCTGGTTGAGGATTTTGTTGTAGTTCTACTCGGTTTGAGGCTAGATGCGATGATGATCATAGTTGTATAGTTTATAGGTGCAACAATTTTTTGTAGAGCTATATGGGATCCAGGGATCCGATTGACAGATGGATTGCAGAGTGACACCTTGCTTCGCAGTATGGTCAAATTTGTTTTTAGTTTAGGCTACAGAGCAACCTGCAAATTCATATAGGATCCTGGTACTAATTGCTTGAGGACAAGTGATTTCAAAGAGGGGAGATTTGTAATGTCCCCTTTTTGGGATATTAGAAATATTAAAGGACACATTTATATCATATTAAAATTGACTATGAAAGTGTGGAGTCTTATTATAAAAGATCAATTTAATATTCAAAGTGGGCTAAAGATGACAAGGAGAGATAAGACGAAAAGTCAGGAGGGAAGTCGAAGACTCGCAGCTATGAGAATAAAAGGAGAAGAGACTCTTTCATTTGGGATGCTTAGTTTATGATTCAAATTTCATCTTTCTCTCTAGCGAGAGTTAGTAAAAAAGCTTCAGCTTTTGACTAGTGTGAGGACATAGCCCCTTGTGCCGGTAGAAAGTGAATGCAAACCCATTATGCGTGGAGATGTCACTTCAGGTGTCTTGTGTGTGCTTACAAGTTTTTCTCTTAGTATTCCAATCTAACTATAAAACTATGTTTAAGATTGGATTTTGAATGTTGGTTATTGTATTGTTGTTGTATAATGCAATAACGTATTTTTGAGAAATTTTATGAGAGTTTTATTTGTTTTATACTGTTGGTTATAAAATATTTTCATATGCCTAAATCCTAACTGTCATTATGAAGGAACGAGTTAATATATATTGGAGTTTCTATTGTGTTTTGTAATACATTTGCATATGATTAAGGTTTGAATATATTTTGAAAAAAAAACAAATTGAGTAAATGTTTGATTTGGGATATTTCATGAATCTGAGTTGTTTCTTGAGATCTAGAAACTTCTAAGATGATTATTTAAGCATGATTTGTAGCCAAAAGCTTTTGTTGAGAGTGGAAGGTTTGTATGTGTGTGAAGCTAAAGGTGAATTAGAAAGTTATGGAGTAAGGCGACTAAGTAATGCAAAGAATAGTTATTGTATATCAAATAGAGAGGTGATTACAGTTTGGATAGAGGAGATTTGTATCAGCAATCAAGTAAAAACTTAAGGATCAAGGTATTGTTACATTCTAACAAGTGTATCAGGGTAAATCTCTTAACAAAGTGGTCCTAATAGGCCTATGTAAATCTCTTGACAAAGTGCTCAATTAATTGTGTAGTTTAAATCCTATAATCAAGCTAGACCTAACAATCTTGTAAGGTCTTAGTAAGAAAGAACTCTCACGAGGTATATCATTAGAAGTGGTCAAAATTTGTATCCCTAATAGGCACATTTGATTACTGCAGTAGTAAAGATTTTGTGGGTGTTATCGCCACCGAAGTTTTACCTTCACCTTGAAGGGTTTCTGCATTACCAAATCTTGTGTCATGTGTTCATTATGTGCTTATATATTTTATTCATGCAAGTAGATGTTAGTTCTAATATTACACTCTAGTGCATGGTTTATTTCATTCAAGGTTCAGGGTAATGAGATATATGGTGAAAATGTTAAGCATGATTTATGCTTGAAGTAGTCAAAGTTTTAAAGATCCTGATTCACCCCCACCCCCCTCGGTATCTTACTTTCCCACTATATTTTTAACAACTAGTATCAGAGCTTTATTCTCTAAGCAAGAAGTCTTACTATTTGAGAGTCAAAGATATTGAAGATGGAAGCCTACAAATTGGAAAAGATGGTTGAGAGTCAAAAGATTGAATTGCAACTTGCTTATGAACAAGTTAAGGCGGCAAAGGGGGAACTAAAGAAATCCTTGAATAAAGAAAGGAGATGGTGATTCAGCAAAATGACACAATATCAAAAAGAGAGAAATGAAGGCATATATAATGAAACTAATGTAGCAATAGAAGATCTATAGGAGAAGAACAACATCCTAAGTGAAGAAGTGAGAGCATTGAAAAGAGAACATGAAATACAATCAATGAGACTATGTGAAGTTGTTGAACAGAAGAAAAGGGCTGGAGAAGACAAAGAAATGGCAGACATGAAGACAAAAGGCAAATGGCTGCAAGACTTGGTGAAAGGATCAATGAAGTACAAAGACTAACTCACAATCAATTTGACATGGTCAATTAGCTATTAAGTGCTAATCATGAGATAGATAGGAAAGTGGAAGAGATTGCAAATATAAGATCATAGAATGATCAACTGAAAACTAAGTTGAGATCTGAAAAGGAAATCAATGAAAGAAAGAATATATTTGGAGAAGCTATGAGACAACTTGATGAGCAGTTAAAAGCTGTAGTGGATGCCCCTAGTTTACATTTCTGTTATTATTGCCAAATTCTTTTAGGCGAATTTTACGCTTGATGATTAGTAGAATTAATTTTGAGATTATCAGATATTGTTTCATATTCAATTGATTTTATGATGAGATTACTTGGTACTCTATACTTCATGTATGCATGATGATTATTACAGTGATTTCAACTATTGATGATGATTAGTTAGATTGGTTATCATATGTGTTTTCCTATGGATACTTACCCCATGTTGCATGTGTATGGTGTGCATGTATATTTTCTTTATGTATGGCATTTCTGATGTGGTTAAGGAGGGGAGTCATAGTCACCTGCTAGTTGGGATCTACACGATGCACCACTTCCTATCATTGTATGTTTAGCTTAGTATATATGTGTTTGTACATGCGTCGATTTTATGCAGATTGCAGGTACCAAGTATCGACTTCCCTGAATTGCCATGATGAGCATACCCTATCGCATTATCTCAATGGTAAGAGAGGGGAAATAAATTCTTAAGTCCAAATCCTAACCTTTAAACCCATTTGTCCTAGAAAATTAAGACAAGTGTCTGAGTTGATTACCTTTCAAATGTGTCACATGACGTAAGTTCGTGATTATAACCTTTTAATTTGATCTTGTATGTGTCTTTCTATGATGGGTTTTCATATTTCATCCTTTAAGTCTTTGGTGATTTTTTTATTAATTAACTCAAATTAAATAATTATTTAATTTAATAAAAATTTATTAAGATATTTTTAATACTTAATTATATTTAATTAATTAGGAAATTAGTTAAGTAAATAAAATTTAAATTTAAAGATAAAATTATAAGTTTAATTTTAGAACGTGGAAATATTTATTTAATTTAATAATAATATATTTAGGAGTCCATTTTTAAATAAATGCTAAATATTTTATTACTTAAGTTAATAAATATTTTATCAATTAACGTTTAAAAATAAATTAAAGCATAGAAAAGATATTAATTTATTAAAGAATTTTAATATTGCATAAAGTATGCATGAGAATAAAATTTAATAAATTAATTAAAAAGAGAAGTCAAGTGAATTTAATTAAGATATTTAATATTGCAATATAGGTGCATGAAAACATTAAAAGAGAGATAATAAAGAGTTAAAGACTAGTAAGCAAGGTGTCCTCTGGGGTGATCGCACAATTAGTGCCCCAAAATTAGGAGAGAACTTATCAACAATTGAGGATTCATTTTTGAGGGACCGCGAATTTTGGAGAAGGAAATTTTGAAAAGAGAAAGTTTTGAGAGAAGAAATTTCTCTCCCAAATATTTTTGGGTTTTTGTGATTTAGCATCAGAATCCATGAAGATTCTTGTGTTTTAATTCGCACAGTAAATTAGGTTCTTTATTATTCATGTCTTCTTCGTGACTATGAATTGTTTATTTGTCTTTCTTTGTGATGAATATTTCTATTTCAAATTACTAGTGTGCATGTTGATTTCTTTTGCATTCGTAGAGATTAAAATTGCTTAGCTTCCTTGTTTAGTAATTTTGCAAATTAAAATTTAATCCAGGAAGGGTTTTGAATTAAAAAAAGAATTTAAAGAGAAAATTCAACTGTTTGGTCATATTTTCCCTATCAGAGTATTGCTGGAACTTTTATTCAAAAATTATATTTGTGGGGTTTTGTTTATAAAATTTTATTTAAATTAAATTAAAAATATATATATCAAAATGAAAATTTTATGGAAGGGGGTGAGAAATCCCCACAACTCCCCCTCCCCCCCACTTTTACATCTGTCAGCAGCCAAAAGCTACTGGTACCGACAATAGTGGTACAAAGTACCACTGCGACCGCAAGCCCTGCAACAGCAAGGAGGCCGCACAGCCGTCGTAAGGCCAAAGCCGGCGAGCTTTTAAGTAAAAGCAATGTAGTTCTTTTTTTAATTTATAAATTTTATTATTATTTAAAAATATTTATTAATAACTTTTAATATTATTTTATTATTATTTAATAATATTATTAATAAGTGTTTTAATATTAATTTTACTATTATTTAACAATGTTTATTAATAAATTTTTAATTATTAATTTAATTATTAAATGAATTTACTGATAGTGTTATTAATTATTAATATTTAACAATTAATAAGACATTCAAGGAAGTTTTAAATTTTATTTAGTTTTTATTAATAATTTCAATTTTTAATGAAATTGCAAATTATTTTATTTATAATCAATGAGTTTTATTTTTACTATTTTAAATAAATAATTAACCTTAAGTCATTTGGAATAATGAATTTAAAACCAAATTAGGGTAATTGTGCATTTATTTAAATATAAGAATGGGTTATTTGTAAGGGTGAACTATGAATTTTATCTATTGGAAACAAACCTTAAACTAGAAACTGAAGCCTTACTTTTAAACTCAACCATGTCTCTTCAAAATCAAATCAAACTATGAAACCTACACTATGTTATCTATATGTTGTCTATGTTTTGGGTTTGAACTAATCTTGATCTTTTAAACTCAACCATGGTAATGAGTTGGTATGCTCTTTGATAAGTTTGTTTATATTGTTGGTTATTGTTTTCAGTGTTATTAGGGGATACCAAGATGAAAGTTATGACCTACTTGACTTAACCATTTTGAGTCTTCGATTAATATTTTTGGGATAATTTCCAGTTGCTTGTAGAGAACTGATGGGTTGTTGTGATTTATCTTTTGATGTTTTCCAGTCACTTGTATAGGACTAAGGTGATATATGATTCTTTGATTTGTGATTTCATGAGCTTAGGGTAGGTTATCTATATGTAATGTCAAGAAGTGGCTTACAATGGAGGTCGAGGCCCTAAGTGGCTGTCAGGGTAACCCATTGTAAGTTGGTTAACAAGTGAAAACACTACACTAAATGAGAGTAAAATGAACCTAATAAGAGTCTTTGTATGTTCTCGCCCATGGCTTGAGTGCTAGTACAGACTAGGATGGGAGTAGAGAGAACGCTTGGTTGCGACCATGCATCGTTACTATGCCTTGTCAGTACGAGAGGATACTAGTGCCACATAGGGTCACTAAGGGGCCGGGGTCTTGAGAGACTACCAAGGTAACTCTAGCGTTGATTCATGCGATGACACGTGCTCGCTTACACAGTAGGTTTCCTACTTGTCTTTGTGTGCCTCTAGGTCTAGATGTCAATTTATCTTGGAACCTTTGAGTTAGATTACTTTTAGGGTTTACTGGACTTAAAGAGTATTTTTGATATTTGGATTGATATCATGTTTGGGCCTTAAGACTATCTCCTTAGCGCAGTGGGAGTGGGCCTTTTTGGGTTACCACACGGTCGAGTGGCAGTACTTTTTACTCTTACCATTGAAATCCATCCATTGTTGTCGTAGCTGGAGTTCCTTGTCTACATTTCCTTTCATTCTATTCTTGCGTATTATAATGGATGGTAATACCTTTATGATGGATAGTTATATCTTTATGATGGATGGTTTCACTTATTGTATTGTACTTTGTTTCATGGATCCAAAAAGGATGATGTAGTCTATTTTTATAAATGTATATTCTTTTAGCCTTTCATACCCTGTGACATGTACAGTGGATGTTTGTGCATTCTGAATTTTATTGCCAAGTAGCATTCAGAACAAATATATATTATTTAAATGGACTTTGGACTTTTAATTATTCTTTCATGTGGATGTGGTATTTATTAGACATAGTATTATTTAAAATTAAATGTGATGCAATGTCTTGGGATCCTTAAGGAATGTAATTTGTGATGTTTGTTTAATTGTGATTATATGTTATTGCTTTCGCTACTTTATGTTTGGTGTGTATGTTATTCTTTTTCTTTTTTTTTAATGTTTGGCAAACTTAGTAAAAACTTTAGGTTAATTCTTTTGGATCCCTTGGCGGGGCATTACAAAAGCACAAAGGAGACATCATGACACTACTAGATTAGGCTATACCGAGTTCATATCATCTACAGAGGAAGGAGATTCATCAAAGTATGAAGAACAAAGGAATGCAAAACCAAAGAACAAAATTCCTTTATGCTATCACAATAGAAAACTAGGCCATACAACAAATGTCTACAGAAGAAAAATAGGTAAGTCCAATCCTAAGCCTAAATTTGGTGGTAATTATTTCAATTGCAATAAGTATGGACATAAAGAACATGAGTGTAGATCTAAGATTGGCAAGGCACTAGTTGCATCTAGATTTGAAGGTTATTGGTATACATGTCAGAAGTATGGTCATAAGGCACAAGATTGCAAATCTAATGCAAAACATAGACACGTAAAAGTCAAGGAAATGCAACTAGGAAAGTTAATAATGCTATAAATTGGGATTACAATACATGGGTTTATTGTCAATTATGTGGAAAGTATGGACACATTGCCACAAATTGTGCAAGGATACATCTTGGAAAAAGATCAAGAAAGTAGAGAAACTTTAGGACAATATATTTTAATTGTATAAACCGAGCACCAGCACCTAAAGTTGAAGATAAAAGTGGAAATGCGAAAGTTAATGTTGAAGAAGTGAGAAACTAGATGAATCAAACCTAGAAGAAGAAATCACAAGGAAGTAGTGCAAATAATAAAGTTGTGAACATCCAATCCAATGGATTGGGTAATTCCTCCACCTCAAACTAAATAAAGAGGTATGTATGGAACTATACTTTAAAAATGCAAAATCATTCATCAACTCCTAATATTGAGTGTAAAAAAGTCCAAATGAGCATATGACTAGATACATTAGGACAAATTTGAGGTTTGAACCAAGTAATGTGTTTAAATGTCAAGTTAAAGAGTTAGTGAAAATCGAGTGTCGGTATTGAAGTCTTAAAAGTGTAAAGTGACCAAGTTGAAATGTCAGTATTTTAGTGAGTTGAAGGAGTTTACAAGTGTTACTACCAAGTTTCCAAGTTGTATTGGCTGAGACAGTTATTACACACCCACTATATGTACTAAATATTAATGAGGCCCTGAATTTGAGTTTTAGAGCTATATAGTGAATTTTTTGAATCATTTTATGCACTTTGAATTCAAGTTTTTTAAGAGAAAATTGAGTTGAAGTTAGTTATGAGCAATTTGAGTGTCTAAGAAATATTTGTTGTGTGCCATAAGCGTTAGAAGTGAATTGTGAGCACTTGTGTTGAAGCTAAGTTACACAGAAGTTTGTGATCGAATTCAAAATCATTAAATGACATCAATTTCATTTGTGACTAAGAAGAAAATGGAAGTGAAGGTTAGTAATGTGCAATTCGTTAAGAATGAAGCTTGTCCCCACAAGAATTTAGAGCATATCCAGAGATTATAATGAAGGGTGACTCTTCAGATTCCCTATCATTGATCCCTCCTAGGGTAATCATGATTCATGATGTAAGATCTTGTTATATATGAAAATTGAAGTAGGAGAAAGGGTTAACTCATGCTCTAAAGATGCAGTGCTTGCCCCTAGTTCGCATTTTTTCTATCATTTTCAAACTCTTTTAGGGCTAGTTTTATGTTGATGGTTAGCAACATTGTTTTGAGACTATCAGATATTGTGCTATGGATTCAGTTGATATGTGATGAGATCACTTAGACTTTACATTTCATGTATGCATGATGATTATTTTCAATGTTTGCAGTTATTAATGATGATTAGTAAGATGATTTATTATCATATGTGTTTTCTTATGGATACTTACCCCATACTTGCATGTGTATGGTGTGCGTGTTTGTTCTTATGTATGGTGTGTCTGATGCGGTCAAGGAAGGGAGTCGTAGTCACCTACTAGTCAGGATCTACACGATGCACCACTTCCTGCCATTGCCTGTTTAGCTTAGCATATATATATATATATATATATATATATATATATATATATATATATATATATATATATATATATATATATATATATATATAGTATGTACATGCATGGCTTTTATGCAAGTTGCAGGTACCGAGTATCGACTTCCCTGAATTGCCAGGATGAGCATACCCTATCGCATTATCTCAATGGTAAGAGAGGGGAGATAAATTCTCAAGTCCAAATCCCAACCCTTTAAGTCATTTGTCCTAATTGAAAATTAAGACAAGTATCTGAGTTGAGTGCCCTCCGAATGCGTTGGATGACGTAATTCGTGATATTAACCCTTGGTTTGATTTTGTATGTATTTTGGCTATGATGGGTTTTCGTATTTTACCTTGTGAGTCTTTGGAGTATTTTCTATTAATTAAGCCTAATTAAAAGATTTAATTAATGGTTTAATTTAATGAAAATTTAATATGGTATTTTAATATTTATTTTATTTAATTAATTAGGAAATTAATTAAATAAAATAATTAAATTTGAAAATAAAAGTTATAATTTTTAAGTTGGAATGAGATAATATTTATTTAAGTTAATAAATATTTTATCAATTAAGTCTCGAAAATAAATGTAAAAGTGGAAAAGATATTAAAATTATTAATAGATTCTAGAGTTCATGTGATTAAAATATAAATATATTAAGATAAAATAAGTGGAGTTATTAAAGTTAGTGCATGAGGTTTAAAATTTAATAAAATAATAAATAAATGAATAAAGTAAATATTACATTAATTAATGTGCATTATTTTAATATTTGCTCACATAGGAGTTTGCGAATTCTCGAGAGTTGTCATGTAGACAACACAAGAGTTTGCACTCTAAGAATGCACCAGTTGTCTACACTTAAGAGTTAGCATATTATTTGAGCACATGGTGTCTACAACCTTATGACTCATTTAGAAGGTTGGAGAAGACTCATGCTTAGTTGTCATGCTTATCTTCTAGTTCTTTCTAGACACATTCTAGATGCATCTTAGAGGCCTTTAAATAGAGGCTCTCCTTGTGTGTTTGAACAAGTTTCAAAAGCTTACATGCATTTGAGAAGCTCATATGCTTCTACATGCTCATATGCTTCTACATGCTCATATGTTTCTACATGCTCCTATGCTTCTTCAAGCACTTCTAGTCACTTGGAGGTTTCGATTGGCTTGGATCTTGGAGGAATTGTGAATGTTGGAGAAAGAAGGGATTTTCTATGGACTTTTGAGGGATGGAAAATTAGCATCAGTGTCCAAGTGCACTCGTGATTTTCGCATATTCCATTTGCACTCTTTCTCTTCCTATCTTCATCATGTCTGTTATATGTGTCTAATTATATTTCATGAATGAATCTTCAATTTTGAAATTAGAATCTATATATGTGTGTGTGTGTGTGTGTGTGTGTGTGTGTGTGTGTGTGTGTGTGTGTGTTAATTTTAATTGGTTGAGAAGAAAACAATAGAAAAGCCTAGTTTCAATTTAAGAAGAAATTAGATCTAAAATGGGTTTGGATTCGAATTAGAATCAAATTAAGAAAATAGATTGAAAATGGTTTCAAAACTTATAGTCAAACCTATTAGGTGGAATATTGGATAAAGTTAGAGATCAATTATTCCAAAAGGAAAATTTTGTGTATATGTTCTCCGCAGAAATGTACCCATTTATATTTTCAATCTGCATACTTTGTACACACACACACACACACACACGTTTGTTATTAAAAAAAAAGTTGTACTATATAATAAAACTCTGCATGTATATGTTTAATATTAAAAAAAAAGTTGTACTGTATAATAAAACTCTGCATGTGTATATATATATATATATATATATATATATATATATATTTATTTATTGAAGTCGAATATTTAAAAAATGCAATGAAGGAAATATTTACAAATCTGAATCGCGCGTTGAAAGAAACGTTCAAGGAAAAACGTTTATAAAATTAAATTAAATTAACATTGGGGAGGGGCAGGATTACCCACCCCGTACCCCCATGATTTGTAGCCTTGCAGCCGACGGTCATCAGTACCGCTGTTGCAGGTACTGCGACTGCCGTCACAGGCCCTGCGACAGGGTACAGGGCCGCACGGCCCTCCTTACTATGCATACGACAGGGTTTAAATTCATGCGCAGTATGATATGGGATTTACTAATTATGTTTTGTTTTATAAATTTTTGTGTATGAAATCATTTTCAAATATATCGATTTTCATACTTTATGTTATTAAATATATATTATATATTATTTAATGTATATTATATACTATTTAATATATATTAAATAACTAAGAGATGGTAATTTTATATTACATTAATAATAGTTGTTTAATAAGGATGATTTTAAATAAAAAGACTTTAATGATAATGGATTAAGATTTAATTATCAAGGAGTGATTGTTATATTATAAAATTGTTATAACATTGCTACGATTTAAGTTATTATGTTATGTAATAAATTATTGATATACCTTAATTGTACTAAGAGTTAGTTAAATATTAACCAATGAAGTTTTTGTAAGATTTCTCTAAGATCGATTATTTATAGTTGAGATGAGTTTATTATTTATTAATGTTTGTTGGGTCTAGCAAATTATTAATAAATAATAGTATAATGATCTAAATGATTATCGATAATACGGATTAATTAAGGAAACATTAGGATTCATAAAAGAATGACGAATGTGGTCATTATAGATTTATTAATAAGATTCTCAATATAGCTTGTTATTAAATATTAACAAGTTATTATTATTGAACTATGAATATGCATATTTGTGTATTGGATTATGGTTGACTTTTAACGTACAAATTATAGTTAGTTATTAATCAACTGATATTTATTGGGTTGTTGGTATGGTTATGTAATTATTAATTTAATTTAATTAATAACTAAGTTATATAATAAAGTTTTAATTGATATGTTAATATCAATTCCTCTAGCGAAGTTGTGAAGTATTTACATCGAAGTTGACAAGTCGTACTCTCATGACTTGAATAATGACTTTAGATATTTTAATGGTGAGACTTAGTAATATTTAATTGAGAACTATTAGAATGTTAAAATGATCATGGATTGTGTACCTATGTTAATTGATTGATTTAATTGATCATTTTAATAAAGTTATAATCTTCTTATTTGAAGATTGATAATTGGCTCTCTTATAATTTAACGAATAATGATCCTCTGATTATGTTGAAAAGTTGAACATTAAAGAAGAGTTAATCAATTAGAATATGGATCTTAGTTAAATAAAGAGAACAATTTAATTAAAGGTCAATGATGATTAGTTTAATGAGTAAAGTATTTACCCTTAAGTTATTCTTAGAATATTATTTTTAATTAATGGAAGGATAATGCTATCGGAGAACAAACGGGTTGACTTGTAGGTCAAATGATAAATCCTATACACTTGAAGTATACTAGTAAGCAGAAACTGAAACTCCACACATTATTCAACTATGTGATTTTAGTAAACCAAAACATGTGTTTGCATTGTGTTTTCTCTATGCTTCTTGTTTTGAGTTTTTGGGTTGACTAGTGTTGACCAATCTTAGGTTGTTACCAGAGGCTTGGGGGTTATGACATGTGATGGCATGTTGATCTTATTTAGTCTCAATCTTTCTAAACCCAACCATGGTTATGTAATGGTATGCTCTATGAGATGTTTGTATTTACTGATTGTTATTGCTCATGAGTGGAGCTGAGATGTATTTGTTTGAGACACTTGAACTAATCATTTTTGAGTCATCGATCAATTATCCTTGGATTACTTTCTAGTCGCCATGATGGGATTGAAGTGTTGATTTATTTCTTGATGATGTCATGATGTGACATGTTTGACTCGACCATTTTGGAGTCTTTGATCAGTATGTTCTTGAGATATATTTTGGTTATTGAGAACCAATGGATACTTTTTATCAGTGATACCTTCAGTTGCCAATAGAGAACTGTTGTGGTCATGATTATTTATAGATGTGTTTTCAGTTGCTCATGGAGATTTGATGCTTTTATTGTGGATATTTGATGATTCTTATTGTGGATTATCTTTTGGTATTTCTTTCCAGTCGCTTGTATAAGACTGGGGTGATTTTATGATTCCATGAGCTTAGAGTAGGTTATCTACTTGTAGTGTCGGGAAGCGGCTTGCAATGGGGGCCGAGGCCCTAAGTGGCTGCCAGGGTAACTCATTGTAAGTTTTGTTAATAAGTGATAACATTTACACTAAATGGGGATTAAATGAACCTAAAAAGATAATTTTTTTGGTTCTCGCCCATGCCTTGAGTGCTTGTATAGACTAGGATGGGAGTAGAGAGAACGCTTGGTTGCGACCTTGCATTCCATAGTATGCCTTGTCAATATGAGAGGATACTAGTGGCCACATGAGGATCAGTAGGGACCCATGGAGTTTAGCTAATTGCCAGGGTAACTTCTACATGATATATGCGATGACACTTTCCTGCTTGCATAGTAGGTTCCTACATCTCATTGTGTGCCTCTGGGATTAGATGTTAGTTTGTGATTAGAATCTTTGAGTTAGTATATTTTTAGGATTCCTGGACTTAGAGAGTATCTTTGCTATGTGATTTTGATAGCCTGTTTGGGACTTGAGATTATCTCCTCAGCACGGTGGGAGTGGACCACTTAGGTTCCACGTGGTCGGGTGGTAGTGCTTTATCACTCTTATCATTTGAGATCCGTCTGAGACACCGTGGCTAGAACATTCTTTGTTGGTATCTATCATCATTCTATCTTCATGGATTATGATGGTGGACATGTATCCTTACATTGATGATTTGCATATGTTAGATGATGCTTTACTTTGCATGTTAGATTACTTTCTGCATATGATGTAGTATGATTTAGAAGTGACATTCCTACTATGTTAATACCGATAATCTCTTCGGTGATTTGGAATGTTACGCACGGAGGGATGGCTAGGATCCACGATAGTCTAATGATGCTATTTACGGTTGGGAGGAACCATGCACTTAATTATGTTTGTAATTTATGGTTATCTCCTATGATGATGTATCATGTATGATTTGTGGTTTCATTTATGTTATTGCATCATGCACTATAGTTAGTATGATGATATACTTTACTTATACGGATGTATATTCTTTTAAGCCTTTCATACCTTGTAACATGTACAGTGGATGATTGAGCATTCGAAAATGTAATTACAAAAAGGACACTTGTATATTGTTTAAGTACATTGGACTTTTCATTATTATTTTATGTGAATGTAGTATTAGATGGAAACATAATTAGTTATGTTAGATGTGATTCAACGTTAAGGGATCCTTAAATAATGTAACCTGTTATGTATGTTATGTTTACTTTTAGTTGGATTGTTGCTATTGCTTTCGTGAATGTTATGAATGGTGTTACTTTCATGATTTAAAAAAAAATTGTTGGGAAAACTTAGTGAAATTTTAGATTAATTCTTTGGATCTCTTGGCAGGGCATTACAAAATTTTCCAAGGGTTTTCAAGGTGGAATGAGTCAAGATCGTTTTGAGACAAACTCATGACATGGAACTCTGGCTAGAAGATGGACCAGTGGAGATTACCAAGCAAATCATTCATCATTTCACAGGTTGCCTTGTTCCAGAAAGAGTGAAGATTATTTGTTACCAAAGCAAAGATGCAATCGAGGCCAACACATTAGCAAAGTGGAACAAGAGACTAATGAAAAATCTCTACCATCAAGGATGCAAATATTGAGCTTGTTGTAAGAGTTATTGCACATATATTATATCATTCTAGTCAACTTGAAAGTGTGCCTTGTATAGTTGTTTACATTGTATGGAAGATTGTAAAGGAAGACCATATTTATGACCTTGCAGACATCTAGTTGAAGCAGTTAGCTGAGAACTTGGATAGAATAAGGAAAGCAAAGAATAGCTTGTGTAAGTTTAGCTCTTTGATTATTTGTATTTCTTTCTAGGTCCAGAATTCATTTCTTGCTATTGTTAATGTCTTTTGCGATAAGAAGAAACTAGTAACTCAACAAATAAATGAGTTCATTGATCAAATGGGTGATAATTTTGAAACAATCATTGATGGATTCTTTGAAGAGTTTAAGAGAAAGATGAATAAAAGGACAATGATTCCCCAATCCCTAATAGATAAGTACTACAATGATGTATGTTTCCTACTTGATATAGATTTACATATGCCCAAGAAGTTATATGTAGGGTTGCATCGTTGAGACCTCTACCATATGAGGTTAAAATTGATGAAGTTACAACAACAATTACTTCTTTGTTGGTTGATAAAGTTGATAAGGATGTCGAGCCATTCTACATGTATGAGATAGTGAAATGGAAGATTAAAATATATCAATCAATTCCCCAAAGATGAATAAGAAGAGGAAAAGCATGATTAAGAACTTGGAGAAGGCACAAGAAGAAGGAGCTAAGAAGGGGATGCATTTGCAGATCACTAAAGGAAAAGGTGAGAATGGGACTAGTAGTGAGGATGAAGAAGAGAAGGGAAATTAAGATGAATAAGTTCAAGGAGAAGGAAAGGAGATAGTGGTTGTCAAGCCAAGTGTGAGAAAAGACAAGAAAGTTGTAATTGTCAATCCTTAAGTGAAGAAGAGCTTAAAGAAGATAGTCACTAGGCTTGCCCCCACACCACCAAGAATAACTAGGAAGAGGAAAAGAGCATCCACCACAGTATAAGTAGCTAAGCCAAAGTGAGGAGTATCTAAAGCTACAAAACATGTTCAAAGGAATATTTTGAAAAAGAGGAAGAGTATTGTTGATAAGGAAAAGTCGAGCAAGCCTGCTAAGAAACAAAGAAGAAATGTAATACTACCCAAGAATGATGAAGAAGATGATGAAGAGAAGACTGAGCCTAAAGATACAAGTCATTTTACAAATTTAGTGCATAAGCCCAAACAAACTATTGATGGGATTTGTCACAACATCAGGGAAAGTGCAAGAGTGTCAGGATTTCATTTCATTAAGTATGAAAAATTAGATGAAGAAAATAACAATAAAGTTCATGAAGTTGTTTTGGATATGACGGCTAAGTTCAAATACACCCCATTGGAGTTGGGAAACATGATTCCTAATGAAGTGTATGGAAAAGTTGATGAGATGTGGCAATCTGCATTAAGGACTAAAAGACAAATCAAGGAAGGAGCACTTACCACTATTATGCCAAAATTGAATAAGAAACAAATTGCAAAAGCCATGAATGATTATAGCAAGAAGTTTGTTCCTAAAACTAGCGCTTTCATGATTCTAAAAGGAAAATTTCAACATGTAGTGAAAGAGATTAAAACAATGTGGAAGAAGATATATTTGATGTCTACAAATGAGAAGAAGAATGAGAATGAGCAAGAAGAACAAGGAAATGTTGAATTGGATAATCAAGAAGGTTTCAATGATGATATGGTTCAATAAGGTGGAGAACAAATTGAAACAGTTACAATAGAAGATGAACTCAAGGAGAATCCAATGAAGGTTGTGACCAATGAAGAAACTGAACTAGAGAAGACTATGCTAGCTAAGAAAGAATAGAAGGTGGAAGCCCCACAATTGAAGTCAGCACAAGAGGTATTATTGAGCCCAAATCATGTGTTAGTTGGAGTAAAGGACTGTCATAAAATTTACACATAGGTATGCACACAACTAGCAAACTCTACACTAGTTATTCCAACAATTCCTATATTTTTAGTAAGTTCAAATGCTAGCCAAGGTGAAGCAAGATATGGTGATGTCAAGTAACAAGGTATGTCGATCAATGAAGGAAATGATGCATCTAAGACAGAAAAAGAAAAAAATGCCACCGAGGGCAATATCAATGTAAATTTATAGAAGGTGAGAAAGAAGAAAAGAGATTAAATGATTGAGCAAATCATTCTACTATAGATAATAGACTGAGTGCCTCAGGATCTTAGCAAGAGGGAGCAAAGGAGATCTACAATTGCAGATTGTGTTGAACTCTAGCACACTAGACTCTAAAGGAGATAGAGTAAGAAGAAGGTGAAGCAGTCACCACAAGAAATTGAAGGTAAACAAGCTACCTTAGATGAGGATATTGTGATTACTAAATGGGACTCAACAAATTTGAGTGAAGAGAAAATGACAATTTTGAGTGTTTTGTTGGCAAGAAAGGCCAAGGAAGTAGAAATGAGGAAAGAACATCAAGAGAAATAGGTATTATATGATATTAAGGACATATTTCTTGATATAGTTTTTGTTGATGACTTAGATGAGAAAGCTCCTATAATTGAGCAATTGCTTAGGACAATGGAGAGATTGAATGATCCTAAAATTTATACTCAAGAGAAACTTAGGCAGCGTTCAAAAAGGAAATTTGAAAATCGAGTGTTATAGAAGGTATCAAAAGAGATAGCAATAAAATAGGTTGAGTTATCTACTCTCATTAATGATTTGGAACAATTAGTTACAAATACAAACACAGTGTTTTCCAAATTGTGTAATGATATCCCCTCATACTACAAGTCAATAAGGGAGACAATGGATAAGATAGATGTTGATCTTCAAAAGGAAAGGGAAGCAGTGAGCATGGATCCAAGTTCCAACTCAATATATTTCACTCAGATCAAATTCTTGCAAGGTAAGCAATTAAAGTTATTACATGAAGAATTCCCCAATAGAAATGAGGTAACTTTTATTCATGTGCGACTATTACCTCATATGGAAGTAATACAAAGGCATTTATAGACTGCCAAGGATCTTGCACATAACCAACACTTATCCATAGCAAATAACATGGTGAATCTAGCGGCCAAGATAGGAATAAAAAGTGAATTCTTGAAACTTTTAAGATTAATTGGGACAACACAATGGCTAAAATTATCATATTGCACCATCCATTTTTGAAAGAATTTGGTATACTCCCTAAGCCATAATTGAGTATCACTTGTAGGAACAAGTGACAAAAACAAGGGGGAAATTGTATGATCAAGTATGAGCATATAAAGGGGAAATAAATAATGTGTACAATAATAAGGAATGATTTAATAAGGAGATTTATGTTCTGATGTTGGAAAAAAAATAAGACTTTTGAAAAATATTTTGCAAATAACAAGTACAGCAGTACATATGGCGATTTAACTACAAGTATGGTGTACATCCTAAGGGGGGTACATATTTTTGAAGTTTTTGGTATGTTAAATTTTGATCATGACAAGTGTTTTTGCCACTAATGCCAAAGGGGGAGAGTGTTGACCCTTGGGGCAATCTTAGTATTGTCAATTAGTGCAAAACACTTTAATCATTTACTAGGTAGGGTTGGTTGGTCAACATTGCAATTAAGCTACTCTATATAGGTTGAAATATGTAAAGAAGTGTATACATTCAATTGTTGTCGAGCAATAACTTGACTTATGAGAAAATAAATAGTCACTGAGTATTACAGTGGTTGTCGAGTTATTGAAAAGGCAACACGCGAGATGAGTGTTATAGAAGCTAAGCAATACAGTTGAAGCCGAGTACAATATTCACTAAGGGGCAACATGAAGAATAAGCATGACCTGAGTATCAAAAGGTATATGTATCGATAAATATTATTTTTGTATATATATTTGGAATGACACAAATTCTTATGTAAACCATTTTTGTCGAGTTTGAAACATGATTTTATGATCAATGAGTTGATCAAGGAGGTAATTACACATGTAATTATGCATCATAAATCCCAATGTAATGAGATCAACCAAACAGAAAATTGGAAGGACTAGGTGACAAAAAGGATGAATCTAGATCATTGCTTGAGATCTAGAAACTTCTAAAATGGCTATTTAAGCACGATTTGTAGCCAAAAGTTGTTGAGATTTGAAGAATTGCACGTCTACAAAGTTATAGGCGAATCAAAAGTTGTGAAATAACGTGACTGAGTAGTGTAGAGAGCAATTATTGTATATCAATCATAGAGAGGTTATTACAATTTGGATAGAGATCTATAATACAATCAAGTACAAACCAAAGGATCAAGGTATTGTAACAGTCTAACAGGTGTATTAGGGTAAACCTCTTGATAAAGTGGCTCTAACAAACCTATGTAATCTCTTAACAAAGTGCTCACTTAATTATGTAGTTTAAATCCTTTAATCAAAGTAGACTTAATAGTCTTGTAAGCTCTTAGCAGGGAAGACCCCTCACAAGGTAGATCATCACAAGTGATCAAAACTTCTAGCCCTCATAGGCACACTTTATTGTTGTAGTAGTGAAGATTTTATGGGTGTCATCCCCACCACAATTTTACCTTCACCTTGGAGGGTTTATGTGTTACCAAATCATGTGGCATGTGTTGATTATGTACTTATATGTTTTATTCATGCAAGTAGATCAAATAATACATTCCAGTGCATGATTGATTTCATTAAAGGTTAAGGGTAATGAGATATATGGTAAAAATGTTAAGCATGTGTTATGCTTGAAGTAATAAAAGTTTCAAAGATCCTGATTCACCCCCCACCCCCCTTGGTATTTTACTTTCCCACTAGATTTCCACCACATTTATCATATTGGTTATAGATTTAATCTCATTTCTATATCCTAAAGCAATTATGCTCAAATAAATGTGTCTACTATTTCGAGGTAAACAAAAATATTATCATCAACAGATTGGGCAACAAGAATATATAAAGAACAGAAACAATAAAATGTTGACTAGGATTATAAATAGTAAGCTAGTAGCCCCATTCTTGACTAACTATTCTTGTATTTTCTCCTCTACAATATAGTGATTTGTTTAATTTCAAAATAAAATAAAATTAAACCCATAATAAACCTTGTTTCAAAACTACTAAATTAACTGACCAACTTCTAACTGTGCAAATTATACTTTGTACTACTGAACAAAGACATCCTCAAAATTGGCAATATTGTTTCTAAGACTGCTATGACCAATATTGTGCAACAAATACAAAATATTGACTATATTTTCCCTTCAACATACTAATATAATCAATTTAACCAAAAAGGCATTCACTTTTCCTTTATTCTATAAATATTTATTTCACAAGTATTATTATACCATTGTATAATATTATATATACACTAGTAAAAACAACTGACTATTCTACAAGAAATTAGGACCATAACCTAGTCTAGTAGAATCATATATACCAATAAATCATTTGGCATCATCAATGGACAAGGCCACAAATTTCAAATCTATCAAAAATTATGACATGACAAACTAACTTAGAAAACAAAAGTCATAAATTGTAGATGTGGAGAATTATGAAAAAATAATACAAATTGATACCACGAAAAAAATTTGACATTGATACAGGACTAAGAAAGAATGACTATATAGATTGAACACATTTACATACAATGTTGGAGATTTCATATTTGACTCCTTACAATTTCCACTTAACAATAGTTATACATCAACTCAATTATGTAGAGGAACTATTCATTACTTAAAGAGTTTCCTAGAAAGACTTGAAACAAAATAAATAGAATCATCCAACCATGAGTTGTGTTAGAATGATTTAGAATAACTGAGAGGGGGAAGTGAATTAGTTATCCTTGCGACTAGATGTACCAATTGAACTTTTGAATACTTCAAACATCTTAGATATAATCATCAAGTAGCTCGGTTCTATAGTAACTTATCAATAACATAAACTTGCAGTCCACTGTCCCAATAATAACTAACTTGCAGAATATAAAACATTAAACAGTAAAACATCTCAAATATCATTCACACAAGTAAGATACTAGGATTTAACATGGAAACCCAATTTGGGAAAAACATCCAACAATATGCTACCAATTTTTCACTCTTCTAAAGTGAGCTATATTAGGAGCCAACCCAGCTAACTCAAGTAAAGGTCACACACACTATTAGGTGTGACCCTTATAAAGGATTTAATTGCCATGTTGGGAGTGGTCTTGTTAAAGGACTTAAGAACGTTCCATTAGAATTTTACCTTGATTAAAGGATTTACAAATGACTATTAGGCCAACCTTAATTAAAGGATTTTAACTCATACAATCATTAGAAAGAAACAACAAGTTGATCTGATAAATACAACTCACTTTGCAAATACATATCACAGTGTAGCTCATCCGCTAACTCACTAACTAAACTCCATTCATATCTTCATCACTCTCTCTGATTTGCTTGAAAAATCTTTCAAGCAATCACTCTTCACCTCTACTCTACTCCTTCACCAACTTCTGCTCAAGTTCTCTACTCCTTCACCACCTTCTACAAATTTGTTGTAGGTTGGGTTGATTATTTGGACACCTACAAATCAAATTTATTGTTGTAGACTTCTTATCATCTTCTCTATTTTCCTTCTACAATTTTTTGATTAACTTCTTAGCCGCATCTAGTTAATGTTGTCTATTAATGCATTCTTATTCAATGGTATGCCAAATGCAAATGAACTCAAATTGAACAAAAAGAATCATATAACCAATGAGGAATGTTATAGTTCTCAACAATAAGGCAAAAAATGCAATTCATAGTATTTATCATTTTCCCATAAATGCTTACAAAAGTTAGAATTAATTGGGAAGACTATGAACTTGTGTCCAAGATATTGTTCAAATATTCAGTTTACATTGTTTTCTTTCAGTGATATGTCTTACTATTTTTAATTGATTAGTGTGACACAAATTGTCCACCTTCCCTTAAAGATTTTTTAATTTCACCATATCTTAATCCTAAAAGCATAACACAATAGGTTGGAACTTTGATGCTTGTGTCTCTTATTAATTCAATAAGAAAAACTTGATGTTGAATTATATGTATTATTAATGAATGGCACAAAATTGAACATGGATATTTTGAAATCTTTAATAGTTCATCCAACTCTAATAAATATATCTTGTATCTCTTCATCCAACTCTTAACAATTTATTTGGATCCATAAATACATTCCTTCCTAGCATGTCATAATTTCACTCTTCTCGACCCCCCTCCTCCTAGTATTCACCTTGGAATTTAATTTTCTAACTTATTTTCCTATACGAATAGCTATCATGGTTTGCACAAGCTGTTGAATATCAAATAAATGTGCAATATCATTTTTCTTGTCATATGGAATGCACAATGCAAGTTGACTATGTAAAATGTGATGTTGATACGAAGTGGTGAGTGCTTGCCTTTATTTGTGTGACTATTTCTAATTTTAATTATATATGTAAATCTAATTCTAATTTAGTAAACTCATTATTAATATTAAATATATTTTAATCAGTTAGTTATTATTTTATTTTTATAGTTGTTGCAATTATTTTTATACAATTATAATTTGCAAATTCAACTAATTTTAGTTATAGTGGATAAAGTTCAATTTGGTCTCTTTATTTCAAGCATAACCAAATTGTAATGATTGTGGATTAGAAAAAGAGAAAAACAAAACACAATTAAGCCAACCATAAAAGCCATAAAAAAATTCTCAGTAAAATCTCAATCATAACCAATAAGACTAATGGAACAAAATGCATAAACAAAGTATTCAAATATACTAGAACTTCATGGTTGCAAAAAAATGAGAGAAAAGGGCTCAATTTATAGACTCTATTTGAAATGAATGTTCACAATTAAAACTAATGACAAGGGCAATAAAAATGAAAAGCTAAGTGGGAAAAGAAAAAAGGAGAGTTAATAAAAACATATGCACCACTTCTCTCAAAAGTGCCAATAGGACAAGGAAGAAGAAAAAACAACATAGAAAAGAAAAGAAAGCAAAAGGAAAGGTCAAATGGAAGACAAAATGAAAAATCAATTAATAAGAAAAAGCAAAAGAAAATATGACAAATATAACAAGAAAATAAAAAGGAAAGTGGAATGAAATTAGTAAATTTTCATTTATTAATTCACTCCCACATTAAGAACTAGCCAATTAAACATTTATTTATTTATAGAGAAAGGATTAAAAGATAAATAAATGAAATTTATTTATTCTAAGGAGGACATATTAGGACAAGAAGGGGGCAATAATTAAAATATTATTCCCCTAAGGTAAACTAAAGACGCAGATCAAATTATTGTCAAAATTATTTAATTAAACTAAATGACAAAGATTGCTAAGAGACAAAAAAAAATGATAAAATCGCTTAATCATGGAAAAAATCAAAAGAAAATGAGAAGATTGAAGGATGATTATAGTTAATAAAATAATTGGCATTATTTTAAATATGAACAAATGACACAAAAGTGAAGAATAATGGAGGTCAAATTTGTAATATAATAAACATGCTAAAGAGTAGAGCCAAGTGCATGTACCATTTTTAGGTGAATAGTTTGCCCCTCTTTGACACGATGTGAATCAAGCATTGTCTCAAAAAAAAAATTTGTGAAAATCGCATTAAAAGAGTGACTTGAACACAATAAGCTACAAGGATGCTCCCTTAAAAAAATTGAGCGATATAAGTTTATGTAGAATCTAAGAGATCAATAACAAACACTTGAACAATGACTACATTTTTTATCTGACCCATTGAATAATAATAACACTTGAACAATGACTACATTTTTTACACGACCCATTGAATAATGGAAATAACAAATGCAAATATAGGTGAGAGTGTCTTCACAAATGTGGGATGGACTCCTTCAATCTAGAGTGGTGACAAAATCGTCCAAGGAACTAGCGATGAGGTATCGAAATAGAAATGATGCCTCTAATAGATTCATAAATGTCAACAACTTGATGAAAACTTAGTGAGGTTTTTCTTGAGGTTCCTAGTATGATAATATTTTTTAAATGTCATAATTTTATCTTATTAGATTTTATATAAAGATATACCATTATCAAAATAAAATAAGATAAAATAAGATTCTTTTTTAATCTGACATTCAAGTGTTTGCATTATTAAATTCGCTGATAAGATGGATGAGCATTTTAGATATAGATAGTTAAAGAATATGCCTTAAGTTGAAACCTTTAATACAAGAAAAGAATATATCTTTGGTCCACTTTGGTGCATAGTTCAGAGTCATTGAATCAAATTTGGTACAAGATGATGTGACTTTACAGTAAAGATGATTTGATAGCTGATTAAGTAGATTTAATTCATATTGTAAAAGAGAAAAGGGTGGATCTCCCCTGGCAGAGCAGGAAACAGCATTAATCTTTATCGATGGCCAACAGAAGAACAGAACATAGTTCAGTCATTCCATCAAATTTGGTAGAACATGATCCGACTTTACAGTCAAAAGGACTTGATTGCTGATTGAGTGGATTTTAACTCATACTGTCAAAGAGAAAAGCAAGGAATTTTCCTGGCAGAGCAGGGAACAGCATTGATCTTTATTAATGGCCAACATAAGTAACGAAATGGAAAGGGATTTCTTAGAATCTTGTGAAATAGGTGATATCAGCAAGGCGAGAGAAAAGCTCAGAGTTGTTAATCCGTCAAGTTTGAAGGAATTGAGGACGTCGGAGGGGAGAACATGTTTACATGTGACAGTACTTACAGGAGACCCAGGTCATGTTTTTCTCTTCTCATACTCTATGTTTGTTTTAAACAAAAAATATCTACTCTCTTTTTCTTGCTTGACCAGACAGTTGATTCATCGACCGCAGATTTGTTAGGAGAGTTGGGAGCAAAGTTAGATCTGAAGGAATTGATGAGAATGAGGGACAAGGTAGGCGACACGGGATTGCATGTAGCTGTAAAAACATATAGCATGGACATGGTGAATAAGTTGTTAGAGTTAGCAGCAAAATTACAGTTGGAGGCCGATTTGTGTGATTGTAAAAACAATAGACAAGAAATTCCACTAAATGTGGCAATAAGCTTGCAATTCCTAGAAGCTGTGGAGTTCTTAATGCCTCGCACTAAGAGTGCTCTGGAAGACGAAAACAAATTCCTTCTGCATAGGGCTGTATCGCTTAACCAAGTCAAACTTGTAAAGATTTTAATCAAATTTTCACAAGGAAATAATTCATTGTCAAAATTTATCAATCTGCCTTACCAGCACGTAAGTTTTTGTTTCCTTTTCTATCCCCTGTCTTCTTAACTAGAAATAAACTTGAATTTTTATAGCAAGAGCTCATTTATAAACAGTAAGAAGAAATAAACTGGAGTTTTCATAACAAGAGCTTATTTATAAACAGGAAAACCTTCCCAGTCAGCCAATTGTTCCAGGAGATACACCTTTGCACATTGCAGCAAGGAATAAATATGAGCGCGTAAGTTCTTTATGTATATACTATATAGTAGTCTAAATGAAATCCAAGTTTCCATATTGCATTATTTTTAACAGATTGTCCGTCTTTTTTAACCCTTTTCATATAAATTTACAGCATGGAGTTGATTGTCCTCTTTTTTTCTTTATTTTTCGTTATTGTGATGTTACTATTGGGATTTAACTGTGTAGTTTTTGAGTTAAATTCATTGACCACACAAACCCATCTCTCATAAAAATAAATGGAACACTCAATTTTCTTTACCTATGTTTCATGAGTAGTGATTCACACGAACCTATTTCTCATGAGAATAAGCAGAACACTTAGCCTCATTGACCATATGAATCCATCTCTAATAAAAATAAACATACGAATCCATCTCTAATAAAAATAAATGGAACACTTAGCTTTCTTGACCCATGTTTTATGAATAGTGATTCACACAAACCTATCTCTCATGAGAATAAACGGAACACTTAGTCTCATTGACTCATGTTTCATGAGTAGTGATTCAGATGAACCTATGTCTAATAAGAATAAATAGATCATTAAGCACTCATTGGATATAGGTGATGCTCACGGAAGTGAAGTACTGGGAGGTCACCCATCCCAATACTAGGTACGCTCAACTGCAGAGTCCCTCCAACTCATACTCCATTTGTAAAACCTTCATCAAGTGTTATACCATATGAACCATTCAGCTTGTCAATAGATAAACACGAGATCAAATTATAATTTTGATATTGTGTAATTTTTGAGTGACCCTCCTCGTGTTATGGGGCAGATGGTGGATTTGTTGGTGGCGATTCCTGGGCGAAAGAAGCAGGCGCTTAACGAGGAGGGCAAAACAGCGGTGGAGATAGCAAGAGAAGTGGTGGAGTACTACGAATCTTTCAGGATGATAAGAAAGCTGGGAGATGTCAGAGGGAAGGCGAAACCATTCATGTACAGTGCGCCACAAGTGAGCTATGAAAAGCACAAGAGAGCGACAGATATGATTAACGAAGCGTACAAAGAGAGGCGCAATGCAGAATTAGTGGTGGCAGCGTTGTTGGCAACCATGACATTCACGGCTTCTTTCACCGCCCCGGGTGGCTTCCAAACAGACAGAGACAAACACTCAACTGAGCTGGGGATCCCTGTGCTCATATCCTTCACCTCATTCAAAGTATTCCTTCTTTTCAACTGCATAGCCTTCCTTCTATCTCTATTCACGTGTATCCTGTGGGAGCTAACTTCAGAGCTGACTGTAGGAGACAAGTTGTTCTTCATGAGCATCAACGGAGGAGCGGTTTCTTTGAGCTTTGGCTTCGCTGCTTATGGCTTTCTGGCTGCAATATTCACCGTGCTGGATAACGAGAGGACCCCTTTCTCTTGGGTGCTCTGGGGTGTTCTCATTTTAATGTCTCTGTGTGGCATTTTCGCAGTTCTCTACCAAGTGGCAAGGTTTTCAGTGTCGCGAGCCAGACTCCTACGCCTCTGTGGTGAACCCCGTCGACTAGATGATATAGTAGAATGGGCATGGACATTACTTGAACACTCTGGATCTCGACATATTCCGTTTTGTAGGTGATATGATCCGTGGCACTATCAATGGTGAATTTAACCCTTTTACAGGTGGACCTCGTCTTTGATTGAACTGTTTGTAGCTCTTCATCCGACTCTAACATTGATGTCCAACAATCTGTTTAGATCCTTCACTCTTCATTATGTACGCCATTACATTAATATTGCAACGGTTTAGCTGATAGTAACATATGCCAAATGTTTGCTGATTTACAAAATGGTCGTAGAATTTATATTGGTAGATGTATGACATATCTTGAGAGAGCAGTTATTTTCTTATTCATATTTATTGGAAGTCTTATATTTGCGTAGATTACCATATTGTTGGAGTTTGTACCTGCCATAAAGGTTTTTATTTCTGGGCATTATTATCATTATGAATATAAAGACATTTGTCTTTCAACATTCAGCATGCATTGAGGCATAATTAATGCATAATTATAATAAGAGTTGTCTTTATTAGAGTTATAAAACAGACTTTCAGTTGGAAGGTGAAGAGTCTCTCCTTATGTTAATTATTAAGCGAAAGGCAATGTACACTTGAATTCTATTATCAATGAAATGATCTTTTATTGTGTGTCGTTGGTTTTTCCCTTCATTCTCGAAGGATTTTCTTAGCATATTTTTGTGTCTCTTGCACTCATTTTTGCTCTTCCTTATTGTTGTTCATCTTGACTTCTAAACTCAAAACCCAACATGATAGCAGAACCAAGTTTAGATAACATCATATAAAAGTTTCTTTTGTTTTAATTTTTCAGATTGTTTGCAATATGTTTTAGATTAAGGTAAAAACAAGTTTTGAAGGGGCCCCGAAACCCTTTACATAAAAGAAAAAGATAAACCACGAAGCACTACCAAGTTTTATTAGGACCTGAAACTAGTTAAAAAATCAAAACTGGGTTTTACAAGGACCTGAAACCAAAAGATAAGACTAGAAAAAGCAACCAGATTCTACAGGGACCTGGAACCTAGAGACGAAACCAACTGGCAAGCAAAAGCCAGCAATCAGCACACCAGTACCACAACCAGCATACCTGCACAGCAGCCAACACCTTACCAAAAAAGCCAATAACAACAAGGGAACTTATGATTTTCCTTTTAATTTAGTGCCTTCTTTACGTGACCGGAGGTTCATATCTAAAGGGGGAGCAGAAGGCTTAATTTTCTTTCTTTTTACTGCAATCCAACCATCCTCCACCTTCGCAGCCTCAACAACCCAAACCCCAGAAGAAATGGAACGGTGGAACCCAAGGGAAGCAGAAGCCACAACAATCTCCCCAGGAGAGCCAGAAGACAACTGGGCCCCAGAAAGAGCATCTGATACCAAGGTAGGAGCCAGAGTGGGAATAGGGACCAAATCTAAAGTCCTAACAACTTCCTCTACCACAGGCACCGAATGATCACCAGAAGCATCATCAGGGGGAGAATCACCCACAGGTTCCAGGGGCGCAACCGAAGATTTATGCACCGTATAGTGCTTAGAAGAGGCCCCTGACCACCAAAAAAGTGGTCACCTTGATTTGGACTTCTTAGCACCACAACGATCAGTAATATGACCTGTCATGTGACATTTTCTGCAACGAAAAAGGATACCTTCAAAATCTAACATTTGAGTCCAAGAACCCTTTGCAGAATCCAAGCAAATCTCCTCAGGAAGGCCCTTAGAAACATCCAACTCCACAAAAATTCGTGCACACGTCGAATGAAAAATATCCGAAGTGTCAGAATCCACATATAAAAAATCACCAATAGCATTTCCAATAGTTTCAAAAACAGAATCTTGCCAAAGATGCATCCGGAGATTCGGAAGCCGGACCCAAGTAGGGAACCTGTTAAAGGATTCAGTAAGTGGATTAAAATCTATATGCCACGGTTTAGCCATAAGTGGATACCTACCCTGCCATGAAAAACTATTATCACACATAATAGTCTTCCTGTCTTTAACACTATAATAGTCTTCCTGGCTTTAACACTTTCAAACTTAGCTATAAAAAATCCTTTTGCATTCGGGAAGATGTGGACATTATTGTCTATAATTGGTTCCCAATGCATGGAGATCCAGGCGTGAAGATCAGCAAGAGAGGGCCAAAAACCCCGAAAGCGAAAAATAGCAGCAAAAAAAGATAGCTCTTCTGCTGTATGGAAGATATCTTCAACTGTTTCTAGGTCTAAAAAAACCCTAATAAGATTTGAGACACTTACGGGAGACACATCACGACGAGAAGGCCCTGAAATAGGATTTGAGACACTTACAGAAGACACATCACGACGAGAAGGCCCTAAAAAACCGGCATGAGAGTAGTGATGGCAATCAATTTCAACTATATTTGTTTTGTTATTATTACTAATCCCGTCTGTGGTGTGCTTCTGAAGGATCTTCTGCTAGAGAAGATTCTATTTTATCTGTTGATAGATTGTTGTCGATGGTTCTCATTATTTTACAATTTCTGCAATAGACTCTTGCAATATTTATGTTCAGAAGGGCGTTCGGATCAAGGAATTGAGAAGGCAGACCTTGATGATTATCTTCGTCATTAAAGTTCAATCGCTGATAGCATGTCTGAATAACGTCCAGCCATTCGCTGGAGTTCTTCAATTTGCCTTATCTGTCGTGTTTTTTAATTTATGTTTGGGATGTCCTATTTTCGCGATTAGCCTCCTCTTGTTCTCGTGTCTCTGTCGCCGTTTTTTAAGTCTACCATTTCTCAAGTGACGTCGGATTTTTTTTCTCTATTTATATCTCTATTCAGTATTGCATCATCTTCCCTTGGCGCTGCTGTATATGAGATTTACATTTCATTTCTGAATGAGTTTTTTGTATCGATGATTCTAATGAGATGTGTAGCTGAAAGTGCATGCCATTATTTATCATAAAAATTGAAGACCTGTGCACGGAAAAAAAGGACCTGGGATATCATTTTGGATGATGAACTATTTCGGTAGAATCTTGTGTGACGTGTGAATTATTTCGAGCATAATTGGGTCGCATGCATATATGTAGGGTTTTTTTTATCTGTAGAAAATGGAGAGTTTCAACTTGTGATTATAACAGTTCTGTATCTGTGTCAACTCTATTTTGTGGCATAATTTTGTGACGTGATTATTTCCATGTATGTGCAAGATTTCAGTTGAATGTGCTGTAAATAGAAGTCTTCAGTTTTATTCTTAAGTTATAAATTTATCAGTCATTTATGATTATGTAACTCTATGTACTGAGAAAAACACTGAACTGAATCGTGAAACAATATTTCGATCAACAATCAAGCATTAATAATTGATCAGAAGAGTTTTATTATATTTTTCATTTGTATCCTTATAGGCCTCTCGACTCTAATTGTGATGATTTTTTTTAGTCTTCTACGTGCATTGTTTAATTTCTCGGGGATGAGTATTTCCTTGCGTGCTGTGAAATACAAGAGGACTGGACTACATAAAGATAAGTATTGTTTATACATTTTTATATCGCTGCTAATAATGTTTTCTTTCCAGTACTCATCTCTATATATGGTAAATTGATTTACTAATCTCTCTTCATTGCAGGATGCAACAAGAGAATTGGATTAATTAAAAATTTGCATATGCGATTCAAAGGGAGCTTGTGTTTCAGAGGGAGATATTCAGCCCAGAGGGAGGTTACATTCTCTTGATTAAGAGAGAATATTCATGGAATTCCTGTCATTTTTATACATGCTTGGTATTATAGATACTGCGATTAGTCTGGAACAAATTTTCAGCTATGATTTCATTTATGGTAGATTTTGAGACTCTTGATGGAAATAAGTCTTCGCTGTGACTGCATTCTTGCTGATTTTATGAGTTCTTATTCATGATAGTTATAAGGTCAACCTGATAAACTCTTTCACTCTAGGAATGAAAATCATGGTAAGAGAGTCCATGATGACATCACATTGAGAGATTCAGTGATGGGAGTTGGAAATCATGTTGAGAGAGTCCATGAGTGTATCACATTGAGAGAATTTGTAATTCAATGTTAGTTGTAAACCTTACTAACTTATCATGTTGAGGGATTTCATGTCAGCATCGTCTTGAGTGAGTTCGTGATGTAAGTTGTTTGTGATTTGCATGTTGAGTGATTCCATGATTTTTAACAAATTGTTCCATGATTATAACCAAGTTGATGGGTGAATGCATGATAATGTGTGAACGTGGGGATGGGGATGAGTGGTGACTAAATAAGAAGATATAATGTGATTGGTGGATAAAATAAGATGAGACACCTAAATTTATAATAAATCACATCATTCATCAATAAGCCTATTTATCAAAAAAAACCTATCATTTAATAAACACAAAATTAAATTTCAAATAACATAAATAGAGGAAAGGCACCAATAGTGGTTGTGGCTATAGCTAACTTCCTGCACCCAATGATCCTAAACAATACATCAAATTCTTCTTCTCCTTTATAGTTAGCAAGGCTTTGTGGATGAAGTCAGCTTATGTTCTTGAAAAACTAAAACTTATATGTGCATTCATCCTTAATATGTCTAGACATATTAACATCATCCAATTTGGGATCTTTGTTCCATGTCAATACCATACCACTAGCACAAGGCATAACATGTGTTCTTCAATCCACTGAGCAAGGACATCTATACAATATGAAGGACAATCTTTCAACAAAAGGGTCAAAAGGTGTTCAATTAAAAGTATTTCTAGATCACCTATGTGAAGATGTTTCTACTCCTTTTTGAGCAATACCTCGATGTACAATAATAATTTATGATTTAACATTTTAAACAAAAACTGTGTATACATAGAATTCATATTTTCTCTTTCACATTATAGCATTGTACACGTGATTGCAAAATAAAAATAACACATACAAAATACATGTTCGCTTTCTCTTTCTAGCTATACCATTATAAACAATTTTGCTAACAACATGCCTTTTTAGGCAATGACTTACCAATTTCTCATATGACTTGAAGTTTTTTCCCATTATTGAGCCCTTTGGCTTTGTTTCGGGTACTTTTTAAACTTATTTCCGATGATTCTACAACAAATTTTGGTTTCCCATTTTAGTAAGATATGGTATAGTTTTCTTTGCATTGTTAAATGTCATATCCCTTTCAACTTCTCCATGATTTATATCTACAATTTCTGCCATTAGCGATTCAAACAAAGTGCTTTCCCACGGATTAGTGTTCTCAAATTATTATTTTTCAATTAGAGACGATTCATTACTTTTTTTAAGAAATTTACTACTAAGATCCACAAGATTTTCCAATGCAACCTGCACTAATGTAAGTTTAGGCTTCACTTTCTTCATATAACTCCGGCCATTTTAGATTCCTTAAGCCCTAGAGATATCTTAGTCTCTGGAAGAGATTAAAAATTCTTCTATAGTTATTTCTCAAGAAACTATTTTGCTTGAATAGTCTTCTACAAAAGGGTTTTATCTCTTTACAACGTTGTGGACACTTTAAACCACATTATTTTCTTTCTCTGCAACCACAAGATTGTCCCTCTCATTAACAATCTCTAAATGGAAATCAGTAATCAAGTATTGTAATACTTTGTATAAACTACTTTTTCTTTTTCTCTTTAAGTTGGGTTTCTTGGGTAGCCATCCTACGATGAGACTTCTCAAGAAGTCTCTAAAAACTTAGGAGCTCCTTTTTCATAGCAAAAAGACTATCTCTCACACTCTATAACTCTTCATCCCCCACTACGGATATCCTTAATGTTTATAAAACTCCTATGCAACTACTCTCAATTGTAAGGAACCAAATATGCAACCTATTTTTTCTCATGCATATTCTTAGCAATTTTAAGCTTCATTTATGCTTCCTCTCTCTTGCTTTAGGACCTCAATAAATCATTCTCTTGCTCTGTCAAAAGTGGTTGCATCTATGTGATCTCACCCTCTTGTCTACTAACAATCAAATTTGTCTAATTTAAAAGATGGAAATTAAACCTGGAACAATTCACCCATAACTAATTAATCATCTTTGATTTACATCTCTTCCCTTAACATTTCCAGCTCTTTCCCTTTCAATACTAATTCCTCTTGGGCACAAAAATCCTCTCTTTCCTTCTCCCTAAGTGCAATCTTGATACCATCAAGTTCCAAAAGACAGAAACCATAATCATGTTTAGACTTCTCCAACTCTTGGTGAAGATTGGTTTGTAGGAAAAGAAAGTTAGAGAGCTTTTTAATAGAAGGCTCAGACCACTCTTATAGAGACTTCTAGAGCTCTTTTTGAAGCCCTAAGTTCCTCTAAATAAAAAATTTAACACAAACTAAACACACAAAAAACTTGTAAGAATATTTAAATCTAAAATGAAGATATTTTAAATAGTTAAATGCATAGCTGATTTTAAGTAATCACTTGTCTAGTGAAACTTTTGTTGCACAAGAAGTGTGGTTGACCTCACATTCAACACAAATGCATGCAAAGAATAAAACCATTTTTTCTCTATTGACTTTCCACACATCTTAGTGTACCTATTACACACAGGGTGATTACTAGTATATAAACTAAATGTATAATAAAATAATTGATATAAAATAAAATAAAATACATAACAAAATATTCTTCAAAAAAATATATATATATTATGAAGATAATATTGTACAATATTTTAAAAAACCATTTTAAACCAGATATTGAGATAGATAGACAAGAGGTTAATTAGTTTTTCCTTAATAATATGATCTTTAAAATGTCTAGTTTAATGTAAAGTTAAAATAGTCTCATGATAAGAAAAACCAATACTAAACAATACTTTCATAATTAATTCCAATAAAAATACTATGTAAATTGTATTTTTACTAACCTCAATCACATCTTTGAAAAGATCAACTGCAATTATTAGGTTATGTGGCGCAATAGAAGATTCGTCTTCCATACTCTCTCTACATTTAAATCTAATAAACGTATTAAAATTTGCAAAAGTGTTTTTTGGTGTGCCAATCTTACCATTCTTGGTCTGTGCAATATTTAAAAAACATCAATGACTAGTACAACTGATACTCTATATTCTATATTTAGTTCGCAAACATGCAAATGCTTTTTGTGATCTCATTATTTTTATTCCAATAACTTTTAGAAAAATCAATGCCAACTAATACTCTGTACATTTAATTGTTATAAAACTACTAAAATTTGTAAATGATTTTTAGTGATCCCACTATTCTTACCTCATGCCATCTAGAAATGAGTTTTAAAACAGTACATAAGAATTGTGCAACTTATAACTTGCTAAATAATATAAAAAAACATAACCAAATGTAACAGTCATTTAACTTTTACCCCATGATCACATTACTTCAGTGCCACTGCCATCAATTGTAAAAATTAAAACTAAAATTAAGGAGTTTTGAAGGGAAAAAAGAAACTGGAAAGAGTAGTGCAAACTTCACAAATACGCGCCGTAATTAAACTGATCTTTTATTTATACAACAGTCGACGTCTAATTTGTGAATTCAAATGCTCAGATTCTCCGTTTTAAAATGCCTGGCTTCATGAATTTTCCTACAATAATCGGCTGGGCCTGGACATAATTTCAATGGGTAAATTTAGCGTAAATACGTAGAAAAGAAGGTGTAACAGGATTGCAATCATGTTCGCCATTCAAAAATGGATTTTATTTGTCTATATTCCAGTCGACGCATTGCTTCTGAACGTATTAGAATCGATGTTAATAAAATTTGCTCCTGATCAAGAACTGGTAGCCGTTGAAAAAAACACAAAACTAGTTTAGAATGTTTCACATTACTAATTTTATTTACAAGTTTGAGGCTTGGCATCGTCATCAAGCAGTTTACCGCCATTAAATTTCAAAAAAAGGAAAAATCAGATGGTCCACTAGTGTACTTCTACGCTTTGAACATTACTTAGTCTTTGATATTAATATGCTGTGGATTTTACTGTTCTTCTCTGCAACGCAAGAATAAGCGATTGCCTTGTCGGAAAACTGGCATGATGAACATGTGGAGCTTACCAAGATTAAATCTTATTCAGTGGATTGTATATATATGGTGTTCTATCCATATTTCTTACCTCAAAGTAAATGGATGTTCTGAAAAATATGGAGAAATGGACATTACATACCCCTTTTCAATTGCAGGAGATGGAAATAGTTGGGGTCTGCCTGGCTTCGAAATAAACTGCAAACAGAATGAGAGTTTTGGAACTAAAGAGCCCATTCCATTTCTGTCCATTCCTTCGGGAGAAGTAAAAATCTTGAAATTTTCTCCCGATCATCTCCTCATTAATGCAACCCAATTCTTGGCCTCCACTTCCAATTGTCTAGGCCAGTCGGCTATGACTGAAATCATCATTTCTAGCACGGGGCCTTTCCGACTTTCTACAGAGAACAGGTTTTCTGCAGTTGGGGGTGAGACATTAGGCGACTTTAAAAACACTAAATCGGGTGTTTTGGGAGGATGCCTATCACTCTGTCCCGATTCTCCCACTTTTTCAACCTGCCATGGGGATGGTTGCTGCCAAGCTACCGTTCCCTCAAATTACACAGATTATGTCGTCTTTATAACGAATGTCGATCCCGAGTACAGAGAACGTAATTATGCGGGTATACTTCATCAAAATAGTTGGGCTTTGATTTCTAATACTTCGAGCTTAAATTTTGGATATGCCTCCATTAGCCTGAATTGGAGCATTCCAAATGAAACATGCGCCTATGCTAAAGCAAAAGGTTCATACCAGTGTTTTCCCGAGGCAGAGTGCAGAGATGTGGGATGGGGTTATCAATGCAGTTGTATGCCTGGTTTTGACGGCAATGGCTACTTGAACGGCACCCACTGCACAGGTCTTGTATTTGTATTTGTTTTGAGGATTTATTTGCCTGAAGATTTTAAGAAGTTTTTCAAGTTTTATTTACCGATTGTGTTTGACATGTCGCTGCAGATATCAATGAATGCTTGGATCCTGGTTTGAATGACTGTTACCCTTCATCAAAAGGAGGTAGATGTGAAAATACGGAGGGCTCGTACAAGTGCTCTTGTGTTAGAGTTCATGGAGATGGCACTCAGCACGGCACCCGTTGCTCTACCAGAATCTTTCATACTCATACTTTACCCCTCACCACCGTCACTATAGGTACAACTCTGCTCTGCGGTTTTGAACAAATTGTATGCATCAGAAATGTTAAATCTTGATGGTAGATATGATATGTTACCAAAATTTAATGTAGTTTTGGAATCAAAATTAACTAATATTTTAAGAGCAATAGTTGACAAGATGGAATATTTATTACATTTAGTTAATATTTGTAGGAATAAAGTATTCGATCTTTTGAGGAGATCACCTGTCTCAATTCAACATCAGCTCAAGTGCATTAACTATAGATTTTCCTCTAAGATTTAACTCACTTAGCTTGCAATTCCATTTCTATTATCTTCAACAATTAGTGTGCTATTTGAACTATTCACTATAAAGTTCATTTAACTCATCAATTGATAAGTGGGAGATATTTCCCACAGCAAGTCAAATTATGATATTGTTTTTGATTAAAAAGTCAGGGAGAGGGCCCTAAACCTAGAAATGGAGAGTCGCATTACAACAGTCTCAAAGAACAGCAACAGACCATTACAGCGTCAAGCCTGATCGAATAACCATCATCCAAAATATCAAAAATTCGCTTTGTTTGCTACTTTAGTTGTATAATCTTCAACAATCGGTCTACATTATGAACTATTCATTATTAAGCCCCTTTAACTCATCAATTGATAAGTAGGAGATATCTCCCATAGCAAGTCAAATTATGATACTATTATCAGTATTCAAGAGCCTAATTTTGGAGTCAAACGTATTGACCCATCTTCCATGGTTAATGGTTCAAAAGAACCCATATCTCATGAGAATGAATAACTCAGCATTTGTTGCATCTAGGTCAGTAGTTCAAAAGAACTCGTATCTCATGAGAGTGAATCACTCAGCATTGATTGCATCTAGACAATGTTCACAGGCTGAATCGCTAGTCTTTATGAGAAGTCACTTATCCCATACAACTCCAACTCAGACATTCAACTATTAAATCTCTCAAAAATCAAACCCACTTAACTCAGCATTTGTTGCATCTAGGTTAGTGGTTCAAAAGAACCCATATCTCATGAGAGTGAATCGCTCAGCATTCGTTGCATCTAGACAATGTTCACGGGCTGAATCGCTAGTCATTATAAGAAGTTACTTATCCCATACAACTCCAACTCAGACATATTCAACTATTAAATTCCCTCAAAAATCAAACCCACTTAACTTGTTATTCCATTAATAAGACCTTCAACACGTATTGTACCTTATGAACTATTCGTCATAAAATCCATTAAATCCTATTTTGTGTTTTTGGTGTCCAGGAGTATGTGCGACTCTGGTGGTTGCGCTTACCAGCGGAGGTGTTGTGCTCTTGATTTTGAAGCGGAGGAGGACGAGACTTGTGAAGCAGAACAACTTTCGTCGCAACGGAGGAGCTCATTTGCAAAGACTAATTTCTCAGCGGGCACATGGGTTGAGAATCTTTTCCTTGAATGAGATTGAAAAAGCAACTGAGAGGTTTTGTCCAACTCTGCTCTTGGGATCCGGTGGCTATGGAACGGTATACAAAGGCACTCTTTCAGATGGAACTTTTGTGGCGATAAAGAAAGCTAAATCCAAAGAAGTTGATTCCAAAGAAATCAATGATTCCATCAATGAAATTGTTATTCTGAATCAGATAAACCACAGAAACGTAGTCAAATTGCTCGGCTGCTGTCTGGAGACTACAGTTCCCCTGTTAGTTTATGAATATATTCCCAATGGGACCCTGTTTGATCATCTACACGGTAACAAATATAAAGACCGCCTTCGCTGGGAAGATCGCCTGCGCATCGCTTCAGAAACTGCATAAGTATTGTCTTACTTGCATAGTGCTGCATCTATACCCATTGTGCACCGAGATATAAAAACTTCCAACATTCTGCTTGACAATGTTTATACTTCCAAAGTAGCAGACTTTGGCTTGTCTCGCCTTGTGCCAATGGACCAGACACATATTACCACACTTGTGCAGGGAACGCTAGGTTATTTGGATCCTGAATACTTTCAAACAGTTCAACTTACACAGAAAAGCGATGTCTACAGCTTTGGGGTTGTGATGGTGGAGCTTATGACGGGGCTGAAGCCCGTTTCCTTTGAGAGGACGAAGACCGAGAGTAATTTGGCCATTTATTTCCTCAATAGGATGAAAACAAACAATCTGACTGAAATTATTGATTCTCGGGTTAAAGGAGATGGGGCCGAGAATATGGAATCGATAGAGAAGTTGGCAAATCTAGCAAAAGACTGTCTGAGCGTTGAAGGGGAAAAAAGGCCGACAATGAAGGAGGTGGTTCAGAAGCTGCTTTGGATTAGAGGGGAGGCAATTTTGCATCCATGGTTGAAGTCTGATGGAGCACCAAATGAAGATGAATTTGTTACTGGGGAAGTGATTAACGAGTATACAAGTCAAACGGCGGATCTATATCCACGGCTGCCAATCACTGTTTCAAGGGTTTTAAGATAATACAAATGGCAGCAAATTAGAAGTTGTGATTTTGAATTATTTTGATCTTACAAATAGTAACTTCTATTTGGCCACTCTTTTTTAAATTTAAGGTTTTAATGTCATATTATCAAATTCCAAGTCATAAGGTGGCTGGACTATGAAAGGGAACCTTAAACTCTAAACTATGAAGGTAGAAACGTAGAATTGAAGGAATGAGCAGATAATTACTAAAATGTTTAGGTATTCTAGTTCACAATAATTGTTTTCTCATAAATGTGAAGTAATAACTGTATTTCTACGATATGCTAGTTGTTAGCTAAGGCAATAAAAAAGGGGATGTTACACTGGGTATGCATGCATGTTTATACTATAACCAATTTTGTTCATCGATCTTATCTACTATCTATTGCTAAATTGAATTGTAGTGCATACCCGAAAAAAATTATAAATTGTTGAGACAGTTCTCTAATTGAATTTGGAGGTATGGAATCCATACGGGACTCGCCGAGTCATGCCAGGACTCTGCGAGTCCGAGGCAAAGTCCATGTTTCCGAGGCAATTTGCCTCTGGACTCGGACTCGGCCGAGTCCTGGCAGAGTCCACATGGACTCGCCGAGTCCAAGGACGAGTCCTGGGCGAGTCAAGAGCCCAGGACTCTGATTTTTATTTTTAAATTTAAAAAGATAGAGATTTCCGGAAGATGTTTTTTACAATGTATATGAATTCTAAAAATGATGTGGCATGTCAAGAATCTATTAAGGATTGAATCTTAAATCTTAAATCTTCAACTTTATATTATGTTATTCAATTTTTTCCTTCAAAAGTTCGTTATTATACTTGTATGATTTTTCGAGTCCTGACCGAGTCCGATCGCCGAGTCCGAGTCCGAGTCGGATTTTGACTTTCTGAATCAGGCGAGTCCGAGTCCCATAACACTGGTATGGATAACATGGAAATTGTCAAAAAGTCGGTTTGTGTTGGAGCAGATAAGAGTTTTAGTTATGCAAGGTCATAAAGGCAGTCTTTGCACAAAGATCCAAAATCAATGTGCACCCTATGTTGTATACTTTGGCTTGTCTCGCCTTTTGCCAATGGACCAAACACATATCACCACACTTGTACAGGGAACGTTGGATTATTTGGATCCTAAATACTTTCAGACAATTCAGCTTACACAGAAGAATGATGTCTACAGCTTTGGGGTTGTGCTGGTAAAGTTTTTGATGGGGCTAAAGCACGTCAAAGACCGAGAGTAATTTGGCCATTTATTTCCTCAATGTCATGAAAACAAACAATCTAACTGAAATAATAGATTCTCAGGTCACAGGAGACGGGGCCGAGAATATGGATTCAATAGAGAAGTTGGCAAATCTAGCAAAAGGTTGTCTGAGCGTGGAAGGGGGAAAAAGGCCGACAATGAAGGAGGTGGTTCAAAGGTTGTTTTGGATTAGAGGGGAGGCAATTTTGCATGCATGGTTGAAGTCTGATGGAGCATCAAATGAAGATGAATTTGTTTCTGGTGAAGTGAATAACGAGCATACAAGTGAAATGGTGGATTCCAAGATGATCCAAGTGGCAGTAAATTAGAAGTTGTGATTTTAATTATCTTGAACTTAAAAATACTAACTTCTACTTGGCAATTCTTTTTTAAAATTATGGCTTTAATTTCATATCATCAAATTCCATGTCATAAGCATAGTTGGACCGCTATAAATTGTATGCAAGGGAGCAGGCAAGAAGCATTTGTATGAATGCAAAAATGTAGAATTGAAGGCACATTGACATGAAGCTAAAACACCAACATGAAATTGATCCTTACCCTCGAATGTATCTTGCATAAGCAGATAATTGCTAAAATGTTTAGGTATTCTATTCATGTATATTGCACAATAAAAAAAAAACAATGCATGTTTCGATAATCTATTTACATATCTTTCATTGGTGAAATAATAAAGCTAATTGACAATTGTAATTTATTTTAGGCTCACAAAATTTCTCTAATATTAAGTCACAGTTATTATATTTGTGTTGTAGTATACTATACAATGAGAAAATATCTTTGGCAAAAGGTTAAGCAAAATCTACAGTAGTGGCATATTGACCGTGTTCAATTCACACAACATGACGTAACATGTTTCGATAATCTATTTACAAATAACAACATAACATTAAAAACTTATAGACATTTCTAGTATACATGCATACTTGTGCTGGAAATTGTGTTTTTTCAGTTCTACCTGTCATCCATACATATGAATTGAGGTTCAGTAGACCATGGCTATTTATATGGTAAGCACCACACTAGAAGATTACTTGCATGGTGGATTAAGATTCTTAAATAGACCATGGCTTTTCATATGGTAAGCAGTATTGAGAATCCATTTATACATACCTTGTGAATATTTTAAGTACTTGGTAAATGTCACATGACTTGACATTCAAGAGGCCATTACTATTGATATCATGAGGTGATATCTATATCGTGTATATCTTTTGATCAAAGATATTCTTATTCTTGCTAACTTGATATTACATTGAGGTAATACCTAACCATGTGTTTATCCTCTCTAGCTAAGGAGTGTTGATTATTTGTAACTTCAGTCGGATACATATATATTATATTGTCTTTATGAATGGACTTGTCCTATGAAGGGACATGTATATTTTTAACTTATTATCCATTTAAATAAGTGGCTCCTGCATTTGAAAACACATTACAAATGGCAATGTCATTACATTTGCAACGATCCCAAGAAACTAATAGTTTTTAATTTCTATTTTCTACTCTTTTTGCAAACTTCTACTTAAAATTAATTCATTCTTATCTATGCCCTTTCTCTGTTTTTCCCAATTTAGAAAAATGGAATTTATGCTCAGCAAATTGGCCAGCCACCAATTTGAAAATGGGAATTTGTTTCCCACCAATCAGAAAATGGGAATTTGTTTCCTATGATTGTTTTTTAAAATACCTGCTTCAAAACTATAGTCTTCCAATCATATTTGCCCATACAAATTAATGTGATAAATTAATGAAAACATCATATCCCTAAATTATATAAGACAAAGACTAATAATTAAACATTTAGTTGTCTAATATTATTTATACAATAATTTTAATAAATTATATCATCATATTTTAAAACATATACACTCTACACAACAAACATTATATATAATTTAATACTTTTAATCTATTCAAATAGCTTCAATAATTTGATATTGGGCAAGTACAAATCTAAACATAAAAATAATATTCTTATTCTTCTTTCAGGTGATCCAATATTTGCTTTGAATGTGACCACAAGCTAAGCCTTCAATTTGGTAGTCGATAATTTTAGATTGTCTTGGCTTCTCAAATTCACTTGTGTTTCTTTGCAACTTGACTTAACTCAAATAATTTGAGTAATTATGTCTTTCTACCTACACCATCATTTTTATGGAGTGTATTTTGAAAAGTGAACAAGAGTGTCATTCATGTCTTCCTTCTAGAAGAGCTCATTGTTCTCTCCACACTTCTTCAAAGCTAACACGACTAGTGTTAGTTGACATTATGTATACAAAGCGTTAACATAGAGAGTTTTGAAGAGGACCCAACATAATGCATATACATGAAATCAAATTTATACCACCATTTTCTTACTCTAGATTTTTTGTTTACACGTTATTAATGGAAATATAACTGCAAACCTACAATAAAATAACGTTACAATAAAAGCCTACAAGTTTGCAAGATTTTGTTGCATTTTTTCAAATTTTATGTCTTGCTTAAATATATTTATTAGATGCCTTTGGAGGTAAACAAATTGGCAAATGTGTGGAACGAACTTTTGTTTAGTACACTCACAATAGTAAGTGGTTCTAGTGACTTAACAAATATAGTAATTTTGACAAGTATTGTACATGTTGCTTTATGAGGCATAATGAATTTAGTAAGAGGTTTGTAATTAAGACTCTATAACTCGTCTATTACATGCAACTCGAAGTCATGTTTGAATATATGATTTGAACATTGTTGGAAGTGTGAAAGTTCTTGAGAAATAATACTAATAGATATTTGCCTATAGATTTTTTCTTGATGTAAGTTTACCAAGATTTTTTCAAGTATATATTATGTTATGTGTATTTGCTCTTCTCTATAATTTTCTACACGTGTTAATATCATAACAATAATCTATAACTTAAAAGATAATGAAACCAAAATAATACTCCTTAGACTTAGATTTTGATTCCATTGTCATCATGAAGGAACCTATGCCAATTAAGATATATTTATTACTAAAAGTATATGGCAAACTTGGGAAGTCATTAAGGTGGTGCTCTCCAAAATAAGAATCTTTTAGGATTGAGATCTCTATTAACCTGTAACTCTTTTAATGGTCTCATGCGATCAATTACTAAAGTATTCTTTGTATATTCATGGTGCAGTCCTTTTGAACTGCTGTAATTATTTGTTTATACATTTTATAAAACAGCTTTCTTCAATAAAAAAGAAAAATTACTACGATTTAATTCTTTAACTAACTCCAACCTCATGTTCCCATGCTGCTGCTTAAGTGTCATTTCTGCTTAAATTTAAGCAACTGAAGTGTTCCCATGTAAATTTTTACTTCGAAGAAAGGGAAAAATTGGAATCTTATATTAGCGGAGCAGCTATTGTTTAGGAATTCAAAATAAGGGTGCAGTCCCATGGAGGCGGGCTTCCTAAAAAAAATCAATAGGTGCTATTGAGACTTTTTAAGATTATTTTAAAGTGGGAGGTCCCATGAATTATTAGTGGAGTTTATGCTTAAAAATTTAACCCTCGACAATTTATGGAAGCAAGTGGTCTCATGAATTATTCTATTCATTATTGCCAATTTACACAACTGCATAATTTAAAAATATTATAGATAAGAATCAAAAAATATACATGATTGACAAGTAGGAGACAAAAAGCCTAAGCCGGTGGGGCATTTTCTAGCCCTCCACCTTTTCCACCCACTCAAATTTGCACCCTAAAAAGTAGGGGTAACTATTTTTGAGGAAAAGATTCTATTTACTCATGTAGCACTTTCTTTTTCACTTCATGGGACCTTCCACTCCATAAAAATAGATCTTGAAGCCCCCCCTCATGGGACCGCACCCTAAGCTATGGGAGAAAAGGGGGGGTTTAAAATAAGTACAAATAAGATGCAACTGCTTATTGAAAAAAGCTACAAGTGTCTTCATAAAAAAGAGTTATCTCATTTTTCATTGACCTAAAAAAAATTATTTACATTTTATTAACAACGCATAATTTAAATTTTTTATTCAAAAAATACATTTAAGAGTAATGCTTAAAATAAGCAGCAGATTTGCTTTCATGAGACCATCACCTCCACATATTACTCCTAAAAATATTGAGCAGCTGCTACTAGCAATTTTATTAAGATTTTAACCTCTTCACTACAAATTAGCTATCTTCACTGGAATAAAAACAATAAAGAAGCCCTAAAATGAAGTCTTTGAATCAATGGAGCGAATTGAGCTAGAATTTGTATATCCACAGTTTAGAAATGGTATTTGATATTTTAAAAAATATTTTTGATTCTTTTCTCACCCACCAATGGTTACAAAATTGTATAAGAAGTGGAATCTCGAGTCCACTACCATAGGTGCCTAAGCTTAGACAATTTAGCTAGGCCTCTCGTATACTCGGCTCTCGTCATCAAAGGTGCATCCCCTGTGTCCTTTTAGTTGACATTTGAAATCTCAACCATTGTTTTTTATTTTCTTTTCCCTATACATATGGCATTCCATTTGTCTTTATGTTGGTGGACTATGCTTCGTCCTTTGCCTCCCAGCATGATTGTTTGACATTTCAGTTGGCCCAATAGTAGAAAGTTCCCTTGTCTAATATGTTACGTCTCTTGTTCATGTAGATTCTGATCAAGAAGAAAAGGTTAATGATTAAGAGCAGCAGTGCAAGATGCATAATTTCTCAGGTTTAAAGTGCCTAGCTACATACTAGAGAGAAGAAAAACCCCATGAATTTTCCGCGATGAGATAAAAATGGCTCTACTGGACCTGGATTCCGTTCCACCTAATTTAGCATTGGGTATTTCTAATAGGGAAACTAAATTTAGCTATTTTAATCGTAGGGACATAATAGTACGGCAATTACGCCCCCAATTGAAAATATGGCATTTTATTTGTCTGTATGTTTGTGGACGCATTGCTTGTGAATGTTTTTAAACCGATTTTAATCTAATTTGCTACCGGCCAAAGACCGATAGCCAATAGAAATTTTCTCCGACTTGGTCTCCATTTAAAACCCATCCTTTGACGTGGTAATAATGTATTAGACTGTTCGCGTCTGCTTTGAACAATACTTGGTCTTTGATAACCAGACGACTTTTCTTGTGTGATCGTGGCCGAAGAATGAATTCCATTTTTCAATGACACTATAAAAATGGCCATTGCAATGCTTAAGAACAAGCGATTGCTTTGTCTGATAAATGTGGCCAGATCATCATGTCGAGCTTATCAAGGGTAAAACCGTAAATCTATTTCAGTGGATTATATTTATATCGTGCTTTATCCATATTTCTGAGCTCAAAGCAGATGGATGCTTCGACAAGTGTGGAGAGATGGACATTCCCTATCCCTTTTCAATTGCAGGAAATGGAAACGGCTGTGGCCTGCCTGGCTTTGAAATCAACTGCACGGAGAATCACGAGTTTAGAAGTACACAACCTATTCCATTTCTGTCAATTCCTTCGGGGGAAGTACAAATCTTGAATTTCTCTCGCGATCATTTCCTCATTAATGCAACACAATTCGTAGCATCCACTTCCAAATGTCTATCTAGACCGACTAGCACAAGAATCACCATTTCTAGTGAAGGGCCATTCCGACTTTCTGAGCAAAACAGGTTTGTTACAGCTGGATGTGGAGCATTGGGCATATTTGGTATGGTTGAGGACACCAATTTCACTACTTTGGGTGGATGCGTATCCGTCTGTCCTGATTTTCCCTCTTTTTCTAGCTGTAACGGGGATGGCTGCTGTCAAACTTCCTTGTCCTTGAATTACACGGATTATCTCCTCACTGTTTCAAATCTCTCATTAAGTGGAGACACTTATGAGACAGAATGCAGTTATGCCGGCATACTTGATGAAAACAGCTGGGATTTGATTTCTAAATCAGATACCCTTAACTTACATTATGCCTACATAAGCCTGAATTGGAGTATTCCAAATGACACCTGCACCTCGGCTAAAGCAAAAGATTCATATCAGTGTGTTCCGGAGGCAGAGTGCAATGATCTAGGATGGGGTTATTTATGCAACTGTAAGCCTGGTTTCAGTGGAGACGGGTACTCTAATGGCACCGGCTGCAAAGGTATTGTGTTTATGATGTGGATTGATTTTCTTGATTGATTTGTGGAGCCACCTAATGTTTTGTAACTCTAGTATTCTGAATTTGCTTTCTCCTTGCAGATTTTGATGAATGTTCAGATCCTAGTTTGAATAACTGTTACCCTTCGTCAGAGGGAGGTAGATGTGAAAATACAGACGGGTCGTACAAGTGCTTATGCGCCAGAGGCCATGGGGATGGCACAAAAAATGGAACCCGTTGTTCTACACAAAGATTTCAGACTTTACCCGTCGCTATAGGTATAATTTTAAAGCAACTGTGTTCGGTTAGGCCCAGCTCCCTGTAATATTATAAATGTTAAATCTTGATTTGTGTTTTGGTATGTAGGAGTATGTGTGACCCTGGTGGTCGTGCTTATTGGTGGCGGTGTCGTGTTGTTGATATTGAAGCGCAAAAGGGCAACAATTGTCAAGCAGAACAACTTTCTTCGAAATGGAGGGACTCGTTTGCAGAAACTAGTTTCATCGCAAGCAAATGGGATGAGGATCTTTACCTTGGATGAGGTTGAGAAAGCAACTGAAAGTTTCTCTCCAAGTTTAATCTTGGGATCAGGTGGCTATGGCACGGTTTACAAAGGAACTCTTCCTGATGGCATTGTAGTGGCTATCAAGAAGGCCAATTCGAAAGAAATTGATTCCAAAGAAATCGATGAATTTATCAATGAAATTGTTATTCTGAATCAGATAAATCACAGAAATGTGGTGAAGTTACTGGGTTGTTGCCTGGAGGCACCAGTCCCCTTGTTAGTTTATGAATATATTTCTAACGGTACTCTGTTTGATCATCTATATGGTAACAAATCTGAGCAGCGTTTTCACTGGAAAAACCGTTTGCGCATCGCTACAGAAACTGCAGAAGCACTGTCATACTTGCACTCTGCTGCATCAATACCCATTGTGCACAGAGATATGAAATCTTCCAACATTTTGTTGGATGATGTTTACACCCCCAAAGTTGCAGACTTTGGGTTGTCTCGCCTGGTTCCAATGGACCAAACGCACATCACTACACTTGTGCAAGGGACGATGGGTTATTTGGACCCTGAATACTTTCAAACCATTCAACTAACAGAGAAGAGTGATGTCTACAGCTTCGGGGTTGTGCTAGTGGAGCTTTTGACTGGACTGAAGCCTGTTTCCTTTGAAAGAACGAAGAACCAGAGCTACTTAGCCATTTATTTCCTCGATACAATGAAGATGAACAATTTGAAAGAAATTTTAGATTCTCGGCTCACAAGAGAGGAGACGGGGAATATGGAATCAATGGAGAAACTAGCGAATTTAGCGAAAGATTGTCTGAGTGTGGAAGGGGAGAAGAGGCCGACAATGAAGGAGGTGGTTCAGGAGCTTCTTTGGATCAGAGGGGGTTTGAGGCCACACGCGTGGTTGAAGTCTGATGCAACACAAAATGAAGAATTTGTCTCTCTTCTATTAGATAGCGAAGTGAATGAGGAGCATACAATTGAAATAACAGACTTATACCCACACAGTGAGACTCTATCATTTGATGTTCAAAGCCTTCGAGATAAATTGAATGCCGGCAGATGAATCTCTGACTTTGAAACGGTGACAACTAATGGTCAATTTGGCCTACAGGCAAATGTATGTTAACTTTCGGGGTATTTGCAGCACAATTTGCTCTGATAAAATTATATACTCCTGTAATTCAAACGGAAAAAATTATGAACTACAAAAATGCCTTCCAAAGTATCTTGTATGCATCAACGCCATTGTTGATTAGTTTATCCCTATTCAGAAGGTATAATCAACTGCATTCAATATTTATTATTATTTATTATATTATAATATATACTGTTACTTTATATAACATACATGTATGTATAAACTATTCTATTTCTGATTGATTGATAACTTCAGATAATTCCTCGAGAGCTATCAGCTCTAATAGTTCCAATGCCGGACAGTTTCTAGTTTATCTAAAACCACTGACACTCGTCTAAAAGAACGTATCGATTTTTAGTATTATTGACGAAATAGTCTAAACTAGAAACATTTCCACCCAAACACCCTCAGCTATATGGAAGCATAAACAGAGCAGTGAAGTTGTGTGAAGGGAACGTAAATATAATAACAAGCAAAGAAATTGAATCAAAGAAGATAAAACATACAATAATACAGATATTTATCGTGGTTCGACAAAACTTGCCTACATCCACACTCGAGCAGGGAACTCTTTGATGAATAAACGATACAATACATGGGCTGCACACAGCCATTATATAGAGCTCTCAAATACAAAGAGTCAAGAGGGAGAACGAACAGTCATGGTCATGTGACCGTTAGACTTCAAATCCCAACAATCTCTCCCATGAAGTCCAACTGACACAGCCATGCATCATGGCATCCCCTGCTCCCTATACTGCATCTCAGAGAACAATGGAACTATGAGAAGATCTCAACATTACCAGACTTTGTTCCAGCACAGTCCAGATGAGCCTTCTCCAAGTTAAATCAGAATCAAAAATGTCTTCTCCTATTCTTGTGCTCCCCTTTTGGACAAGATTAGCTGGCTCTAAAACCCAAACATAAAATTGCCCGTTGTCAAATTTCAATATTTTCTTCTCCTCCAGAGTTACAGCAGACAACGTCCCTTCTGCAATTGTACCCATCTCCCTGTGAAGTTTTCTATTTTCACTTAGCTCTGCAATTATCTCTTTCCTTTCATTGTTTAGCCTCTCAAACTCTTTAGGAAGAGCCCCATGAAAACAGTAAGTCAGCACAGCCTTAAGTTCCTCTAATTTCTGCATCTTTTCAAGCTGCACCTGATTGGATCCCATATTATTGTCTGCAAAGAACACAAACATCTGCTCACATCCTTGAGCATTTTCTTGTTCTACGTTGAATGTCTTGAGAGAAAATTTCATCGAAGGAAGAATGTTTGTGTGGATAGAGTCCACATTACTGTGCATCACGTTTTGGCAATGTATCATAGTCTTCCACGACATGTACGTATAAGAAAATAATTTTTCTCTAGGATCCATTGCTCGAGCTAATACTCCAGTCAAATCATTCTGCACATCACATTAATGTTATTCTCTTCCAAAATAATAATTCCCTTGTCACCAAAAATGTTTCCATCTTCTGAGGATTTAACAAATGATTTTGACCTCTCAACCGATGCTATAATGTTTCCAGCGATAAACCATGCTTGATTATGGAGAAGATTTAGATGATTCATCACGAGAACAGCGGGAATGTGAGGATTTATGGTGTTGGGGGAATTCACATCCCAGTCTGGATCTTCCTGAATGACAAATGACGGGTTCAACTCTCAACCTCGTCCTCGATTGTCAATTCTACCAGTCACACATCCATTTTCTACACAAATTCTCTCAGGCCCCACATATGCGACCATCTTTTCTGAATCCGCTGTCTCTATAACACTTCCAGCGAAAGCTTGATTGTTGGTCTCAATCTGCTGTCTCTATAACACTTCCAGCGAAGGCAGTGACCCAATTGTGTGGTCTAACCGCGGAAACTCCCTCTGCAATTGCGCAATCTTGAGTAATGGGAGCTTCTCTGAAATGCCTTCATCTGGCTCCTCAATAGTCTGGCCTTTGGAATCATCTACCCAACACTTTTCACTATCTTTCCCAAGAGAACATGGTGGAAGCCCAAACGCTCCAGTGTGATTTTGGTGCGATGGAGAAGAATCTACTATCTCCAAAGCCTCCACACCATTGTTGCTAGACAACTCGACATCGTTCCCCATTTCACTTTCAAAACCAATAACGTTCTCTTCCTTTTGATTTCTTGAATGATGGTTGAATCACCTCTTTTTCTTGAGGCTCACTCTCATGCTTCCTTTCCAGACAATAACTATCCGCAGAAGGATCTGTATATTCCATTGTTGGTGAAAGCACAGTGGTAACATTCAAACTTCTAGCTTGCAAAATTTTAGTAACCGAACTTGGCGAGGCAACCTCATTTTCATATGCCCAATTCTTGGCATCACATGCCTCAATTACATCAAGTTCATTTTCATCCGCTGCCAATTTTCTAGTCCTAGCTCCCTGTTTGCAAATTTCATCCCCCTCGATTGGGGAAGAAAACTTCACAGCCGACACATTCTGTGAACATTCTTTGTTCTTCAAAGAAGTCATCTCCGCCTTTTGCATGGGGACAATGAGTCTGAAACCCATCCCACGAGGCCATCTCTTCTTGTTGTGCATATATGTCATACCTGCATCAATACTAGGGAAAGGAATAAGCTTACCATCCTCTTCTTCTTCAGATGAATCTTCCTCTCCTTCATGTGAATCCTCCTCACTTTTCCATCCATCCCACCAGTATACACGACATTTCTTTACGACTTTCAGATATACAACATCTCTTAAATTATCAAAGAATTCATTGACGACGGAATCAATCTCATCTTCTTCCATCTCTACTCTAGCCTTACCTCGGCTCCAATACCAATTGTAAATATAATAACAAGCAAAGAAATTGAATAAGAAGACGAAACACACAATATCACAGATGAAACACACAATAACACAGATATTTATCATGGTTTGGCAAAACTTGCCTACGTCCACACTCAAGCAAGGAACTCTTTAATGAATAAACGATACAATACATAGGCTGCACACAGCCATTATATAGAGCTCTCGAATACAAAAAGTCAAGAGGGAGAACAGACAGTCATGTTACTGTTGGGCTTCAAATCCCAACAGGAAAAACCCAAAGAAGTCTAGACTCTAGACTCTCAGAGAACCATGATTGGTGAACATGAGCACCAACTTGTCATGATACATGGCAGGTATACAACTGACACAGAAACATGCTGGATGCGCCTATTATGAGGCCAGTTATGCAAATTATACAACTATTTTCCAAAGAAAATTTGTATACCATGATCCTTAAGTCCATCATACTCTGATAAAGTAACAGCATGTACTAAACACCATGAAGAACCACAGACAAACTAAGAATTTCCAGAAACTTGGAAAATAACAAAATATAATTGAATGTGAAATTGAGAGGAAACTAAAAGCCTCAATTCAAAACCCATTAGTCAACTCAGAAAACATGTATGTCGTAAGAGTCCAAATGACAGAAGAATGTGAACCAACTACAAAATGATAAATATAGCAGAGGTTGCATACCGAAGTTTCAAATGCCACTTGCAGATGAGGACGATGCCTCTGTTTACATGACTTTTGTGCCAGGGGCCAGTCTTACAAAAGGGGCTGCATTTTTCACAAACGAATGCTCTATGAGTCGTGTGGCTGTGGGATGGTTTGCAGGACCCCTCTGTAAGCACAGCCTCTAAAAATTATTGCCTTCCTCAGAGAGATGGTTAGAAATTGCTGTCAACTCCTAACTGTTGCCAATTTCTACCATTGTTGCAATCTGGCATGGGAATGATATAAATTTATAGTTAATAATGTGATTTACATGCAGCAGCATGGGAAAGTAGAGAAACAAGAAAAAATTGGAATTTATTCTGTTTAAATTTTAAAATAATATTATCTGATATTGTTATTAAGATTTAATTGTGTAATTTTCACTTAGTTACCAGATTCGCATAGCAGACCCCAGATTTGGATTCGGGTCCGATCCGGGTCCAGATCCACACTGTGGATCCATCAGGATCCATGGCCCAAGGATCCTAACGGATCCACAGGCAGAATCAAGGATCCTGCCCGGATCCTCAAGGATCCAAGCTGAAATCCTGAGGATCCAGCACAAATCCGTGGCAACAAAAGGCACAAAAACATAAAATCATGAATGTGAAAGTTCTGATTTTCTTTATAATCATGAAAATAGATCAATTATCAAGTATACTAGATTCATAGATGCATACTAGAATCATGGATTCATACTATGAAATGATTTCTCTTAGCTTTTAGTATATATACACACACACGAATCCTCCACGGATCATTATTGAAAAAAAAAAATCCCAAATCCACGGATCCGATTCGCGTACCCAAATCAGATTCATTTCATGAATTGGCAACTAAGAGTTTTCAAGTTAAATTCATTGATCTATGTTTAGTTGATAATAGTTCACAAGAATCCATCCATCACAAAAATAAATAAAACAATCAATTACACAAGTATCTAATGTCACCTAGCAAGACCTACTCAGAAAAAGGGTCCTATAAGTATAGAATAAAAAATCCACCTTAGAGTCCCACACATTTAACCATATACTTTGGGTGTCATATATCTTGACAGCCGTAGAGATTTCCAAATACTAGCTACTCAAACGAAGAAATAATTGGAAGCCAACAGAATCTGAATATGCAGTTTGCACCCTAAGAGGAAGCTAGCAGATTTGAAACGCATGAATACTAGTCCCTCGTTAAAGTTCTGTCACAATCGCAAAATGACTTGCCCCTCCACTGTCAGGATGGCAGCTCTGCACTTGCAGTAGCCATTGCACAAATGTGCTACCTAGGCTCCAAATATCCACCGCTAAGTCATCGCCATTTATAATTTTTAATGACCTGAAGCAGCGGAGAAAATGTCAATGTTCCAAGGGCACGTCAAATCAAGTATCCAACAAACAAGAAGACACTGTCTACGAGGAAAGAAAATTTATTACCTCAGGAGTCATCCAGTGTGGAGTGCCCATAAAAAATAAAGGGCATGAATGTGCTGAGATCTGGTGATGGGACAAAATGCATAGGCTTAGCATTGGGTCAAAGTTAGCTGCTATTAATACAAGTGTTCGAAACTTTTCATAAATACAAACTCCGGGCCGTTTGATACATCCACCAGGGTTCACTACACCCCCCGGATTGCAGCCAGGAACACAGCTACCAACTACAGGGAACTTGCAAAAGACAAAAATATGGTGTAGCATATTCCAAACAGTATATATTATATACCGGAAAATGACTAAAGTGAAATACAGTTTCTTTATAAAAAAATCAGACTTACAAATGGTCAGCCCCATACCTTTGTATTTCTAGTTTTTATACAGACAAATTGCAGTAGCTTGCTAGTATCGAACATAAGATCTAAACTGAATGATTCAGGCTATATCATCCATTCATCAAGTCGAACAAATTGTTATTTCAAAATCGCAAAATATATATTCGTCTGTGTTTTGGCAGCTTTAGATTTTCTATACCTGCCGTGCACATATTGATTCTCAATGGGTTGTTACAAACCAATTCTGCTTAGCTCCTTACAAGCAATATAACATTTAGCTCCTTAGGAGGATTAACATTTAGATAGCTTAAAATTTCCAACTATAATGGTAGAGTAGTTGTATTGCATACAAGCATATGATTGTGTGCCCACATTTCATCTAAAAATTTTAACTAGGGGTATGGGCTGAACTACTTGACTGATTACCTCAATACAGCTCCAGAAACCAAATTTGAAGTGAGCAAATTTTACAATAGTTATTCTGTTATATGCAATGGGAAAGCCTACGATAGAAAGCAATTGAAGGTTGCCGTCACAGGAGAACTTGTACTAGATATCCTACAAAAGGTATCAGTTATTGTGTATGATCTAACACATATTTAGATGGCTTGCATAGAAATGTTACAAAAGAAAAGCCAACTAATTGCAACTTTAGGATCAAATTTTCAGTATTTACAATAAAGCCTATAATATATATAATGCAGAATAACAAGAAATGCACACAGCAAGCAAAATTCAAAGACCCTTTTTCATAGAAGAAAGCTATAACGATTATTATTAAACCTTTTAAGCTATTGCTTTGCATTTAAAGATATCATAAATGCTTACCATAAATAGTTAGCACTTAAAACAACTAGTAAAGACTTGCCAAGGCACTCTCACTATGAAAGTCTGTAAGGGCCCGTTTGCTTGCTGGAATAGGAATAGACATTCCAGAATATGTTTTCAGTTTTTCTTTTGATTGATCAAATTGGAATAGAGAATAGAGTTTCATATTTCAATTTGACTCCTAAAACGAGCATAAGTCTATGTCAAAAAAAATCTATTATTAGAATAGACCATTCCTATTCTCAATCCTATTATCCCAAATTTAATAAATTTTCGAATCCGTGAGCGAGCACATAAGGGCAGGGTCCGTGAGCAAGCGCATATGTGTGCATTTTGGCGGGATTTTATCGGCAGGGTTTTTTCGGGCTCCACAGTGATTCTCAGGTGCATTTGTCTCTCGCAGCGATTCTCAGTAGATTGAGAACAGAAAACAACTCCTGGCAACATTGTTTTCAAATCAAAACAAATATGCAGAAACCACAGTTTTCTTTATACAGAAAATGTGCAAAGACGTATATGTTAACGACATTGCAGAAGGTGAAACTCATTAAGATCGATTTCAGCGATAGCACACATGGCTTGAAATAAACTACGTACAGAATTTTCCAAGCTTGTATGAATTGGCAGTCTTTTCAAATAAGTCGGCTGCATCATCATATTTGGCCCATCCTCTCATTTTCTTCTCTGCAGCAATCTCAAATTCAGTTTCTTTGGCCTCTAGCTTAGCCATGTTCCCTCTATTCACAGCTCAGAGCAATCGAAATTCAGTAAGCAGCGCGTCTCAGAGATTGGCTTGCTCTGTATGTAAATATGGTTTAAATTGAGTGGGGTTCGATGGTGGGTAGAAATAAAATCTGACAAGCAAAGAGTAGCCCTCGTCATTGGAGTCACAGGAATTGTGGGCAACAGCTTGGCTGAAACTTAATTGTATTCCAATTCCAATTTCTCTCAACCAAACAGGAGAGTAACATATTTCCAGTCAAATACTAGGCGAATCAAACAAGAATGGGATTACTCTTTTCCATTCCTATTCCACATACGCATTTTAATTTTCTATTCCTATGCTTGCAACCAAATGAGCCCTAAATTGACAGCAATAGAAAACCAAAGCAAATCGTGCTGAGTTGGTTGAAATTGCCATTGAATCAAAGTGTGCAATGCAAGGAACTGATTTCTCTCAAGCCACATAGATCAATGAATGACAAGATTTTTTATTTTGCAAAATAATTAATAGGTGGAAGCAAAAAGTAAGGGCTATATATAAGGCTCATCCACCAGATGCCTAGACATCAAAAGATGAATTGTAGAATTCTACAGGTCTCACAGAACCCCATAGATGGAGCCCTGATAAATTTTATCATCTATTCCAGAATATAAAACCTAACGAGTCCAGGGTATAGAATAGACCCTTAGTCCAACAACCTGGGTAAAATCACTTCATTGATCTCTCATTTTTTATAATTATATAACAGGCACACCTGGCCCCGTTCACCGCCCTGAACTAGACTAACTAAGGTGGATTTCAGTTTACTAATGCCTTAATGACTGCATTTAAAAATTCCAGCGATTCATAGGGTATTAATTTCACTGAGCCTCACCAGTTGATTCTTGATAACCATTGCCTTTGGAGTTCCGGGTTTTGGTCCAGCTGGAAGCCTTTTTTGTAGATTTCACACACGAATCTGCTGGTGGCCATCAGAATCATCGGTGATAGAGCCACCACTTCGGCTTCTAGATCTGCAGAAAACACAAGAGTCATTCCAAAATTGTAATCAGTGTATCAATTTCAACGGACAACTGATAAACAGTCGACCAATAATTACCTGGTGACACGGAAATTTATTGTTCTCTTGACCAGGGTCGGGTTTTATCTCCCTGCTTCTGCAGATTACATATTCACATCACCTCATTCGCCAGATGAGAAACTCGCTTCGACATTAGAAGTACAGAGTACTCTGTTTTTCCCTCCCAATTATATGAATACAATGCTAAGAAGTAGTCTATATTTTTTGAACCCTGCAACAGCATGATGTATTTTAATTTTTAATATTTTATTATTTTCAAATTTTAGCTCACAAAAATCTACATGTTGATATCCATTTTCCCAAAACAAAAATTTTTAAAAGTAATTAGTTGCATATTTGATAATTGTTGTCATGATATTGATAAGTAGGAGATAATTTCCACAGCAAGTGTCAAATTGTGATATTGTTATAGGATTTAACTACGTGATTTTGAGTCAAAGTCCTTGAGTCAAACATGGAGTTTGACTCAAAATCACACACTTAAATCCTAATAACAATATCACTATCATGATATTGTTAACTAAATACTACAAGTGCACACTTATTGCTACAATTATGTTTGAAGTTTATGACATGGCATAAATATTTATGAGATGGTTTTGCACTATCAAAATATATTGTAATATAATTGTTAATCAATAAAATTAAAATATTTTATATTTTTGAATGTGTCAAAAATATTATATAATTTTAACATTTCTACATATTTTTCAATTCTACTAAATGTTAATTTTTTTAATTCTATTAGATGGAAGGTAAAATGGTAAGGAGAAAAAAAAAATTACATTAAAAAATTACCTAATTTTCTCAATTCAATCATGAATCGTCATTATACTAGCTTGACATGACACCTATCACATAAGTGCATTTTATATTAAAATCAAAATATTCTTGTATATTGTGTTTTACTGATTCCTAGCTATTTTTTTAATAAATGTAAATTAATTCATTAAATGAACTATCAATTCATACTAAAGCTTGCATCTCAAGGAGGTGCAAGGAGTACATCCATAGTTTTATGATTTGAATTAAAAAATAAAAGAAAGTGCATAAAGTTGACCATACATAGTAGCATCTATTTTGAAAAAATAAAAGTTACTATAGTGTCCTATTATATGTTTTCGAGGTCATCCCATGAAATATTGTCATTGAAATACATGAAAAGACGTAATAAAATGTTGTATTTGTAAATAAAATTATACATTGCTTCCCTTTCCTCGGAAGCAAATGTCAACTTATAGAAGAGAAAATGCTTATAATGTATTAGGCTATGAGTAATTGCTTGTGGGTACCTTAACTCTTAAATAAGTTACACAAGCATATTTATAAATATTTAAGTTATTGTAGGGGTTATATTTAAGTATCAAAGTGGATCTAGACGATAACGAGGGCCTTTCATGCCTCTCTGTGGTGATACCTTCATCTTCAAGTGTACTTGTGATGACAAGTAATTGTGGTTATGGAGAGGGAGTGAAACAATGGGATTGGATGAATGCCTTGGGTAGATGAATGCCCTTGATGGATGAATGCCCCAGTCGAGGACAAGTGGATAGTCGTGGATGATTGGTCGAGGAGTGAACACAAAGAATCTTGTCAGACCCGAGGGGTTTACTTAGGTATATATAGGAGTTGATGGCTAGTTATTATCATCGTGTTTGATATTGTGTTATTATTGAACGCTATCCAAGATAGTCCCCCTTAGAGTGGATTAAGAGGTCGCTCCCTTAATATATCATATTACTATAAAATACGTGATGTGTATTTCCTATTATATTTGTTTATTGTGGTAGTTGTTTAATTAAATAAGGGGGCAATAAGAATAATCTGTTCTCTATCAAAGTACCTCTGGGAAATTACCAGAAAGCTTTGGATCTTGTAATCTTAATAGATTATTTGCAAGAAAAATAATGCTTTGTAATGTAGCAAGAAAGAAAGCTTTGTAATGTAGCAAGAAAGCTTACATATTGCAAGTTGGTTCTCATGTTATGGTGAATTTTCTGTTGTTAATTTTATGTTTTCTAGTTGGCTTGCAATGTCATTTTTTGGCATTATAGCTTGCAATTACCATTTGGAATTGCATCCACAACATACCATCTCTTAGAGTTCAACTTGTGTAGTACCTTGATGACTTTATTGATAGAATGACATCCATGTTTCTCTTCTACAATGTAGGATATAGTCTACCCTAAGTTGGTCACATATGTCTTTGGAGCTCTATAAAAATGGAAATTCTATTAGGTCATGTTATTTTAGAAATATTCAATTTTCATTTTAAAAAATTACTCACAAGCTAGTGACTGACATTCAGACACTAAGACATCTAAACTAGACCAATGGCAATTGAGTTTAGTGGGTGTCTATGAGTTTTGCATTAATGCTTGTCCTCCCATTTTTGTTAAATGGGATGAGCTAAGTGATATAAACATTGATGTTTCCTTTATGGAGCCAAAGGTTCAAATTCAAGAACATAATCGTCAAGGCATTCATAATGTGGCCTCAATTTTCAATGCAATAAGACATACTCCTTGCGTGTGGAACTAAGTGAAAGGTTATCCTAAAAATCAAAATTAACCAAGCTATAAATAATTATATTTAGAATGCAATTTTATTCATGTAAAATAGTTTATTTATAAATCAACATCATTACCAATTATTGGAATTCTAATCTGTTTAGGATTTATGAGAATATTTTTTCTCTCAAGAGTTTACTTTAGAATTTTGGCAAAGATTCTGAGGGGTAGAAGACTGATAACATTCTACAAAGTGAAATCAAGTGAATCCTCCTAGAATTATATTTTGAGAGATTTGAAAAAGATATGATTTAAAACTTCATCTCATTTGCTAATATGCACAATAACTCAATTGCATCCTCTACACTATTTTTTTGACAAAAATTTGGACCAAATTTAGGCTATAAATTAGTTGTTGAAAAATGACATTAGATTATCTAGACTTGTAGTAACATTTATTTAATTAATTCTATAATAATCTAGAGTGTAAACCTAGATCAATAGTGCATTTGAGAGCTCATCAACCTAGAGTAGTATATCTACACTATCAATTATTTCCCTACTAGATTAGGATTTATTTCTTTATTCCCAAATCTAACCTTGAAGCCAAACACATAACTATAGATGACAATATTTTTGTTGAAGGGATCCAAGCTTTTAGGCATAGCAAGCATAATATTTGTTGTAGCCAACACCTTTTCCCTTATTTGATTTCACAAAAAGAGATTGGCTCCCTTTGAGAATCCAATTGACGAGTTCAAAGATATTCTAGAAGTATTTCCAATAGACAAATATGGTAATCAATTTTCTCTCTTTGTTTAAAACTCACCTTAATGCTATGATACTTCACTTCGTACAAATTGGTGGCAAAGCACTCCTACTAGTTTAGAATGATAAAAACATAGTTCTTGAAATTCTTTAATAGAGACTACTCATAATGTTTGTGGATCAACATCATTCATCTTGTGCTTGAGCAATAACTAGGTGGATATCATGGATGTTAAACCATGTAGAGTGACAATGATCTAGTATTGCTACAAATGTTTTTTCATCGATCGAATCCATCTATTGCTTGAACATGGAATGGTAGATGGATATGAAAAATTAAGAGTGTCACTAATATTGTAAGTTGCCTACTAGTTAATTTTGAGAACAAGATTTTATATGATTTGAGCTATCATATAGGCAAAAATGAGTTCCCTTTCAAGCCAAAAAAAATTCTTCCCGATATAATGCATACATTTTCAGAATGAGTGCTTCAAGATCAAAGATGCAATGAAATCTTGAAACAAATTTGGTTGAGAAAAAGGTTCACCAAACAATGAAACAAAATTAAGCACATATTGTACACTCTTCCATCTAATTTCACAACATACATTGTGATGAGACTCTAAATTGCCTTCTTAATTTGAGTGTCATTTCAAACTTTTGAGCCCCTTAAAGTACATTTAATGCATGTGTACCCAGTTGTCCTTTTGAGACCTAAGAGGTGTTTAATGTTTCTAACACCTTGCATTCAATATATTCATGTGTCTTGTATAGATAAATTATCATTCTAAGTCATTTAGTGAATTTTCATATTAAGCAATGTTTAGTTCTACATTTTGCATAAGTGTTAAACAATGACAGGAAGCCTAGTTTGCGCGTGACTATCTCGTGCCTAGTAATGTTTCATGACTCATTGCTCTGAGAATGTTTAGTATGCATATCAAAGAACCTATGTTTCAGATTTCAAGTCATTTCAATATGATCTGACTAGGTTTTGAATTCCTCAAAGTTGGTTACTTATCTTTGTTGTGCTAATGTAAATTTGTTTAGAATTCTAAGAGGTCCTGTTTGACTGATTATAACTTTGACCCATTTGACCGAAATGAGAAGTTTCCTTTTGCGTTACATTTTAGAGGTAAGAGAATTGTTATGTTGCAGATTTGAGCTTATGGTGAATCCGTTTGATGAGTTTTCGAATGTGATTCCATTTGCAATTTGTAAAGTTTTACTGGTGTCAAGAAATGTAGATTGATCGGTACCCCTATTCAGGATGTGATAACTCTGAATCTGTGATAGGTGAGATCAAATGGATTGTACCATTGCATTCTACTCTGAAAATTCTTTAAGTGTGCCAGTTTGCAAGTTTTTACAAATCCGTCTGCACACTTTCCTAGGTCCTTTCCATTTGTAAAAATCATTTTTCTACCATTATTTCCAGTTTTGCAAATCCAAGTAGCCCACTTTTGTTGTTCACAAAATGTGCCCTATTATTCTTCATGAGCCCAAATCTCAGATGTATACTCTCCTCGCTATAGTGAACCAATGCCCTAGTTTTTGTGTCCCCAAGTGTCAATTTGTCGTGTTTTCGAAGCCAAAACCAAACAAGATTTATAATTTTCTAACATGTTTCCTTGCATACAGTTCTGAGAAGGAAACTTTGATGGTCAATATCTTTTGACCCCAAAGTTGTTATGGCATGAGATTTTGTAGGGTAAGAATATGCAGATCAAAGAATTAACGTGTCTAATTTCAGGGCCCAGATGTCAGTTTAAGTCAATTTTTAAGGCCAATCAGAGGACCCTTTGGAACGAAGTTGACAAGTTGCAGAAGGAGGTGAAAATGAGTTTTAAAATGTTCAATCAATGATTAGTTTTGTTTTAAATCACTAAAATGATTTCAAAAGGATCAAATTGAGGAATCAAGCATTTCAGTTCAAAAAAAAAATTAGCCAAACCCACTTGGGGGCTCGACTGATTTGGACATAAAAATGAGATATTTGGGATTAAAGATGCTCAAACGATAGTAGTGTGTTGCTATATTGTTATGGTGTCAAGCGTGATTCATAATGATGAGGAAGTTCCCATTTTTGTGATTACAAATGTAAGTCCTATCTTGCTTTTTCTTCATCGCCATCAGATAGAGTAGCTATTGTCAAAAGAAAAGAAAAGTATCAGTGAAGCATTGATTTAATAGAGTATTAATTTTCATATGGCCATTGCTTTCTCACATTAAAGGACTATAAAAGGAATGAAGTTGTAGATTCAAATTGGGGTGGGGGGGAGGGGGACTTTTTATGCAAACTATAGGTGAGTGTCAACATTTTGGTAAAAGAGAGGTAGGTGGATGCCTAAAGGCATACTTTTTACCTACACAAAATGGCTATGTCCAAATGCATTTGAAGGACATCTCAGTACAAAGAGAATTCATAGACTTTTTAGCTTGTTTATCTTGAATGAAACACTTTTCAGAGGGGAGAAAGACGAATTTAGAAGTTGCATTAAACTCAACTCACATGTTTGATGAGGGATACCTTTGTGTAATATGCCTAATTGTTGGTTGGTGAGTTTCCTTTTTATATAATAACAATTGATTCCAATTATGATCAAGCTCAAAATTACTTGGACTCCAGAGCCCTGGTGGTATATCTATGGCAATCTATATAGATATGTGTTTTCCATCTCATTCCTGAATTGAATGCTCTGTCCAATACTCCTCCCCACATGAAATGAATGAATGTGTTTCAATTAAATGATTGGTCAACAACGAAATGAGAAGCCATTCTTGGGCATATTTTGAACTGCAAGCCTTATGCATATGGTGAGTGACTCCAACAATGTGTAGATGCTTAGTTTTAAGCAATGGTTTCAGATGTATCCTTCCCAAACAATGAAGTCAATTCTCCCCTTGCATTGCATTGGTAGTAAAGGGTGTGAACTCCGGTCAAAGAAGTGTTATTTACAATGTGATGTCGTCTCTCCTCAACTGTGGATCCCATGAAGGTTGATATTTCTTCTTCCAATTGCATATGCAAGTGCAATGTGTTTTATGAGTTTTGAATCTTGTTTCTAAAGGTGACAAAGTGTATTAGAGGAGGCCAGTTGAGGTGGAAGGTCTGCAGAATTGATCTCCATGACATGGAGGAGACAAGATGCAATTCGAAAGTGAATAAGAATGAGCCACATCTTCAACAGATTGAGGCTTAGTGACCTGTGGTTTTTGAAAATGAGCACAATTTTATGGTGAAAGGGATCTCCTAGCCAGAAAATGGGAATGTTTTCACTAAACAGAGTGGCTAAGAAGGAAGTAGAGATTACCCTGTAGCCAACTCTCCATTGAATAATTAAAAGATCTTGTGTTTTGCATTTACAATGACATACCTTGTGAATATGTTTGGCATGGGATGTTCTTTCCGCTTTGAAGAAGAACATCGGTGGAGTGTTGAAGTGGGTAGGAAGGATGAGAGGCTTTGATGTCATGCACTAGGAGAGAAGAGGCCTCCACTAGCAAAGACATTCAAATTTTAAATACAAAGGAATGTGACTTAGTGTGCAGTTCAAAGAGGTCAATCGCTCAGATTGCTATAGGAGGAGCTGCCCCATTCACCATACATCCATCCATGGAGCATATACTTGACTCCTTTTTGAAATCATTGGTTTCTCTTCTCCTGACCGATTGGCATATAAACCTACATCATGAAGGAATTCACATTAAAAAATAGAAAGTGTTTTGTCCCACATTTATTGGGAATCAACATTTTGAAGTCTTTATATGCCCCAACACACACTTGCTCGGTTTCTAATGAGACACACAACTTTTGAAGTTGTAGCCTCATGTGAGGGACCAACTATCGACGGAGAGCTGACAATGGCACAGACTAATAAATTTTTAAGGCAAGTGCGCAGATTTCAGAAGAAGACAAGGATGATGTCATCAACAGTGACACATGATGATCAAGGGCAGCGTCGCAGCTATAACCACGTAGTTAAGCCTAACTACGGTTAGTTAACCACTAGTGCACGATTGCAATGGACAATGTGAAGTTGGAGAAAATTGCCCCAAAGCCACAAAAAATGCTTATTTTTCTTGTTTGTGTGGCTTAACTACAGTTAAGCATGAAGGGCCCCGAAGGTGCGAAGCTTGGTTAAGCACATGTTCGCCCGGGTTAAGGCGGAACCCAGGGTTAAGCCCAAAAAGTTGCCCTAGGGTGACACATGGCAATGTGTCTAGGTGGAAATGATGATGTGGCATTAGCTATGTGAGATTTGGTCAATTAGAGATCGACATGTGGCGGTCAACCAAGGGTCGACCCGGATGGAAAAGGGGGCAAAATTTTGAAAATTGGAAATTGATTTTTTATTTGCAAATTTTGAATGTTAAGGGCCTGGAATATAAAATTTAATGCTTTTAAAGTTTTTCTATAGTTCTAACTATAGAAATTTTTAAAATTTTCATTTTAATGCTTTAAGCTTGTAATGGGGGCTTGATTTTCAAATGCATGCCAGAGGGTCATTTTTCATCGAACATATGCAATGCAATATATCGTTGGAACTAGGAGAAGATGGACTTTCTGAATATGGGATTAGAATTTGCATAAGTATTCAGCAGTACAAGCTATATGTAGATTTGTGTTTTCCTAGGCATTCTTAGCAGAATGGGCATAATTCATCATTGAGCATCACAATCAGTTGAAAGGTAGTTATGAAAGTTTGTTGAAGCTAGATTTGGAGAAAAAATATTCTAAAAAGTTTTATTTTGCCTCTAAAAGTCATTTAACGGGTGTTTTTGCCCTTGCTTTGATCTCAGATCTTGCATTAAAATTAGTTACACTTTTCAATCATTCTAAAGATATTTTCAAGGCTTTCAACAATAGCAAAGAAAAGATCTAATTTTCAGTTGCAAAGAGAGAATAGAGAGATGTTTTGCATCTGTAGATGGAGGTTTTCCAAGTGGACAAATGGTAGTGTCTGATATGATCTGGGTTTGCTTCTTTTCTATTTAGTCTCTTCTTTTCTCTTTCTCAAGGGTTGGCAGTTTTCACTGTGAGACCAGTTTGGTTGGTTGGTTCTAGTTTGTCTGTGAGACCACATTGTTGGATCCAAAGCTGTGATGTCACCACATCCATGCAACATTTTTCATTGTAATAAACAACAAGTAATAGAATACAGATAGTTCATATCTGTTAGGGAGTTTTATGTTTCAATTTCATGCATCCTTTATGTATTTGTTTCAAGAAAATAAAAAAAAGTGCAACAGCAAATTAATCTTCTATCTGAATTTTGTCTCATGTTCATGCTATTTGTGATCTTTTGTGATATATGTACAAGGTTCATATTGTCTAGTTGCAATTTGTTTTAGATTTTATATGTTGATTTTTTTTATTATGATTCAAGGAGTCATGTGAATGCTTGGTTTATCATCATAGGGTTGCAGATCTTATGAAGGGATAGGTCGAGTATGAGATTCAAAAAGATGCAAATGTCAAATTCACAAGGTGAATGGACAGATTAGAAAAGTCTAGATGTATGGGATATGTCAATGAATTTTTTAGGGATGTGTGTTAGGGGTTTGTGGGATTACCCAATAGATAAGGCACTAATCAACTACAAGATCAAAGTGTTATGTTGTTCATATCATGGTTTTGCTAAAATCAACATCATTAATCAAATGTCTTTTCCCCTTAATGTTGAAAGAGCTGAAAAGTGTTGCCCTCACTTGGCTTATCAAGTTATTAGGTCATGTTATTAGCTATTTAATGGCTGGGATCTTTGCATAAGTGTTAGAAGATTAAGGGTTTTATCTGCTTTGTTAAATTCAAGTGTATGTTTTAGCACTGGTACCATATAAATGAATTTGAGGTACACCCGCCTAGGTTTTGTGGAGCTTGAAGTAGAAGAAGCATCTAGCCTTATAGTCGGTCTGGTGTCTGAAATGATATGTTGTAGATGGGAAGCAGTTGCCCCTAGATGTGTCTTGTTCTCATCGGGATAATTTGAAACTGTGACGTTTCAAAACACCAACACATCGTAAATTCAAAAATATATGTATACATTGTGTACATAGATTATATTAAAGAAGAGATATCAATCCCTAACAAAATTATCAATTATCAATTAAAGCTCTGAACTTGGATGAGATGATCTTCTAGACTAATCAAGCCTCGAACATTGGGATTTTGAAAAGAATCAATGGAGTATGATGAGATAAATTTGAATTTCATAGACATTAGACATGTAAGTGTGAATCATGCAATCCAATTTCATCATGATTTTCACAATTCTATAGACGTTGAGGAAAAACTAATCTGTCTAATGTGATCAGTTGGATGTCAAACACATTTACAATTAAGACTGGACACAATAACATAGAAACAACAATCCAACAAGAGGCACCAATATATTAGATATTTTTGAGTGGGTGTTGGAGACACATTCCAAACAAGTTACTTTTATGGGTTTAATTTCCAGAGTCATGTAAGAAAAAACCCAACAAAAGAAATTTCATCAAATAACGGACATATCACAAATTTCAAACACCAAAGCAATAACTATTCTTTAAATTAGGGTTTTGAGCATATTTAATCAATTCCCATGATATGGGTTGCTATTCTAGAGACATCTAACACAAAATATGCCTAGACACTTTTACCCGATGAGTGCTAAATCACATAAATAACACATTATAATAAAATGTGCATTGGGTTTAGGCACTATTTCCACCAATTTCATCACATGGATTTTATTGCATTAAAGATCCAAGCAGTAAAATTACACAAGAAATGTAATAAGACATCAATTTTATGTCTTCCTTAGCATGAATCCCTTGTTAAACACAACTTATCATGAATCCCCTATTAAACAGTACTCCAGTTTTCCCTGTGAGCTTCAAAATACACACAACTATCATAGATAATAGATACTGACATAAACTCACTGCAACCATAAAAAAAATTTAATAATAAAAATAAAAATAAATGCATTCACAAACATAAATTTGTTGTCAAAACTTAAAAGTAGAGGGGTGTATGTGTTTTGATTATAATGCCCCACTGAGAGATGCTTGGAAGCAGGATAAACAAAGGCTTTTATATATATATATATATATATATATATATATATATATATATATATATATATATATATATATATATATATATATATATATATATATATATATATATATATATAGTAAGAAGCAACAATATATATCTGCTTTGTTAGATTCAAGTGTATGTTTTAGCACTGGTACCATATAAATGAATTTGAGGTACACCATCCTAGGTTTTGTAGAGCCTGAAGTAGAAGAAGGGTCTAGCCTTATAGTTGGCCCGGTGTCTGAAAGGATATGTTGCAGATGGGAAGTAGCTGCCCCTAGATGTATCTTGTTCTCATCGAGATAATTTGAAATCGTGATGTTTCAAAACACCAACACATCGTAAATTCAAAAATATATGTATACATTATGTACATAGATTATATTAAAGAAGAAATATCAATCCCTAACAAAATTATCAATTATCAATTAAAGCTCTGAACTTGGATGAGATGATCTTCTAGACTAATCAAGTCTCGAACATTAGGATTTTGAAAAGAATCAATGGAGTATGATGAGATAAATTTGAATGTCATAGACATTAGACATGTAAGTGTAAATCATGTAATCCAATTTCATCATGATTTTCACACTTCTATAGACGTTGAGGAAAAACTAATCCGTCTAATGTGATCAGTTGGATGTCAAACACATTTAAAACTAAGACTAGACACAATAACATAGAAACCAAGCAGTCAAACAAGAGGCACCAATATATTAGATATTTTTGGGTGGGTGTTGGAGGCACATTCCAAACAAGTTACTTTTATGGGTTTAATTTCCAGAGTCATGTAAGAAAAAACCCAACAAAAGAAATTTTGACAAATAATGAACATATCACAAATTTCAAACACCAAAGCAATAACTATTCTTTAAATTAGGGTTTTGAGCATATTTAATCAATTCCCATGATATGGGTTTCAGTTCTAGAGACATCTAACACAAAATATGCCTAGGCACTTTTACCCGATGAGTGCTAAATCACATAAATAACACATTATAATAAAATGCGCATTGGGATTAGGCACTATTTCCACCAATTTCATCACATGGATTTTATTGCATTAAAGACCCAAGTAGTAAAATTACGCAAGAAATGTAATACGACATCAATTTTATGTCTTCCTTAGCATGAATCCCTTGTTAAACACAACTTATCATGAATCCCTATTAAACACAACTCCAAGTTTCCCTGTGAGCTTCAAAGTACACACAACTATCATAGATAGTAGATACTGACATAAACTCACTGCAACCATAAAACTTTTTTAATAATAAAAATAAAAATAAATGCATTCACAAACATAAATTTGTTGTCAAAACTTAAAAGTAGAGTGTATGTGTTTTGATTATAATGCCCCACTCATAGATACTTGGAAGCAAGATAAACAAAGGCTTATATATATATATATATATATATATATATATATATATATATAACCGCAACAACTTACACCAAAAAGGAAATGAAAGACTAACAACTAACATAAACCAAATACCAAAGATCTCCAAGCGTCACTACTAACCAACTTAGAATCCAAGATTACACAAATCACGAAAATACCCAAGGAGGCATTCTTTTTAAATCCAAAGTAAAATTTCCTGGCATGGTTAAATATACATGTCCATTACCAACTAACCATAACATAATCAAGAATAGTAAGCAGAGACCCTCAAACAGTCATGCACAAAACAAAGACCTAAGGTTACATCCACTCATCTACTAGACACCATGTTGAAAGACACCTGTTGAACCCTAAAATTTGGCTAAGTCTAAAATTCTAAAGCCCTAAAATTTGACTAAGTCTGAACTCCTGAAGCCCTGAAGTTTTCTAGAATATTTATCCTAACTCCTAAAGGGCTGAAAACTATCTCAAATGAATCGTCACATATATAATATATATCTCAATTATGTCGACTTATACTTAAATGATATATTGTATACACCCTATTAGTAATGCGTTTTAATATAAGAAGATGTGGCACCTAGGGTATTTAAAACCAACATTCAAACTTCCTGAAGGCAAGCATAAATGCCCTCAATTTGTTGTAGGATAAAACATAGTCACTCTCGCACGAGCTTCCCCCACAAACCGGATGAGTTTCCCCACTAAGCTCGTGCAAGTCTTTTTTTTCGCATGAGGGAATACATACTCATGTGAGACAATACATACTCACATGAGAGAATGCACTTCCCAGGTAACAAAAAACCAACAACACAAAAAGAAAGTAAAGGTAAACACATAGAAATATGAAACCTCCACACCGCGAGTACCAGATCCACGTAAATCAAGGAATGATCACTCAAGAGCATAAAGGTAAATCTAAGAACTTAAATAAAGCTAAAATACACATTTCTATTACATACATCCATCTAATCAACAACATCAATATATGAAATGAGCATAAACAACATTGCAGTGAAAAGGAAAGAACACATGTGTGATATAACCAACTCAATTCAACCATGCTTGTTTCTTCCCTACCATAATGGCATCATGAGATCTCAAGGGTCCTAACCATACTCATGAGAATGAATCTCAATTCGCCAACAAGATCGTTGGAGTTGTCTCATGAGATCTTTCTTACCAATAAACGATCCATTAACATTACATGAAACAAGGAACATCTTACATGCTAATCTACCAATAACATCACTAATCTAAAGCAGTGGTAAGAAGTCTCAACTTAGAAATTTGATACACCATCATGATAAAGGAATGCATCAAGTAACACACCAAACATCATCTTAACATGATATCAAATGCATCCAAAGTAAAGCATAAATCACAAAAGATCATACTCTAGATATACTGAATTACCAAGTGAATATCCAACACCTACCTCAAACTGTAAGCAGACCATCTCTGTACATCGGTCCCTAGTAGTGGTACAGGTAGCTATGCCTCCCAACCAAATGGTACCCTCATACCTACACCCACCACGCTCATGGAGATAGCAACCCAACCACAATCACATTAGAAAATCACCCACAACTAACACATACACACCAATCAAGAATATGATTCCAACATCTATATGATCAAGAAGATAATGCAACACAACAAGTCACTGGTTAGACCCACTAAGGGTAACTATATAGCGACTCAAGTGGAGTGTAAGTCTCTTGGCATCAAAATTCCCAAGCTAAATTGGTATGGTACATCAATTCCCTCGGGAGACCACATACCTAGTTCCATAATATCAACTCCAACAAGAGGCCACACACCCTGTGTAGTAAATCAACTCCCTTGGGAGGTTATACACCATGCCCATGTATAGTATAGTAAATCAACTCCCTCAAGAGGCCACACACTATACATGTAATATCTTATCTTATCATTAAGTTTTATTCTCATTAACTAATTTTGGTTATCACTTATTAGAATCTCTTCAAGTTACCTTGTCGACCACTTTTGGGTCAAGGTACACAATAGAAGCCACTCCACCGCCTACCCTACATACCCATGGTCAACACATGATGAGTGACCTTAGGCAATGCAAGTTCCCAACCCAACCCCCAAATGAACAATCCCTCAATTGGCCTAAATCTAAGAGTTTGTTCTCACAAAATCTCATCATATACACATGTACGTGATCATGTGTGGGTACAACCATCCACACTAAATCAATGATAAACAAGGGCTGGATGAGAAAACAAGAAAGACCAAGTGTAAAAACTCACTTAACTAAGCATATTGTCAGGAGTACGGATTCAACATGAATCCCAATGCAAGAAAAATAAAACCATGGTCGGATTGGAAATCTAGCATTCATTTTGAATCCATCACCAAAATCAGTGCCAAGAAATACCCAAGAAAGTTGGGCGACATACAAAATGAGACAATTTAAAATTGCTAAAAAATAAAAGTTGTAAAAAACTGGTGAAATCAAAACCTTTTTTCCAAATGGGGGTAAAAATTCTAAAAATCCAATAAAAACTAAATTCCAAGTTTGTATGCAAAAATGACCAATATAACAATATGAAATTCTAATTTAAACACACAAAAAAAACCCTAATTGTCATTCCCAACCAGGCCAAATTAACTTATTAAAATGGATGAGAACACTAGTTCTCATCCTCCAATTATAAAGCAATCAAAAACATAAAAAAGAGAGCCAAAACTATTAAAACGAGAAGCCCCTACCTTACTAACAAATGGGCTAAAATGAGAACAGACGCCACAAGATAACGAAGATGTCAATAGTACATAAACAATCAACAAAGGATGAGTATTATGTTTTGAATCCAATGAGCCTACTCTTGTGTTGATCTCACGAGCGTAGCTCCCACAACAAACAAATCTCCATAATGCTCACAAGGGATTTGGAGGATTTGCTCCAAAATTCCTTAATTCAAAAGTGAGAAGTGAGGTCTTATTTCACTTTTGGAACATTTATGCACTTTTAAAAACAAAATGACATAAATAGGAAAATAAATACATAAATAAACTAAATCCCTTTTAAGCCTGATAAATCATGTTATTCCAATTAAATGGAATTCAACTACAAAAAAGTTGTCGGTAATATAAAATAAATTTAATTTGAATATAAAAATTCTCTTAAAATAATTAAATCACAATATTCAATGACTTTTGTGACCACTGTGGATTCCTAAATGCACACACTTCACTGGTCTAGTCACAAATCATAATGAATCCAGATTTACCAATTAACCAGAGGGTTTATTATTTTAATTGAACAGGTTACGTCGCTCATACGGGGACAACATTAGCTAGGTATGAATGACCAAACCACTAACTCCACATGCCATTGTCAAGGATATACATCCTACACAATAAACAACTTGATCAATCATAGATGCACAATAATAATATAGTCGAACAACGCAAAATCACGTAATAATCATTTAATTAATTTCATTAAAAGAACCTATTTAAATCATTCATTTGCATCATAACAAAAATTTACTACAAGAATGATATAAATATTTGTAACACAAACACAACAACTAGAATCCAATAAAGTCCATAATATATCCATAAATAAAGTTTATATCTGAATACAAAACAACCAAATATCATCATAAAGCATCATGTCACATATTCACTAGCATCATCATGCAAATATGATCAAACTGAACAATGTAGCAACTAACATCTATTAGCTATGCTACTGGTAATCAAAACAATATATAATCATCGAAGCATCTCAAAAGCACATAAACATGAATATCACAAATTATCATCGAACAAAATAGGCCATGGTACATAATGCAAACACAAGAGGCACTACATTGATCTTTTGACCAATTTATACCTGAAAAGGGACAAGTGTTACGTCACCATTTGATCATTTTCGTAACTTGTTCTTTGAGAAATATTTTTAAAAAATTAAAAATTACAACTATGAAGATTCTTTTGAGAATTAATATAATACATTATTTAACTTTTACAATAATAAAGACAATTCTATTTTGTTTTTGAAATAAATACAATGTATCATTTAATTTTTTATAATTATTAAAATAAAAATTAAAATTTAAAGAACTAATTTTCACAAACAACACATTTAAACAATCAATGAGTAGAAGATATATCCAATAAAAATTATAAACATAAACTTTCAAATACTATAATTTTTAATATTGATATATATATATATATATATATATATATATATATATATATATATATATATATATATATATATATATATCCCTAACTTCCAAACAAACAGCTTCACTAAATAAATTTCACCTGAACTTCAAATTACTTAAATAATATATTATTGTGTATAATAAATTAAAAAAGTCAAATGCAATTAAACAATTTTTTTCTTGATTTCCTCTTTATTTCATCCTTTACTTAATTTTATTTTTTAAATCTCATTTAGAACTTCACATATTTTATAAAAGAACTATCATTTTTTCACATAATTTTGAAATGTTATCAAACAACTATGTATCATGAAAAATCTTTGAAATTTCTTTCTAAATTTACAATACTTGTTACTGCACCAAAAACAAACTACTAAATATATAGAAAATTAGATTTTATCAATATCCATGTACATATGCTTTATATAGATTTTTTTAAAAAAAAATTTGTGTTGGGGGGAGTGGGTTGGGGGGCTTCAAAACAAGACACATAAACAAGGGATTTTATATGGAAAACTAGCTAAGGAAATGAGAATGTAAGTGTCTTCTATAGAGGAATATGGAGAAGAGTGTGGATGAGAGACAAACTTAAGCCCTAAATAGTCAATGAAAACTTGATTTTGACAATATAGTTTAGCCTCCAATCATAAATTAATTTTTAGAGAGTAAAAAGCCCTTTGTCAATGGGTACTCATGGAGGAAAATATTAGCAACAACAAAAATATTAAATACAATATACAAAGAATGTATCTTAATTCGAGGTTTTCGAACGACAATGGAGCGAATATTCTAAACAATAGTTTCTCAACCCTTTCTCAGTATGCGGCTTAACTAGCTCTTGTAGCTACTTAACCAGCTCTTGTAGCTACTTAACCAACATCTCCTCTTTGATTTTGATTCCATTATAGATTGTATGGAAATACTTTGAAGATTTAGAAACCCCATATGAGTATACACAATATTTATATGTTTGTTATATTTTTTGAGCATGCAGAGCATGAAAGAAAGAAGAGTTAAGAGGTTTTGTAAGTTTTTTGTTAATAGCTTGGGTGATTTCTGCATGTTTGCCACAATTGAGAGAAAAATGGAAGATCATAACCTTACTAACATTGCTTACTAACAACCCCCTTGCACCTTGACTTGAGCATAGATATGTTTGAGTATAATTAGAATGAACAAATTAATTGTTTGCATTTTGTACGAGTCCATTAAGTTCTTTACCTACACAGTTTTAGACTCAGTTTGTACGAGAATTCTTTCTTTATGTGGTTTCTCCCTTTCTCATGAAGTTTGAAACATGAGGAAGCATTATTGCTTCGTACCTACAAGTCAAAACCACCTACAAACATAGGACAATTTTAAACCATGATTTGTAAAAGGTTTTCTATTAGTTTCTTTTAGATGTGAGACAACTTCCAATTGCAAGCAACCTCAAAGAGAAGCCTATTGACTAATTAAAATAAAAATATTCTTGTATAATATGATTTACTAATTCCTAGGCTATTTTTAGAAAATAAAAATGATTATCCTTCAATAAATGGAATTAACATATTTTTAATTATTGTTGTCTATTGGCATCAATGAGATACAATTTTGTCATTTGATCAAATGCATTTGAGATTTTTTTATGTTGTGTATATTTTTTATAATTTTGAAATTTATGTACATTTAATTGATTTAAATGAAATCATTGATTTGGATCCCTATGTATTACCAGGGGAAGGAGTAGAAATCAAATATATATATTTTTATTACAAATAAATTAATAAATTTACTATAAAATTTTACTCAAGGCTTAAATGTTATTACATGGAGATATTGTTCATAGATGACCACTAAACTTATGTTTACACATCCTTGTAATTTTAAAGTAAATAAAATAATTCTATAAAACATTGAAAGTTGTTTTATATATTGCAAGACTTATATTTATTTAATGTTGCATTATTCAAGCATGATTCAAATTAATTATCTCCACTGAAAGGTAAACATGCTTGTTCCACTCAAATATAAATATATTCATGTTTGTTGTCACTTATAGTTTTTTTTAATAAAAAAATTATACACATGTGCTAAAATTCCTTCACCCACAATATGTCTAACTCGATTGGTAGAATGACCTCTATGGTGAGGGAGAGACTCAAAACAAAATAAAATTGACTTTAACATCAATGTTAAAAATATTCTACCTATTTCTCTACCCCTTCATATTTCCCTCTATATTCAACTCTTATTTTACTTCTTTTAAACTAAATATCCTAATGGCATGAACTTTAACACATTGTATCTCTTGTTATTACACATCAACTTGCACCAGAAAGGTTGCATTATTATTAAACAAAAGTGATTAGCTACATTTACAAATACAATGGATGACCCCAAGAATATAAATATATTATATTAATGTACAAAATATTTTTAACTTTTGTGCATACATGCACAAGCTATTGGTTTTCAATCAACTACATACATGGACAACTATTGATGCGCAATAACTTTTAACACAAATACTTTTGATTTTGTAATACTCTCATCTCCACATTCACCCAAAAAATTATTACATCTTTGAGCAATTAATCCAACTATAAATTGTACTTTTATGAACAACTAATGGTGTAAGGCTCGCCAATAGAGCAAAAATAAATTTAAAAATGACAAAAATATTACAAATTTAAATTGATGAAGCCATTATATGAATTACAAAGTTCATGCAATTACATCTGCTAGTGATGCATGAAATGGCTAATTCTTTTCCACCTTATTTTGAATTTTTTATGAAAAGTACTCCCCTTAACACCACAAACACACAACATAAATAGAGAAACAATAACAATTTGCAAGAACAAAAAATTAGCTTCTTATTATCTCCAAAAGTATGAAATTACAATTTTTTACAAATACAATATGTGAAGCCACGTGGACATTTCCTTACAATATTCTATAAGATAGAGCCACAAACAACTACCCATGATTACCCTAGACAATCCTATAGGCCTTCCTTATATAGGTGATTTTCCACTATTCAGGAAGATAATAGAATTCAACCCTAACCCTTGAGATCGACTAACCCTAAATTACTTTATTTTTCACATTAATTACATTAGAGTCAACTCAAAACAATTTGAAATTGTTATTTTAGGTAGTTTAACTTCTGAAGACCATAAATTTTTAACCATACCTCTAATTGGCCATTATAATCACTTTTGATAAATGATAACTCCTTATCTACAATGCCCTTATCACATAAGAGTTGTCAGTCAAGATTCGACCTTTCTTTGAAGCCATTAAAAGCCTTCAAAATTAATCTTAAAGATTTTGTACTAAAAATCCTTAATAACTTTACTAATATAAATGGTATGGAAATGAAATGCAACTGGTAGATTAATATAACTAAGATGAACCTCCACCTGTGAAATTAGAACATTTTGAGCTTGTATGACCAACTTACTATACATAGTAACTTTCCACAAATGGCAACTCTACACTAGAACTGTTAGGATTAAACCATAGAAATAAATAACAATTACATGCAAATATAAACAATATCAGAAAATAGTAGATCACATAGAAAAGAACAGAAGACACCAAGATTTAACATGGTTCACCCAATCCCTAGGCTACGTCCACCAAACAACAAGTTTGATATTATTACGATCCAGTGATTACAACCTGATTACAATTTGTAATCCTTTACAACTCAATACCGTTGCAAGAACCAATTTTTGCATCACAACTATGAAAAATCCCTAACCCTAAGCCCTTTTATACAAGTATTTTTACCGCATTAGGGTTATAATTAATAATTACATATCAGCCCAAAATCCCAATAAAATAGGGCCCAATTTTTTTTTTGGGGGGATGCCCCGAGCCCCAAAGAATTTATGAAGTATGTATAGTACTTTCCTGATCAATCACCACAAACTAACAATCTCCCACTTGGGGACTAATCAAACTCCACACTAGACAACAATCTCCCACTTGGAGACTGATCCTGTAGCAATACCACTACCACATGAGGCTCCCACTAGATCAAACCACCTTGGACATTGTTGTTCTTTTATTCATGTTCAGTCTAGAAGACCAACTAAAGCTGAAGAGAAGTTCAACTTCTCCCTTGCTACTACCTTCGTAAACATATCTGTTGGATTGTCATTTGTATGTATCTTGTCCAACTTTAATTGTTTATCCTCCAAAACTAACTGAATGAAATGGTACCACAACTGTATGTGTTTTGTCTTTGAATGTCGAGCTAAATTCTTTGGAAGATGAATGGCACTCTGACTATCTATAAACAGATAATTATCCTTCTGAGGGTGTCCCAATTCTTCCAAGAAGAACTAAAGCCATATCATCTCCTTAGTTGCCTCAGTAGCAGAAACATACTCTACCTCTATAGTGGATAAAGCATTAACCTTCTGTAACCTAGAAACCTAGCTCATGACTACCCCACTAATAGTAAAGACATAATCTGTAGTGCTCCACCTGGTATCAATATCCCCTACCAAATCTAAGTCAACATAGCCTTGTAAATCAGTAGTAGAGCCTCCAAAGTGTAAACACTTATTGGATGTTCCTCTCAAATATTTGAGAATCCATTTCATTGCATTCCAATGCTCAATTCTTGGATGACTCATATATTTTCTAATGACTCCCACTGCATGTGCAATATCTGGCCTTGTACATACCATAGCATACATCAAGCTTCCTGCAGCTGAATCATAAGGTACCTTGGACATCTTATCCTCCTCTTCTTGTGTCTTGGGACACATCTCTTTAGTCAACTTCAAATGACCAAGTAAAGGTGTGTTGATAGCTTTAGCATTCTCCATAGAGACAGCCTGAGATAGCGTCAATTTCATGTTCTTCCTATCTCTGCAAATCTTCATGCCAAAGATTTGTTTTGCTGCCCCCAAATCCTTCATAGAAAATGCATGTGCTAATTGGCATTTCAGCCCCTTAATATGATCCATGTTAGACCCAGCTACAAGCATATCATCAACATATAAACATAATATAATGTAGTTGTCATCATCCAACCTCTTAAAATAAACACAATGATTTGAATGACACCTACTATATCCATGCTCATGCATAAAACTATCAAATTTTAGATACCATTGCCGAGGTGCTTACTTCAAGCCATATAAACTTTTCTTCAATTTGCACACTAAGGTCTCCTTACCTTTGACCTCAAATCCTCGTGGCTGAGCCATATATATCTCTTCATCCAAATCACCATGAAGGAAGGTTGTTTTAACATCAAGTTGCTCTAAATACAAATCTTCAGTAGCCACAATACTTAAAATAGTACAGATAGAAGTCATTTTAACAATAGGAGAAAATATCTCATCAAAATCAATGCCCTTTTTCTATGCAAATCCTTTTACAACTAACCTGGCTTTAAATCTTTTCTTACCTCCATCCTCTTCTTTTAACTTGTAAACCCACTTATTTTGTAAAGCTCTTTTACTTGCAGGCAACTTGCATAAATCCCAAGTCTTATTTTTCAACAAAGAGTCCATTTCTTCTTTCATTGCAAACTCTCACTAAATCTTAGTATCCACCTACACAACTTCATCATAACATTCAAGTTGACCAACATCAGTAAGTAAAATAGAATACAAAGAGGGAGAAAATCTTTCTAGAGGTCTAATTTGCCTTGTTGACCGTCTAACATTCATTGGTGTGTGTAGTATTTGTTGTTGCGGTTGTTGCACATCATGAGGAATGGTTGGAACATCATCTTTTGGAGTATCATCCAACACTACATAATCATCTTGTTTCTTCTCATGTTGCTACAACAAATCTTTATACAACACTTTCTCATTGAATATGACATCCCTGCTTCTTACAATTTTATGATTTTCAAAATCTCAAAGCCTATAACCAAATTCATTAATGCCATATCCAAAAAATACACATTTCTTTGACATAGCTTCTAGCTTGGTTCTATTTTCAGAATCTATGTAAGCAAATGCTTCACAACCAAAGGTTATGAGAAAAGAATAACTCACCTTCTTACTAGTCCATGCTTCCTCTGGAATACCACAACCCAAAGGAGTAAAGGGACCTCTATTAATCAAATATACAACAATATTGATAGCCTCCGCCCACATGTGTAAGGGCAACCCAACATGCAACCTCATGCTCCTTGCACGCTCCATTATAGTCATGTTCATGTGTTCAGCCACTCCATTTTCCTATGGAGTCCTTGGAATAGTTTTTTGTCTATGAATACCATTAGTGAAGTGATAATCTTCAAATTCATGACTACAATACTCACCACCATTGTCAAATCTAAGACATTCTAATTTCTTACCAGTCTCATTTTCAACCAAGCATTTCCATTCCTTAAAAATTTGAAATACATCATATTTCTGTCTAAGGAAATAAACCCATACTCTTATAGTTGCATCATCAATGAATATAACATAATAATGAGAGCCACCAAGGGAAGATACTTGAGCCGGTCCCCATAAATCGTTATGCAGAAGCTCTAATTTCTCCTTTTTATTTTCCTTCCCAATCTTCACAAAACTCACTCTCTTTTGTTTTCCATACACACAACTTTCACAGAAATCCATATTAACACATTTCAGACTTGGTAAAACTTTCTTTGAATGAAGTAATTTCATACTTTTCTCACTTATGTGCCCAAGTCTATTGTGCCACAACACTGTATTAGAATTTATAGCAGCTATTTGTTCTCCTTGGTCAACTGCAGCAACTGTTCCTAAACATTCATTTTTTTCTGAAACAATTAAAGTAGAAGGAACAATATGACTTGTACAAAGATATAAGGTGCCTACTTTCACACCTTTTGCTACTACAAGGGAACCTTTTGAAACCTTCCATTTTTTATCATTAAAAGTAACTACACAACCCTCATCACTGAGTTGCCCTACTAAAATTAAATTTCTACTTAGCCTTGGAACATGTCTTACCTCACGTAGTAGCCAATGATTCTCATTCTGCAACTTAATATTAACTTTTCCATTTCCAACAATCTGACAGGGTTCATTATCTCCCAAATAAACAAGTCTAAAATCCCCATAGACATAATCAATGAAATGACCTCTATGAGGTGTAGCATGAAATGAAGCACCAGAATCTAAAACCCATGAATCATCAACACTTTCTAAAGATAGAAGCAAAGCATCTTCTTCGGATTTGTTACTTACCGCATTTGTCTTCTTGTCTCCATCTGGTTTATCTCCTTCATTTTTCTTTCGATTCCAACAATCTTTCTTTTTATGCCCTAGTTTCTCACAGTACCAATAGTCGTTCGGTCCTCTCGATTGAGACCTCCTCCCCTTTGACTTTCCTCTTGATTTCCCATGATTTCTAGAATTACTTCCTCTCTCAGTCATTCTGCCTCAACTTTGTGTGTTCAAAGCACTTCCTAATGTAGATCACCCTGAGGTTTTCCTACAAGTTTCCTCACTCAAAATAACATCGATCACATCATCATATTTTAGGGTACTAGATCCAGGAACATAATTACTCACAGTCATTACCAAGCCATTCCAGCTTTCAGGCAAAAAACACAAAATCAAGAGAGCCCTAATTTCTTCATCAAAATTGATACCCATAGAAGATAACTAACTAGTAATAGTATTAAACTCATTTAAATGATCTACAACAGATCCACCTTTTGCCATTTTCATATTAAATAAATGCTTCATAAGAAATACCTTATTTGAAGTGGAGGGTTTTTCATACAGTTTCGCTAGGGTTTGCATCAACTCTTATGTTGTCTTTGCTTTTGTAATATTAAATGCCACCAATAGTGTTAGGCATAATCGAATGCTTCCAAGTGCCTTTCTTTCTAAAAGATCCCAATCGTCATTTGGCATAGATCCTTGATTCTTGGTTTTTCTTTCTAACGGTTTCCATAAATCCTTCTGATAAAGATAGTCTTCCATTTGCATCTTCCATAACTAAAAATTTCGCCCATTAAACTTGTCAACCCTTAGCTTAAACCCTTGTCTGCTATTGCTCCCACTCAACCGTGAGACTTTTCTACAAAGGATAACTAAAAAAACAACCTCACTCTGATACCACTTGTTAGGATTAAACCATGGACAGAAATAACAATTACATGCAAATATAAACAATATCAGAAATTAATAGATCACATAGAAAAAATAGAAAACACCAAGAGTTAACGTGGTTCACCCAATCCTTAGGCTACGTCCACCAAACAACAAATCTGATATTATTACGATCCAGTGATTACAAGCTGATTACAATCTATAATCCCTTACAACTCAATAATGCTGCAAGAACCAATTTTTGCATCACAACTATGAAAAAATCCCTAACCCTAAGCCCTTTTATACAAGTATTTTTACCACAAACTAACAAGAGCAACATGACCCATAGTTGGTGAAACCATGATACCTTGACTTTTCACCTTCCCTTGAATCTTTTTTCTAGGGTTCTGATTTGGGTGAGGCTTCCTTATCTCCCCCTTCATTTTTGGGTTGAATCCCTTTTGGAAATTGTGAGAGATACTATTGGCGACTTCTTGATGGTTGATGACTTGTAATCAAAAGTTATGCATGCTACTTATGCAAGAATCCTTGTGGAGGTGGACATTTCTAAGGGATTACTTGAGAAGCTCAAATTGGTGCTTCCTAATGGTAGTTTGATTCAAACATTAGATTATGAAGGAGTTCCTTTTAGATGTAGAAAATGTTACAACATTAGGCACTTGGTTGCTCAATGCAGAATTCAGAAGGTTAAGAATAAGAATCCCTCTTCTTGGTGGAAGGGAGCTTCTTTTGACCATTACACAATTCCTAAGAAGTTGGTCTTTTAGACTATTGAGCATGATTCCATTGAGCTTGTTGTTTCTTGATATCCTCCAATTTTGAAGGATGTTATGAGTGTGACAGTGGTTAGTGAAATGACTATGGTTTTTGTGTCTACTGCTATCATAGATGATGGTTCTAGTGATGCTAATAGTGTTGGAGTTCCCTTCTAGTTTTGGTTTTCCAGTCGTTGTTTCATCTATTGTTGGATCTATTGCTGATGGTACTATCCAATTTGTTGGATCTATTATTGGTGACTCTATCCAAGTTATTAGATTTGGGTTTTCTCCCATAGGTTGTGTTGGGTTTTCCAATGTTGATCATTTTGTTGTTGATTCCTTAGTAGTTGGTTCTTTTATTGTTGGCTCCATCCATCTTGTTGGATTAGTTGTTGTTGGCTTTCTCTAGCTCATTGGATCTATTGTTGTTGTTGTTGATTCCTCTCTTGTTGGATCTGTCCAACTTGTTGATTCTTCTATTGCTAGATCTGTTACTATTGGCTATGTCCATCTTGATGGATTTGGTACTGCAATTTTTGTCTTGGTTGTTGGATCTATTGTTATAAATTTTCTTATTCTTGAATCGTAGAAGGATGTTTCTTTGGGAGAGGATGGATTAAACATTTTTAAACATCACAAGAAATCTTCTCTTTCTTTTTACATGAATTTACGCTCCCAAAAGAAGGGAGGTAAAGGGTAATCCCAATGTTTTCGTTATTTAAATTTGTTTGAGGGTTTTCCTTCCCTCGAGGTAGATCAGGTCTTTCTCGCCTTTTTTTTTATCTGTTAGTTCTATTTAGACTTATCTTGTGAACTTGTCTTGTTTCATTTTCTACATATCTCTTTGTAGCTATTCTAAGTTTTTAAGCTTTATTGAAAATCTTCTTTTAGTGAAGTTGTAAAGGATTTCAGGGGCCCTTCAAAACTTATTTTTGAATTAATTGTAAACTTTACACTAAAACAACCCTTATTGAAAAAGATAGAAACAAAAATATTTTTGGGTGATGCAAGATTGCCCTTACACCCAAGATGTTCCTACATCAATTTCAAATTGACCAACCAAAAATTAAATTACCAATTTTCTATTTAATAGTATATAATGAATTCTTTGTTTTCTCATCTGTTTCATAGTATATTCAGATTTCTTTGCATTTTATGTTTAACTAGAGTTATGAAATGCATACAATTAATGTTAAAGGGAAATGCATGTAGTCAATGTTTAAATAGAAAGGCATGCAGTAAATGACAACTTAACTATGTCTATAGTCAATGTTGTTGGAAATACAATAGGGAAGTAAACTCTGAGAGGGGGGAGAGGGGGTTAATCATCACTTAAAAATTTCAACCTCTAAAACTATTCACCACACATTCATCTCACAATCTATGCATATAAACTAAAATACCAAATTAATCATATACATCCATAGCATGAAAGTAAAATATTCAACACATGTATGACACAAGATATTTGGTTACCCAGAAACCCTCCAAGGAGAAGGTAAAATTGGGGTGGGGATAACACCCACAAATCTTCACTACTGCAATAATAAAGTGTATCCAATGAAGGTTACAATGTTTGACCATGAAACATGATCTACCCCATAGAAGGTTTGCCCTGTTAAAGGCTTACAAGATTGTTAGAGGTAAGTGCACCAAGTTGTGGTGCCAAAAAGGTGACACATTTTATTTTTTCTTCTAATTTTCAATAGCGCGTACGCACTATAGCACGCACATGCTATGGCTTGGGTAACTCGAACCATAGCACGTACGTGCTTAATAAAAAATCAAAATATTATAAATGGGTTGCATACCCGCAGCCCATTCATTTCTCCTCTATTTTCCAGTTTGCCCTCCTCATAGCGTGTATGTGGATTGAGAGAAGATAAGATTTTTGCCACTTGCCTTGCCAATATGCCTCCTCGTTGTCGAAGTTCATAATCACGAGCACGTTGTATGTTATCTAAATTTCTTTTTGCATTATTTTATATGTTTTTAATATTGTTTTGTAGGTTTTTTTCAATTTTTCTTTAATTTTATTTATTTATTTAAATTTCAATTGATTTCTTATCAGGAAATGTGAATAATGAACTGACAAATCCCTAAGAAGGTCAAAACCAAAACCCTCAAGAAGATCCAAACCAAAACCCTCAAGAAGATCAAAACCAAAACCCTCCACAACAAAAACGACAAATTCTGCAACCTGAACCAATTGCAAGACCTCCTCTTGGCATGCAAGAAAATATTTTAAATGAAATAGAAAGAGGCAAAATTGAATTAGAAGCACTCATTGGTAGGTTAAAGGCTTGTGGACAAACCAATCCAATGAGAGCTCAATTGGCATCCTCCCTCGAGTCCATTAAGACCCACATAGCTTCTGTTAGTGGTCAGTTAGATGTTTGACGGGTTAAGAGGGATGAACAAAAAAGATATTATGCAAATAAATTATCATATCAAGATGTTAAAAAAAAAGATATACCAAAAGGTAGGATTTGTGCATTATTTAGAAAGCCTGGTGAATAAGATACTATTAGAGAGGGTACTAAATGGTTCCCCATCCATTGGTGCATACACGATGGTATTATAAATAATTTTTGGGATAGATGGTGGATGGTTTTTTCTGCCCCTCCTTGCAATAATCATGAGTTCCCAATGTATTTCTTAATGAAATTGTATTGTGAGTTTATCCTTAGGGACATATATTAGACTCTTAGGGTAGAGGTGGGGGGCATCATTTGAGAGGTCGGGGGCACATCGTGACCCTAATATAGTTAGGGCACTTGTGGTCAAGCCACATGGTGAGCATGTGACTATTCCTTCAATTGTGAAGGAACATGTAGAGGCCAACACTCTAGGGACTATTAGTGCTTTGACACAGACCCTCATTCATTGCACGAGTCCATTAGTTGAGGAGGAGCCTTCTGCATGTCATGGTCACATGTGCACATTATGCGGATCCTTATGCACATTAAGCAGTCATGTTGGAGATGGTGCAAATGATGGGCTAGTGATTGATCAGTTCCTGAATGAGACATTTGGCATTGAAACATAGGTAAATTACAATTATAATAAACTAATTTGATCACATTTCATATGTATAGTGAATGACTAATTAATTAGCATGTATTAACATTGTTCAAAATTTAGAGTTAGAGTGTTGGCGGCCCTAGTAGCGATCCCCCAACCCCATTTTTTGTCCCATCAATGAGTCCAGATGTATGTATTGATTTAATCATTTAAATGAATACATATATTTATTAAGTAATCATATGTAGGATTGACAAAAAATTTTATGCATGTGCATCAGTTCTCTATAGGACTGTTGACATTCACTACAGACTCTGAGCCTAGACGTGACACGAGCTTCGTAGAGGTACATTTGTTTCATGTTAATTTAATTCATTTGATTATATTTGTTTCATGTTTTATGTTACATTTAATGTGTATTGTATGACATGCAACTCTTGACATCTGAGACTCCTCCCCATCTTCGACAGTCCGTCGATTGTGGAGTGGTTACAACTATGGCTAGTTCATAGCCATTGACTAAGGTATGAAAGAATTTTCTTGGTTTTAGTTGTTGTTTATAATAGTTAGTATCAAAATTTCTAATGTTATTTATAAGTGATTATATTGATTCAATTTTTGTAGGGTCTTGTCACACCCGATCGTCCACGAGCCTTCGAGGTGGACTTGCAGAGCGACTATATGATGGTGGTAAGAAAATAATTAATTTTGTGTGTACATATATCTGATTTCAATGTATAATAATTATTGATTTATATCTATTTTTTTGCATTAGCTCTAGTTAGAGAAGAGCCTAAACAAGAGGATGAGTGAGTGTGTAAGGAAGACCCTGTCATCACCACCGTCTCCCTCCACATGATGATCGAAGACCTCTAGAGATTTGTTTCCTTCCCCTCGTGGGAAGGAAAAGATATAGTTGATAGACATACGTGTATAGGCATTATCAAACATATATGTTGGATTTTATGTTAGTGAACATATTCAATATACATGTGATGTATATATGACATTTTATATTTGATGTATATATGACATTTTATATTTGATGTATGCCATTTATTTGATGCATGACATTATTAGACTTATGATATTATTGGTTAATATATGATATGTTTGTTCATGTATGACATTATTGGTTATCATAATATATTATGTGTTTGTTAATGTATGACATTATTGGTTATCATAATATATTATATGTTCCTTCATGTATGACATTATTGGTTAACATAATATATTATATGTTCATTCATGTATGAAATTATTAGTTATCATAATATATTATATGTTCATTCATGTATGACATTATTGGTTATCATAATATATTATGAAGTTGCATGGGTACTTGTACCCACACTCCTAGTACTCGTACCCATGTACCCAAGTACTGAGTACTCGACGGAGAACATCATAGCTAAGGACCTTGATTGAGATTTTGGATTTTTTTTTTGGTTTTTTGTTTGTGTATCAGCTCGTTGCTTATCAAACTTAATCCAATACCTAATCAGTTTGAAACTTTGATAGAATATTGATTAACAATAAACTTTATCACTGTTTAAGCATAAGCTTATCATTTCCAATATGTCATCGTCATATGATTTATGATCTTGTTCATGTTTAAAGTTTTTCTTCTTTGTTATTTATTTATCAAGCTTAATTCAATACGTAATCAGTTTGAATTTTTGATACAATATTGATTAGCAATAAACTTTATCAGTGTTAAAGCCAAAAATTTATCATTTGCAATATGTCATTGTCATATGATTTATGATCTTCTTGTTCATGTTTAAAGCTCGCCTTCTATGTTATGCATCTAAACATTTATCATAAATTATTATTACAAACATATAACAAATCTAAAACTGAAAACAATACATTACATTTGCAAACTTTATCACTGTTCTTGATTTGAAAAATCATTGTCATGACTCATAAATTCAGGTTTTCTATAAATATAAAAGTATAATTAAAAATAAAGTTTGACATACCCAAGTACCCTCGTCCCCTATTATAAAAAATAGTTGTACTCATACTCATACCCATACCTGTACCCTAAGTACACCAAGTACCCCATCCCCGTGCAACCTTGTATATTAGATGTGGATCTTGGTGTTTTCTATACACCTATGTGGTCTATAGGATCTCTTGCTACTTAGAACATTTGCTGACCTTGCCCAACCTCCTCAAATGGAAGCTTTATGTGTGGTAATTTTTAATGAATACGGGATCTGGGACATTACAGTTGTTAGATAGAAGTTTTATGTTTCATGATGACCCTTTAATGCATCTAGCTAATTTTATTTTCAGCACCACCCACTGAGAAAATTATTGTGCACCCACTTGCATGGGAACAATGCTTAGTTTAGGTTTCTTAATCTCTCCACACAACATTCAAGCCTCCTGCAATAATTTTTCAAGTTTTTGCAACCAAAATCATCAATTAAATTCTATCTGAAAAACATTACTGCACTAAAGTTATTGTATGGGGAAAAACTCTTCAAACATTTGAGCAAATGCTGCAAATTTTTCATAGCCCTATTTTATTTGGGGTCAAGGATAGTGCCTGGAGGACATGCACATTGAGTGGACTAAATGTTAGTAGAAGCGTAATTATGAATGACAAAGGCTGAGAACCATACCAGGCTAGAGAAGATGAGGGGAAAACAAATAACAGAATAAGTTAAATGTTAAACTTTAACTGCAATGCATAGTATTATAATCCAAGAGGTACAATCTGAGATGTTGTACATATTGGTGCCTAATCTATTCCCCTAATCTACCATTAAGCTGGCTCCTAGAGAATGGCAAGGCCAGATATGTCACTGCAACTATTTGTAGTTAGCAAATATATCAGGACAGGTGCCATTGGACATGTGTGGAAAGTTTTTAGAAGATTTAAATTATCATGTTTCTTTGATGTGTTATGTAGGTGATGGTTGTGTTGTTGACAGAGCAACAGAGGGCTTATCTTAATACAGACCGAGTTATGTATCCCCGAGTCCCCCAAACCCTTAAGAAGCATTAATACCCATTGCGTCCAATTGCAGAATGAGACATGGAGATTTTTGAGCAATTTGCACTTTTGTCTACCCCTATCCTTTGGAGGGAACTTGTTGTGATTCCATCATTAGGAAGAGGGTGTCTCTTGTTGGCAAACTTAGATGTTGATTGTTGATGATCTGGTTACTATTGGTTGGGGTGGCACATAGAGGATTGAGTTCAACTGAAAATAGAGCCTTTGCAACATTGTAGATTTCAATAGAGGTGGCTATTAATGGTGTGAGAGTTTTGAATTGAAAACAAGGTGCATAACAAGCTAGGCAGGAAGATTGAGCTCAAAGGTGTTGTCTAATCCTACTTACTTGGTGATGTTATAGGGCTCACAATGTAGTGGACAAGCTTGTGGTGCTGCTTATACTTGGTAGTTATGTTCTACAGAATGGTTTGCATATATTGTTGTATTTGTTTAATTTGTGTGATGAATTCAATGACTTTGTCAACTTTGTCTTAAGATAGAGTAATTGATGCTAAGGCTAGTAGCACAAGATAAGCTCTGTCATTCAATTATAGAAGTTGAAATTGGAGTAACATGGAAAGGGTTGTGGTTTGTAGAGTTGGGAAGAACTTTTCCATAGTTGTGCTTAATGAAAAGTAGGCTTCCATCCCATGTGTGCTTCTTGAAGTAGTACATTTGAAGAAGGTGCAATATTAATCATTTTACCGAAGGAAGTAGATCAACTTTGTGCTTGTCAATGACCAAACTACCATGTAGGGGTGTCTCAAAAACATGGGGGATTGATTAGAGATGATGGTACTTTGACTTCATTAGCAACTCAACAACATAAGTTTCACAAGTCCATATTCATCGGTAAAAACTATAGTTGTTGTTCTCTTATCTAACAAAATTTGCAAGTTGTGAGCATTTAGTATTGGCCATGTTACATCTCCTTAGCACAAGATCTATCTACCCCATGATGAATAGCTATTGTTGAATCACTGCTATTTTTTGCCGTAATTTACCCACCAATCCATTATGTCAACATATGCTAAGGAGGGAAGGGCAATGTTTGATAAAAGAGGTTGGTTGATCATCATTTCTACGACTAGGACTTCGTTCTGTTCTTCCATTGTTCCCATTCTATCTGCTTAGTATATAATTCCCTCCATGTTTTGTTTTGCACACGTGTTTACATATTGTCCCAAATCTGTCACTGTCCTCCTCTCTGTTTTGACCTAATTTCACACCATGCTTGCAAGCTTCCATTATTCAAATAGTTGTTTACATTTCTAGTTTGGCTTTGATACCATGTTAAATTTCAAAGATTCGGCTCAGCGTGCCCGAGAATGTTTGAGCGCTCAATGGTACAAGACGAGGTTGGGGATAAGGTTTACCCGGCCACCCAGAGCTAACAGAACAGACAATTTGATCCCAGGATGAAAGGTGAGAGAGATTTGATAGTTGGCAACTTTGTACTGGCCAACACTACAAGTTTCAACATCACCTGAGATGGCGTCGCAAAATCAAAATGGAGTATGATCTCTAAAAAGTGAGAGAGGTTACTGTAGGTCTCCACAACATAGTCCTATAGGAACTAGAATCGCATCCATACCTCACATGAGCTCTGAGATATGCCCTGTCAAAGATTGCTACCCTATGGCATTTAGTGACCCTTAAGGACATTTTAGTTTGGCATGCCTGAGAACGTTCGAGTGCTCAATGGGACAAGATGAGGTTGGGGATAAGGTTTACCTGACCACCCGAACCTAACAGAATAGATAGTTTGATCCCACGACGAAAGGTGAGAGAGATTTGGTAGCTGGCAACTTTGTACTGGCCAACACTACAAGTTTCAGCATCACCCGAGATGGCATCGCAAAATCAAAATAGAGTATGATCTCCAAAAAGTAAGAGAGGTTATTGTAGGTGGCTATAAAATGTTCCTATAAGAATTATAATCACATCCATACCTCACATGAGCTTTGAGATATGCCCCGTCAAAGATTGCTACCCTATGGCATTTAGTGACCCTTAGGGACGTTTCAATTTGGCATGCCCCAAAACTTTCAAGTGCTCAACGGGATGGGATGAGGTTGGGGATAGGGTTCACCTGGCCACCCAGAGCTAACAGAATAGATAGTTCGATCCCACGACGAAAGGTGAGAGATATTTGGCAGTTGGCAACTTTGTACTAGCCAACACTACAAGTTTCAACATCAGTCGAGATGGCATTGCAAAATCAAAATAGAGCAAGATCTCCAAAAAGTGAGAGAGGCGACTTTAGGTCTCTATAACATGGTCCTATAAGAACTAGAATCGCATACATACCTCGCATGAGATTTGAGGTATGCCCCGTCAAAGATTGTTGCCCTATGACATTTAATGACCCTTAGGGACATTTTGGTTCAGCAAGCTCGAGAATGTTCAAGTGATCAATGGGATGGGACAAGGTTGGGGATAGGGTTTACCTGACCACCTGAAGCTAACAGAACAAATAGTTTGATCCCACAACGAAAGGTGAGAGAGATTTGACAGTTGGCAACTTTGTATTGGCCAACACTACAATTTTAGCATCACCCGAGATGGCGTTGCAAAATCAAAACGGAGTAAGATCTCTAAAAAGTGAGAAAGGTTACTGTAGGTCTCTACAACATGTTCCTATATGAACTAGAATTGCATCCATACCTCACACGAGCTCCAAGATATTCCCCATCAAAGATTGTTGCCCTATGGCATTTAGTGACCCTTAGGGATGTTTCGATTCGGTGTGCCTGAGAACGTTCAAGCGCTCAATGGTATGGGACGAGGTTGGGGATAGGGTTTACCCAACCACTCAGAGCTAGCAAAATAGATAGTTCGATCCCATGATGAAAGGTGAGAGAGATTTGGTAGTTGGTAACTTTGTATTGGCCAACACTACAAGTTTTAGCATCACTCGAGATGGCGTTGCAAAATCAAAATAGAGTATGATCTTCAAAAAGTGAGAGAGGTTATTGTAGGTTTCTACAACATGGTCCTATAGGAATTAGAATTTCATCCATATCTTGCACGAGCTTTGAGATATGCCCCGTCAAAGATCACTACCCTATGACATTTAGTGACCCCTAGGGATGTTTCAGTTTGGTGTGCTCGAGAACGTTTGAGCACTCAAAAAAATAGGATGAGGTTGGAGATAGGGTTTAATTTTCCACCCAGACCTAATGGAACAGACAGTTCGATCCCACAACCCTTTTTCCACTAAGTTGCAAATTTGAGCAACTTTTACAACTTTCAACAATGCAACTTTGCACAAAAAGTGCAATTTTTACATTTTTCACTTAATTCCAATTCTACGACTTGGAAAAGGTTTGAAAACACTAAAATAAATTATTTCCAAATGCTCAACCTTCCACCAATTCCCAAACTCTTGCAAAGTTGTCAGCATTTTTGCAATTTTGCTTTGACAACTTTTTCAAATTTTTGCAATTTTTGACATCTTAACTCCTAGACGCCTAAAACTTAACCTAATGACCCTAAGGACCTTTATAACCTTCTAAGAAATATAAAAATATTTTTTACTTTAAAAAGTTACCTATATTGCTCATTTTTATGCCTAAAAAGTGGCCCATAGTGTAATAGTAGAGACTTGGTAAAAAACAATCATACCTCATCTTTTGATATGTTATAGAGGAGCGAAATGGGTATCCTAATATTTAATATTTTTTCTTGATGTTATGGAAAAATGTGGAGAAAAATGAAACAGGCCAACATTTTATGCTAATGTTTGTATTGGAATTATCATTGTTTCCTTAGCTAGTGTTTTTCATGAGTTAGAGTATAATAATTTATCTTTTGTTATGATTGAGTTCAATATTTTAGTGTTCTTGTTGATTAGTGTTGAAAATTATTTGAGATTTGAGTTAGTGATGATATGAAGACTCTAAATGGTATTCATGCTTCTTGTTGGTGTTCTTAGATCATGTTAATGGTTCACATTGATTGAGGAGACAACATTTTTATTTATTTGGTGGTTTTTTGGTGTTTGTTTATTTAGGGTCTAATTGATTTGATGAAGCAATAAGTTGTGATTCTTGTGCTACTTTGGTGATACCATTGCATGCTTTTGCAATAAGATCAACAATAATGTCTAAAGGCCTGTCATTCCCCTTCTACTTTAGAAAATGTGAACGATGAAATTTTATTACTCGCAAAGATTCTCCAACTCAGAATGAATAATTATGCATTTTTGTTCTATTCTTAATGAGTAAATGGGTTAAAAACAATCAAATCTTACATTGAAATTTTTTCTATGCTATTCATTTTAAAAATTTGAGTGAGCAATAACTGCTCATAGGGTGGCTACAAACTCAATGGGTTACCACAAGAAGAAATTATTTATTTCATAAAATTATTGTATCTACTCATTCAAGAATCAATATCTTCTAGTATTGTTCTTTAAGCTGTACTATGATGAACATATCAGTGCCATAGGAAATGCATTGATTCTAAATTTTATCTCAAGGGATAATGAAAACAAGTTGATATGTCTCTGTTTGCTTCCACTGATGAAGAATAGATTTATTTCATGGTGCGTACTGATTACACATGCAAGTCTTATTTAATTGACTTGAATGTTTATGTAATGGTATATGTTAAGAAGAGTACCAATGATGTTGAATTACCTTGTGGATGTAGGTGGAGGTTTAGGTAAGCCAAGACATGGATAGAGGGGGTATAAAGTGTAGACTATAGATTACATGTTGACATCATCCACTCCAACTCCTAAGTGATGGTAGCTACAAATTCTTCTACTCCACATCCTTGGGGTTGATAGTTGAGATAAGCTTGGAAAATCCTCTATGGCTGACATTGTGTTGTGTTGATAGTCATTTAAAGTCCATTGCATTGTGTTTAAATATTGGATGTATCGCCTTAGTAATAGTTCATAGGAATAATGAAACAGAAAAATGAATGATGAAATTGTTGTTGTAAGTAAAGACCCTATGATCACTATTAATAATGCCTATGCATGATGTGTGTAAGAACACTTAGTTACTAGTTCTTGTGACTAGGAGTGAACCAAAGATCATACACTTTGGTCTTAACACCTCCAAATAGACAACATTTGAAAAATTTATAAGAAGGGTTTTATAAGTTTATGATTTGGATATAAATTTGTTTTGGAGTTTATCTAAAATAATTATAGATGACAAATAAATAAAAGATAAAAGCATGTTGGTCATAATATCATTATTGGTAACAATGTTCCAAATGCAAAGAATTATTTGTTTGAGATTCTAGCAATGATCAAGTGACTTATTGAATGGCTTGATGAGTCTTGAAAACTTCTCCTATTGTATCCTTGCTTTCGCTAGTTTGAAGTTTCTGGTTACATGCACACAATCATGACTTTACATCACAAAGCATTCACATTCTAACAATTTTCACATTCTTTCATTACATTTTGATTTAAACAACAAATTCTAAACTTTCACTTGTTCAAATGACTAATCTAAAAATGGGTCCTATTAAAGAATTTAATATAAATTCAAATAATTTATGTAGATTCTAAACAAATCAAAACATAAAGTATGTGATTTAAACTTATCTCATCACTTACACATAATAAAAATACCCACCTTGTCATGTGGACAGTCTTGGGGGAGAGGTTGCAACATTGTATTTGGATCCAATTGATCACTCTTTCTCTCTCTCTCCCTCTCTCCCTATTCAATCTAATGAGCCAACTGGATCTGCTCTACATTTTAATGTCTCAAGTATTGCCTCGTGGTTTGACTCACAAACTTTTCAAAGAATCTTATTATGTGGTTTTCCACCATATTTTATAAAGTGGACATTTGATGCGACAACAAGGTTTGAATAATGAAGAATCTTCCTCTCTGTTTGCCAATCCTCGAATAACCATAAGTTAGGGTTCTTCATAGAATATCGTCTAAGCCATGTGCCAGTTACAATTACCGCACCGACATGGTACTCCAAACCTTCACCATCTATAACCGAGTGATCCAATTTTTTCTTGGCTTGGACACAATGATACAAATAATAATATGTCCCTTCTTCATTGTCTTCAAGTACAATAACAACAAAAACATGACCTGCAATGACAAATGTACAAAATGTAGTCATTAATTCAGAAAATACTTAAGTAAAAGTTATAAAGTTACATATTGAAATTACAAAGATATATATATATATATATATATTACCAGGTTGCACTAGATCAGATAAGTGCTCAAAGTCAATAGACGAATCCATCTCTACCATTTCCAATACTTGTGGGGGATGATAGGTGTCAATTGGGTCCAAAACCCATATATCCCATTTGTCCACCCATTTAGTCGACTCACATTCATTCCAATTTTCCTCTGCACATGATAGACAATAGCATGCCATTTTTTGTGCATGGATACTCCATGAACCTGCATCAAAGCTTCTAAAAGAGTGCAACTCACTGGATCATGTTAGTGTGCAACAATTCTCATATGGTGCAATGTTAGTATTATCTATCAACCAAAAAAACTATGAACCGTAAACTCACCTTCCTTACCTAGACCCATTGTAGCGTTACACCATTGGATGATGGATTTTGCATCTGTCAATATTGCTCCATCTTTGTGCTTTAGTTCTTCACGAGCTAAGGCTCTTTTGATGCATGCACCTGCACCATTGTGCTCTCCCTTTCCATGACTAGCCTCTATAAAATTTCACATATATTGAATTCTACACAACCTGTGCATCCTGCTCAACCAATAGAACATCTGTGTATTCTTGAATTGAAATGCACAATTGTTTAACCAAATAATGTGCTAACGATATGTTATGCCCCTGTTAGCCAAATCTCCATAAAATAGTTAAAAACAACCCTGTACAAACTCCATAGAATGTTATCAATCATCGCTGATGTAAAAATGGTACTCCATCAAAATCTTCCTGCCATCCTCTAGACTTGTAGGTGAATGCATGAATGTTATGTGAACAAATATGGAAACCTGTTGAGAAGTATAATACTTTTCTTGCACCTCATTTTGTGATTGTAGTGTGTAGTTCTCTGCGAAGTCTACAACCAAAACAATGGTATCCAGTGAAAACGTATCCTTGCACAACTTGAATTGCAAATCTAGCCATCGAGCTCTATGTGTATGTCTTGCATACTTGTAAATAATTTTTTAAAAATCTTCATGAACTCATACACTGAAATCTTTTCAATGATTAAATCATATCTTTTACCCTGTTTCCCATCTTTTAAAGCATATGTCATTGTCTTAAATTTTTCATAATCTACTATTTTATTTCCAATTGCATGTGTACTATCCATATGTTCACAAGTTGATAAAAGTTGCAAAGAACCACAAAATAAGCATGTACCATCCAAGCATGATTTCTTGTAAAATTGTTGGCCGTCCCCTATTTCACATAAAATGTTGGATATGAATTCTCTTGAAGATCTTGGTGGCTCATTCATGTCACAATCTTGCAAAACAAACTTAGAATGCAAAAACACACATATATGCCTAAAAACATCAAAATGGTTAGAAAATTCAATATGTATCCTACAACAACAAGTTGTGTGTGTGTGTGATTTATTTTGACATAAAAAGGTTTACCCATCTCAAAAAATCTTTGACTTATTCAAATTTGAGGATACATACCAATAAATTTTGCAAAAAATTGTGTCTAAGTTGAGTTCAAAAAATGTTTCGCATGTGGGTCACAATTTTGGCTACCAATCCTCCTTATTACAACATCTCTTTGATTAGGGGAAACGCGTGTATTATTTTTCCAAAAATCTTCGATCAATGATTTCAAAGCTTCACTAATTTCTTTATCCTTTCGTGGTAGTCTACCACTAAATGTCCATAACTCATTTTTTGTTGGATCTTCCAATCTCTCATGCCTTAGCATGACTCTCCTTAGAGGACCTCTACCAATTTTCAATATTTTGCTTGTCTTTCTCACGAGTCGAGCTTTCTTCATTTGGGTGCTTACTATTGTCGATGTAAGTACTCGTTTTGTGATATTACTATCTTTGGTGCATGATTTAGAACCCACTTTGTCATAAGCACTCATTAGATTCTTCATTAAAAAAAATTTCATTTGAATCATCCATTGTTCTTAGCCCAAGAATTTTCATGATAGGCCTAAATTTAAAATTCCTCATCATTTCAACAAATAGTTGGCATTGACCTATAATATTTAATTCTTCAAAGAATAATCTCCACATACGATTAACTTTTCTTTGACAAGTACGCTTGCTAATCTTGTCAGGCATTGATTTCAAAATGTTAGTATCAATATCAATCAAATATTTTGGTCTTCTAAAATGAATTCTAGAAGGTGTTATAATCTCTTCCATTCCCTCAACATTTTGAACATCAGCATAAGGTTGAGTGTATTGTGTACCTTGAACCGAAGATGATGTGCCTTGGCAATAAGATGCAAAAGATGGAATATCACCTACTTGATATGTTGATGTTGTGCCTTCAACATGACATGATGGAGTGTGTACATCGTCGGATCTACAAATTAGTGTCTCTTCAACATGAGAGGATGATATGACTCCAACATTGGAAGATGGTGTAGTTTCACAATTCAATTGTCTTCTTGAACGTAACAGTCTCATTCGTTCTCTTTGTCTTTCCAATTCTTCCTCTTTGTTTCTTTGTATTGGTGGTTCTTGATCCTCTTCAAAAGTCAATTCTTCATTATTGCTTTGCAATTTTCTTTGTTCATGTAGTAGTTTCATTTTATCTTTTTTAATTGCCAAATCTCTCTCCCTATCTTCATTTGTTTGAGTTTTTCGTTTCTTCCTTGGCATGATGATGATTTCTACATGTCAAATTATTCAAACATCTAAATTACTTACAATGTGTAAATTACAAATCATTCAAATACATATAAAAATTACAATTATTTCAATGAATACACAATATATATCAAACAACTTGCCAAATTTCTAACCATTTCGAAATAACATTTCATTCAAACATACAAATTTCAATGAATTCACTATATATTAAACAACATGTCAAATTATAATCAAATTTGTATCTATATATCAACAAACAATAGTTAAAAAGGATTTCACTAACCTTTTCTTTAGAAAGAATATTCAAAAAGCCTTCAAATAACGTATTCAATGATTGAATTTGGTGTTTGCTAGCTTCAAAAAGTTTTCAAATAGTGTTTGCTAACTTCCAACAGCTTGAAACTCATATTTTCTGTTGGAACAATAGAATGCACAACAAACAAAAAGCAGAGAATGGATGAAATGGGACCCAAACATGCTTTGTGACCATTTTTGGGTGATTTGACATAGTGCGTACACACTATGTCAAAACACATCTCCCTATCCCACCATCCCCCATCCCCTACTCTCTCTCTCTCTCTCTCTCTCTCTCTCTCTCTCCCTACTCTCTCTCCTCTCTCATCCCCTACTCTCTCTCAATATCTCTCTCCTCTCCCATCCCCTACTCTCTCTCTCACTCTCCCTCTCCTACTCCCTCTCCCATCACCTACTCTCTCTCTCTCTCTCTCTCTCTCTCTCTCTCTCTCTCTCTCTCTCTCTCTCTCTCTCTCCCTCTCTCATCACCTACTCTCTCACTCACTCTCTCCCATCACCTACTCTCTCTCTCTCTCTCTATCCTCTCCCATCCCCTCCTCCTCCTCCTCCTCTCTCTCTCTCCTTCTCCTACTGCCTACTCTCTCTACCCTCTTTCCTCTCCCATCCCTTACTCTCTCTGTCTCACACTCCCATCCCCCCCCTCTCTCTCTCTCCCATTGGCTACTCCCTCTCTCTCTCTCCCACTACCTACTCTCTAGATCTCTATCACACACTCCCATCCCCCCCCTCTCTCCCTCTCCCTCTCCCTCTCCCACTGCCTACTCTCTCTCTCTCTCTCTCTCTCTCTCTCTCCCTCTCTCCCTCTCTACTCTCTCTCATCCCCTACTCTCTCTCTCTCTCCCATCCCCCTACTCTCTCTCACACTCTCTCCCATCCCCTACTCTCACTCTCTCTCTACCCTCTCCCATCCCCTAAACTCTCTCTTTTACAGATACACACTCTCATACCCCCTCTCTCTCTCCTCTCCCATCCCCTACTCTCTAGATATCTCACACAAACTCCCATCCCCCCCTCTCTCTCCCTCTCCCACTCCCTCTCCCACCACCTACTATCTCTCTCTCTCTCTCCCATCCCCTACTCTCTCTCACACTCTCCATCCCCTACTCTCACTCTCTCTCTACCACCCCCTACTCTCTCTCATACTCTAACACACTCTCCCATCCCCTACTCTCTCTCTCTCTTACACACATTCCCATTCCCCCTCTCTCTCTCCCTCTCCCACTCCCTCTCCCACTACCTACTCTCTCTCTCCCCTCTCCCATCCCCTACTCTCTCTCTTTCATAGACACACACACTCCCATCCCCCCTCTCTTTCTTCTGTCCCATCCCCTACTCTCTAGATCTGTCACACACACTCCCATCCCCCCTCTCCCACTCCCTCTCCCACCACCTACTATCTGTCTCTCTCAAGTTCTCTCTCCCATCCCTTACTCTCACTCTCTCTCTCCCATCCCCTACTCTCTCTCACACTCTCTTCCATCCCCTACTCTCACTCTCTCTCTCTCTCTCTCTCTCTCTCTCCCATCTCGTACGATCTCTCTCTGCCATCCCCTACTCTCTCTCACACTCTCACACTCTCACACTCTCTCCAATCCCCTACTCTCTCTCTCTCTCTCTCTCTCACACACACACACACACACACACACACACATTCTCATTCCCCCACTCTCTCTCCCTCTCCTACTCCCTCTCCCACCACCTACTCCCTCTCCCCCATCCCGTACTCCCTCTCTCCCCTCTCCCATCCCCTACTCTCTAGATTTTTCACATACACTCCCATCCCCCCTCTCTCTCTCTCCTTCTCCCACTGACTACTATCTCTTTCCCTCTCTACTCTCTCTCTCCCATCCCCTACTCTCACTCTCTCCCATCCCTTACTCTCACTCTCTCTGTCCATCCCGTCTGAGCTCTCTCTACCACTCCCTACTCTCTCTCACACTCTCTCCCATCCCTTACTTTGTCTCTCTTACACACATTCCCATTCCCCCTCTCTCTCTCTCTCCCTCTCTCACTCCCTCTCCCACTGCCTACTTTCTCTCCCCCATCCCCTACTCTCTCTCTCCCCTCTCCCATCCCCTAAACTCTCTCTTTCATAGATACACACTCCCATCCCCCCTCTCTCTCTCCTCTCCCAACCCCTACTCTCTAGATCTCTCACACACATTCCCATCCCCCCTCTCTCTCCCTCCCACTACCTACTATCTCTCTCTCACTCTCTCCCTCTCTACTCTCTCTCTCCCATCCCCTACTCTCACTCTCTCTCTACCACCCCTACTCTCTCTCACACTCTCACACTCTCTCCCATCCTCTACTCTCTCTCTTACACACACTCCCATCCCCCTCTCTCTCTCCCTCTCCCACTCCCTCTCCCATCGCCTACTCTCTTTCTCTCCCATCCCCTACTCATCTGATTAGGACCAAGGCAATATTATACTAAGTGAAAAATTGTAAAACAAGTGTACAAAAGCTTAATGTCTAATGTTTAACTAGAAATACATTAAACATTAAGTATGACCTAAACTAGATGGAAGATAATTACAGAGAATTTGAATATTTAGAAACACCCCCGATGTGCTAGTGCAATACACAAATAAAAGTAAATTAAAACTTAAAAGCACATTAAAGCACATGAAATAGTGAATAGGAGAGAGAAACAGTTTGATCTCAGAGTTCGTCCGGCTGAACGGACTACGTCTCCGGGTCTATCTCAATTGAGTGACTGATGCATAAATTATGTTTTGAAAGTTGATTACAACGCGCTACAGTCCATCCAAAAAGTTGTACAAAATTCAGACTCGAAATCGTCTTGTAACAAGCACCAAGGTGCAACACCAATTTCTGAAGAGTCAGAATGACTTTGCCTAAAACAAGGTTTGACTATAGACTTAGAACAACTGCATCATAGAGTGGCTCTCCAACAATTTCCTCTAAAATCATCTCCTTCTTCCTGGAATGTCTTTCGAATAAGAAAGAATAGGAAATCCAAGATGCAAGAATGAATGGGAAATCGAGGATTGGAAAAATGAGGATTGTAAAAATGAGGAATGCCTTCTAAGCCTACATTCCCCCCTTTATATACAAGAAAATATGCCAAAATTAGGCTAAAATAGATAAAGGGCTTATTTATTATCCCATATCCGAAATCCCCCTTTAGCCATTTAAGGGGATAAACCTTATCAAAATTTGGGGGCGAGTTGTTAAAAATTTAACAAATAAACCTATTTTTAATAGGTGATCGGATAACTGATAAGGCTTAAGTGTGATCTACGCCTATAATATCTCAAAGCGCTAAGATAGCACAACGGCTCACACTATTTTGAGTAGGCCGCAAGTCGAGTGTTCAAACCCACTAGCAGCTCTTTAGACTTCATTTTTCGGCTGGTACAGGTTAAATATAAATTGTGGCCAATGGTTCTTGAAGTCAACATGTGGTCTAACGGTCATGGCTTGGGTCTTTGAACTCGGAGGTCGCAGGTTCCAACCTCAAAACAAACTTTTGTTCCCTTCTAGCCAATGCCCTAATGATGCCACATGTCGCACTAGCAAGGATGCCACATGGCAAGAAACTAGTGGCCCATTGTGCCACGTGTCTATTTCTGGTTGTTCCACTGATGCTCACATGGATGACATGTGTCAACTCTTGACTGGCTGTCAGATAGCATGCTGATGTCACTGCTAATTGTGCACTGCCATGTCACCATGATGATGTCATCATATGGACATGTCATTGGTCAACCCTTTTCCTAGGCATCTTTGACCACTCATAACTTTTGCGTATGAACTCCTTTTTCGACGAAACGAATGCCATTAGAATCGTGACGACGAGACCTTTCCAATGATGCCAACTTCAACCAATTTGGTGATGATGAATTTTTCACCTTTTTTCTCATCCCCGATCCCTGAGTTGACCAACTTTGACCAATGATATTTCAGATATATAGACTCTCTTTTTTCTCGTTCAAGTTGCATCGGATTCAGAATTCTGTGCTCTACGCGATGGCACTGCTTCCGAGAGAAATTGGAACACTTCAATTTTAGGCCCCAAAGATCCTCCTGGATCACCTACTCTCTCTATCTCTCTCCCCCCTCTCCCATTCCCTACTCTCTCTCTTTAACACACACACATACCCATCCCCCTCCTCTCTTCTCTCCCATCCCTTACTCTATCTCTGACTCGCTCTCCCTCTCCTACTCCCTCTCCCACCATCTACTCTCTCTCTCACTCTCACTCTCGCTCTCTCTCTTTCTTTCACTCTCACTCTCTCTCCCTCTCTACTCTCTCTCTACAACTCCCTATTCTCTCTCACATCCCCTACTCTCTCTTACACACATTTCTATCCCCCTCTCTCTCCCTCTCCCACTCCCTCTCCCACCACCTACTCTCTCCCATCCCCTACTCTCTCTTTCTCCCTCTCCCATTCCCTACTCTCTCTCTTTCACACACATGCACTCCCATCCTCCTCTCTCTCGCTCTCCCTCTCCCACTCCGTCTCCCAATTCCTACTCTCTCTGTCTCCCCCATCCCATCCCTTACTCTCGATCTCTCTCTCCCATCCTGTACTCTCTCTCTCTCTCCCCATCCCCTACTCTCAATCTCTCTCTCCCATCCTGTACTCTCTCTCACACTTCCTCTCTCTCTCCCATCCCCTACACACTCTCTCTCTCTTACACACATTCCCATTCCCCCCTCTCTCTCCCTCTCCCACTCCCTCTCCCATCCCCTACTCTCTCTCTCTCTCTCTCCCCTCTCCCATCTCCTACTCTCTCTCTTTCACACACACCACACACTCCCATCCCCCCCTCTCTCTCCTCTCTCATCCCCTACTCTCTAGATCTCTCACACACACACACTCCCATCCCCCCTCTCTCTCCCTCTCCCACTACCTATTGTCTCTCTCTCTCTCTCTCTCACTCTCTCCCTCTCTACTCTCTCTCCCCCATCCCCTACTCTCTCTCTCTCCCCTCTCTCATCCCCTACTTTCTCTCTCTGCCACCCCTACTCTCTCTCACACTCTCACACTCTCTCCCATGCCCTACTCTTAATCTCTCCCCCATCTCGTACTCTCTCTTTGCCACCCCTACTCTCTCTCCCATCCCGTAGTCTCTCTGCCACCCCTACTCTCTCTCACTTCCTCTCTCTCCCATCCCCTACTCTCTCTCCCCCCTCTCCCATCCCCTACTTTCTCTCTATCTCTCTCTCTCTCTCTCTCACACACACACACACACACACACACACACACAACCATCCCCCTCTCTCTTGCTCTTGCTTTGCGTCTCTTCTTCCCTCTCTATGCACTATTTAGGTCTCAATAGTGCGTGCGCACTATAGCCTGCACATGCTATTGAGACCCAAATTCAAAAAGCTTTAAATAGCACATGCGCACTATAACACATACACGCTTTAGGGAATACGTGCTATTCATTTGAAGCTTTGCATTAAACCAAGCCTAAAGCTTGGTTTTGCCTTGGAGATCCAACCCAAAGGTTTGGATTCTATAAATTGGTCTGAGTTGTGTTTTGTTGCAAACATACAAAAAATGATTGATTTTTCTTGTGTGCTCTCCTTCAAGATTACTTGTGGTTAAGCATCGATAAGAATAGGTTACATGACATTGTTGGTCTCTATCTTAGCTATATAACCTAATAATTTATTTTTAATTTGAACTATTTCAAGCCTTTCATCTATAATTTCTTTTGAATGCATGCCCATTTTTTGTCAAAAACCAAGATGTACTAATTGGGTTTTAGATTTTAGCTTGTTCATTTAATTTTGCAACAACTTAGTTTTTTAGAAACTAGACTCTGTTCTACACACTTTGAAAAAAAGAAGTCTGGATTTTAGATTAGTTTTCAATCATTTCTAGGGGGAGCACACAAATATTTCACATTTTTGGGATGTTTCTAGTTAAAAAATTCATTTAAAAAAAATACACATTATAAAATTACCCAAAAAATATGGGATAAACTACATAGTGTTAAGTAACTTTTGACCAAAGTGATTAAAGAATTTCAAAAAAAAGGTTAAAATTTAGGGAGGCCACACTTTGTACTAGGTTATGTTTTTTTGGAATAAACAATACCACTTTCTATGGCCCCTTTTTTTGAGGACCTAAAACTAAACCATTTTGAAGAAAAATTAGTAGTTTAGAAACTAGATTCAAAAGACTACTACTTTTGTTTTTGTCATATCTTAAAATTTTGATTGTAACTATCTTCAAATTCTTGTTGAAGTTTAGAAATTACTGATTTCAGAAAAAAAGGTGTCCACTTATACCCCCCTTTTGGCACCACAACTTGGTGCACTTACCATTAGATCTTACCTTGTTAAAGGATTTAAACACCCTACTAAAAGTGTGTTTGGTAAAAGGACTTTAACTTACAATGAAGTAAGCACCCTGTTAAAGGATTTACAACAGCCTGTTAAGACTACTTTGTTAATAAATTTAACCAATTCACCTATTAGAATGTCTTAGCAATGATCATGTGGTTAGCACTCTGTTGCTTGATGTTAGATCACCTCTATACTGATGTGTACTTGACCCTTTCTAATCAGATGTATCTCTATTGTCCTCTAATTCCTTTCCTTTGTTCTCCTTTAACTGATTCTACAATGTAACTCAATTCATAACACCTTAATCACCACAAATGCTCTATTTGTGCATGCAAAACTCACTTCAATTCTCCTTAGCATTCTTAGAAAGTTTAGGGTTTGTCTTCCTTAAGAAGATCTGGGTGACTTAGGATTAGGTATGAATCAATAGTAGTGATTCACCCATATTGCTACTTAAACCTTCCCTTTTTCTAATCGGATGCATGCAATGCATAGGGATTCATAATTAAGGTTCATCATTATCAACAAAGATCGTAAATCAATCGTTAAGTCGGCCCAAAAATGGTTTACATATAAGTTTGTGCCATTACAAATAACTATGTCAAAATTGTGTAACTCAGCACTTGAAGTCCTTGATGCTTGACATCAACTACAACTTCAATGCCATCACTCGACATTTGAATGACTTGGCATGCACTGTCTTGTGTCTCTCGGCATATACTATCTGACAACTTATGCTCAACATGTATTACTTGTTCGGCATGAACAAAATAAATGACTTAAGTATATTGTCACTCATATGTCAAAACCAATTTGAGATTAACAAATGCCACCATATTTGTATACTCAACTCATTGTTTAAAGACAAAGGCATATAGCCAATGACAACTTAACAATGCTTATAGTTAAAAGCCCCAGTGTTTCACAATCAATGACAACTTAAGAATGCATATAGTTGATAACAATGTAAGAATGCAAATTTTAGTACAAAATATGAATGAGAAAAATTGAGATCAACAATATGTAATTAAACATCAAAGTCTCTAACAAATATACAAGAATACAACACATATCAAAATTTATGAGTTTTGTAATAAAAAATGATAAATTATAATTACTTAATTGGATTGATTAATTTGTGTATTTCATAATTTTTTTGTGTACTTCATAAATTGAATTGATTAAGCAATGTATTTCAAAAAGTAAAATTGAATAAGCCATGTCTTTGTGCTAATAGGAAAAATAAGGGAGCATGCAACATAATTAAGGAAAAGGTGCTTTATGATGGTTACTGAATCATATACAAACGATACAACCATAATCTACATTATGATTATTTGGTCAACTATGATCAATAATGCATACAATTTAGATATACAAGTAAACAAATTTTCCAAGAATGGGCCATGTTATATCACAGTTCATAAACAATTGATGAAGAAGTTAAAACTCACTTGTTCAACATGTATGGTGTAAATCAATCACCTCTCATTAATGTCGTTCTCTCATAGGAATGGAGTCTAGCTATGCAAGGAACAACTACTATTTAAAATCAAGGGGGAATGATTACATGATCATGCAACAACTATTGACATTTATTTGGGGCACCATTTCCATTTGAATATTATGAATTTCTAAATGATTTTAGTTTTTATTCAAAGTCAAAATTTTGTCCACTCAAACTAATCTAATAAATTGGTGGTTTGTAAGATAACTTAGTCCATACTACATACAACTAGAGAATTGGCTCTTGGTGGCTCTCAATAGCTCCAGATTTGTATACATAGATATATAGATGGCTCCAAATGGCTCTTGGCATAGCCTAGAAAAATTAGCAGGAGCAGTAGTGAGAGTTCTAATCCCAATCTTGTCTTCCTATTACCAAGAAAGACCAAGATTCTAAGGGAGATATACCAAGATGAAAGGTATGGAGAATATTTTGACGAGAGCATTAATTTTCAATTATTTTTTCATGTGATCGAATTTATTTGAAGAAGTTGTGAAAGAATAAAAATGTTGTAAGGCCAAGAATGAGGAGATAGATGCAATCAAAAGAAGTGGAACTTGGGAGTTATTGATTTACCTCCCCAAAAAACAAGTTATTAAAGTTAAATGGGTGTATATAAGACTAAATGCAATGCCAAAGAAAAAATAATCAAGCATAAGGCACGATTGGTGGTTAGGAGGTACAAACAATAGTTTGGTAGAGACTATGATAAGACATATGCCCCTATTTCAAGGATGAAAACTATGCATGTTATCATACCGATTGTAGCCCAACACAAATGGAAGGTATTTAAGATAGACGTAAAGTCCACCCTCCTTAATGGAGTGTTGAAAGAAGAGGTGTGTGTGGAGAAACCACCTGGATATGAAGTTTTGGGTAAAGAAGGGAAAGTGCATAGGCTTCAAAGAGTTATTTGTGGGCTAAAGCAAGCTCCATGTGCATGGTATAACAAAATTAATTCATAATTGATGAACAACGACTTTAGGAAGAGCAATGGTAGGCCCACTCTTTACATCAAGGCAGCTGATGGTAAAATTCAAATTTTTGTCTTGTATGTAGAGGATTTAATTTTTATTGGGGATGCTGATTTCCTCATTGTTGATTTTAAAGAGGCTATGAAAAACGAGTTTGAAATGACAAAATTTGGTCTCTTGAGGCATTTTCTAGGCATAGAAGTAAAATAAATGCATAATGGAATTTTTAACTCTCAAGAAAAATATGCAAATCAAATCTTTGAGAGATTTAGAATGAAAATAGTAAGGAAGCCCCAACACCAAAAATCATAGGCTTGAAGTTGAGCAAGGATGATTGCAATAACAATGTGAATCCAATATTGTACAAAAGTTTAGTTGCAAGTTTGATGTATTTGACAAAAACTTGGCCTGATATAATGCATGAAGTAAGTCTAATTTCCATACTTATGAAAACTCCAAAAGACTCCCATTGGCAAGTGGGAAAGAGGATCCTAAGGTATGTGAATGGTACCAAAGGATATGGTACATTGATCAGGTACTCTTCCTTATTTGTAAATGACATATAATTTTGCAAATCCACTTTGGGGAAGAAAAACTAAATAGAAATAAAATGAACGCTATTCTTGAAGAATGAGTACTTGGGTATGCCTAGCTTGGTTGGAATGTGGCAATGTAGAAGAAACTTGTAACAAAGGCAGAGATGTGCAAAGAGGATTGAGGAAAGAGTGAAGAATCTCCCTAACGTGGCATGGCTTTCTTCATGTACTTTTAAAGACTTGTTTGTGTTTTTTAACCAATTAAATGATATTAAGATTGAGTTAAGAAATGGTTTTGTAAATATATAGAACCAACATTGTGTTAAACATAAGGGTATATCCATAGTATTGTCAATGTACAATTACACATGTTGAATGTATGTTAAAGTACACTTTTATCACAAATATGTATGGAAAACATTGTCTAATTTAGTATGCACCTATGATATTATGATCTTGATTGTCACCTTATCCATGCAAACATTAGAGTGATTTCCATTATGGTAGACACTCATTTCATGTTACAAACATAAGCCATGTGAGTGGGTGAAGTGCTTCATAATTGTAAACTACTACAACAAAGCTCTTTGTGATTTTTAACTCATGTAACACTTTTTATCTCTTTTGATTGTTACTTTTATTTCTCTTCCATGCTTGACAAATCTATAATTTCATCATTTTGGAAACTTTATTTACAATATGATGTTTGTGGAGTTGTGGATTGGGCATTAGATACCTTTGGCTACAAAAGATCTACTATTAATCATCATTGTCTCTATGATTGTTTTTAGTGAGACTATATGATTATTTGCATCACGAGTTTATCAATTCCTAGCAATCTGCAATCTTTACTGAAAATGACTTCCACTATTTCTCACATCATTGTTTATCTCTACTCTTATGTCAAGCATGTGATCTTTAAATAATAGTCATTTTAATTTCTGCTCCTCAAGCCATAGATCTATGAGGCACATTGGCTAATAAAAGGGAAATGTATGTCCACCTTTCACATTTATCCATCATCTATATTAATAAGGCCTCTACATTTCCTTCCCATTTTAGAAGATGATTTCATCTAAATATTTATTGCCATACATTTTATCTACCAAATTATTGCCACACATTTTATTTACCATCGATTGATTTTTCAATTTAAAATTTGATGTACAATTTGAATAGAATTTACTTTTTAAAGATTTTTAATTAGTGTCTCACCAATTGTAAATCTCTTTAATAATTGACATGTATGCAAGAATGTAGAAAAATAGAGGAGGCATGTCAATTTTTTGCATAGATGGGCTTCTCCATGATACCACATACAATAAAGCACATGAGATTTTAGCTTTCATTGGTGTAAGAAGAGAACAACGAGAACTAAGTTTACTTTGTTTTATTTGGTCAATTGAAGCACACAACTACCACCAAAATCAAACTAAATTATAGAAGATATTCCAGAGAGAGCCGCAATTATGTTTAGTTACATAAGGACGAACCAAATTTTTGCCAGACAAAGTTTGAAGAAGTGGAGAAATGGATTCAAGGGGGAACAACAATGCAAATTAGGGTTGAAAGGAGAAAAAAACATATTACACAGAATAATATTTTTTTGAAACTTAACAAATTCCTTTAAACAAAATATGTTGTTACACTCTACTTACACGAGAGAAATATAAAAAATTTAAACATAATAAATTTTTTCTCTTGATTGAAAAGATTTATAAAATCGTGACCAAAAATAATATTAAATACTTGGTTATAATTGTGGCTTTAATTTAAAAAATCTTGTCAAACTTTGTTAACAACAAATATTTGAAATTTTGTTTGCAACTCTTATTACACCTCGATAATAGTTGGTTTGGGTGATTTATGAATGCTCTGTCAAACTAAATTCTAAATTTTCCTTATCACTTGGAACCCACTTTTATGTTAGATGTATGGTGAACCATTGGGTAGTGGCTATCTAGCAAACTAAACCATAAAATATATAAAGGAAGCTTGGAGAAAACTTAAGTGTTCCCCTTGGTAAGATATGCATTTTAGTTTGTTGTTTAGACTTTGAACCATCAAGTCCTACAGTGGAACAACCAATACCCTCCTGGGTCATGTTCTAGTTATATTCCTTTTGAGTATCACTTTTGATTTGGACCATGATATTTCTTAGAATGTGACCATTGTTCTTGCAAAGTGTTTATATTGAATATTTTTTAGCTATTTTGTTTGTTCCAGAAATAAATAATCACATGAGAATCTTGGCACCACTTTGCCTGATGCTTTTTAGGAATTGCATTCTAACTATCACTGCACTATGAATTATTTTACTAGATAGATTGTAGAATTAGGGCATACTAAAACATCATTCTTAGTGCTAAAAAAAAACAATCTTATCATCAACACAAATCAAGATATGCCAAAAATAAATGACCATATGTTATTGGAGAACCAACAATGTAGAAATTATAGTTATACATGTTAAATGTATGTGTAAGTACACTTTTGTAGCTGTTGGTGTAAATACGTATTTACTATTTACACTTACTTAAGTTTACTTAGGTTAATGCATTATTTTAATATTTATTTTTTTCACCTAGGAGTATGTGCACTCTTGTGAGTTGTCATGTTGACAACACAAGAGTTTGCACCTCTTTTATGCACATGGTGTCTACAACACAGGAGTAAGCACACTAATTAAGCACATAGTGTCTACAACATCTCTACTTGAGATACACCTTGTCATTCCTATCCTATCATCTAGAATGATGGATAAGACATGTACTTAGTTGTCATGCTTATCTTATCTCCTGACTCTTTCTAGAGACATTCTAGGTGCATCCTGAGAGGCCTTGTATACAGGCACTCCTAGTGTGTTTGGATATACAATACAAAGCAATGTATGAGGGTACACTCTGATATATTGATCATACTCTTTTGGGTCTACAGTTGTGCTTGTGTTCAAGTTCTTCAATCTTGGGTGAATTTTCCTTAAGACAAATTCTTACATGGTATAAGAGCTATACCAAATTCTTACATGGTATCAGAGCTCTCGGGGAGATTCTCTTCACATAGCCATTCGAGACCATTCTTGCTTTAGCACCTCAACTTGAATCTGGAGAATCTACAGATATTGGGAGCATCTAGAGCCAAAGTGGACCTCGCCATTGTGTCTAGAATGTCGATTTAGTGAATTGACTATAATTTCACCTACCCTAGGCATAGTCAAAATTGAGGAAATTTTTTTGCAAACTAGCACCCGAAGGACTGATTTGTAGAATTGGTATGATCATTTCAGATTTGTACATTTAATTTTCAGATTTGCATTTTTTTTCATCTGCATCTCTACTATTTTTTTTCAGATCTACATTATTTTCTAAATTTTTTTTGGCCATCAGGCCATAGGAGAGATTTTTTGTGCTGAAGATTGGTGCTTGTTGGTGCAAATCAGATATTTGCATCACATTTAGAAGATCAAAAAACTCCCAAATTGGATTTTGTTTCATCCAAATTGGACATCTAAGGAAAAATCTAGAGCCATTTGATTTTTGGAGGTGTGATGACAGTGATTTAGGAAAAATAATTACATCAGCAATTTTCAAACAATGATATCTCCCTCATACGGACTCCTTTTTGTGAGCAATTTTTGTTTTGGTTTGGGATAAACTTTTGTGATCTACACATTGGTGCAGGTGGTTTGACATCTTTGTTCCTGAATTTTTCTATAACTCACAAATCTTAATTTTTTCCACTTCAAATGCTTAGTACAGACTCATCTGGACACAAAAATAGGTTCCATTTTTTTTAAAGTGCATTATTTTTTGTCTACTTTCTAGATCTGTAGTCAAATTCTAGGGTTGTATGGACAAAAATCTCACTTTCAGAATTAGGGCTTTTTCTATATTATATTGCTTTGAATACTTTTCAGAATTGTTGTATATCTGAGCCACAATGCTTAGTGACAAATTTGGGCCTCAAAAGTTCATTGTAAAAAGAAAAATCAGAAGTCCACTTTGTACTTTTTGACAAGTGGCTTATTGTACACTCACCACATATAAAGTGCCAAAAGCATCTTTTTTTTTGTGGGGGGGGGAGGTCTTTTGATTGAGTGAAAAGGGGGGGTGTGTACTATGTTCTTGTGTCTCTCTTGTGTGCTCTTTTCATTTCTGCATCATGGGTTCACCTAAATGTCCACTTCTAACTTCACACAATTATTCTACATGGAAAGATATTGTATGGAGTAGATTAATGGAAAAATGTTTAAATCTTTATGTTGATGGTATATTAACAAAACCCACTGATGCTAAAGAACTCATTGGTTGGAAAATTATAGACAATTGGGCTTTAGGAATTATTAGGAGTTGTGTATATAGAGATCTCTTCTTCCACATTACCAATCCAAACTTGCATGGGACAAACTTGAATCATTGTATGGTAAGGTGGATGAGGAAAAGGATTTCCAGATTGAGGATGATCTACTTCTCTTGGATCCAAAGAACTTTGACACAATTCAAGATTACATCAACAAAGCCAATGAGTATAGGGTACTACTTAAAGATTGTGGAAATCCCATGAAGGATGACAAGTTGATTCATCACATCCTAAAGAGGCTACCTTTAGAGTATGATTCCTTTGTTTCAAGTTATAATACTCAAAGGTTGACCATGGGAAGTGCTTACCAGAAGCCTACATTTGATATATTTGCAGAAATGTTGATTGTTGAACAATCTCACTTGATAGATTTGGGACTTCTCACGACATTAAAGACCAAAGAATTGGTGGCTAGTGATGAGCACCAATCAAGTCAAGGAGGGAAAAGTTCAGCAACAACAAGAAGAAGCAGTGACAACAGAAATCACAATCTGAGACAGAACAATCCTCCTCACAGCAAGGCAATTCTTCTTCCAACAAGAAGGGAAGTAATGAAAAGAAGGACAAACTTTTCTATGCATATTGCAAGAAGTTGAATCATGATGAGCATCATTGCAAGACTAAAAGAATCAATGAGTTGGAAAACCTACTCAAGAAGAACAAAATTCAACTGCCAGGTACTTCCAAGGATTCAACTCCAACCTCTTCAAAGGGAAAAGGGAAAGCACTTATGGAAAATACAAGTTCTTCTTCAGAATGGATACTTGACTCAGGTGCCTCCTATCATATGGGTTCTTCAAAGGGAGACTTTTCTTCATTGAAGCAGTCACAGGTACCACACATCTTTGTGAGAGATGATACTAAAGTGGAAGTTGAAAGGAAAGGACACGTGGAAATGGAAAATGGGGAATTCAAAGATGTTCTCTATGTTCCAAACCTTAGCTCTAATCTCCTCTCAATTTACTAGATTAGTCACCTTGGAGATGGCCATAAAGTTGAGTTCCTTCTAGATTTAGTGATGGTGCAAAGTCTAAGAGATGATTCATTAGTTGCAGTGGGCAAAGTCAATCATGACAAGAGGCTTTATTCCTTCTCCCACTTTGTGCCTAAGTCTCCTTCTCAAGCCTTGTTAACTCACTCACATTCACAAATGAAATTATGGCATGAGCTGTTTGGTCATCTTGCCTTTTGCTACCTTCAACAACTTTGCTCAAAACACATGGTCAAAGGTCTACCTAACATCAACTTTTCTAAGGGTAAGTGTTCATCATGTTCAGTGGATATGCATCTCGAGGAGAAGTATGATAAAGGGAAGTCTTCTAGAGCACCAATTGTTCTTCAGTTAGTTCACATGGTTTTAGTAGGACCTTTTGCAGTGACTTCAGTCAGCCAAGGTCGCTACATCCTTACTTTCCTTGATGACTTTTCATGCTTCACATGGGTCTACTTCCTTCATCACAAGAATGAAGTGGTTCATAAGCTTCAAACCTTTAAGACTCATGTTGAACATAAATCAAGGAAAGCCATCAAGGCTCTATGGATGGAAAATGAAAGTAGATATGTGGACAAAAGACTTAAAGACTTTTACAAACTTGAGGGAATTGATCTTCAGAACCCACCAACATTTAGTCCGCACAAGACAGATGTTGTAGCACTAAGGATTAGAACTCTTAAGACCATGGCAAGTTGCATGATAAAAGCCAAGTCTCTTGATCCAACACTTGAAGTTGAAGCCATTAGTAGTGCTGCTCACATACTTAACAGGTCTCCTCATAATTCCCTAGACGGGAAGACACCTTTTGAGGCATGGTGCAACAAAAAACCAATTGTGAGTCACTTTAGAGTCTTTGGTTGTCAAGCATGGGAAAACATATCTTCTAGGGGATGCAAGGCACCAACACCTAGGCCTTGTACTTTCATCAGTTATGAAGACGATGCTAAGGCATAAAAACTTATGGATCCAAAGACTCATGAGTTTTTTGTGGAGAAGGATGTTCACTTTGAGGAAATTTCACCCAGTTTATCCTTTAATCCTCTTCGCACTTCATATACTATGGAAATTGATACTGACACTAGCAATAGTGCTTCAATAGATTCAGACACGTGGGGTTCTATCAACAGTTGCAACGAGAGGTCACAACATTAGTATAGTCCACATGCATACATTCCCATAGTGAAAGGTCCAACACAGCAGGGTACACATTATCTTCTAGCTCCGGCGGTAGTTAATGACTACATGGAAGACATTGCAGGTTTGTTCATGGAGTCACACACCACAGACTTGGGAGACAACCTTGATGATTTACATCTTCTCTTTGATGAAGATGATCCTTCTACAATTGTTGCGAGGGCTCACTCTGACCCTCATGTCCATTCTCTACATGATCGATCTTCATAGATTGACATGATTGTGGATCCTTATGTACAACAGTTGTCAGAGGTCTCTTTATTAGTTGAGGAGACAGATGGCTCATTGGGACAGGTTCAACAAACATCCTTGCTAGATCTGCATTCATTCTTTTCAACATAGTTGGAAGGGGTGAACATCAACATCGACAAAGGGATACTTGAGCAGGTTTTAGGGCCACCATACATCTTCAGGATTGTACCTTTTCCATTGTTTCTTCCAAAGGGGAGGAACATCATTCAACACTCTTGGACCAACTTCTACCTTGGAGCGACTTTCACTGATAGGCATTCTTCATTTGGGGGGTGGGACTACCTTATCTCTCTTCCTCTTCTTTCTTATGGGGGGGCTTTTTCCTCTTATGAGGTCTTGTTCTTCTAATTCTTCACTATTGTATAGACTTGATGTATGTCATAATGGGGGGGTCTTGATTACTCCATCCATCCATGCATCTAGTTTTTTCATCTCTCTTTTTGGGGGAGGGTTTTTCCCATGAGGTTTTCCCTCTTTCTCCACTTTATGAGAGATTTCATTTCATTATGTACATGGGTACCTAACATGGCCTGTTAGCTGGGACCCATCATGCACTTTATCCTAGTTTTCATAAGCTTGAGGGCATTCCCCTAAGTTGCACTTAAGTGGGGGTGTTGGTGTAAATAGGTATTTACTATTTACACTTACTTAAGTTTACTTAGGTTAATGCATTATTTTAATATTTATTTATTAGTCACCTAGGAGTATGTGCACTCTCGTGAGTTGTCATGTTAACAACATAGGAGTTCACACCTCTTTTATGCACATGGTGTCTACAACACATGAGTAAGCACACTAATTAAGCACGTGGTGTCTACAACATCTCTACTTGAGATACACCTTGTCATTCTTATGCTATCATCTAGAATGATGGATAAGATGTGTGCTTAGTTGTCATGCTTAGCTTATCTCTTGGCTCTTTCTAGAGACATTCTAGGTGCTTCCTGAGAGGCCTTTGTATATAGGCACTCCTAGTGTGTTTGTATATACAATACAGAGCAATGTATGAGGATATACTCTGATATATTGATCATACTCTTTTTGGTCTATAGTTGTGCTTGTGTTCGAGTTCTTTGATCTTGGGTGAATTTTCCCTAAGACAAATTCTTACATGGTATCAGAGCTATACCAAATTCTTACAGTAACAACTATGTATGCAATGACAACATTTGATTTAGCATACACCTATAAATTAGAGTTATACATGTTGAATGTGTGTGCAGGTATATTTTTGTAACAAAAGTATGCAATCACAATGTATGATTTAGTATATACCTATGATATTATGCTTTTCTCCCTTTTATATGTCGATATCATAGTGATTTCCATTGCGGTAGGCAACATGTTTCATGCCACAAATATAACCCATGTTGAGTTGCTTGAGTGCTTCCAATCACACGAATATTATTCACAAACATGGTATTTGAAATTACTTTACAAATTCTTAACCTTCAACAAACACTATTCATAAATTTATCCATGAAATTAAAACATTAATAGTTTTGTAGAGTTACCTGCAAATCCTAAATGATGAAAAAATTAATTCCTAACATAATCAAACTTTGGTCAAGGGACATGTGATATTGTCACCTATACATGTATTTTCTATATTGCAAAATATAAACAAATCAGAGTAGATATGTAGAATGGTACACACAGACAAAGAGCATCATGTTTACCAAGTATAATCATCGTACAGTTTCAGAAGAAATTAGAATTGGATTAATCATACAACTAATTGAATATACTTGCACCAAAATAAGTGGAGTTTGGTAAGAAAATGAGATATTTTTATTAACACAATTATTCATTTTATTGTCATATTGAACATGTGAATGATATGTTATCTTACTATAGTTGTGTAGGTGGATTGTAATTATTGGCCTTGAGTTGATAGGTACAAAGCACAACCTTATTGGGGTCTTGGACATCCTCAAATTAGAACAAAGGGGCTTGGAGACACAAAAGAAACTATTTATGATTGAATCAAATGTATTCAGATGACAAGGAGTTCTCTTTGGACTAAAGCCACCGTGAGACTCAAAAGAATTACCAAATATAGTTGTGCCTATAAAAACTTAAACCCATACCAGCCAAGGTGGACTATCAAGGGTTGTGTAACTATGCAAAATGAAATGCATCAATGTGCCATGCAGACATGGAGTGACCAAATGTGATATTATAGAAAATGAAGGAACAAAAACTCATGTTTGTTGCTTCAATGAATTAAAAAATGTTCATTGTAGCCAAAAGTTCAACTTTGATATTATAGAGAACAAAGGAACAAAATCCCGTATGTGTTTCTTCAATGAATTAGAAAACATTCATTATGGGAATATACAAATTGGAGCTACATATACATTGTCTTGAGAAATTATAAAACTAGCTAATAAATTGTACAAAAAACTCAACAATGAGCTAGAAGTGGCTTAGCAACCTGAGTCAAAAGTAGCACTTTGTGCATATCATCTCATTATTCCAAAGCATCAATTATCATTCAAATCTATTGAAACAAATGGCCACAAGAGTAGTAATACATTAATTGATGTTCTATGGATTGTTATATATGTGGAACCAAGTTCCACAATAAGAATAAAAGATTGAACCAAGGTTTTCTGATGAACTATAAAGTTACTCAATATTCCTACACAATGGTCGATGTCAACCTATGGGGAGTAGTAGTCAACCTATGGGGAGCCATAGCTAAGCAAGAAGGTACCCAACTATAATGCAAATATTACCTTCAAGGAACTATGGTTCTCATTATCAAGGGTGGACATATTTGGGAATTTAATGGAAAAGTGGTAAGCACAACAAGCAACACACATCCAATGATAGACCCTAATATAGAACAAATAGATTAATTGAGATCTTGGTTCATCCAAAATGTCAAAGATGTTAGAGAAACCTCAGTATGACAATCATGACAAGGATGGAAATAAATGATATACAAGAGAAAGTTACATGTATATCACAACCTCTCCAATGCAAAGTAAAGGAAATCACTTTGTTATAAAAGTAGATACACTTGGTTATCCAACTTGCTCTAATCAAAGTAGTGGAAAGAAGTGCAAAGAAAGATTGACCAAACATGAAGATAAAAGTTCGTATTATTCTAAATGTGATAGGACATTTGTGGAATGTAGATATAGGTACATAGTTCAAATAAAATTACAAGACCCCACAAATGTACATTATGAGCTATTGGATTTGATGAGGAAGCAACACAACTAATGTGCATGTCTAGAGACTCGTTGTATAAACTACAATTTGATGAAGACACAAAACATAGTGTTGAGGAATTCATAAGAGATGTATTAAATAGACTTACAATAATATGAGAGAGGATTAAAGATAACTATCACAAATTTGGAGGGAATAGATTTTAGTGCAAAGAGAAACACCTTATTGGAACAAATCACATAGATGTGTAATGAAATGAAATACAAGATACGTAATTGAACAACCATTTTTATAATGGACACCAAACTTGGATGTGAAATACCATATGTACAAATTAGCCACTACATATATGTGCACAATGACATACATGTAAACAATACATGCTACTGTTTTTAGTTATACTCTGGAATCCCTTGCATGTTCCTTATTTTACTTGCATTATGTTGAAAGCATATCCATGTTATTGAATGATATGGTCTCATATGTTTTTAGCTATTTCTATTACAATAATGTTGAAACAGATGCCCAAAGTGCACAACAGGAGGAGACAACTCGACATTGAGCCCAAAAGACAACAAAGCTAAAAAAACAACATAACATATTATGTTGATTATAAAGACCAAATATTTTTAGGTAGGAAAGTCATAAATCAAGAAAAAAATCTACCCAACAATAAACAAAAGTGAACCATGTGCCCCTATTTACTTTCAATCTTAACTTTGCAATAACATTGACAAGATTTCATAAATGTGTAATATCCCTGTTGGCTCACACTAGCAATGCTCAAGGATATGTTCTTTTGTTACAATTTTTTTTTTGGAATATATATATTTTTTGATATTTTTATGAATATATAGGAAATACTGAAATGAACAAACTAATAATGTTGGGTGGATATTTTTCAAATGACAATTTGTATAAATTTTGTTACAAAATAGGATTACTAGCCACAATGTGTGAGACAAAGTCTCTCCTACCTTAAAGAGAAGGCTATCCCTTCTCATTACTCCTTGGATCAACTCAAGATAAGAAAGAAATTAAGAGGTACTTTTAAAGGGTGTTTCTAAAGTTCTTATCTATTACTTGCATAGTGGGTAATGGGAAAGATGGACATCTTAACTATAGTTCTATCTTAAAATTGTAAATAGTGATATCGATAAACTCACACCAACTCACAGGCTGATTGAAAGCATATCGATTTAGATCTGTCTATGTTTTCTATACTATGAAAGTAAATCACTACTATTGGGGCACACAAACTTCCAAAAGTAGACGATTTTTAAACTTTTGGCATACAAGCTATTCCAATTCATAGGCATGAAAATAACTTAATTCTAATAACATGCATGAATAAGAGACATTAATACAAACTACAACCACAAGTTCTAATTTGTATTAAAACAATTGCTCCTAGTTACAGTTTAAAACAAATTGCTTCTTGTACTCATTTTCTCCTATATACAAGATTAACATGAACTAAAGATGCTAATACAAATTGCAATAATGACTTACAATATAAACTACCACAATTGCTTCGAGACATAGCTTCAAAACAAATTGCTCTTTATATCAACTTTTCTTTCAAACTTGTACATCAAATCATAGTTATCTTGGCACAAAAATGGTAGAGCTCTCTTGCATATAGAAAATATGATATTTACAATGGAAAGAAATCCTTATATAGGCAAAAGGAATGAGAGAAAAGAGGAGAAAAAGGTGGGAGAAACTCAACCACCTTGACTAAGTCAAACAAGAAAGAAGATCCTCTAAGTGGCTCAACCAATCCCTCGATTTAAAGCACAACTCTCATCCTCTTAGAAATATCATAAACCATCACAAATAGTCATTAAAACTCACTAATAAAGGCCTCAAGGCCACCTATCTATCTTAATTGAGCTAACTCTCCAAAGGAAGTATCGGGATCATTCCTATCAAAATGCTCTATTAGCTTGTCTACAAACTCCTGATTGTCAAGTATTTGACCATGATCCAATGACACCATCCCATGGTACCACCAATCCAGTTCTACTCTATCCAAGTGTAGCACAAAAAATTGAATGAAATCCTCCTTGGTCATGGGATTGTTATCTATTTGACCTACTCGCTCAAACATAAAGAGTCACGCTGCTAGAAATGATTGATTATCTAGTGTTTATGTTCAAAGCATATCAATATGCAAACACACGATCATTTATGTTTATAAATTGTATTTTATGATGAAAATAGAACAATAACTCATGAAGTGAAATAAGTACCATAAATTTTTTATGAAAATGTAATTTTATTCATCAAATGTCCATAATGTTCCATGCAGGCCTTAAAACTAACCAGTAAAAGAAAAACAATCAAAGCTTGATTTTGAACATAAATTCAAATGCAAAAAATAAATATGAAAGTAAGAGGGGTCATGGGTACAAGTCATTGCCTGGAATGACTAGCCATGTTGCCAATTGTCCATGCGCTTGCTTTTGATGTCCCACTTTCCATGCTTCTACTCTAGAGCCTACAAGTATAATAGAAATGGTTTAGATCTAAGAGATATAAGCAATGGCTAGAAAACTCATCATCCTACCCTGTATATGTAACTACATCTAAAATCCTAAGTCCTGATATATTTTTCCAACTGTTTGTGTCATGTGCAATAAAAAGATCAATGTCATGTGGATGTAATATGTGGCTCCCATAGGGGTTTGAGCCCAACATATCATTGATCAATAGATATCAGATAAAGCAAGTAAAGTGCATAGTATCAAAGGGACATGTCATTCTTGATTTGAAACCTTTTATTATGTTTGATATGTAGACCAAAAGTAACTATATATTTAAGGGACAAATTATCACTAATTTAAAACCTTACAACTAAATATAATCCAGATGGATAAAGCAGATAGTACATGATGCAGGAAGCGGATGAAAATGCAATTATAATAATGGTGAGTTGATAAGTATAAAGCAAATGACAAGTAACAATAATGTTGAAATCAAAAGATTAATAGAACTTCATGGATATGATAGCAAAAAGTGAAATCAACAAAGCTTTGATATTAAATGTCTTGATCATTTGTTCAAGTGTCTGAAATCTATTAAAGCATTTAAAAAAGGGATTCAACCATCATACCAACAAGAGTTGAGGAAGGCTACATGAGAGAAGAGATTAATCAGATTAAACATAGTATGCTACAAATCAGATTTATTCAAGAACATGATAAACTGCTACATTGGTATTAGAAAGAATGTTATCATGTACTAAAATTTAATACAAGATGTTCACCAAGATTCAACAAGGAGGCTACGCCGAAACCAAAGAGGGGTTTGGGTTGTTCCTCAACAAAGAAATTTGTGTAGAATTTAACATAAGATCCAGTTATAGCTAAAAATGAAGCCGCTAAGAAGAGTAGACAATAAAATAAAATAGTGAGTAGTACTTGACATGTGAAAATATGTTACAAAATTATGAAAGTATAAGAACGTCATTTTTCAAGTGTATTTACTATTTTAATAAAACTTATGTAGAATCCTTCCAGCAAACATATATTAGATGAAACCTAGTGAAAAGCTACATGCCAAAATGAATATCTTCAATCATCGTTCAACACATGGAAGTAACAAGAGCTCTATAGAGCTATAGTCCCGCCTTGTGTAAAAAAGGAAAACTAAAATCATTTATGAAATTTGAGTTCCTTGCATATATTAGAATACATATGATAAAGCTTAGTTAAATCAGATCAATTTGTAGTAATGTTTTGTTATTAAAGAGGATATTTGGTTTTGTCACTCAAATTTTAATAATGATTTATTATAGGAAATGTTGGATTGATATATATATATATATACTTAAACGACGTTCAAATATTTTGTTAACAATTATTCCAAAAATATAAGATAGAAGCTAAATATATTTTTCAGCTATGTTTTATATATGTTAGATTTATTTTATGAACAAAATAATTAATGCCTAAAAAGCATTTTATTTACTATATCTAATTTAACTTAAAAACTAATATTTATTTATTAATCTTCAATTTAACTTAAAAAAATTAACTTATATTTACTAATCTTACGAACATATAATTAGTTTAAGAATGTGAATATTGTAATCTTGAATTTATTGAGAGGAATGTTTTTATATTTGGAGGAAGGCAGAGTGCGAATGTGTGATGTTTATCCTGAAATTTTCAATGAACCCATGATCGGTGTTACTTGAATGATTATCATTCTAATATTTCTTAGACTCTAAATAGTAGTGGATTCAGTTATTTCTATTCATAGTTTCCCTTACATTACTCTTCCATGATGTGGATGTTGAGAACTAGTGCTTAGGCACTAGTGGACCCTTTGACTTGGATTACTCTTCCATGATGTGGACGTTGAGAACTAGTGCTTGGGCACTAGTGGACCCTTTGACTTAGATTTGATAAGTACTGTGTGAAATTTAAAAGTTGCATTAATGATATCCATAAAAAAATTGTATTAACATCCACACTAATCACTACTACTATCAATTACGGCTATGAAATAATAAATTATGAGCTAAGAATAATTTGACTAAAATTGATCACTTTTACGTAAATAAAATGGAGCTTATATTCGATACAATGGGTATCTCCTCAAATGCATACAATTGCTTTATAATAGTTACATTAACATAATAGTTACCTTAAAACTGACTAGTAAAAGAAAAATAATCAAAGCTTGATTTTGAACATAAATACAAATGCAAAAAATAAATATGAAAGTAAGAGGGGTCATGGGTACAAGTCATTGCCTGGAATGACTGGCCATGTTGCCAATTGTCCATGCACTTGCTTTCGTTGTCCCACTTTCCATGCTTCTGCTCCAGAGCTTGCAAGTATAATAGAAATGGGTTAGATCCAAGAGATATAAGCAATGGCTAGAAAACTCATCATCCTACCCTATATATGTAACTACATCTAAAATCCTAAGTCCTTATATATTTTTCCAACTGTTTGTTCCATGTGCAATAAAAAGATCAATGTCATGTGAATTTAATATGTGGCTCCCACAAGGGTTTGAGCCCAACATATCATTGATCAACAGATATCAGATAAAGCAAGTAAAGTGCATAGTATCAAAGGGACATGTCATTCTTGATTTGAAACCTTTTATTATGTTAGATATGCAGACCAAAAGTAATTATATATTTAAGGGACAAATTATCACTAATTTGAAACCTTACAACTAAATATAATCAAGATGGATAAAGCAGATAGTACATGGTGCAGGAAGCGGATGAAAATGCAATTATAATAATGGTGAGTTGATAAGTGTAAAGCAAATGACAAGTAACAATAATGTTGAAATAAAAAGATTAATAGAACTTCATGGATATGATAGCAAAAAGTGAAATCAACAAAGCTCTGATATTAAATGTCTTGATCATTTGTTCAAGTGTTAGAAATATGTTAAAGCATTTTTAAAAGGGATTCAACCATCATATCAGCAAGAGTTGAGGAAGGCTACATGAGAGAAGAGATTAATCGAATTAAACATAGTATTAGAAAGAATGTTATCATGTACTAAAATTTAATACAAGATGTTCACCAAGATTCAACAAGGAGGCTGGGCCAAAACCAAAGAGGGGTTCGGGTTGTTTCTCAACAAAGAAATTTGTGCAGAATTTAACATAAGGTCTGGTTATAGCTAATAATGAAGCCGCTAAGAAGAGTAGACAGTAAAATAAAATAGTGAGTAGTACTTGACATGTGAAAATATGTTACAAAATTATGGAAGTATAAGAACGTCATTTTTCAAGTGTATTTACTATTTTAAGTAAAACTTATGTAGTTTCCTTCCAGCAAACATATATTAGATGAAACCAGCTAGTGAAAAGCTACATGTCAAAATGAATATCTTCAATCATCGTTCAACACATGAAAGTAACAAGAGCTCTATAGAGCTATAGTCTCGCCTTGTGTAAAAAAGGAAAACTAAAATCATTTATGAAATTTGAGTTCCTTGAATATATTAGGATATATATGATAAAGCTTAGTTAAATCAAATCAATTTGTACTAATGTTTTGTTATTAAAGAGAATATTAGATTTTGTCACTCAAATTTTAATAATGATTTATAATAGGAAATTTTGAATGCATGAGTGTGTGTGTGTTTTTTTAAAACTTAAATGTCGTTCAAATATTTTGTTAAAAATTGTTCCAAAAATATAAGATAGATGCTAAATATATTTTTCAGCTATGTTTTATATATGTTAGATTTATTTTATGAACAAAATAATTAATGCCTAAAAAGCATTTTATTTACTATATCCAATTTAACTTAAAAACTAATATTTATTTATTAATCTTCAATTTAACTTAAAAAAATTAACTTATATTTACTAATCTTCCAAGCATATAATTAGTTTAAGAATGTGAATATTGTAATCTTGAATTTATTGAGAGGAATGTTTTTATATTTGAAGGAAGGTAGCAAATGTGTGATGTTTATCCTGAACTTTTCAATGAACCCATGATCGGTGTTACTTGAATGATTATCATTCTAATATTTCTCTGACTCTAAATAGTAGTGGATTCAATTATTTCTATTCATAGTTTCCCTTACATTACTCTTCCATGATGTGAACGTTGAGAACTAGTGCTTAGGCACTAGTGGACCCTTTGACTTGGATTACTCTTCCATGATGTGGACGTTGAGAACTAGTGCTTAGGCACTAGTGGACCCTTTGAATTAGATTTGATAAGTACTGTGTGAAATTTAAAAGTTGCATTAATGATATCCATAAAAAAATTGTATTAACATCCACACTAATCACTACTACTATCAATTATAGATATGAAATAATAAATTATGAGCTAAGAATAATTTGACTAAAATTGATCACTTTTAGTTAAATAAAATGGAGCTTATATTCGATACAATGGGTATCTCCTCAAATGCATACAATTGCTTTATAATAGTTTGTTAAATTAGGAGATTATTAGGTCACTTATAATGTAGTTATATGTCTAATATTTATTAAAAATATTTTTAGATTGGTTCATAGTTTTTGGAATATAAATATATAATCATCTAATATTATATGACACATTTAATGATGATATATATGAATGGTACAATATTTGACTTTTTGTATTGTATATAATTAAATTAAAAGTATATACTATTTATCTTTATATTTGAAATAAATATATTCAGATTGGTTTGTAGTTTTTGGAATATAAATATATAATCATCTAATATTATATGACACATTTAATAATGATATATATGAATGGTATAATATTTGACTTTTTGTGTCGTATATAATTAAATTAGAGGTATATAATATTTATCTTTATATTTGATATGATTAAAAACATGAATTAGGATTAGTCAATATATATTTAAATATATAATAATAGTGATAAGGGAAGAACACTTGTCATGTGATAGAAATTTCAAGTATCTGGATCAATCTATATGCATTAATAAAATAAGGAAAATGAATGTAATGAGGTACTAAGCTAGAGAATTTTGCTTCAACAGTTTTGATATTTGTTGCAATCGCCTCATCATATGTTTCTCAATCTATTGTTTTCAATTGAATGACAAATTTTAAATTGAAAGCCTAAAATTTATTGTTTTTAATTATTTCATCACAATTGGCCAATTTTCCAAACAAATTTTCTCCACTATACCTCGTAATGATATAGAATGATATTAGGTGTATGATCCCACAGCCTCCATGAAAGCATAGAAATTTTTGTTTTGTACAATTCACAAACTCAAAAGTTCTTAATGATCAAACCGATGCAATCTATTAATCCCTTCAACTTTGAGCTTTTCACCATCGCCCTCATGAGAAGAATGCTACATGGGAGAAGATTTGTGGCAATTGCGTTTTTAAGTTCAACAAAGAGATTGTTAATGTGATAACACATACATAAATCAGAAATCTCCATATAAATAAGAATCTCCATGAAGTGATATTTCTCTACAAAATAGCAAGTCGCTCACCATTTATTAAAAAATGGGCATGGTTTTCAAACGTATGGGCATGGTTTTCAAACAACAATCCAATGACAAAATGTTTGGCGATCCTCTGATTTAGCTTCTGTTATTGTTTATGATCTTGATAGTATTATCAATGTTCTTGTTAGCATCATAAATCTAACACAAATCCAAGTGAGAATTTGTCACACCAAGATCAAGACAAAATTTACAGCTTGTATACACAACCATATCACAACCAGATACAAGACTAAGCTAATATTGTGTGAAATATGACTATTGCAAGTGCAAGATAAAAAGCTTTCAAATTGAAGTAAATATAACTGGAATTTTCTGGTGTATGAGGGCATCCAGTCTCGATAGTAGCAACCAAAAGTCAAAGAAAAGGGCAAACTATAAGCAAAAAAAATACAAAATATGTGGAAAATCCTTAACAAAGTTCATTATAATTGTCGTTAAAAGAGCTTTTAGTTGCGATTTCAAAAGATGCATCCATGGCAGCCCAAGTTTTCTAGAAAAATGACAATGACTATAAACAAGAGGTAAAAATATCTGTTAAGAAGCAATCGTATACCAAAATACAGTCTAAAATTGCCATGGAAGCTACGTATGGGGTTGCAAGATTTGTCCAAACCCTAGAAGAGGTGGCTTATTTTCATTCTTGAACTCTCTAGACTACTCACGACGAAGGCATAAATGAAGTGTTTAGGGTTGAAAATGCATAACACATATGCTCCTTAATTCCTTTTGGGGTCTGTTTGGCGAGCGGAATAGAAATACATATTCTGCAATACGTATTTCAGAAATTTTGAATTCCTTGTTTGGATGCACCAAAACAGAATTGGAATACAAAGTAAAATAGGAATACATATTCCAAATTTGGCCCAAAAAAGGGGTTTTGCAATTCCACCCAAATAGGTGTTATTGAAATACGTATTCCTATTCCAATTTTTTTAATTTTAGAAAACATAAATTTTGGGGTCCACGAATTTCCATCAAATATTGGCTGAACCAAACAGAGAACAGGAATACGTAGCCCCATTTTCTATTCCAGAATACGTATTCCTATTCCGCTCGCCAAAAAGGCCCTTGTATAATGTTTGGAGTTTAATGCTTTTGATGGGATTGTTTTTTTTTTACATATTTCCTAGTTGAGGTGAAGTATAATGTATGTTGTGGGGGTTTTTTCTAATTGTTTGAGTAATGTATTTCCATGTTTCTATTAAATTCTTAGATATTTATATTTATTAAACATTGTCAAATAATGTTTACCAAAGTGTCGTTCATATAAGTCTTTGCCTGCAATATTATTATTATTATAAGAATACAAATATGTATGCTCTTTCCCCATGACTTCACACTTATTTCTGAAAAGTGACAGTTGTCATTGGATGAAGTTTTCATTATGTTTTGACCAAGCAGTTGAATAAGTTTGGAGACATGAGGAGTGATTTGATGAATTACTTGTTGGTTGAATTTGACTTTGTTGTGGTAATTGAAAGCTCTTTACGACTAGTTGGAGCATTTTATGGGAAGTTTTGAGTGAGTCATAGGTGTCATTATGACTTAGTGGACTTCAATGAGTGTTTAGACTACATTTTGGAAGGTTTTGGTCCCTATTATGGTTTGTATTTTCATGAATGCGACCCGAGGTTGTTTGGGGTATGTACTTAGTGTTTTTGCACGCATTATTGTATCCAATTTTGATTGTTAAGAGAGGAGAACTTAGTGATTTTTTGATTCCTTTGTCCTTTTCGACATCTTTTCATGTAACTTGGTTTTTTGAAGTGAACATATTTGAAGGCTTATTATTTGTAGATTATCAAGTCTTGTCCTACTTGTTGTTACAGTTTAGTTGCATCAAGTGATTGATAGGGTGGAATTTCAAAGTGTTTGTCAAACCTTTCAATTTTGACCTTTGTCTCATGTATTGTCTCTTTTCTATGAGCAATTATTACATAGAATGTTAGCTATGTTATTTGTTGAATGTTGAAATAATTATCTTGTGAAAGTCTTTTCCTTTTTAGTTTTTTGTTATTTACAACTAGTTAATAGAATTTTTATGTGTAAGTGGTTCACAACAAGTTGTGATTCTAGGGTTCTTTTCTCACAGTACTTAGTGCTATTGCCATGTTCTCATTTCCATGATAGTTAGTATCCACTATAGTGAAAGCAATTTTAGAATTTATATGCTTTGAGTTTTCAGTTATTTAATTTCAATTTCCTCTATCCTTTTTCTTAGAAATTTAGTAGTTTAGAAGCTAGGAGCTGACCTTATCAAGAGATTCATTCCATTTTCAAGTGACCCACATCTTAAGAGTGTTTCAATGTTTCCCTAAAATGTTGAGTTTGGTGAAACTTAACAAGGGTTTAGTTTTAGGTGATAATAGGGACATAATGCTAAGTATGCATCGAGATTATGGATCCAAGCTCATGTTGTAACCTTGTCACTACCATCAAAGTGGGCTATGATCATCTTATTATCTTTCTCTCACAAATCTCTCTCTCACAAATCTATTTGTCTAGGTCTTTATCTCTCAAGTGCAAGCCTACCTCTAGTGTGCTCCTACTTCTGTGTAAGGTATCTATCAAAGTTTAAATTCATCTTGATGCCATATAGTAGAAAATATCACTCTTTATAATGAGCCACAACATCATCTACAATAGGCACGACCTTAGTCTCAGTACTCACCATGTTGACCTCAAGTATGTAGAAAAAATAGGATGTTGCGGCCTATCATGAAAACCAATATACCCACTCCTGTCAATCCTATCATTGACTCTAATTTGGTCCCCAGCTCTAATATTGTCCCCAACTCTAGACCTGTCATTACCCCTAGACTTGTGTGAACTACCAAGATCATTCTTAGAACCTCTCTCCCTACTCCATCCTTTGGGGAGTGCAATGTGTTGCAATGTATCAAACAACTACTGTAACACATCCGCAACATGATGCTAACCTTCAACAATGTCTCTAAAAGTATCCTTGGCCTCTCTGTCAATATCAGATTCAGTGCCAACATCTCTATAACCTGTACCACCCATCCTTTGTGTTGATTATATATAGCTTCTATAGGATAAACCCATATATAATTATATGAGATATAATTGAGATATAAATATATGAGAGAAATTAATATAGTAATGCTATATATACGATTAAATTTATTATTATATTAATGATCTGATTAACAAATAGACATGTCCCATGAAGGGACATGTCTATTCATGGCTCACACTCAATATAAATATAAGTGATTGTTGCATTTAGAAAATATATACCATAATAGGCAATGCTATTGCATTTGCAACATATCATCCTAAACTTTAACATGGTATTAGAGCAGGTGACTCCTAGACATGTTAATACTGAAACATTTATAATAACAACAACAGATTTCAAATGAAAACCAGTGGTAAATAATGTAAGGTAGAGACGATATAAGAGGGAAGTATGAGTAAATGATTTATCACGTATTCTTGTATGGAAACTACACAAGTAACTAGATTAAATATGCACAAAGGCATTGAAAAGAATTGGGAAAAAATGAAAAAAATGTGGTTTGTTTATTAGAAAGATACTCAACACCAATCAGTGAATAAAGAGATAGATTGTCAACATTGTAAAAAATAAATAAAATCAGTTAGCTAATTGACAAGCCACAAAGACATATAAGAAAAGAGACTCTAGAAATCAAAGGAGCATCATAGAAAATTAGAGAATGATTAGAAAAATATCACGTGAAGAATATAATGGAAAACATCGAGAACTTTGCCAGTATAGAAATTACATCGTATAAGTACATTAATGATACACAAGATGGATGTAATATGTAGGGAGTTATGAATAAGAACAAAAGGATACATAGATGGTGACAATTCCTTTAAATTTGCATGAAATTAATAGTTAATATATCAACAGCAAAGGTTTAAGTCAACAATTCATCAATTAAGGATTTACAGAAAACTTGGAACAATCATCAAACATCCTAAAAAAAAGATGGAGAAGTCATACTATCTAGATGTTAGTGTAGAAACATGTATGATTTGTTCAAAAAATATTGGTTGAACATCGAACTCCATAAACACATGTACATCAAAGGTTGCAATGACAAAATGATAAGGAGGAAACACTAGTGGTTGGAGGTTTCCACCCAAAATGGTATAAGTTATCATGCATACTGTGTATATTGTGCCATTGGATCAAAGAATATATGTGGATAGCATTACATATAGTTGTTCTTATAGGTAGAAAATAAATATAATATCGTGGGCAGCTAAAAGTATCTGAATGAGAAAGTTGGAGGTAGTTTGTGACTTACATTAGTTTGAAAATGCCATGAGACTTTACATTTTTCTTGGTTTCATTATCAACGTTGTCTCCGAATGATTGAATGGAAAATAAGTTCATTATTTGAGGTTCTGATAGTATTCTAGTGTTTTGTTCCATATTGTCATAAGAGAGATTTTCACAAAGGTTGCCGCTAATATAAGGTGTATAATATCCATGGAGCCTTCAATGTTAGGGCTCAAATATTGATTGTGGATTAATCCTTGGGATGAATATCTTGGTGGAATAATTCATATTATTGAAATATACGAGGACTAGACTACCCTTGTAGATTATCAAGTTTGTGTTGAAAGTTAACAAACAATGAATGATCTTGAAGGGGCATTTATCAGAAGATAATTATTGTTCATTAGAGAACTAAAGACTCATGTTTATAATCCAAGAAAACATTTGAGAAGGAGCGACCAAAAATAAGATAAGAGATATAAAAAATATAAATAATCTATGGGTCCATCGTAGTTAATAGCCAAGACACATGCTAAGGATCATAAAAAGGTTCCATATTCCTCAATACTTTACGTTGGAAGGAAGAGAGATAAAGTTCACATGGAAGGATATTAGAGGAAGTTTATGAATTTATTTCATTTTTGTATGAATTTATATTCATTCATATATAGAGATATAAATGTTCATACGTAATTACAAATGGTGATTTTTACTATAAGAGTTGTGTAACTTGATCTTTTTCTCCAAAAATATTCTTGGATGGTAAAGAGGGAGATTGAGATTCAGGGGGAGACTGACATTTCAGGAAACCTTGAAAGAGAGGGAGAATAGATAGGATGTGATTTAGTCAACCTTCAGCGATCTCGATCATATTGATTCAAATGGAGTAAACAATGTTAAGATGGATTCTCCAGTGATCAATAAATTGTAACAATCACGAGGATTGTGATTCGTGAATATAACTTGTGACTATTATTTTAATGGACCTACCCCCTGTGTACATCATGAGGAGGTGACAACTTGCAAATGATGTCACTTGTATTTGTAGAAGTTATTAAAAGGTGGCAATCTTACAATAACTTAATTTTCTATTATGATGAATATCTTATGATATCTATGCAGATCATGATATATTATACTTTGCATGTTGTATGTTTATATGGTAAGCATTATGAGAATGTGTGTGCACATACCTTATTAACATTTTTTGAGTGCATGGTCAATGTTATGCATATTTCTATTCAGAAGACCATTACTCACAAGTACTTGGTGAATATCTTGTATCTCAACATTATGAAGGTCATTACTCAAATAGTATTTGGTGAATATCATATATTTTTATTCTAGAGACCAATACTCAAATGTGGTATCAAAATGGTGAATATCATATGTTGATATTCTACAAACCATTGCCTTACTGAGTATATGGTGAATATCAAGCGTTGATATTCTCTAGACAATTACTCAGAGTTTTGGTGAATATCATATGTTGATATTCTGAAGGCCAATACTCTTGATATCATATGTGATATCAAAATGATGGAAATATTTTGATCAAAGATATCCTTAAATTTTTTCATTCATAGTATTACCAATGGTGTAATATTTGTCTTGTGTTTATCCTCCCTAGTTAAGAGGGAGTGTTGATGTTTGATAACTTGTGTCGGATAAACCTATATGTAATTATATGAGATATAATTGAGATATAAGTATATGAGAGAAATTAATATAATAATCACACACACACACACACACACACACACACAAACATACATATATATGACTAGATTTATTATTATATTAATTATTTGATTAAAAAATAGACATGTCCCATGAAGGGGCATGTCTATTCATGCCTCACACTCAATATAAATATAAGTGATTGTTGGATTTAGAAAACATATACCATAATAGGCAATGCTATTGCATTTGCAACATATCCTCCTAAAATTTAACACTCTAGAACCACCAACATAGTTGTCACATATGCTACCAGATTGTATCTCAGGCTCTCCATCACCAAATGGAGAATTATGACCTCTATATGTGTAGTGCTTACTAGGTATGAATCTTTGTACCATGTTGAATCCTGATTCCCTAGAGGCTGGCATGAAATTGCTTCGATACCACTGTTTGAGCCCTGTTGGCTCACACTAGAAATGCTGAAGGATTTTTTTTTGCAATTTTTCTGTTTCTTTTGGAATATATAATTTTTTTTTGATATTTTCATAATATATAGGAAATTCTAAAATGATCAAACTAACAATGCCAATAATCAATAATTATCTTGAAAATAATGATGCAATTTATTACTTCATTATTTAAGGAATTACAATAAATAAATGAACCTAGATGTAGTCTTTGTAGAAGTTGGTTGGCAAATGATAGATAGAAGGACTCATGTGTAACCCCAACACTAAATGGATTGTAACCCACAATGCATAGATGCTGCCCAAAATCTAATGCCCAATCTACGATAGACAAATTGTGGTTGCTATGAGGAAAGCCACAACACCTATAATACTTAAAAGGTAACAAGAAATCCTCATGCCAATGATGTGAGAATGTGACATAGAAATACACCCTTCTTGGTGTCCAATAAACAATAAATCTATTGGGGTTTGAGGCGCCCAATCATAGTGCCAACGCCTAGTAGAAATGTTGTCAACTAATGTAAATATTAGATAATTATCAACGCTAATATTGTAACATAAAGTCACCTTCAAATCTTAGTAATCTTAATCTTGAAGGCTAGAAATTCTAAACACCCAATTCAATAGAATAATTTGCTACAAATGAAAAACTAATCTTGGTATAAATAATACCAAGATTCCAAACTTTGATTGTGGAATTTTGCTGGAAATATAAGAGGAGTAACTAAGAGGGGAGGGGTGAATCAATTACAACTAGAACAATCCCAAATCCCTTACATGTTAATACAAACTCTCTTATAACTCATAACTCATTTAGAACTAGAAATCCATTATAACTCAGTTAACAAAAACAATCTTGAAATTTTAATGTGCATTAAGCTTCAATAACCCAGTTGCAGAAAGATAAAGCAATAAGAAAATAACATGGACACATGAGACACCAAGATTTAACGTGGAAACCCAATTTAGGAAAAAGATCAATGCAACTAGTGACAACTTTTCACTCTTTTAAAGTGAGCCCTATTAGGAGCTTGTTGACAATTGGCTATATATAGTGATGTAATTATTGTCATTAATGTCAACACATGATGTACATACTTGTAGTAAACCTTGGAAATAAAGATACGTAGATTTTGGTACTCAAAAAATTGGCTAAGTGATAGAACTTTAACAAAAACTTACAATACTTATCATTTATTACATTACATATACTTCATATTAAAAATGCTCAATTGCTTAATTACTCCCCCTTAGGATATGATTTCTACATCCATAACTTACTACACAATTTTCTTCTACAACTCCTCCCCTTTGACATCAATGACAAAGGTCAAAAAATCCAAAAACTTAAGAAAATGTTTGTCAGACTGCTGTCAAAACATTGTCTCACCACCTTAAGCTGTTAAATATTCATACAATCATCAAAATTTACCTTCAAATTGTTCATATCTAGTTTCTTTAGGAAGTTCCACTTGCTTAGGTTCATCCAATTTCACAATTTCCTTCTCAACTTCTTTGGATTTATCAAAATATTGACTGGATTCAATCTTATTAATTAGACTTATCTTTCTCTTTCAGATATGATTTACTTTCAGGTTTCTTTACAAACATGTTAAATAAATAACCAAGACTAGTCTTATCATAAGTAGATCTTTATATTGACATACTCTACCAGTGTAAATCTTTTCAAGTTGTTGCTTGCACTTAGTTCACCTTTCACAATAGTTTTGTACTTATGAAGTTCTTCATGATCTTCTTTTATTGTTCCAAATTTGGATGTCTTCTTTTCTAGACTCACTCTAAGACTTGAATTTTCAGTCTTCAAATCAGATTCAACTTTGTTAGGATCATTCTTGAAAATCGACTTTAGATTGATAATCTTCAATTCATGCTTCAAGATCTTGTACTCTATTTTCAATTTGGAATATTTATTATCTCTAATTTCAAATTCAGTAGATTCAGGCTTGGATTTGAGATTTTTAATCTTGTCCTTCAATTATCCAAAGTATACTTTGGAGTTTTCATATCTATCTTTCAGCTTATCTCTTTTTTCAATAAGGAGATCAATTTGTTTAAGTGCCTCTTCAAGGTTCTTCATCAATTGTTCCATATCCATGTGGATCTTACTCAAGTTGTTAAGCCTTTTCTAGGTAACTGTGCTCTAATACCACTTGTTAGAGTGGGGTTGGCGTTGCACCAAAAGAATGATCTGTCAATGCTTGATACAACCACTCAACTTATAGTACATAGGAGGTGGTTAAGCCCTTGTCATGAATCTTACGAGGAGTGCTGAACAAATTTCTAACAATCTCCCCCTCAACATTACCTGAGGGTCTAAGGATTTGAACTTGTAACCAAGCTCTAATACCAATTGTTAGAAATAAGGAATACTGAGAGGGGAGGTGAATCAATATTCTTTGAAACTTTTTCACCAACTAGATATTATTAATTTTTTTGAACCATGCATAAGAAAGTAAGCAAGTAATGTTGAACAAAAATAATAACCATGCATAAAGAGAACTCATAACACCATATTTTATTAACTAGGGAAACCCTGGCCAAGGGAAAACCTTGGTGAGGATGACACCCACTAGATGATATACTAATATATATGTTCCTTGTTAGATGATGGACCTTGTTAGGAGTCAATGAGAAAATTTATTATAGAGAGTCCCTATTAGGAGATTCCAACCCTGTTAGGAGTTGTAGTGCAGTAGATGCAAGAAGAGCTCACTACCCAAACATGCACTTCCAATTACAGAGCTCACTACCCAAACAAGTAATTAGTCCTCAAGAATATAGGTGATGTATCTTCTTTCTTGACTGATTTATGACTTCATCTCAATCTCAAATCACAAAATTAGGTTCTCAAAAACTTCGTATATATCACTTCACAAAAAGTTTGCATATCACTTATTATAAATACAATTGCACACTTCTTTTTGCAAGATGTTTTTCACATAAATACCATGCCTTTTCACAAATTTCTACTAGGTCGGCTAAGACCATAATATACTTTTCCAACTTAGATTAAACATCTAGGATGTCGGCTGTAATTGGTCAAGTAATTATTTTGTAAACAAAATAATTCCTTTACCTTTAATTTTTTTGTTTTGTTTCATTGGGTAAATCATGAATATCTCTTTTCTATACTATTCATACTGATGTCTAAGGTTATAAACATCATTGTCAACATGTATACTATCTCCATCTAACTTTTCTAGTCATAATATCACGTCAGAAACATTTTACATATAAAACAATGTATTGTTTTAAACCAATTTCATACCAAAAGTTAAGTATCTTTTTTCCAAGGTTTAATACAAGTATGTACATCATGTGTTGCCATTAATGACAATAATTACATCACTACATAGAGCCAAGTGTCAACAATCTCCCCTTTTGGCATTGATGGCAACAAATGATGGAAAATTGACTAAGGAAAATTGGCTCTAATACCACTTGTTAGAGTGGGGTTTTCGTTGCACCAAAAGACCGATCTATTAATGCCCGATACAATCACTCAACTTATAGTACATAGGAGGCAGTTAAGCCCTTGTCACAAATCCCAAGGGGACCACTGAATGAATTTCTAACAATCTCCCCCTCAGTGTTATCGGAGGGTCTGAGGATTCAAACCTGTGACCAAGCTCTGATACCACTTGTTAGAGTGGGGTTGCCGTTGCACCGAAAGACTAATCTGTCAATGCTCGATACAACCACTCAACTTATAGTACATAGGAGGTGGTTAATCTTTTGTCATGAATCCCAAGGGGAGCACTGAACAAATTTCTAATAGAGCCAACCCTATTAAAGGATTATAAACACACTATTAGGTGTGACCCTATTAAAGGATTTAAATTACCTTGTTAGGAGTGGCCTTGTTAGAGGTCTTAAGAAACTTCAATCTAGAAATGCCACCTAGTTAGAGGATTTACAAAATGACTATTAAGTCAACTGTATTAAGAGATTTCTTCATTGCTATAATTGTTAGAGTGTCACAATGATTGACTCGATTGATGAAGCAACTAGATTGCAGATTCTAAATCACTTTGGTTTATCCTCTGGATCCATCCTGATCAAAATATTCTTTGCAACTCCTTGGATATTCTAGCATTAATTAGATATCCAAGTCTTAATTTGCATCTTATCTTCTTCCAAAACTGCCATATTTCATCTCACAACTTGACCTTTCATAAATATGAAATAGAATGTCAAGTTGGCTTGAATATCCTTACAAATAAACAATTAACATCCATTAAGTTACCTTGCATAAATAAAATAAATGAAGAAACATATTTTGATGTAGGTAAGCTTGAACTAAAACTAAGTCACTCGGTTACCACTGAGTTCCTTGGTAACCAATCTAACTCGGTTTATATTGAACTTCTAACTGGGTTACAACTGAGCTCCTTTGGTGATTGACCTAGCTCAACTTCAACTAGATCATTGAACCTGTCTTTTGCTTGGCTGATACATGAGTCTTTTTAGCTTAGTTCCAACTGGTAGTGCTCGGTTAGAGTATAACATTTGTGTAAAATCAATGACAATATACAATTAAAATTTTTTTATCAACAAATTCAATCTAAAAAATCAAGCACAATTCACCACGTATGGCCATGGTCCAAAGTGCTTCAGCCAAGAGGCGTTAGTCCTCTCAGTTCTCCAACTCAAAACCCTCACCAAAAAAGAAAATGCATAACAATTATAAGGCAATAAGAGATGTTCAATTATTTCCAATGATTCATATTTACAACACAAAATGCATTTCATCTTCTCCAATACACCTCACTTAAGAGGCTTCTTGTTTACACTTCGAATTATAACATGATAAATGAATCTTTTCTTTTTGTTATTTTTTTTTGCTTTCGTACTATATGATTTTTTTGATATTTTCATAATATATAGGAAATACTAAAAATGATCAAACTAACAATGCCAAGAACCAACAATTATAATGATGCAATTTATTACTTCATTATTCAGAGAATTACAATAAAATAGATGAACCAATATGAAATTGTTATAGAAGTTGGTTGGAAAATGATAGATAGATGGAATCATGTGCAACCCTAGCACTAAATAGATTGTAGCCCACAATGCATAGATGTTGCCCAAAATCTAATGCTCACTCTATACTAGACAATTGTGTTTGCTAGGAGGAAAGACACGACAACTATAATACTCAAAAGGTAGTAGTAAATACTCACTCCAATGTTGTGAGAATGTGACATAGAAACATGCCCTTCTTAGTGTCCAATAAGCAATGAACCAATTGGGGTTTTAGGCACCCAATCACAGTGCCAAATGCCTAGTAGAAATGTCATTAGCTAATGCAAATATTAGATAATTATCAATGCCAATATTGCAATATAAAGTCACCTTTGAATCACAGTAATCAAAATCTTGAAGGCTATGAATTTCAAATACCCAATTTAGTAGAATAATTTGTAGAAACTAAAAAAAAAGTCTTGATATACAACAACACCAAGATTCTAGACTTTGATTGTAGAATTGAATCTCAGAAATTAGGCATAATTTACCATGTATGGAAATGGTTCAAAGTGCTCTAGCCAAGAGGAATTAGTCCTCTTAATTCTCCACCTCCAAACCCTCACCATCAAAGAAAATGCATAAAATTATAAGGCAATAAGAGATGTTCATTTTTTTCCCAAGGAATCATATCTATAACACAAAATGCATTCCATCTTCTCCAATACACCTCACAATTAAGAGGCTTATTTTTTACACTTTCAATTTATAACATTATAAATGATAAAATCATCCATTAAAAATGACTTATGAAACAACTTATTACATGACTCCAATTATTTACCCAATCAATTTTTGATGATGGCAATACCAATCACCCCAAAAATGACTTACTAAAAATAGGAAGTTTTTCATAAAGACCCTCAAATCAAACTATCATCTCATGAGGGTTGCAATGATGTACTAACTAATTTTGGCTATAGGAACCTGGTAAAATGGGGATATTATACAATGAACAGATACAATGTACAACCTATAAACATAAAATATTTACAAAGGATCCTACCTAAACACGCTCTTATGCTCAACAAGTCCTATTTCTAGTTGTAAAAGATGCTTTAATAAGAAATGGATTCATTGGTTTTCACAACTTAAAAACTTGGACTCATGAGAGCAATTTGTTGTGTTGGAAAAAATTACTCAAGTAAAGGAAATATGCATTGCTAGGGTCAAACTAATCTTACAAGTGACATATGCTAATGGATACTAGCATAAGTATAATGGCAGCACACTTAGCTTCCTCCAAGACATTAAAAGCCTATTAAAGGAGCTAACATGTAGAATGCAAGACTTAGATGCAATCATAGTCCAACGATCAAATGCAACATGATATTCTTATGAGTGTTACATTTGCAAGAGTCATGTCAAAGATGCATTGGAATACAAGCTCAAGTATGATATGCACTATCAAGATGTAGTTATAAATAGTGGCCACCTAGCACAACTCCCTAAAAGGTCAAATATTTTAAGCATATTGCACACCATTGAAACTACAAGTGATCGAATGGTGCAAAATACTGAAGCAGTTAATGATGAAGAGCAAGCTACAAGTCTATCAATGGGCATATACTCCCTTGTGGCTACATTAGTGAATAGATAATGTGAACTAGACATCATCAAGAAAATTTTGGAGCTTGGGGACAACACAAATGAGATAGTTGACTAGTCTAAAATGAACTAGTCATTAGTTAATTGAGTACACCATCAAGGGTTTATTTGACATGGCATTCCCTACACTTTTCCTAAATGGTATCATGCTACAAATGTAACCATGAGTCAAAGAAGTCAAAATGCATGATTATGTACTAAACCTAATGAGATTTCATGATAAGAGATTTGGAAGACATCCATGAATTTAATATTTTATTTACAATATGATGATGTGTCATTGTAGCCAAGGTCTTGCAATAAGTTTCATAAAGAAAAATGCAAAAGAGAAAATTTCAACTACTATTGAAAACTTACGTAAATAACTAAAAGATCTCCCAGGCACACAATTAGCTAAGGAACTTATGTATTTTGGGTCTTCATTGAGAGGCAACAAATGTCACGCAAAATTATCAAACTAATTCACCAAATAGGGTTGCCTACTCTATTCTTCATACTAAGTGCATCTAACACAAAGTGGCTAGATTTGCAACATATCATCTCAAATGATACTATGCTAATAATGCAGTCAATAGTCATTATTTAGCAAAATGTAGTTAATAACCCCCATATAACATCACTATACCTCCATCAATTTTTTACCATATTACGTAAAGAAGTCATCAAAAACCTTCTTGGCATGGTACTATATTTGTACAGGAGTGGTAACACCAAGGAACAACACACATGCATGGATTCCTTTGGCTAAAAAATGCACAAATATGGATAGGCTTGATTGTAAAAATTGTGGAGAAATTGGAAAATCAAGAAAGTTATTTGATGTATATGTTAGTGCTTAGAACCCGAGTGATGCAGTTGACAAAAAAATACAATACATCAATTTCATGATGATTGATGCCTTCTGTTAGTGAACAATTTTTCCCATGGATGTTCATATATCAAAACTAAGAAAAGAATGTAAACTAACAAATGAATTCCTACTCGAATAACTTAGGAATTCTTTGCTTAAAATTTCTTCAAATGAAACAGGTGCAGCTACCTTTATTGCATTGAAAGTTTTAACTAAATAAACTCAATAGAATAACTCTCTAAGAATGTAATCTGCTGGAGATGTTGAAACAACTTATTTTATCTCATCAATATGAAACAAACGTTAATGCAGAAGAACCACTCGAATTTAATTATCAAAATGATCCACATAGCTGAATAATTAAATTATTGAGTAGGCAAATTTGATGAACTAATTTCCCACAGAATTTCCAAATTCAGAGTTCATAGTTTCAAAATCAATAACAGGTGCAGCTAAAAGCTTAAATAGTATCTATAGAAATACCAAAAATAAGTAGACAATAGTACCCACTTACAAAGCTTTCAACCCAAAATCAAACTATAGAGTTTCAAGTATCTGCTGAAGTTTTGAAATGTTACTTCTAAACTGGAAATAAAACTATAAACAAAAATAGTTCTGTCTACTAGTCTGCTGGAGAAATTCAAACCCCTCAAACAATATTAATTATTACATTTATAGGCATGGGGCTGGACTTAAGCCAAAATTACCCCGCCAAGAGTTAATTGTCTTTTGGAATAACTAATAACTAAAATTGCAAGAAAACCAAACGGTAAAGAAACTACAACTAAGCAGTTCTTGATCAGTTTGGACTGTCGCCACCAACCGCTCCTCTTGCCAACTTCCATATTTTGTAGGCAGCTGAAAAGGCAGAAATAATGGATTGATGTGGAAGACCAATGTAGGCGAGCCGTTGTTTCCAAATTTCCTTCATCTTTTTCAATTCAACAACCTTTTCCTCATGCATCTCCAAGTGCTTCAGGTTGATAATCAACATAGCTTCAGTGTGAGCCACATTGGAGAAATCCTGCTTGACTGGTGTCCTCCTGTCCTGCCATTCCTGAAATTTCTTTTGGACTTCTTTGATTATCTTGTCTGATTGGGCAACAGAGTCATCTTCTCTTTCCATGAACTATTTTACAAACCACTTAAGGTCATTCTGAATAATCTGATGTATAACCTTAAGTTCTTGCAATGCTTCTTTGATTTTAGATAACCCTTGTGCCAGTGCTTCATTTCGCCATTCGATGCAATCTTTTATGACATACTAAGTTTTTTCATCAAGACCTACTATAGGACATTCAGCTTGAAATTTTTGCAATCCGAATTCTTGCACATCTTCTAGCAATATTACCACTTTTGCCCAGTTATTCTTCTCTTTTTCATATCCATCATTACTCGCCTCCACCTTTTTAGTAATATTTGATATCTCCTTTGAGGCATGATCTAAATGTCCAATGTGTTTTACAGTATTAAGAAGAACATCTTGTACCCATTCACCTGCTACTTTGGCTACTGCTTTGCACTTGTGTAAATTCTCCAGCGATTGCTGGTTGGTTGCAGAGGACACGTCAACAATGGCTAACATCTCACGGATCAGCTTGGCTTCAAGATGCAAGATAGCGTTAATATACTGTGCCATGTTCTTAATCATTTCCTTCATCTCTTGCTTATCTTGCCTGTCTTTCCACACCCTTTCTGCGATCTTCTTGTTGGATACCTCGAAGAATTTCATATTTGTCTTGCGGTTTGCCTTTCCAAGGTCGACCTTGGTTATTTGGTAATCCTGAGGAGCTACAGAGTCATGAGCACTTCCATTAGGTGGTGTGGCTATCTCTACCGCCCACCGCCCTAAAGTTTTGTCAAAGTTGATCCTCGACTTTGTTCTCGCTTTCTTCACTTTAGGCATCTTACCAAGGCACTTGCTAACTAGGTCATCAATTGGCATGGATATGGGAACAATGCTTCTCTTCTTTTCTATTGATGTCTCTAGCCATTTGGGAGTTGCCTGTTCTTTTTCTGCAGTGGAGGAAATATTGACTAGAGTGAGGTTACCTTGTTGATTGTCGGTGGTCACTGACAAGCTCCAAGGCTCTGGTAAATTGTTTGCCATGGGTGGGTCTTCCGCTGCCTCGAGGTCCACAATTATGGTGCTCTTGCTTTTAGCGATCAGTGCCTTCTTCGTACTCGAGCGAGTTATCCTTTTACTTTTTGGAGTCTCCTCTTGAACCTGAAGTTGAAGTGTTTTCGGAACTGCTTCAAGTGGACCTGCAACAAATTCAGGGACACTTTGATTAGTTCACTTCTGGGAAACTCTTTTATCTCTGCTCCTTGAAGATTTCTTAGAAAAGCTTGGAGTAACTGCCGCCCTTGATTTTATCCATTTGGCTGTTCTGGCTATCACATCCTTGGTAAGGGCATACACATCATTCTCTTCTCTTTTCTCCCAGTCGATTTTTGAAATAGGCATGCATTCAATTTGATCTGTGTAAAGTTGATCAACTATTTCCTTATAATCATCATCCTTCAGCCCATAAGTATCTAGCTCCACGTTGAACATGATGACCTGCTTAATGGTTAAGCGTGACCAAAGCCTCTTCCTCACCTCAAATTCATCATGGAAATTCGCCTAGAAATCCTCTAGCTGTGGGTAGTGAAACAGAGCAAATTCATTTTTGACATTGTTTCTGGTAAAGCCGGTGTAATCAAAATCTAGCCGAGAGGTGAAAGGTTTAAGACACAAGCGGGTCAATGATTTGGCTGACAATAGAGCTTCTTTCACACTAGGGCATCTATAATGTCCAATTTCAATCGGGAAGAATACTGAAGAGGATTTTTTAGAAATTTGAAAGGACTCAACAAGAGAGGCAAACTGTATACACATTTTTGATAACACCATAGAGTCTGAACAGTAGCGTGGTAGTTTCAAGGGCTCACCAGGAAAACCACCTACTCTGATATAGGTAAATCTGGTAAACTGAATAAAATAGCAACCATAAATTTGAATAGCTTGCTTGGCTTCCTCTGACATCCTATCATTCTCTCGACCTTGCAATTCAAAAACCAATTTCCCTAAAAAGACATCATTGATTTTCTTAAACTCTTTGCATACTGTGTCTTCTTGGAGCTCTCTGTAATACTGATAGATAGGCATGTCATCTACCCAAGGTGAATGTGGGAGAAATTCCCAATCTTTGGACGCCGCTAGGATGTAGATCAGGTAACAAGACAAGAAGAACGAACCGCAGTTGGTCACATTAATCAAGCCCTTGTGCAAGTTCTTAGCTATGAGGTTTGACCAAACAATGAACTTGACTCCCTCAACTATCTTCTGTATAAAGAAATACATCCAGGATTCCCAGTGGAAAGCATCCTCCTTCCCTTTAGTTCTATTCAACAGGAGGACAATATCTGCAATCTCTTTGATGAAATGTTCGATAGTCAGTGGTTTAGGCAACCTAGAATCTCCCTCTGCGGGCTTCAAGAGCCAGGACTGAGCAATCTTGGTGTCATAGCTGGTTTTGTTTGCTGCATATAGGCGCTCAGCCTCCTCGAATGTCCAAGGCTCATAGGATTCTTTATGAGGGATCCTGAGGGCAGAATTTACATTGGTTCTGTTGATTTTGACAACTACTTCCCCTGAGGCTTTCTTAACACACCTAGAAACAGGGTTGAAATGATTTGCACACTCAAGGATACATTTAGGGTATTGGATAACAGCAGGAAAAGTGGCAGCTTCTAATAAACCACTATCAACTAGCCTCTGGTAAATGGGACTTGACAGAGAAACTTTGGCTCTTTCAACGACTTCAGACAAACTTCTATTAACCAAAAACGTATCACAAATTTCAAGCAAGGAACTAAGTAATGGAGGCTTCTCCAATTTGGGCATTTTTGGTTGAAAAAGCGTCATGATTATTATGACAACAAATAGTTTGACAATGACACAGCCCAAAATTTGCCTTTCTTACCCAGAAGCGCTGAGATTTTTTGGAGAAAATGAGATGAGTGGGAAAGGGTAATTGCATGCATTTAAAGAATGACATGGATAGAGGATCGCAGGACGGATTTAGCAAGTAAAAATCATGATTGGTCATTCGTGTGACATTCATCGAAAAAGGTGCCGCGGGTGTTCTTGTTTTAAATACCCTGTCAAATCCGCACGCATCTTCCCATAACAAGTAATCATGAAATGACACCATTAATACTCCATTAAGTATTGCTCAAACTGAATATGTGCTGCTTTAAATTTCTTTGCATATGACTTCAGGTGCTTTGGGAAAATATTATGGTGGGACCCACCTTGGAATGGCTCGACAATCTTTAATCTGCATACAAAAATTGTTAGCGGACAAAATCAACACTGAAATTGAAGTTGAAGTTTTGAGTGATCGGCTTCAACATCAACTTGGACTTCAAGCTTACAAAGGTCGACTCGATAAAACTAGTGTGCTTATTACACGATAGACCAACAAGACTTTGAACCTAAAGTTGAAGTAAATTACGACTTCAAGTTCAACTTTAGAGGGATGACTTGGGACCAAAATTTGATAAGTGATGACTAAGATTACAAGCTCTAACAATCGGCTCCTGTTAGGGAATGAGATTGAAAGGATCATGAATGAACCCAAGGTCTAAGGTTTGCAGACCAACTCAAAAGACAACGACACAACACACCAACCTCAACAAGAAAGGAAAGAAAGCCAAAAGATGATATTTACAATGAGACGCGACATAGACCTAAAGATGGTATAGTTTGAGATCTTTCCCATTGAAGGAAAAGGGAAGTTCATCACCATTTGGATATTGCAGCTTGAAGGCATTTGAACCTAGTTCCTCATATATTTTGAATGGTCCTTTCCATAAGCTTTCAAACTTAGAATGAGCTCCCTTAGGTTCTTTCCTTTTATCCTATAACAGGACTTGATCTCCTTTCATGAGTTTTCGGGGTCTTGCATTTTGATCGAAAATATTTTTGACTCTTTCCTGGTGATTTGTGATATGATCTACTAGCTCCCTCCTCTCCTCTTCTATCTTTTGGAGATATAATATCCTCTTCTCAATGGAAGATTGAAATACTTCTCCTTTGATTGCCTTCTGTAAATTCAAAGTGGCTAATTCCAGAGGCAGGGATAGTTGTGCTTCAACTCCATATACTAGTTCGAAAAGTGTCATACCTATGGCTCTTTTAGGAGAGGTTCTGTCATCCCAAACTACTTCATACAACTTCTTGTGCCAGTCTTTTCCTTTTTCATCCACCAATTTCTTCATAATGTTGACCAGGTTTTTATTTGTGGACTCTGCTTGTCCATTGCCTTGAGGAAAGTAATTCGAAGAATGTGACAAATGGATTCCATGATCATATCAGCATAACTAGATCTCTCTGGATGAAAAATTTTGTGCATTATCCGTCACTATTTTGCTAGGAGTGCCAAAACGAGTCAAAATATTTTCAATCAAAAATTTGCACACTACTTGTGAAGTTGTTGCTTTAACAGGAACGACCTCTACCCATTTTGTAAAATAATCAGTAGCAATGAGTATGTGTGTATGTCCCGCACTTGAAGCTGGATTAATGGGTCCTATAAAATCCAACCCCCACTGTTGAAATGGTTCTTCTATGATCACTGGTTTCAAAGGCAAGGCGACTAACCGTGGTTTCCCAGTAAACAATTGACACTTTTCACAATTTCTAACCCAATGATAAGCAGCCTTAAACATACTTGGCCAATAATATCCACTTCTTAGGATCTTGAATGCTATCACTGTTGACGAAAAATGGCCTCCACAAGCTCCATCATGGAAAGTTCTCAGCAACTTATCCTATTGATCAGTGTCAATGCATCTTTGAAACATGCCATCTAGCCCTCTCTTATATAGGGTATCATCAATTATAATAAATTTAGCTGCTCTAAGTTGAAGTGTGCGCCCGTCTTTCCCTTTGAGGTGATCAGGACACCTTCCGTATGTTAGGAAATAGGCAATATCTGAATACCATTCATCCTTGAGACCTATAAACAAACAAGAGGGATATGATTCTTCTTTCTCTTATTCTGCAATAAGTTTATACAGGGCTTGTCCTCAGACTAATTTAGTTGGACGGATATCCAAGTCAAATTCTTGGACTTTTGCTACCCATGTCGCTCGATTGTTGACTGCTACATCTTATTGTGTGAGAATGCTTTTGACTGCTGTGGATGGCACATATACTACAGAATGAGAGTGCAAAATGTAATATCTGAAGTGCTTTACTGCTTTTACTATAGCGAATGCTTGTTTTTCAGATAATGAGTAGTTGAGCTCGTGTTTCTTTAGAGGTATGCTCATAAAAGAGATGGGTGTCTCTTCCCCTTTATCGTTCTTCTGAAGTAACATGCCTAACAGTGTGTGCTCAGAAGCATAATAGTATATTATAAAATCTCTTTTAAAATCAGGATGAAATAGCGTTGGGGCTTTCACAATAGCTTCTTTGACATCTTTGAATGCTTTTGATTTTGGTTCATCCCACTTGAAATTTTGCTTCTCACTGAGTAACTTAGCCATAGGTTTGACAACTTCTGCAAAATCCGGCACGAATTTTCTCAGAAAATTGATCTGTTCGAAGAAGGATTTTACACCATTTCTATTGACAGGGAGGCATAATTGCTGAATGGCTTTCACTCTCTCTGGGTTGATTTTGATTCCTTCTTTTGAGACCATGTGTCCAAGTAACTTCCCTTCGGTCACAGCAAAAATTGATTTCTTGGGATTTAATGAGATTCCATGATCTTTGCATTTCTAGAGCACTTTCCTCAAGTCTTTCAGGTGTTTCTTCTGTCTCTTAGAAAACACTGTCATATCATCCAGATATACTGTAATATATGTGTCCAATAAATTACCAAAGGTTGAACTCATAGCTCGTTGGAAAGTGGCACCAGCATTTATTAAGCCAAAAGGCATTCTTTTGTAAGCAAAGGTTCCCCATGGTGTTGTAAATGTCATTTTGTGTTGATCTTCTTCAGTAACTTCTATCTGGTTATAACCTGAGAAGCCATCTAGGAAAGACATCATTTTTGAACCAACAACTGTTTGAAGAACTTGATCCATTATTGGTAGGCAAAGTTATCTTTCAAACTAGCTTGATTAAGATTTCTAAAATCAACACAAATCCTTATTTCTCCATTTTTCTTTTTGACTGGCACTATGTTCGCCACCCATGTGGAATGGTGGATTGGAAAAATAATTCGAGCTTTAAGCATCTTATCTATTTCCCTGAATATGGCATTAGAAACCTTTGGATTATATGTTCTCAATTTTTGCATAAAAGGAGAAGTTCTTGGTTTCAGAGTAATATGGTGTTTGTATTTACCGTTTCTAAAAGTTTTCAAATCATCATAAGACCAGGCAAAAATGTCTATATATTCTGATAGGAGCTTTATGAATCTAGCTTTCTCACCTTCATCACAACAGGTTCCCATATTAATGATTTGGGGTTATGCTTATCACCCAGATTCACCTTTTCATAATCAACATTTGGATATTCTCTAGGTGTTAAATCCTGAGTTAGGAAGGTATCTTTCCTATTGAAAAGCTTTTCAAGCTCGACTAAGCCTTTAGGTATAACATTCCCTTTTAATTGCAACACGTCACCTTCTTCAGGTTGATCAGGACAAAACTCTCTGCATCCTACATCTGAAACTTCAAAGTAATTCATAGAAAATTTTTCAACACTTTGCAAGAAGGCATTAATATGAGCATCATCTTTGAATACTTTCCAATTGCTATTATTATCAGGAACACTTGGCCTGTGGATGATCTCCACCTAATACTTTTGGTCTATGAAATCAGGATTAGGAATTAACAAGGAAGCTGAAACTGCTAAGGAGTCTGCTTTGTCATTTAGTTCTCGAGGAATGGCTTCAATTCCAAAGGCATCAAAACCTTCAATTTCATCCCACACACGGTTTCTGTAATGTTTCAATCTCTGATTTTTGACTGAAAACATGCCTTTAACTTGTTTTACAATTAGCTCCACATCTCCTCTGGCTTTCAACAACTTGATGTTCTTCTTTTTGGCCTCTTCGATGCCGAGAAGTAGGGCTTCATATTCAGCTGTGTTATTAGTATTTTCAAAGGCAAGCTTATAAGAAAAAAGAAATTTCTGATTATCAGGTGATATGAGGACTATACCAGCTCCAAATCCATTCGAACAACAGCTCCCATCAAACTCAAGAGTCCATAACAAATCTTCACCCAATGGCTTCTCACCTATTTTCTCATCTTCAGACATAATTAAATAGTTAGCAAAATTTGTCTCTTGATAAAGGATTTGAGATTTGGGGTCATCAGATGGGAAGACTATATATTTAGATTTTGCTTTAGGTAATAGGGTTACTTTCTCTTTCCCAATAGGTACCATAGCTTGAGACCAATCCATCTTAACTTCCCCTCCTAGGTCTTGACAGAAAGTTTGACTAAGAAGCATGCCATAGCTTGTGGGGATATCCGCTACTAGGATGGTGAGTTTAACCCTTTTCTCTGGGTAAGCAGCTAATGCCACTTGGGCATCTTTAATTTGACCCACCAATGGTACCTGTTTGGAATCCATGGAATAACATTTACCAAATGTTTTGGTTAAAGGAAGATCTAAAGCTTTTGCTACTGCTGCTGGCATTATATTATCAGAAGCCCCTGAATTTATGATGCAGTTACTCAATTTAAACCCATGAAGAAAGAGGGAAACATAAAATGGATCAGGCTTGCGATTATAAGAAGGTTCAGGACTAATGGAGTCTGGTTGAATTACCTCCTCCTGATCATGAGACTTTTGTGCTTCTGGTTTCTTTCCTTTGGAGAGATCTTTTTTGTGTTCAACAACTACTTCACTACCTTGTGAGACTTTGACTTCATTGATTTGCTTGGCTGCTTTATCAGGGGATGACTGGTTAACATATTCAATCAACTTATCAAGTTCACTGGGATTCATTCTCAAATATTCTGCAGGAGAAATTTGTATCTTGGATGTCTTACAAAACTCAACAATGTCAAATGAGGAATCAGGATCAGATACCCTTTTTAAGATTTGAGGAGTAGTTGTAGAGATAGGTGATGACTTACTTTCATTACCCCCTTTTACCTTTTGCTCTTTAGCCTGAGTTGGAATTGAAATACCTTTGCCATGAATATCAACTATTGCAGTTCGTTGCCCTCGGGTTAAAATCGAACATGAAGCTTCTTCTAAGGTTAATAAGATATCATCACCTCTGTCAGAATTAGATTCGTACTCAAGGTAATAATTTACGGAGTCGCCAGGTTCCTCAGAAGATTCTTCTTCTATTATCACATTAATAGAAGCCACCTTTTCTACTTCTAGTTGCTGATATCTGATATTTTCAGGGGAAGAAGTTCCCTCATGGTCATTTGTAAGATGGAAGACACACATGTTGTTTTTGCTGGGTGGAGCTTCAATCTGTAATCTTTGTTGACTTGCAGGTAATGCAAATTGTTTTCCCTGATAACTACTTTGGCCTGGATATTTTCTTGGGATAACTTGGTATGGGGTGTTTATTTTAGGAAGTTTTTTCTTGAGAGTCATCACATCGTTGATTAACCTTTGAACTAATGGGTCTGACTTTTTTGAGGAAGGTGATTGAGTTTTAGAACCTTGCATTTCTTTCTTCCATTTTCCTGCAGCTAAAAGATCGTCTTCTACTTCAACAGCTAGTCTTTGAGCTGCCTCAACATCTGCTACTCTGTTTCTCCTCAAATGAAAACTAATTTTTGGAGGCATCGCATTAACAAAGAATCCTTTACGGTTTTCATCATTGGGTCTCTTGGTAGTAGGAATCTTATGAATTATCTTATTGAATTTTGTACAAAATCCCTCATGGGTTCGTGTACCTTCTTTTTCAATTGAGTCAGTTGAAGTAGCAAGGTATGTTCATCTTTAGAGGATTTGAATCTATCCTTGAAAGTAGTATGCATATGATTCCAGTCGATAATAGATCCTTGAGGTAGATGATAAAACCAGTCTGCCGCATCATCAATCAGAGTCTACACAAATAATCTCATAGCTACATCTTCATGAGCCACAACAAGGACAACACATGAGGTGTTAAAGGCATTAAGGTGCTCATCGGTTGATTTCTTTCCATCACCATAAATTTTAGGCAATACATCTTTCGCACCTTTAGGAAGTGGGTGTAGGTTACCTCCAAGAGCTAAGGGGCCCACTTGCACGCCCCAAGGATTAGCAACCATCATAGGGAGAATGAGGTTCAAAGGTTGGATGTTTAAATGAGAAGGTATTAATGTCCCAGGTAGAATTAATGCTTGAAGGTTTACAGCTACAAGACTACGTTTCCTAGGAGAAGTTGGCCTACTTTTACTCTTGATGGACTTGTTTCGCTTCTGAGAGAGATCAGGGGCAAAATTGAGACTTTTTACAAACTCATAAGACTGATCAATGAATCCCTTCCTTTCTTCGCTTTGAGTATACCTTTTGCTAGCTAGCTTATCACTGTATAGGTTAATATGTAATACTCAGAATGGTCTTGGAACTAGTCTATCCACTATTGCTTCCTCGTTAGCAATAGGTACACCCCTAATGAGTTCGACCCTTTCTTCCTCTCTTTCAAGCACTTGATTAACTTGTGTAAATTGCTCTACGCTTGTTCTGAGTTTCTAGGCTAGTGCACTTAAGTTAGAAATGATATCTTCTTATGTGTTATCGAACCCTAAGCCTGGTTGAAGTACTGGGAAAACTTCATGATGCGGTAACACCATTTTATCATTCCCCAGCAGAGTTGCCAAAAACTGTTAGTGAACAGTTTTTCCCATGGATGTTCATATATCAAAACTGAGAAAAGAATGTAAACTAAAAAATGAATTCCTACTCGAATAACTTAGGAATTCTCTGCTTAAAATTTCTTCAAATGAAACAGGTGCAACTACCTTTATTGCATTGAAAGTTTTAACTAAATAAACTCAATAGAATAACTCTCTAAGAATGTAATCTGTTGGAGATGTTGAAACAACTTATTTTATCTCATCAATATGAAACAAACCTTAATGCAGAAGAACCAATTGACTTTAATTATCAAAATGATCCACATAGCTGAATAATTAAATTATTGAGCAGGCAAATTTGATGAACTAATTTCCCACAGAATTTCCAAATTCAGAGTTCACAGTTTCAAAATCGATAACAAGTGTAGCTAAAAGCTTAAATAGTATCTATAGAAATACCAAAAATAAGTAGACAATAATACCCACTTACAAAGCTTTCAACCCAAAATCAAACTATAGAGTTTCAAGTATCTGCTGAAGTTCTGAAATGTTACTTCTGAACTGGAAATAAAACTGTAAACAAAAATAGTTCTGTCTACCAGTCTGCTGGAGAAATTTGAACCCCCCAAACAATACTAATTATTACATTTATAGGCATGGGGCTGGACTTAAGCCAAAATTACCCCTCCAGGAGTTAATTGTCTTTTGGAATAACTAATAACTGAAATTGCAAGAAAACCAAACGGTAAAGAAACTACAACTAAGTAGTTCTTGATCAGTTTGGACTGTCGCCACCAACCACTCCTCTTGCCAACTTCCACATTTTTTAGGCAGCTGAAAAGGCAGAAATAATGGATTGATGTGGAAGACCAATGTAGGTGAGCCGTTGTTTCCAAATTTCCTTCATCTTTTTCAATTCAACAACCTTTTCCTCGTGCATCTCCAAGTGCTTCAGGTTGATAATCAACATAGCTTTAGTGTGAGCCACGTTGGAGAAATCTTGCTTGACTGGTGTCCTCTTGTCTTGCCATTCCTAAAATTTCTTTTGGACTTCTTTGATTATCTCGTCTGATTGGGCAACGAAGTCATCTTCTCTTTCCATGAACTGTTTTACAAACCACTTCAGGTCATTCTAAATAGTCTGATGTATAACCTTAAGTTCTTGTAATGCTTCTTTGATTTCAGATACCCCTTGTGCCAGTGCTTCATTTCGCCATTCGATGCAATCTTTTATGACATACAGAGTTTTTTCATCAAGACCCGCTACAGGACATTCAGCTTGAAATTTCTGCAACTCGAATTCCTGCACATCTTCTAGCAATATTACCACTTTTGCCTAGTTATTCTTCTCTTTTTCATATCCATCATTACTCACCTCCACCTTTTTAGTAATATTTGATATCTCCTTTGAGGTATGATCTAAATGTCCAATGTGTTTTACAGTATTAAGCAGAACATCTTGTACCCATTCACTTGCTACTTTGGCTATTGCTTTGCACTTGTGTAAATTCTCCAGCGATTGCTGGTTGGTTGCAGAGGATACGTCAACAATGGCTGACATCTCACGGATCGGCTTAACTTCAGGATGCAAGATAGCATTAATATATTGTGCCATGTTCTTAATTGTTTCCTTCATCTCTTGCTTATCTTGCCTGTCTTTCCACACCCTTTCTGCGATCTTCTTGTTGGATACCTCGAAGAATTTCATATCTGTCTCGCGGTTTGCCTTTCCAATGTCAACTTTGTTCTCACTTTCTTCACTTTAGGTGTCTTACCAAGGCACTTGCTAACCAGGTCATCAATTGGCATGGATATGAGAACAATGCTTCTCTTCTTTTCCATTGATGTCTCCAGCCATTTTGGAGTTGCCTATTCTTTTTCTGCAGTGGAGGAAATATTGACTAGAGTGAGGTTACCCTGTTGATTGTTGGCGGTCACTGACAAGCTCTAAGGCTCTGGTAAATTGTCTGCCATGGGTGGGTCTTCCACTGCCTTGAGGTCCACAGTTATGGTGCTCTTGCTTTTAGCGATCAGTGCCTTCTTCATACTCAAGTGAGTTATCCTTTTACTTTTCGGAGTCTCCTCTTGAACCTGAAGTTGAAGTGTTTCTGAAACTGCTTCAAGTTCGACTTCAAGTGGACCTGTAAAAAATTCAGGGACACTTTGATTAGTTCACTTCTGGGCAACCCTTTTATCTCTGCTCCTTGAAGATTTCTCAGAAAAGGTTGGAGTAACTGCCGCCCTTGATTTTATCCATTTGGCAGTTCTGGCTATCACATCCTTGGTACGGGCATACACATCATTCTCTTCTCTTTTCTCCCAGTCGATTTCCAGAATAGGAATGCATTCAATTTGATCTGTGTAAAATTGATCAACTATTTCCTCAGAATCATCATCCTTCAGCCCATAAGTATCCAGCTCCACGTTGAACATGATGACTTGCTTAATGGTTAAGCATGACCAAAGCCTCTTCCTCACCTCGAATTCATCGTGACAATTCGCCCAAAAATCCTCTAGATGTGGGGAGTGAAATAGAGCAAATGCATTTTTGACATTGTTTCTGGTAAAGCTGGTGTAATCAAAATCTAGCCGAGAGGTGAAAGGTTTAAGACACAAGCGGGTCAATGACTTGGCTGACAATAGAGCTTCTTTCACACTAGGGCATCTATAATGTCCAATTTCAATCGGGAAGAATACTGAAGAGGATTTTTTAGAAATTTGAAAGGACTCAACAAGAGAGGCAAACTATCTACACATTTCTGATAACACCATAGAGTCTGAACAGTAGCATGGTAGTTTTAAGGGCTCACCAGGAAAACCACCTACTCTGATATAGGTAAATCTGGGAAACTGAATAAAATAGCAACCATAAATTTGAATAGCTTGCTTGGCTTCCTCTGACATCCTATCATTCTCTCGACCTTACAATTCAAAAACCAATTTCCCTAAAAAGACATCATTGATTTTCTTAAACTCTTTGCATACTATGTCTTCTTGGAGATCTCTGTAATACTGATAGATAGGCATGTCATCTACCCAAGGTGAATGTGGGAGAAAGTCCCAATCTTTGGACGTCGCTAGGATGTAGATCAGGTAAGAAGACAAGAAGAATAGATCGCAGTTGGTCACATTAATCAAGCCCTTGTGCAAGTTCTCAGCTATGAGGTCTGACCAATCAATGAACTTGACTCCCTCAACTATCTTCTGTATAAAGAAATACATCCAGGATTCCCAGTGGAAAGCATGCTCATTCCCTTTAATTCTATTCAACAGGAGGACAATATCCGCAATCTCTTTGATGAAATGTTCAATAGTCAGTGGTTTAGGCAACCTAGAACCTCCCTCTACAGGCTTCAAAAGCCAGGACTGAGCAATCTTGGTGTCATAGCTGGTTTTGTTTGCTGCATATAGGTGCTCAGCCTCCTCAAATGTCCAAGGCTCATAGGATTCTTTATGAGGGATCCTGAGGGCAAAATTTACACTGGTTCTGTTGATTTTGACAACTAGTTCCCCTGAGGCTTTCTTAACACACCCAGAAATAGGGTCGAAATGATTTGCACACTCAAGGATACATTCAGGGTATTGGATAGCAGCAGGAAAAGTGACAGCTTCTAATAAACCACTATCAACTAGCCTCTGGTAAATGGGACTTGACAAAGAAGCTTTGGCTCTTTCAACGAATTCAGACAAACTTCTATTAACCAAAAACGTATCACAAATTTTAGGCAAGGAACTAAGTAATGGAGGCTTCTCCAATTTGGGCATTTTTGGCCGAAAAAGCGTCATGATTATTATGACAGCAAATAGTTTGACCATGACACAGCCCAAAATTCACCTTTCTTACCCAGAAGCGTCGAGATTTTTTTGGAGAAAATGAGATGAGTGGGAAAGGGTAATTGCATGCATTTAAAGAATGACATGGACAGAGGATCATAGGACAGATTTAGCAAGTAAAAATCATGATTGCTCATTCGTGTGACATTCATTGAAAAAGTTGCCGCAGGTGTTCTTGTTTTAAATACCCTATCAAATCCGCATGCATCTTCCCATAACAAGTAATCATGAAATGACACCATTAATACTCCATTAAGTATTGCTCAAACTGAATACATGCTACTTTAAATTTCTTTGCATATGACTTCAGGTGCTTTGGGAAAATATTATGGTGGGACCCACCTTGGAATGGCTCGGCAATCTTTAATCTGCATACAAAAATCGTTAGCGGACAAAATCAACACTGAAATTGAAGCTGAAGTTTTGAGTGATTGACTTCAACATCAACTTGGACTTCAAGCTTACAAAGGTCGACTCGATAAAACTAGTGCGCTTATTACACGATAGACCAAAAAGACTTTGAACCTGAAGTTGAAGTAAATTACGACTTCAAGTTCAACTTCAGAGGGATGACTTGGGACCAAAATTTGATAGGTGACGACTAAGATTACACGCTCTAACACCTTCCAAACACAACCAAGATACTAACTACAAATACCTTTGTCAATTATGTAAATTTTATCCATCACGTTCCTAATGGGGCAATTACCAATTGGGCATCTATGGGAAACACATTTGAAGCAAGGTTCAAGTTAGAAGATGATGAACATACCCACCTATTGTAGTTAATGCAACTTAAGAAAGAAGTACATGAACCTATGCATGATTTTATTGTAAAGTTCAATAAGATATTGGATAAAATGCCTGCCACAAAGAGACCGAATGTTGTAATAGCAAAGCCTTATTTGTCAATGCAATGTCTCCAGATATTAATTTTCACTTGAGAATAAATAGAGTAGCTAATGTAGATGTTGATCAAAGATTAGTTGTGGAGTTGTAAGATGATCTCCTGGCCATAAGAAAATAGAGGAGATGAATGTAGGCTTCGAGTTCACAACCATTAATTTTAGGCCCAACCGATCCCCTGGTTAAGAGGCTGTTAAATGATGTAATGACCATGACAAGGAAGATTCCTAAAATCAATACTCTTTACCAAGACATTCAAAGGAAATACCCAAATATAGGTGCAACTGGAAAACAACCTAATATGCTGCCAACCAACCAAAAATTATTGACTAAAGTTTCTTTTGCTGGTAAAATGAACATGTGTATTTTTCATTCCACTAATGATCATGATGGTACTTCCTTTCCAAAGATGATTAATTATAATGAATTGAATGCAAACAAAGAAACCATAGAAGAGATACCAGCTAACGAAGACTCAAGAGGTCCTAGTGACTCTGTAAATTATTTCCTTGAGTATGAGTTTGAATTCTAAGCATGGAGGTGATATCTTAGTCACTCTTGAAGACCCCTCATGTTCAATTCTTACAAGAAATTAGAGAGGGGAAAAATCTTCTGATGATCCTTCTACCTCTACCTCAATTGGAAAGTGGAAAAGCCCACATAATTAATAAAAGATGGTTCCTAATATTTTGAAGAGTTCTGCACCTAAGGTAAAACTTCTAAAAAGGAATGATTTTGAATTTGCCTTTGATATCATTGAATTTTGTAAATCTTCAAGAATTCAAATTTCTCCAGTTGATTATTTGAATTCTAACTCTTGTGAGTTAGATAAATTAATTGAATTTGTTAAAGGTTCAAAACCTTCTCTTTCATCTCAAAAAATCAATACAATGTCTAACCCTGAGTCACTTGTCAAAAAAAAGGAAAAAATATTAACTAGAGATACACTTGACCACACAAAAAACTCATCCATTATTGATAAACCTGACCCTTTCTATGTGCTCTTGTTTATCCATGGTCCTAAATTGAACAATTGTATTACAGATTCAAGAGTTATAGACAATATTATTCCTTCTTCAGTAGCCAAGGCCTTAGAATTATCTATGATCAATACTTTTGGTAAGTTTTGTGCAATGGATTCTAAGCAAGTCCCACTAGTAGGTTAGATTAAAGATACCCAAGTCTCTTTAGCTAAATTGCCTAAAAAGAGAGCCATATTAACCATCCTAGTCACATACATTCTAGCCAGTTACAGAATGTTATTGAGTTGAACATTCTACAAAGATTTAGAAGGATAAGTTAAATTGGACTTGTCATAAGAAACCATACCAATCGGTAGAAAAAAGTAGTTTTGAAACATGAGACCAAAGCTAAATACATAGTCTTTCCCTCAGAGAATCCTAGATCCCACATCTTGTATCAAGAGACTGATGCCACTAATTATGTTATCTTATCTAAAGAAGATGTAGCCCAATCTAAAGAGCTAGTAGATAAAGGTGTGTGGATCCTAGAATTTGATGGTAGTTGCGCCATAGTTGGTTCAGGAGTAGGGCAGTACTCATATCCCCTTCTAGTAAAATTATTCCTTATGCTTTCAAACTTGAATTTGATAACACAAATACTACAACAGAGTATGAAGTGCTACTTTTGGAGTTGAAGAAGCCAAGAGAAAGGGCATCAAAATGTTGAAGGCTAAAAGAGATTCCAAAATGGTGGTCAAGCAAGTTTGATATATTTTTGGCATGAGGAATCCTAGATTGAAGCATTACAAGAATAGAGTATGGGACGAGTTAGAGCAATTTGAAGCTTTTTGTATAGAATCTATACCAAGAGAAATTAACACTAGGGTAGATGCTCTCACTGGGTTTGCATCTCTATTGATTCCACATCCTAACTTCTTAGAAGGCTTCTACATTATGGAGCTAATTCACCAACTTAGTGTTCCTGACAACTCTAGTTCATTCTTGTGTAGGATTGAAAACTATGGTAATTTTTTCTTTGAAGGCTCCTTGTAAGAATGTCATGAATTATGCCCTGAAGATATAGTAGAAGGTGATACTAACATGGTTCAATTGAAAGGAAAAAAATTCCTAAAGAATTAGTAGCCTTCAAAACTTTGTACGATAGAAGGGATTGTCCTGGCATATGTGTTGGTGATAAAGTAGAGAAATTTGGGAAATGTGATAGAATCAATATTGGCACTGAAGAAAGCTAAAAAATGATCAATTTAGGTATATTCTATACTGAGATTTTAAAAATGAGGTTCACTAAACTAATGAAAGAGTTTAGTAATGTCTTCTCTTGGTCTTACAAAAATTTAAAAGATTTTAAGCAAGGAAAATTCAAACACCAAATTCCACTGAAACCTGGGGCAACCCCCTTTCGATAGAAATTAAGGAATTATAATCCTAGAGTAGCTGATGCAAGTTTTATGGAAGTTGATAAAATGCTTAAGGCTCACATAATTTATCCCATCCATCATTCTACTTGGGTAGAAAATATAGTGTCAGTCCATAAAAAGAGTGGTGAAATTAGGATTTGTGTGGACTTTAAGAACTCGAATCAAGCAAGCTTAAAGGACAACTTCACCTTGCCTAATATGAGTCACATCCTCCAAATGGTATTAGGTTATGAGATGATATCTATGTTGGATGGTTTCTCTGGGTACAACCAAATCAATGTTACTCTTGAAGACCACAATAGGACTGCTTTTACTTCTCCTTGGGGTACCTTTGCCTATAGTTACATGCCTTTCAGATTGATAAAGGCAGACACAACCTTTCAAGGAGCGATGAACTTATCTTTCAGTCATCTATTGAACAAGATTATTGCTATCTATTTGTATGACATGAGTATTTTCTCTAGGAGAAGGAAGAAGCATCTAAGAGACCTAAAATTGGTTCTTCAGAGGTGTTGAGAGCATGACATTTTGGTCAATCCCAAAAAGTGCATTTTTTGTGTTACAAAGGGAAAACTTCTAGGGAACCTAGTGAGAGAAGAAGGAATTAGAATTGATCCAAAAAGAGTCTAGGAAATTCAACAACAGTGTCTACCTTCAAATCGTAATAGATTTAGGTCCTTTTTTGGCCAAATCAACTTTTTGAGAAAGTTTGTTCCTAAGTTTTCTGAGACCACCACACCCATTGCTAATCTTCTTAGTGACAAAGTGGTATTAAAATGGAGTGAAGAACTTATGAAAGCCTTTGAAAAAGTAAAGACAACTATTACACAAGCACTCATCCCAACCCACCCAGATTATTAGAAAGATTTTATAATCCATTGTTACATGAGTGAACATACCATGTCTGCTATTTTGCTGCAAAGAAAAAATGAAGGTGAAGAGGTTCTTATATCTTTCATGAGTATACCTTTAAAAAATCATGAATTGAGATACTCACTAAAAAATAGGCATTCTTAGTTGTAAAAGTAGTGAAGCAATTCCACTACTATATTATGCACTCCCATAGCACAGTGTTAGTACCAAATGTTGTGGTTAAAAGTATTCTTACTCAACAAGAAGTGGTGGTAAACAATAGAGCAACCTAGGTGTCCAAAGTTTAGGAATTTGATTTAAAAATTAAACCCACCAAGTTAATAAGAGGGTAGGGTCTATATAAGCTCATCATTGAAAATCAACAAGTCATAGGTGGAGAGTCATCAATGCTTTTAGTAGGCTTGAATGATGATTGGTTTTCAGATATTGCTTATTATCTGGTCTATGGTGAATGTCTTGAACATCTAATTGGAAAAGCTAAGAGGGCTTTAAAATTTAAGATCAACCACATAATAGTAGATGATGCACTTTACAAAAAGGACCTAGATGGTATGTTCTTACAATGAACTGACAAAAATCAATAGAAAACATTGCTCCATGCATTTCATAATAAAGTACACAGAGGACATTATTCATCCATTGTTATCACTTTTAAAATTCTTCAAAATGGGTAGTATTGGCCAGATATATTTAGCAATTCATATAAATGGGTTGGACAATGCAAAAAATGTAAATTGTTTTCAGGAAAACCCAAGTTAGAAGCACATCCTCTAAGACCTGTGGTAATAGAAGAACCTTTCAAACAATGGCGCTTAGATTTTATCGGACCACTTAACCCTATTTCTAGTGCAGGACACACTCATATCCTAACTACCACTAACTACTTTATTAAGTGGGTGGAGGTGATACAAATCAGGAAAGCTACATCTGAAGTGGTTTACAATTTTCTAAAGGAAAACATCTTGTTTAGGTTTGGTGTTCCTAAAAATTTGATGATTGAGAATGCTCAAAAATTTGGTGACCAACAAGAATTACAACTCTTTTGTTATGACAATGTGATAAGACTTTCATATGCTTCCAATTACTTCCTACAAGGAAATGGCCAAGCCGAATCTTCCAATAAGAACCTTATTTCTATCATGAGGAAATTGGTTAGTGAGAATGCAAAAGATTGACATAAAAGATTATATGAAGACTTTTGGGCAGATTGTACAACACCTAAAAGGGCTATTGGAATGACACCTTGAACTAGTTTATGTTGTGGAAGCTTAGTTATCACTTCCTCTCAAATCAACAACAATTGATCTTTAAAAGATCCTAGAGAATGCAACTTTTAAAGATGCTCTAGAGAAAAGGATATGTTATCTTATGAAGCCAGTGGAAGAGTAGGAAAAAGTAGTAGATAATATTATCGATCATCGAATTTGGGTTAAAAAGATTTTTGACCGCAGGACTAGGCCTAGAGGATTTTGTTAGAGTAAAAGGTTAATTTAATTTAATTTATTAAATTACCTTTACTCCCTTCTTAAGATTTCCCTTTATACACTTGAATTTTCATTTAATAATTAATTTGTAATTCTTAAATGTCATTTACCTCTTAGGGTTTCCCTTTTAGGTTTTTCGATCTTCTTCTATAAGGATTGATCTTTTGTAAATATCTCTTATCTTTTCAGTTTGATAATGTATTTTTCATATTCTTAGAAGAAACCCTTGCCTCTTCTTTGTCTTTTCTTCTCTGTGACTAGTTCTTTCATGTAGGTGTTCTTCTTGTTTTGTGGAATTTTATTTCTCAAATCCTACATGGTATTAGAGCCTGACTTGTTGTAGCGTGTTCTTATTTGGAGAAAAAATAGAATGAGCGTTTGATAGAATAGATCTGGATTTTTCATTTTTTTTTTTTGTGAAAATAGGGCAGTATCTAAAATTCAGAGCACTTTGAGGCCAAAAAGACCTTGCAATTGGATTTAGAAGACGTCAAAACCCCCATTTTCATCTAAAATTTGTCAATTTTGGACAACGTTGATTGGTGAGGCAAATTTTTTTTGCATACCAAGGTTGTATGACCTCTGGCACACAATCTAAGGCATATTTAAAAAAAATGCAAAATGAAAATTAGTATGCATATTTTTTTAACTGTGGTGGTTATAAAAAACTGTGGCAGTTTCCCTAACTGCCATGGTAATTATGATGGTTTCCCATCCGCCTCTACTCCACACTGCTTTGACATCGCTCCACTACCATTGAAGCTCCTCCACTGCCAACTGTGCAATCCTTTCCCTACCACTGCTCCACTTGGCCCCAACTTGTAGTCATATGGGGGCTAGGGGCCAAATTTCATAGCCCTTTTTCAATTTTTTGAAAGGGTTTGCAATTTTTTCTTTGCTACAAAGGCCTTGTTGGTTTTTTCGCTCTAACTTGAGCATATAGACACATTTTTTGGATTTGAAAGAAGTGACCGACATATGATTTAGAGACAGACATGATGGTGAAGTATTTTTGATATTTTTTTAGTTTGGTACCTTTTTTTTCTTAAAGTCAAATGATGCTTTCTATCTTTTAGGAGGCATAACTTGCTCGTTTTAACCCCATTTTTTGGTCTAAAAGAAGTGCCAAAAAGCTCTTCTTAAGAACTATCTAGATTATCTTTCATTTTCAACAATATTTTTGAAGGGTATATGTGATTATCAAACTAAATCGTCTTTTCTCATTTCTTGTATATGCATTCCTTCTAGCAGTTGGGGTTCCATTTTTGTATTGTGGGGGGGGGGGGGGGGGTTTGTATTATTGTTTCTATTATTTACATTAGTAAAACATAGAATTTTCAAAAAATAATCCAACACCTTCTAAAAAAATGGCCGAGACCTATTATTGTCTAGCTTTTCTGACCCATCATAACTATCACACATGGAAGTCCCCAATGCCATGGCTTCTCCGGTCAAAAGGGTTGTGGTCTTGTTTAGACATAGTGCATATAATTTTACAGAGGCCTTTTGAGGTCATACAACATAGGAACAAGATGGATGGGGCAATTGGATTGATTTATTTACAGGTATCTGACAGTCTACAGTTTCATCTTGATGGGTACAATACCCCTCTAGCTATGTGGACCAAGCTTAATGGCTTGTTTGGTATAGTGAATGAGTTTAGGGAACTTTAGATTGAGGCAAAGCTTACCTCTCTTGTAGTAGATTATTTTCCTTCCATTAATGAGTTCTTGATGAAGTTCAAACAAAAGAGATCTTTATTGCATAATGTTGTGGGAAAATCAAGACTGATATTGAGTGCATTTACTTGATTCTTTTTAAGCTTCGTGGAAAATTTTAGATTTTTTCTTCTACCTTCTATTCCACAAAGGATGCTTTGGGTACTAGATTTACCATGCCATTCTTTAAGTTCTTTTGTGATCTTTTGAATTAAGAGCAAGCTAATCTATCTCAATTGGATTCTCTCATAGGCTTACAGACTTATGCATTGGTAGCTCAACCATATTCTGGGATGAAGGAGAAGAAACATAAGTCACATCCTATAGAATCTCAGATTGATTCCAATCCTCACATCACTCAGGCCCATGTCCTCCTAAGGGAGATAAACCAAAGCTAGAAAGACTAAAGTGTGCTTATTTTAAGACGAATTATGATGAGTCACATTTTTATGAGAAGTTAGATGGCTATTCCAAATAGGTTTTAGATTTGATAGCTCTCCTTTAGAAGAGAAACATTAATATTCCTTCTACTTCTCACAGATCTTTATCATCATCATTTTAGTCAGATGGTAAAGATATAGGAAAGGGTCATGCACTATGTGTAACTACTACTCCACACTCTTCTAGATGGTTATTGGATTTAGGTGCTTCACACCATATGGCATCTTCTCTTCTTTTGAAGCTTCTCCTACTCCACACATTTTGATAGGGAACAACACTATTATGACTGTATGTGGGAAAGGTACTATTAACATTCACGACGATAAATTTCATGATGTACCATGTGTTCCATATTTTTCTTCTAACCTTCTCTCTATATGTCAAATTACACATAGTGGAACAAGGAAGACAGTTGAGTTTGTACAAGATTCAATGCACATCAAAGATAGTGAGACATGCCATATTGTTGCTACAGGGATTGTTGATCATTCTTCTTGCTTATACTCTTTCTCTTATTTTGGTTCACCATCTCCACTATCAAAGACTCGCTCTCCTTCACGAGACTATTGAAGTGAAGTCAGGTCACTTGAACTTATGTGTTGTTCCTAGGACCAATGTTGTGATTTCTACACCTCCACCTCATGTTCAGGTTCCATTTATTGTGTAGTGCCTACCCCTAAGTTACATTTTTTCTATGATTTCCAAACTCTTTTAGGCTAGTTTTATGATTGATGATTAGTAGTATTGTTTTGAGATTATCATATATTGTTTTACATTTAGTTTATTATATGATGAGATTACTTGGTACTCTATATTTCATGTATGTATGATGATTATTTAGTGTTTTCAGTTATTGATGATGATTAGTTAGATGGTTTATTATCACATGTGTTTTTTTATGGATACTTACTCCATACTGTATGTGTATGGTGCGTTTGTTTGTTTTCTTTATGTATGACGTTTCTGATGTGGTTAAGGAAGGGAGTCGTAGTCACCTGCTAGTCGAGATCTACACGATGCACCACTTCCTGCCATTGCTTGTTTAGTTGAGAATATTGTGTCTGTACATGCATGGATTTTATGCAGGTTGCAGGTACCGGGTATCGACTTCCCTGAATTGCCAGGATGAGCGTACCCTATCACATTATCTCAAGAGAGGGGAGATAAATTCTCAAGTCCAAATCCTAAACCCTTAGCCATTTGTCCTAATTGACAATTAGGACAACTATCTGAGTCGAATACCCTTTGAATGCGTTGAATGATGTTAATTCATGATTATAACCATTTTGTTTGATTTAGTATGTGTTTTGCTATGATGGGTTTTTGTATGTTGTTTTATGAGTCTTTGGTGTATTTTCAATTAATTAAGTCTAATTAAAAGATTAAATTAATGATTTAGTTTAATGAAAATTATTATGACATTTTAATATTTAATTAATTAGAAAATTAATTAAATAAAAAGAATTAAATTTGGAGATAAAAGTTATAAGTATAAATTTAGAACATGATGATATTTATTTAATTTAATAATAATATATTTAGAGTTCATTTTTAAATAAATGCTAAATATTATTGCTATTTAAGTTAATAAATATTTTATCAACTAAGTTTCTAAAATAATTTAAAAAGTGAAAATATAATTATTTAATAAACGTTTTAAGATCGCATGATTTATGCATGCGTTTAAAATATGAAAAATTAATTAAAAAGATAAAAAAAACAGTGAACTTAATAAAGATATTTTAATTTACATAAAGTGTGCATAGGATTAAAATTAATAAATTAACTAAAAGAGGAGACAAGTGAAAATTAAATAAAGTTATTTAATAATTCATTTCACGTGCATGAAAAGATAAAAGAAAGATTAATAAAAGTTAATTTGGAGTTTGAGTCTTGTGAGCAAGGAGTCCTCTCGGGTGAACGCACAATTAGTGCCCCGATTTGAGGAGAAAACTCCTTATCACCACTTGAGGGCTCATTTTCGTTGGACACAAATTTTGGAGACAAATTTTGGAAGCCAATTTCAGAAGGAGAATTCTAGGAAAGATTTTCAGAGAAAAGTTATTGAAGAGGAGCGAATTCTCTCATAATTTTTGGAGATTTCGTATTAGCATCAGGATCTTGTAGGGTCTTGTGTTTTGATCACTAACTAATTATGCAATTATCCTTTCCTGTCTTCTTCGTGTTTGTGGATTGTAAATTTGAATTCTCTTTGATGAAAGTTTAAACATTTCAATATTGTGAATTATTAGATACTTATCAATTAGCTTCTCTATGCGTAGGGATTAGAAAAGAAATCATAAAAACTCTTGTTTTCTAAATTAAGGAACATAGGATTTAATCGGGAAGGGGTTGAATCTAAAGATTAAATTCTAAATTTGGATGGTTGATAATATTTTCTCCATCAGAGTTTAGATGAAATCAATTTCAAAAAATATATATTTAAAAAAAAAAAGTAAATTGTTAAATGGATTTATTTATTTATAAATGTTATAAAATAAACAAAGTTTAAAAAGTAATTGTTTAAATCTTATTAACAACTAAGTTTTTTTTTTTTTTTTTTAAATATATTAAAAAAAAATTGATTGGGGAGGGGTGACTTAATCACCCCCTACCCCCCATTTAATATTGCGCAGCAGGTGACTGTTGTACGCAATCGTACCTGCTGATGCAAGACGACTATGACAGTAGCCCCTACGCTGCATTTATACTGCAGGCAACGATTAAATTAAAATCACTTTGTAATATATTTAAAAAAATATATAAATGTTATTATGTGCCCCCCCGCCCCTCCCCCACCATTTTTAAATAGTGAAATTCATTTGTTATGAGTTTTAATTTCATAAAATTTCATTTAATTAGATTTTAATTATGTTATTATTTAATAATAATTTTATTATTAAACTTTATTAATATTTTATAATTATATATTATAATAATAAAAAATGTGATTTATTTAACTAAAACATTAATTAGTTTAAATAAATATGATTTAAATAATATTTATTAACAATAGAAATTATTGAGAATTAAATTATTGATTTTAATAAAATCGTAGTTATTTTATTTAAAATCATTTATGGTTATAACTTAATAAAATAAAAGATTATTCCAAAAATTTCCTGTTAGGAAATTTGACTTTTAACATGACCAATAGTGTTGCTGACTGGATAGTCAACTGTGTTGTTCAAACGAGGCATAAGGTGAGGTGGCATGAGGAATTAAAAAAGCATGCTGATCTTAAAACAATTATTAGTTATGAAGCCATTCATTCCGAAGTGGGAATGATTCGTTTGGATTAGCAATTTAATGATTTGGTGGAGTGGCCTTGCGGTTGTTAGATTACCTTCCCCGAGGAGGTACATTCATGTGAATGTAATCTGGTCTCAACACGTAGCTTCTAAAAGGCGACCTCCAATTCATGCAACTAAAAATTGGTTTCCTTTCAACCTCTCTGCGTTCTATATCTGGGTGTTTCTGGTTTTGTGTTTGCTTGGCAAAATGGGGGGTGAGCTGCGGAAACAAGAACCTAAAAAATGTGATGACTAGAAGGCTCGTCAGGATGTTTGGAAGATTCTTTAGAAAGGGAAGGTGGTTAGTTATCCAGAGCGTTTGCATGGCTTCAAACGCCATATCACTGCCGCTTTCTTTAAAAATTGGGCTGATGATAGAGTCACTCTCCATGGAGTCACTATGAAGCTTACTGAGGACTTCATTGCCGAGGTCACAGGGCTCCTCATGGGTGGCATAAAGTTCTCAAAATAGACCAGTACCTCCAATGTGGCCTATAAATTTTTTTCGAAGACGGATGCTGAGGAGAAGCAACTAGAAAAGAGTGGAGACTTCTTTGATGTGGAACAGATTAAAGGTATCTAGTGTAATGTGCTTTGTTGCATTCGTGAGTACTTTATCCTGGATGGTAGGAACAAAAGAGTTCACAAATTTCATTTTGTTTTCCTCAACCACTTTAGATAAAAGGATAGAATTTCTTTCCCTTTCTATCTACATTTTTCATTGCTTCAAAGTTTATTTGCCCATAGGAAGAAGGAGTCTCGACCTATTTTACATGAAGGTCTAATACTTCTTATTGAGGGCTTTTGTAAAAATAAGTCCATTGCTTCGACTCCTTTTGACAATCAGAAAGGTTCTCAGTCCAAGAAGTGTACGAAGGATGAGAATGTTAAAGGGAAAGAAAAGGTAAAACCTAAACCCTCTAGTTCTCAGAAACATATTGTTGAAATTGAGTCTGAGTCAGAAAGTTCTGAGGGTTTCAAGAAGGATATCCTAGAGGAAGAGGAAGGGACAAATGTTGGGGAATTCAGCTCAAAGTTGGAGGGATATCCGAAAATAAAAGGAAAATTTGATAAAGAAAAAGAGGAGGATACATCAGAGGGTAACTCAGAATAGAGCATCTCTGATAATGAAGGTAATCAGACTGTGTCTGGGGGGGTGTGTGTTAAAGACAAAGATAACTTAACTGATGACCCAGTTACTATGAAGGATGTGGATCATATGGTTCTAGCTTCTACTCCTGCTACAGAGACTAGGAACAACAAAAGGAGGATCTAGTCTAGCAAGAAGCCCCTATTGAGAATAGAGAGGAAAAAATGGATAAGGTTGGTTCCTCTCTACATGAGAGTACTGATGACATTTGTGACTCACTGCAGAGGGACAACAAGCTTTCCTTCTTACATTATGTAAAGCTCAAAGCAGACTCTATTCTCCAAGTTGATTCTTAGATCTATAATGAAATTATGGGGTTGAAGAAGAAAGTGGAAATAATGCAACATAACCAAGATGTTGATCGGGCCATAATTAATCACTTGGAGGTGCAAATGGGAGATATCCCTAAAAAACTTAAAGATTATGAGTTAAATCTTAGAATGCTCATCAAGGAAAATGGTACAAAAATGGAGCAGATAACATCAAGCATTTGTGCCATTGCAGTTAGCCTTGGAAAAAGAGTAAATGAAGATACTATTTCTTTGGAGGGCTCGAGTAAGAGGACAAGGCAAAGTTCGAGGAAGAAAGCCTTGCAAGCTGCTGCAACTTCAGCTGCCAACTCCATTCAGAACACTGTTATGATCGAGAAGGAGGCTGTCAAGATGATTACAGATCTGCAATAGAAGCTTTGGGTCTTCTATGTTGTTTCTGTTTATGTATAGGTCCTTTTTTTGGTCTATGTTTTTGGTTCTGGTTCCGTTTTTTGGTAAAACTTTATTTCAGGTTCCAGGTCCTTGTAAAACCTGTATACTTTTATTGAACTTTGCTAGTGGTTTCGGGTCCCTATAAAACCTGATTTTCATTCTTCTTTTCAGTAGGTTTCAGGACTGTTCTTGGTGGTCTTAATTGCCTATCTTTCTCATTTTTGTTAAAAGGGTTTTGGGGCCCCTTCAAAATCTACTTTTACCGTAATCTAAAACTTTACACTTATGGGTTGAATAAATAATCGGGTTAAATTGTAAGGGTATTACTGAGAAACCTTTACACTTGAAAAGCACATTGAAATACAAATTAAAACTTTAACTTAAAACCTATTGTGTATTTTGGAATCAAACCCAAACTATGAAATTGTACTATTTTCCTTATGCTATTTATGTTTGGGGTTTTGGGTTGACTAGATTGTTGGCTACTTATAGGACGTCTACTAGAGGCTTGTGGGGGTTATGTGATTGTGATATTATGATGATTTGTCCTCGATTTTTCTAAACCCAACCATGGTGATGTGTTGATATGCTCTATGATGGATGTATTTACTGGTTGTTATTGCTTTCCAGTTTCCTTGTGTGAAGCTAAGGTGTATGTTTATGAGATACCTGACTTAACCATTTTTGAGTCATCGATCAATTATATTTGATTTTCTTTCCAGTCACTTTGAGAGGACTAAGGTGTTTTAAGTGATTTGTTCTTGATGATGTCATTTTGTGACATGTTTTGACTTGACCATTTTGGAGTCTTCGATCAGTATTGTGATTTATTTTGGGATGTTTTTCCAGTTGCTTGTTAAGAATTGAAGGATATTGTGATTTATCATGGATGCCTTTAGTTGCTGATAGAGAACTATTGTGATCATTATGATTATCATTTGATGCTTTTCAGTTGCTTGTAGAGAAATGATGTGATTATTGTGGGTTATCTTTTGATGCTTCCTAGTCGCTCGTATATGGCTAAGGTTATTTTGTGATTTATGATTTCATGAGCCTAGGGTAGGTTATCTATGTGTAGTGTCGAAAAGTGGCTTGCAATGGGGGATGAGGGCCCTAAGAGGCTCTGGGGATGACTCATCGTAAGTTGTTTTTAATAAGTGATAACATTGCACTAAATACTAACTTAAATGAACGTAATAAGATTAATTGTATGTTATCACCCATGCCTTGACTGCTAGTATAGACTAGGATGGGAGTTGAGAGAATGCTTGGTTATGACCTTGCATTCCATAGTATGCTTCATCAGTATGAGAGGATACTAGTGGCCTCAAGGATCACTAGGGACCCAAGATTCCTAGGGGATTGCTTAGGTAACTTCCAACGTGATTTGTGTGATGAAACTTTCCCGCTTGCATAGTAGGTTTCCTATGTGTCTTTGTGTACCTCTGGGTCTAGATGTCGATCTATGTGTTGGAACCTCTGAGTTAGTATACTTTTAGGATTCCTGGACTTAGAGAGTACTTGTGTTATATGATTTGATACCTTGTTTGGGACTTGAGACTATCTCCTCAACGCAGTGGGAGTGGACCATTTAGGTTTCACGTGATCGGGTGGTAGTGCTTTTTACTCTTACCATTGAGATCTGTCCATTGTGGCTGGAGCTTCTTGGTATACTTGTTTATCATGTTTAGATGATGTTGTTTACTTATGCTTTATTATAGCATGTTATATTTCTTTATGCATATGTTGTAGCATGTTTTAGGGGTGACGTCCCTATTACAATAGTACTGATGATCTCTTTGATGGCTTGGGATGTTATGTGCGGGGGATGGCTAGGGCCCACGATGGTCTTACGATGCTACTGATGGTTGGGAGGAACCACACACTTGGTTAGATGTGTTTTATGATGTTATATCTTTATGATAGATAGATGTATCATGTATGCTATTAGTTTCGTTACTTTATTGCACTTGTATCATGGATTTGATGAGGATGATGTATCTTTATTTTTACATATGTATCCTTTTAGCCTTTCATACCCTGTGACATGTATAGTGGATGATCGAGCATTTTGAATTAATTTGTCGAGAGGCATTCAAAACAAATGTATAATATGGACATTGGACTTTCTTATTATTCGTTCATGTGGATGTGGTAGTTAGACTTAGAATTAATTAAATTTAAATGTGGCTCAACATCTTAGGATCCTTAAGGAATGTAACCTGTTATGCACGTTTATAGTTGATTGTATGTTATTGCTTCTACTATTATGTGTTTGATGTGTATGATTATCTTTCTTGTTTTAAAAAAAAAATGTTTGGAAAACTTAGTAAAACTTTAGGTCATTTATTTTGGGTCCCTTGGTGGGGCATTACATATTGCACAAGATTACTCTTCAACGTTGCCTACCATTGTAGCTCCAGTCATCAAGCCACCTATTGTAGTTGTTGAGGATATATCCTCAGATGATAGATTCAACACACATGTTATCCCACCTCCATTGGAGACTCCATTTCAGGATTCTCATGTATTCTTCTTTGAGCATCAGCTAAGACTTCTAGCTTCACCTTACATTTAGGGGTTTCACCTTCCTTGTCCACTGCCTTTCTTTCTTTTAGATTGGAGCCACATTGGTATGTTCATCGACACAAGAGTTTTTCCATTCTTGGGGGGCTATGGAGTCTCAAGCCTCTACCATGGGTTATATAATTGTACTTATGGTCTTGAGAGAGTAGCTTGAGATATTTCATTTGTGCATCTTTTTCTATCTCTTTTTCAAGTAGGGTTTTTCCCATTAGGTTTTCTCCATTTCTCCATTTCATAGATATTTGGTTGTGATTGGGTACCTCATTAGGCCTTGTTGCCAGGACCCAAGTTTTGGTTTTAGCATTGTAGTTTCCTTGCTTTTTCATGTATTGTTTGTAGCTGCATTGTTGCTCATCTTAAGGGGGGTGTTAGAGTAAAATGTTAATTTCATTTCATTTATTAAATTACCTTTACTCCCTTCTTAAGGTTTCCCTTTATGCACTTTCATTTCCATTTAATAATTAATTAGTACTTATTAAATGTCATTTACCTCTTAGGGTTTCCATTTTAGGTTTTTTGATCTCCTATAAGGAATGATCTTTTATAAATATCTCTCATCTTTTTAGTCTGATAATATATTTTTCATATTCTTAGAGCAAAACCCTTTCCTCTTCTTTATCTTTTCTTCTCTATGAAAGGTTCTTACATGCAGGTTTTCTTCGGGTTTTATGGATTTGTATTGCTCAAATCCTATATATTTTTGGAGAACGATAAAGTATTGTTAAGGGATAAGAGAAAAGAACTAAAGGGTGCTCATGAGAAGTTTGAATCACTTTCGAAAGGTCCTTTTGAAATCAAAAAATTTCTTGGGCCCAATTCTTTTAGATTGAGATACTTGGATGGAATAGAGCTACCCCTATCTTATAATGGGCAAGATCTCAAACTTTATCAATTGTGATGTCTTTTTCTCTCTTCCTTTTGTACATAACATATAGCCATGTTTTCTATGGGTTTAGTTCTTGTTTTGGTTTTGTCTAGTCTTGTCTTCTCCTTAGTCTTGGATTTTCCTTTTGAGAAACTAGAGATTCTGAATCCATCTTTAGTCCCTTATGGTCTGAATCACTAGTTAGAGCCAACTGTTACCTTCCCTAAAGTCTTGTATGTTTTTCTTCAAGTCTTTGATAACATTTCCTTTCTTATTTGAAGTTTGAACTTGAACCTTAAATGATTGTGTTCAAAGTTCAAAGTTCAAGTAGTCTTGGTCTTGTTGAGATATCTTTGTTTGTTTGTTTTTTGTCCTCTTTTATTGAACTTGAACTTTGAAAAAATTGAGTTTAAGGTTAAAAGTTCATTTTTCTTGCCCATATATTTTCCTAAACTAGATGAGACTAGTATCATCAATTGGATTTTGACACTTCTTTTGAAATTGAAACTTGAAGAGTCACCTGTTCAAGTTCATAGTTCATCAACCATATAATTTTCCTTTCATGTCAAGTCAGTTTCCATGTGCCATAATCCTTACATTATTGGCTACTAAATTTGAATCTTGAACCTCAAAGTGGTTCAGAGGTTTAGTTAGCCAATCTAAAGTACAAGTGAAAGGTGGTAGGTGGCAATACAAAGGTTGTCAAAATCTTTCCTACAAGGCTAAAGTGACATACTTTAATACATGATTGGTGTGAAAGATGGTGGGATGATTTTATACATGCGAGGATAAAATATGCTCATTAATGATGAATACTCCTATCATATTGATATTTTCCATATTGAATTAGGATGTGTTTACCTATCTAGGTTGTTTAAACTTTCTTTTCTAGTCCATTCTATTATTATTGAATGAGGTAAGTGTTCACACCTTCTTTGGAGTTGTAAGCAGTCTGCAACATAGATTTTTTGTCAAGGGCCCTTGTTGTTTCTTTCTCATGGTGAGTCCCTTTTCATTTCCTCATTAGTTATTGACACAATATAAGGAAGGAGAATCCCCAAAGGAGATTTCCTAGCCCCAAAAAAATAGCCACACACCAGAAACACAACAAAAGAAATAAGATCTTATACCAAACCCAACTCTTTATTCATAAAATAACTGATTACATGCAATGTATAGGGCTATAAGGCCTTCCTAGTTATTGCCAAATACAAAGAAAGTAATAGTTCTACAAGATTCTCAATATCCAACATAAACCATAGCTAGTCTAAATCCACACTCTAGTAGAAACCTCTAAGAAAAATCTAAACTTGTGCTCACAAGACACCAAGAAATCTCCTTATTTCCCAAGCTGCAACTACTAGCTCTTCTCAAAATTTGCTACTCTTCCACATCCTCTTCTCCAAGCTAGATGATTATGACTTAAGACTCCATAAGACCCCTAACTTATACCCAACTAAGCCACAATTCAACCTATTAAATAAAAAATTAATTTTATCCTTACATTAAATACATGTTGGGCCACAAGTCAACCTCCAAGAGATATTAAATACCAAATTCCTTAAAAGGCTTAGAACACTCACTAAATATACATAAGAACAAATAACCAAGACCCAAATAGGTCCACACAAACTCTAATGATTAATATTTTTCATGATCTCAATCCTCATGCAATAAATGCACCAAGATAGCCAAGAAAATCCATGAGAACTCCATCTTGAAAACTTCATTGTCAAGCGTCAGTAAAAAAATACAAGCATTTCTGAGCTCCCACAAGCATTTTTGAGTTCCACAATACATGTTGAGCAATAGTATGTATCAAGAAAAAATATATGTCAAGCACCTTCAATGATTGAGCACCTTCAACGACTGAGCACCTTGGTCAACACTGCAACCAAGAACTACTCAATAATGACCAAGAAACACCTCTTATTTGACTGAGTCCCCTAACTCCAAGGCCAAATCCATTCCAATGTGTAGTATTTCCAACTACCCCAAGATGCTCCTGCATCAAACACCTCGGGTGTAAAAAGATGTTCTCAGTAGATAGAAGAACATCTTCTAGGATTCAACACATAAATCCCAAATTAGTTCTTCACATACATATTTTTTGAAGTCTTCAATGTGTACACTCTTTCCCTTGTTCCACTTTTGCTTCTTCACATTCATCCTTGGTGTTACATAGGTTTTCTTTCCATGCTGATCTCCAACCCTCTCAGAATCCTTGAACTCAACTCAGCTACCAATGCTCAAGTTCCTTCTACCAAGTTTTTCATTCTACAAAGGAGTAAGGGAATGCTTCCTACCACCTTTCTCAATAGTAATAACATTCTTAACACAATCATGCATAGCCCTGCAATCATACTACCAAGGTCTACCAAGCAATATGCGACAACTACTCATGTCCATAATATCACACAACACTTGATCCTTATACTACTCAATATGAAAATCAACAAGATATTTCTCCCTCACTTCCAAAGCATGATCATCTTGTAACCAACCAATCCTATAAGGACACAAATGTCTCATTCTCCTCAAACCAAGTTTCTGAACCATCTCCTCAATAACAAGGTTATATGTACTACCACCATCCACAATCACATTGCAGATTTTACCACCAAACTTACAAGAAGTCCTAAATAAATTAATCCTCTGACTTGGTTCCAATGTCCTCTCACCAATCAATACTTGTTGATCCAACAAATTATCCCGTTGCTCAGGTTCAATGATATGATCTTTAGCCTCGTTTACAACAAGAACTCTTCTATCACCAACCTTCTATGAACACTCATAGGCTCTATGACCTTCTTCACCACAATGAAACTAATTACCTTTAAATGAAACCTTACCTATCCTATTCCTTGGCTCAATAGGTTTTGGTTCATCTTCTATATTCAGTGTATCCTTTTCTAAGTGATATTGCTTCTCTTTCCCTTAGGAACTACCTTAATTTATCTTCATCAACTTATGTTCTACCTTTAGAGCATACTGATAAACATCCTCAATCAAATTAATCTTTAGCATACCAACCTCATCCTAAATATTGAATCTCAAACCATTAATGTACCAAGATACCTTCTCCTTAGATAATTCTCTATGTCTAGACTAAATAGTCAACTTGTAGAAATCCTTAGCGTAATCCTTCATAGACAAATCCTTCTGCTTCAAATTTTACAACCTTTTATGCAACTCAAGTTCATAATCAACAGGTATGAACTTAGCCTTTGATTTTGTCACCATCAATCTCCAAGGAGTGATCTTCATTTCACCTTCCTCTTCTTGATCACTTTACAACTCTTTCCACTATAAAGTTGCATGCCCTTTCAACTTTGTCTATGCCAACCTCACTCTAAGTGGGTCTCCAATATCTTCTAAATCAAATTAGTCCTCCAATTCACCAATCCAATCAATCAGGTCTTCAAGATTCAAAGTACCTTAGAAATTAGAAACTTCCATTTTATGCTTCAACTTCAATTGAGATCTAGATCTATCAAAATGACCAACCCTATCTCCCATAAGTCTCTCCATACGATCAACTCTATCCTCACAACTTGATCCAACAACCTCAAAGTCTTCAACAAATTCCTCATAACCATCTCTAGTACCCGCATGCTGAGGTACACTACATATAGCACTTATAATTTCAGCGATCATATCACTCTTCATTAGTGCCATCTTAGATCTATATTTTACTTTAATCTTCTATGAGATTATCGCTTCCATAGCATCACAGAGATCTTCAATTGTCCTAGGGTCCAATTTTCTTAGAGGCATCTTCCAATATTTTTGCAAACCCAAAGAAACAAATCCACAAGATCAACCAGATCCTCGCTCTAATGATCTTCACCCCAGGTCTTGGTGCAAATTGCCTTGACTTTGATGATTGTCATAGCCTCGTAATGTAATATAATGGATGTAAAACTAAACATTATTATAAAAATATGTATTGAATTCACTTCTAGTAAATCATTGTGTCTCATTTATCATTATAATTCCAATTGTTTACATTAACACAATAGAAGATATCATATTGAATTGTTATATTAAAAAAATGATCATTTTTGATAAATGACTATAACAATTATATTTAAATAATCATACTTAGATAATAACAAATGGTTATGATTTAATAATATTCAATAAATGGTATTCTTATAACATTGTTATTATATAGTTGATATATTTGTTGAGAGTCAAAGGGACACGACCCCTGACCATACAATGAGTGTATAAATGAAAAGGGGTATAAATAAAGGAAGAAAAATACATATCTTAGGGAAGCATTTGACAATACCAGATATGAAGGACATGTAGAAACTTGACAGGGAATCAAGATTCCATTTGAAGAGGTCAACACATAAGTCAAGAACCTAAGGGATGAACATTCGAAAATAGGAGCAAGTGCATTATCATTGAAATCCAATACATCGAATTATTGTAGAAAATGGTGTGATTAATATCACCACCGGTTCACTTAGTGTGGTCCCATTTCACATGGTAATAGGAGCTATGCTGATAGTTGGGAAGTAGGCAAGAAGGGTCTCGTACAAGCAATGATATAACAAGGCTATGGAGTTAGTATATATTCATTGCTTACATCATTTAATAGATAAATATCAATTTATAAGATGCAAATGATAAAGTAATAAATAGTCATTTTAATGAGCATAGATTGTGTGTGTGTGTGTGTGTGATAAAATTAAAAATTAAAGTAATACAAGATTGGATGAACATAATATCTATGGTCCAAACTATGTTTGGTGGGGGACATTTTCTATGAATGTCATAATATGATCCAAGTGCACTTGGTGGATAATGAACCATATATAGCTTGGTGGAGGGCATCTTGCAAGGATGTCATCGTATGATCTAAATTTCCTTGGTGGAGAATATATTTTTGCAAATGATAATTAATTCTTCTTAAGGATATGAAATATTTATCTAGATTTATTATGATCATATCAATATTTTACTATTATTATATGTTCTAATCTAACCCTAATAGTGGGGACATTACAATGATCTATCTACATGCTCAAGAAAACCTTTGCTCTAATACCACTTGATGCAGTGCAAGACAAGAGAATCCCCAAAGGAGATGTGCTAGCCCCCCAAAAATAACCATACAATGGAAACACAACACAAGAAATAAGATCTAAAACCAAACACAACTCTTTATTCATAAAATAACTGATTACATGCAATGTATCGGGCTGTAAGGCTTTCCCGGTTATGACCAAATACAAAGCAAGTAATATTTCTGTAAGATTCTCAAGATCCAACCCAACCCTTAGTTAGTCCAGATCCACACTTTGGTATAAACCTCCAAGGAAAATCTAAACTTATGCTCACAAGCCACCAAGTAATCTCCTTATTTTCCAAGCCATAGCTACTAGCTCTTCTCAAACTTCACTCCTCTTCTGCATCCTCTTCTCCAAGCTAGATGATTATGACTTAAGACTCCACAAGACCCCTTACTTATACCCAACTAAGCCACAAGTCAGCCTAGTAAGTAAAAAATTAAATTAACCTTTACATTAAATAGATGTTGAGCCACAAGTTAGCCTCCAACAGATATTAAATACCAAATGCCTTAAAAGGCTTACAATACTAATTAAATACACATAGAACAAATAACCAATACCCAAAAAAGTCCACACAAACTCTCACTATTGATGCACATCATGATCTCAGTCCTCAAGCAATAAATGCACCAAGATAGCTGAGAAAATTCATGAGAACTCCATCCCACAAACCACACTGTCAAGCGTTAGTAAAAACCACAAGAATTTCCAAGCTCCCACAAGCATTTCTAAGTTTCAAAGTACATGCCAAGAAATACTATATGATAGGAAACAATATATGTTGAGCACCTTCATTGACCAAGCACCTTGGTCAATATTGCAACTAAGGACTACTTAGTAATGACTGAGAAATACCTCTTCTTTGATGGAACCCCCTAACTCCAAGGCCAAAACCATTCCAACATACATGATTTCCAACTACCCCAAGGTTATCCTACATCATACACCCTAGGTGCAAAAAGATGTTCTTAGTAGATGGAAGAACATCTTCTAGGATTCAACACATAAATCCCAAACCGGTTCTTCACATACATGTCCTCCAAGTCTTCAAGTTACACACTCTCTCCCTTGTTCTAATTTTTCTTCTTTACATCTATCCTTGGTGTTCCACATGTTTTATTTCCATGTTGATCTGCAACCCTCTTAGAATCCTTGTACTTAACTCAACAACCAATACTCAGGTTCCTTCTACGAAGTTCTTCATTCTGCAAAGGAATCAAGGAATGCTTCCTGCCACCTTTCTCAATAGTAATAAAATTCTTGATACAATCACGCATAGCCCTAAAACTATACTGCCAAGGTCTACCAAGCAATATGTGACAACTACTCATGTCCACAATATCACACAATGCTTGATCCTTATACTACCTAATCCAAAAATCAACAAGATACTGCACCCTCACTTCCAAAGCATGGTCATCTTGTAACTAGCCAATCCTATAAGGACAAGAATGTATCATTCTCTTCAAACCAAGTTTCTAAACTATCTCCTCAGAAAAAGGGTTACTTATACCATGACCAACCTCAGTCACATTGCAAATTTTAACACCAGACTTAAAACAAGTCCTAAATAAATTACTCCTTTGACTTGGTTCCAGTGTTGTCTCACCAATCAATACTTGTCGAGCCAACAAATTCTCCCCTTGCTTAGGTTTACTAATACAGTCTTCAGCCTCATTCACAACAACATCTCTTCTATCACCAGCCTTCTATGAACACTCATCGGCTCTATTACCTTCTTCACCACAGTAAAAATAATTACCTTTAAAGGCATCCTTACCTATCCTCTTCCTTGGCTCAAAAGGTTTTGGTTCATCTTTTGCACTCGATTTATCCTTTGTTGAGTGATCTTGCTTCTCTTTCCCTTTGGAACTACCTTGATTTCTCCTCCTCAATTTATCTTCTACCTTCAGAGCATTCTGATAAGCATCCTCAACCAAATTAATCTCTAGCATACCAACCTCATCCGGAATATTGAATCTCAAACCATTAATGTACCGAGTTACCTTCTCCTTAGATAATTTTCTATGTCCAGACTGAATAGTCGACTTGTAGAACACCTCAGTGTGATCCTTCATACACAAATCCTTCTATTTTAGATTCTGTAAGCTTTTGAAAAACTCAAGTTCATAATCATCATGTATGAACCTAGCCTTCAGTTTTGTCACCATCAATCTCCAATGAGTGATCTTCATTTCACCTTCCTCTTCTCAATCTCTTTGTAATTCTTTCCACCATAAAGTTTCATGCCCTTTCAACTTAGTCTATGCCAACCTCACTTTGAGTGGGTCTCAAGTATCCTCTAACTCAAAGTAGTCCTTATATTCACCAATCCAATCAATCGAGTCTTCAGGATTCAAAGTATCTAAGAAATTAGAAACATCCATCTTATGCTTCATCTTCAAATGAGATCCACATCTATTAAAATCATAACCAACCCTATCTCCCAAAGGTCTCTCACATGATTAGTTATGTCCTCATCACTTGATCCAACAACCTCAAAGTCTTCAACAACTTCCTCATAACCATGTTCAGTAGCCACATGTCAAGGTACACCACCTATAGCACTTATGATTTTTTCAGTGATCATATCACTCCTCATTAGTGTCATCTTAGATCTAAATTCTGCTTTAATTATCTCTAAGATCCTTACTTCCACAATAGCATAGAGATCTTCAATTTCCCTAGGGTCCAATTGTCTCGGAGGCATCTTCCAAGATCTTCGCAAACCTAAAGTAAAAAATCCTTAAGATAAACCAAATCCTCACTCTAATGATCTTCACCCTAGGTCTTGGTGCAAACTACCTTGACTTTGGTGATCTGTCTACACACTCAACAAAACCTTCACTCTAATACCACTTGATGTAGTGCAAGGCATGAGAATCCCCAAAGGAGATGTCCTATCTCCCAAAAAATAACCACACAATAGAAACACAATACAAGAATATGATTTGATACCAAATACAACTCTTTATTCATAAAATAATTGATTACATGCAATGTACAAGGCTATAAGACCTTTTTGGTTATGACCAAATACAAAGAAAGCAATAGTTTTACAAGATTCTCAATATCCAAACAAAATCCTAGCTATTCTAGATCCACACTCTAGTAGAAACCTCCAAGAAAAATCTAAACTTGTGCTCGCAAGCCACCAAGCAATCTCCTTGTTTCCCAAACCACATCTACTAGATTTTTTCAAACTTCACTTGTCTTCTCCAAGCTGGATGATTATGACTCAAGACTCCATAAAACCCCTTACTTATACCCAACTAAACCACAAGTCATCCTAGTAAGTAACAAATTAAATTGACCCTTACATTAAATACATGTTGAGCCACAAGTTAGCCTCCAATAGATATTAAATACCAAATGCCCTAAAAGGCTTACAACACTCATTAAATACACATAGAAAAAATAACCAAGAACCAAATAGGTCCACAAAAACTCCCACAATCAATCCATGTCATGATCTCAATCCTCATGCAACAAATGCACCAAGATAGCCAAGCAGATCCATGAGAACTCCATCCAGCAAACCACACTGCCAAATGTCAGTAAAAACCACAAGCATTGTCGAGCTCCCACAAGTATTTCCAAGTTCCATAGTATATGTTGAGAAATAGTGTATGCTAGGGAATAATATATGTCAAGTGCCTTCAATGATCGAGCACCTTCAATGACTGAGCACCTCATACAATACTGTAGCCAAGAACTACTCATGAATGACCGGGCAACACATCTTCTTTGACCAAAAACATTCCAATGTACATGATTTCCAACTACCCCAAGATGCTCTTGCATCAGTTACTGTTGGAGTTCCTACTTTATGGTGTAATATCTATGTTAGTCCTTTTCATTTCAGCTTTTTCTTATTAGTTGAAAATGGCAATTTTAGTTTCTTTGTTCTTCATGCCCACGTCCCACCCCAAGTCACCAAAAGAAAAGCCAACCACTACCCTTGCTAGCTTCCTACCAGAGATAAAAGATACTTTCCTTGCTGATGAATACATTAGTAAGCTATTGACTAGATTCTCAAACCCTAAACTTGGGTCCATAACAAAAAAAGATAGCAAAGAGTGGATTATTGTAGGATGTGGGTTTCCCGAAAGGAGTTATTTTCCCAGAACTTGTTTTAGAATGCAAAAATAGGTATGAAACCACCCAAAGGTGTATTAGGACATACCTAGGTGAGGTTTTGGTACATATGAATAGGGTTACTATCATGGGTGACCTGAGGATTGTAGCACATGAGGAATATGAGGCTTGGACTATTGGTCTCTCAAACACCAAATTTGCATTAGAACCCAACACATTAAAAAATTCCATAGCCAAAATTTGGCTACTCATGCATGAGAAAGGATGTCCTCATCTTCCACATCCCTTGACAAGAGAACACATGATACCTGAAATAAAAGATGTGATCACCCTTTTGAAAATAGTAAAGGGAAATAAAAATGTCTTTCATTGGGAAAATTGCATGTATTTCTTTGTTCAAGGTATCCTAGATGATGGGAAGTGTATTGATTGGTAGAAATCATAGTAGACTAACTGCACAATGAACTTTCACAAGCATGTAGAGTTTTTGGTTTTTATGTCTTCATACTTGTTCTACATCCTAGCATGTTGTAAAGAGTGGTTCGGATTGCCTCATGCCCTATGGGTTAATGATATGCCCATATATGACTATTTTCCTTCTTTGTAGAAAGAGAAGAATCCAAGTGATTTTAAAAGGGTGTAGGATACTTTCCTTGCTAAACTAGTTTTCGAGTTACAGGGTAAAGAACATAGGAGATTTATTGAAGAAGAAACATAATTCATCTTTATCTATGATATTTTCTTCACCCAATTTCCTAAATTTAGATACATTCAAGTGGGTGGATATGAAGGTAAACCTCTTAAGTTTCCAAGATATTGTTAGAGTAAATAATTATTATTTATTATTTTACTTAATTTTACTTAGGTTAATGAATTTATTTATTAGTTGTAGTTTAGGAGTTGTTGACAACACGGGATTTTGTTCCTATCTAAGTCATACTTATCTCCTCACCTTGATTGAGGACATTCCACCTTTTGTGGACGTATGCTTAGTTGTCAACCTTATCTTCTAGCACCTTCCAGCTTGTTCTACAAGCTTCCTAGAGGCCTTTATATTCGGGCTCTCCTATTGTATTTTCAAGTCATATCTCATTTTCAAGGCATATTGTATAGCAATACATTTTTCTTTGTTTGCAATATCTTCTCTCTCAGTTTGTTTAGTTTTTTTCCAAGTTCCACCTCTTCCTTCTTTGGTTTCCCTTCGATAGGTTATTTGCATGCAGGTGATATTGGTGAGATGTGAAGTTGACTTTCATCAACTTCTACAGATATTGCCTAGATTGTTATGTTATGATTGAAGTCTGTGGATAGATAACAAAGGTTAATAAGAGTTGCAAAGCTAGGAAGGGTTTTGGTTCTACATTTCCCATATAACTCGGTCATTATTGGTGCAAGAACATCCAAGATTCTTTTTTTCTGGAGCTTGAGTTAAAAACAATGAACCTAACAACCTTTTATACTCATTTTGGTTTTGATAGAAAAGTTTTCGTTTATCCTCTCTTTGATTTGCAACCCTTGGTTTCTCACTTTCTTCATTTGGAAGATTTATGGGATGACTATGAGGAGGATTATGAAGTGAGAAAAAAATGGTGGTCTAGGCTCACTTTGAAACAAATAAAAGAGTTCAAGATACAGATGAATGTTAAGGGTGTAAAAGAAGATAAAGATGAAGAAGTGGTTGATCCTTTCTATGTAGCTTAGGTCAAGGCTTTTCCCTTGCTAGAGATAGATTGGGATTCACCTAAAGAATATGATCTCCAAGCCATAGCTGATCTGGTCATTAAAATAACTAAGACTTGGTTAAAAGAGAGAAGGAAATCTAAGACAAGAGATTCAAAGAAGCATTTGCAAGAAGTGCCCATGAGCTCTAAATCAACTGTGCCTATTCATAGTATTGACAAAGCTATTAAATTTTCATATGTAGTTGTTTTGAACCTTGAAGCTAAAGTTGAACCCAAAATTCAAAGTTTAGTTCAACTTTCAAGTTCAATAAAGCAAACCCTTTCTCGCACCAGGAAAGAAAGAGCCCAAAGAGATACTGTGTTGAATCCTAGTGCAGAACCAATTGAGGTTGAGATAGTGGCTAAATTTGTAGGAGAAGAGATGCTCAAAGTCATGGCCAAAGTAACCAACAAATAGTAAGTGGTGTTAGTGCTCCAGGTTCTTTGGCCATCAACACTACTTCCCCTATTTTACAAACCACTTCATCCAAAAACACTTCCTCTACACCAAATTGGTTTGATTTGTTAATGAACAAGAAGAGAAGCATAATACCTATAAATGTCTCAGTGGAAGACATAGTTAGATTATTATTGGGTAGAACCCCGAAGGCTAAAATTCCAAAAATAGAAATCATGCTCAAGGTTGATGAGCAGACAAGGAATTGGGTGGTTGATGTCTATAAATGTTTTGAAGATAAAAATTTAGATGGCACTGTGCCCCAAGATTACAGAATAGAGAGGAAAGTCCTTAGACCAGCTTCCAAAGTTGTTGATATTAAGATTCTAGATGTAGGACATGTCAGAGTCACCAGTCACATTTAGAAATATTGGAAAGTGAAGAAAGAACCAAAGCAATCCATTCATCTTCTAGCAGAATATATTCACACTTTATAGAATGCTGAAACAAAATTTTAACCTCAAGCCATCTCCATGTTTGATGTGAATTCCATTGCTAATAAATATTTTTTTGACCAAATGAAAAGAGATAGCTTGGTCTCCCAGGAATTTGATGAGTGCATCAAATTTGTAGTCTCTTGTGAAGTCAGTTACATTACCCACCTACCTAAACCAAGGTCAAATGACGACCAAATGATGACCAATCTGGAATCAAAACTAAGTGCTTGGGTTGAGGAGAAAAAAATGGGATGAAGTCATCATTCATATAACCAAATTCTAGGAATAAGGGATAGATAACTTTTTTACAGAAAAAAGAACCCTATCATAGATGCAAATTTCCTATACATGCTAGAACTAACTTGGAATGGAGAAATATTGCAATCAAACAATGCTTGGATGAATGCTCATAACTTGTCAAAGAGTTAGATTGTTTGAAGTAGATTATAGAGAATGATGTAAAATGCATTGACATGGAATTCTTGGGTAATAAAGATCAACCTAATAAAGATTTGAAATATACCGAGGCAACATGCCAAGATAAACTACGGGCCCTAAAGGAAACCAAAGAAGTATATGTTGTAAAATTCATCATTACAGTCTGAATAGATTCAATGATCATAATTAGTGATGATCATCTGGTGATGCAAAACAAAAAGATAGAACATGCTTGTAGAGTGATCACTATTTGGTAGTTGGGGACATAAAAACTAGGAATCCTACAACAAAAAGAGATTGTCAACTTCAAGGTTTCTTATAAAGAATAGAAAGAGGTATGTGGTAATTCATGTGTGGAACAAGGACAATAGACCAATCCAGTCAATGCAATGATGAACTAGCTTAGAACTGGGGGCTGTGACCATTTAGTTATTTTTAATATCTAAGTTAGCTTTATTTTTTTCTAAGTTTAAACTTGAATAAAATAAAATAAAGCTATATGATGTTATTTTTCATGGTCTTGGTATCGATACTCTGGGTATTCTTGTTAAGGAAAAGCAAAAGTTAGTTAAAAACTAGTTCTTCTTGAACAATTTTGATGTGCTATTTATTGGAATGAATGAATAGAAATGAAATCTTTTGTTTGTGGGATATATCATTTGTGACTTGAGATCATATGGTTTTGAGTAATCTTGATTCATTTCTTAAGGAATGTTGTCTTGGTTGTGATTAGTGATTATTTGTTTATTTTATGAATAGTTCTGAACTAAATTATATTAAGTTAAATTGATCCTTTTATTTTAATCTACATTGTTTGTTTGATAAGTCTTAAGGCTTAGTATTAAACCACCAGTAATTCTACAATACTTTTACATGGCCATGGAAAAGTGTTTTTACTACCTTAGTTCTTTCTGGTGAAAAGACCACATTTTAATTCATTCTTTGGAAATAAAGGAGATTATTACTTATCATTTAAGGAGGGAGTTGTGCATCTAAACACATAGAGTTTTACAAGGAGAACTTAGTTGTGATGTAATAGTTTTTCTTGTCATATAGCCTTCATTTCTTAATTTATGGAAAGGAAAAATTGTTCACTAACATAATGAGGAAAGACAAAGTCATTCAACTTCTCCAGTGATAATCTATTATGCCTCTTTGAGTGAATGTACTTGAACATAGACCAATTATGTTCACATCTAGAAGTGTTGCATGCCTAACTCAAAATATAGATGACAATTATGTCTGAGCCTCTATGGACATACTTCTTGCGAAGATCATCCCATCTTAATTATAATACTTATCCAACCCGAACATTGTACTTGAGGTTGTGCCATCACTACACAACTTTTGTACCACTATAAATATACCACTAAGAATATCCCCATCCACCTTGAAGTCACCACAAAAATGAAATATCAGATTAAGATAATAAGATGCTACATGGATGGGCTCGTGAAGTTGGTTTTTCCATCTCCTATCAATAATCTTCCAAATTGGGCCATACTTATTATTGGCTAATTGTAAGTCACTAACCAAAACTTACAAAATTATGATTTTAGACAACATTTCATGAGATTTATCTCTCCTTTCATCAATAAGGGAGGCTCCCTTCTTACCATAGGTGGTTCCAATAGATACTTAATAAATTGAAAATCACAAAAAGGATGGTTCTCTTAATCAATTCCTCTATTTTCAGGAATGATTTGCAAGCAACTACTACTTTCTAACTTAACAAAAGGGTCCTATTGTTTTTTTTTATTGGTAACATTATTATTTATTTTGATATGTTGGGATCACATTTGGGGGATCCTATCCCCTTGGTAGAACGTTACAAAAGGGTCCTATTGTTACAATAATAACGGTGACCCTGGAATTGATGGAAGACCAACACCAGGGGAAGAAATTTATTTTTTATTTTTTGTGAAACAAAAAACAAGAACCCAAAGTCTCTTGTACTTGTCTCCTAAGGATTCAAGAAAAATAACTAGTAAAGCACAAATTCTCTTACTAGATACTCTCAAATTTAATAAAAATACTTACAACAGAAGTTCAAAGTCTTCAACTCTAAGTAATTACAACCACTGCTATCGATCACACTCTATCCTTCTACAACACAAAGTCTTCAAAAATTCAAATTAGCTATAATGCAATAGGAAGCTCAAAGTCTTCACAATTGAATCCAAATCCCTCTTGAATCAAAGCATTAAAACCCACAATCAACTCAAGAAAATGCTGTCCCATAATAGTTTGAATTGGCACAGAGTCTCAAAATATATTTTTTTCATTTATTGAAAGTAATTTGATTTACATCTAAGCACAAAGTCTTAGAGAGCACTATACAAACTGAAAAAATCTTCTTGCCTCACCCAAAAGATTATTATTTTCAACGAGCCACTACTTTATATCAGAAAAGAGTGGAGAGAAAGGTGGAGAAATAAGAGGAAAACTCTTAACAATGTTGACTTATTCTCTAACAAAATACTAACAAACTTCATAACTTATTCAAAGTTGCATGCCTAATGCACGTGTAACTTGATTACATGTTACAACCTTGCATGTGATACTATCACATGTAATTACATCTTGTTTTGCTATTAGATGTGATTTTTCAATTAAAAATTACAAATACATGATGAAAATTGACAAGACACAACTGGTATTACATCAACATCTTTGTTCTTCTTGCTACCTAAGGAATGGTTTATGAATGATGTGATCAGATTTGGTGGAAGCATCTTGGACCGCAATATGAATATGCATCCTTAATTTTTTCATTGAGTGTGTGTTGACCATTTATTTCTTGAAAGCATTCTATGTGTGTAATCATTCTTTCACCTCCTTGTAGTTTCCATTATGTGATCATGCGTGCCTCGTGTCTATCCCTCTTTCTTCTTTGCATGCATAATCAAAGGAATTTTTAGCAATGAAGGATTGAAGAATTAAGGTAAAATAAACTCTTTAAATGGTGAAAAATATTAAAATGATGTTTTCTAGGAGCATAGCATATGAATGGACAACAAGTTTTAGGTAAGAAAATGAAGCATAGATGGGTCCATTGCACACTTTTTGATGTGCTAGTACATATTTTGGGATTTGGGCATATGGATATGGATGGAAACTATTGGGGCAGCAAGTAGATGAAAATGTTTGAGCTCAAAAACATACATTTTTATGGTGAAAACCCTTAAAATTGGTTTTTGGAGTATGAAAGCATATGCGGACAACAATGTTGTTGTGTGGAAAATGCATGAAAATGAATAGACATGCATCTAATTTAAATGAGCTTTAATGTTTTAATTATAAGTAAATGTGCAAGCACATGCAATCAACTACCATAATGAGTTTTTAAGTCATGTGGAAGTAGTATGTATAGTATGAATGAAGTGCATGTAAGCATGGAAGTGGGGCTTTTAGACATAAAATAATGTGATAAATGATCTCACTTTTTATGATAGTTTCTTTCAAGAACGAGTTTTTTAAATCTCGACTACATATACAAATAAGGTGAAGTGCTTGCGCACACAACTTGGAAAATGTAGACAAAAGATAGAAGGAACACATCCTATACACAAAACAAGTGCAAATATGAAAATGAAATGGAATTATTTACCTAAATAAAAGAACAAATATATATATAATAAAGCCCTATGAAATTTACAATAAATTTTACCTCTTTCCACCAAAAAGAAGAGAAGTAGATATTCAAATCTTGCTCAAAATTTGAAGCAAATCCAAGATATTTTCATAGTTAGAAAATATTGTAGCAAAGACACATATATAGATTTCAAATCTTGACTTAATCCTCTTGACATGAATGCATTTTAGAGTCAAAATTTATTTCTTGCCAAGTATGGGAAGTTGGAGAGTTAGAATGCACAAAAATAGCAACTGCATTGACTAAAACAAATGCAATGTGCAATGGAAATTAAAAATGGTGTCTAGGGCATTTTAAAAACTTGAAGAGAATAATAAATAAGATACAAATGATAAGCAATTTTAAAGAACTCAACTTTGATAGTAAAAATCTAGATTTGGTGGAAGAAAACAACAAAAAATGGGCCTTTTTTGGGGGAAAATTGTGCCCTAAATGGGTTATTTTGAGAGTTAAACACCTTTAATTTATAATTTTGATGAGCCAAGATTGATCCTTGATGGATTTATGGCAAAAATTACCCTATTGGAGGAACTAGTCTAAAGGTTATGATGATGAATCTTGAGTTTTTGTCCCCAAAAAACCCATTTTTTGCCAAAAACACCCAAAAGAGTGGATTTTTTCTAAGTCAAAAACATATTTTTTCACTTGGAAATCACCATCAAGAGGAGTTTGATAAAAAAACACATGTAAAGGTCAGTAATGATAGGTTTTTAAGACACAAAAGCATGTTCTTTTATTCCAAAATTTGCCAACCAATGCCAAATAGTTAGAAAACTCATTTGAGACGTGGTTTTACATGCAAAAGCACATGCTTTTGCTCTCCAAATTGTCACTTTATGAGTTTTTAATGCAAATGGAAGTAAAGACATGTTTTTAGAATAGAAAAGCATGTACTTTTCGATTAAAAAACTCCACCATATGCTTTTACATGTCCAAGTGCCTCTATTGGAGAAGTATAGATGGGTTTTTAAGATGCAAAAACATGCAATTTAAAATGCATATGCTTTTGGGTTCAAATTCCCACCATTATGCATTTAAAACATAACTTAAAAAAACACATTAATGGACTTTTAGCATGTGATAACATGTGTTTTTTTAGTTCAAATTCCCCACTTATAATCAAAAAGTTATAAAAGGTCTATAATAATAAGTTTTAAATATGCAAAAGCACATTAAAAACCCCACTTATACATAATAATGTTTTATTGTGTATAAAAAGCCCACCTATTTGTACTTAGGACTTATATTTTATTGGTAGCAGGTTTTAATAAGTGATTTGCATGTTGAGTGATAAAAACCCCACTTTTATGCATTTTAAGTGTATTATGTAATTAGATTTAATAAATAGCTACAATTTTCAATAAAATATTATGAAATAGACTAGAAATAGCCAATTTCATTAAACTTTAAAATGAATGTCAAAAGACATTCTAGATATTAAAAATAATTTTATTTTGTGCAATTGGCAATACCAAGCCCACTTTTGGATGATTTTTTAACAAGATGTGTTGTTGCCCTGAACAATCTCATCTTTTCTTTTATAACTTGAACTAAAAAACTCTACTTGATGTCTAAGTTAGCTCAAAAAGAGAAAGGTTCCAAGGTCTATAAACTAAAGGGAAAAACATGGCTATTTACAACAAAAAGAAAAAATATAGAAAAGAAGCAAAAGTTATAAAAAATCAAGTCCTTGCAATTAGAGAAAAAAACTCTTAATTACAAACATTTGGGGATTTGACTTGAAGGAAACCTTCAAAAGGAATGCACAAATACAGTTACATAAAATACAATTCAAAGATGACAAATTGGCTTTATGATGCTTCATTGATACGTTGAGACAAAGAGAATGCACCTACATATGTTTTTGAGTTAGAAAAACCTAATTGCAGGGTTGACTCAATTTTTGTGATGTCAAAATTGAGGACAAATCTTATCCTCAACTCCTACATATATGAATCTAATCGCCTCCTTGGCCCTTTCCACGTCCTCATATATATATATATATATATATATATATATATATATATATATATATATATATATATATATATATATAGCCCATAGAGGGATTCTTCCCATCAACAACTCATAGGAGAACTATGAGGGGCTTAATGACCTACAATTAATGTTAAGAAAAAATAATTAAGTCACAAAGTAAATAAAAAATAAACACAAAAAACAAACATAACAAAAATACGCATATAAATTAAAAGTATATTACTAAATAGTAAATACTAAGTGTTAAATTGTAATAAACATACCTTCATAATTTCATCACAAGAGGTCCAAAAACTTGGCTCCTAAATAATGAAATGTACTACATATATCCCTATAGTGGCTGTAGCATAGGATGACAAAGTCCTCTCCTCACCAACAAACATGTACCTCAAAGTTGTGATTGATTTCATCGAGAGTTTCAATGTGAGTAAATTTGGGGCAAACCTCATGATACTAGGACAAGCCAACTCCTTTTCCTCGCGTATTGCCACATAATGCTAAGGACAAATGCATCATTGTAGATAAACTTGTACATATTTTTATTCCTTTCAATGCATGATTTTACCCATTCAAGCTTACTAATATTCTCCTACATGAGGTCAAGGCAATGGGTCGCACATGGAGACCAAGAAAAGTTTGGATGCCTCTCTATCTAAAGTTTACATGTAGTAAGTTTTAAATTAGATAGAAATTTAAATGTGCTAAGAAAAATTTAAATAAATTCATAGACGCTTCTTCATCAAAACTTTAAAGTTAAAAGTTTACCTATAGCATCTGGGTCAAAAATGCTCAATTTAGTTTGGTAAGCCTAGTGTTGATAATGATAGCTTAAGTAGATAAACATGGATGAAAAATAGAAATAGAATGATCTATGGTTATATGCATGCATGTATATCAATATACAGTGACTATATTGATATACATACATGCATAACTATATATTAAACCATGAATCATTATATTGATTATTTGAGAATCAAATTATCATTCATGATAATCAACTTGATAAAGATTATCATTATTGTTATCTTCCAAGTATAAATATGTAGTTATTGATATGCATTTAATTGATATTGAAGATCATTATCCTTACTATCTTCATGAGTATCGATTTAATCGATATTGAACATTATTTACTACCATCAATAATGTTATTTATTGCCGTTGATAATGTATAATTTGCATCGATTCATCTGATTACATTTATATCACCGATAGCAATTGGTTAATATTAGTTTGACTAAAGATGTCGATTATGGAATGAAATATAGATATTGCCATGGAGAGACATGTCTCCACATATGTGGAGACTTTTGTATCCATTGACATATCTTTTCAATTGACTACATATATATATATATATATATATATATATATATATATATATATATATATATATATATATATATATATATATATATATATATATATATATATATGTATATATATATATATATATATGTATATATATATATATATATATATGTATATATATATATATATGTATACATATATATGTATATATACATATATATGTATATATACATATACATATATATATACATATATATACATATACATATATATATATATATATATATACATATACATATATATATACATATATATACATATACATATATATATATATATATACATATACATATATATATATGTATATGTATATATACATATATATGTATATATATATATATATATATATATATATATATATATATATATATATATATATGTATATATATATATATATATGTATATATATATATATATATATATATATATATATATATATATATATAATATGTATAAATAATACTTGCGTTCATGCATTTGGAAATTGATCTCTCCTCCTTGTATTCAACATTTTTTGCTTCAAGTTTAAAAATAATTAAATTATTATGAATATTAGAAATGTCAACAATTCTTGTGAAATATCATTGCCTCATTATTCTTGCAACAACTTGCAAAGAATTATAAGATTTGTAAGAGAAGTATTCTAAAGACAATAATTTTATTATTATAAAATTCTACATTCCTAATCAACAATAAATTAATCAACTTTAACATGGTGTTAGAGCCTTGTTAAGGAAGACCCGATTAGATTTGAGATAACAAATTATCTGGAATATCAATTTGCTCTTAAAGGAAAAATCACATTCCATTCTTCACAATGACAAGCAGAATTAGATTCAAATATCATCTTGAAGGACCATTAAACTTTGTATCATGGAAGTTTAGGGTTATGCCAATCTCGAAGGAAAATGAACTAGATTCATTTGTAAAATCAAGCATACCTAAACCAGAAAATGATCTTGAGAAAACCCAATGCTACAAGAACAATGAAAAGACTATGAAAATGATTGTGGATGCAGTTAGGGGCCACATAGTTCCAATTATATCAAAACGTAACACAACATACCACATGTTCAAATTACTTGAAGATGCATATGAAATAAACAATAAAAACATAGTTCTCACATTGAAAAGACAACTCCATCATGTGAAGATGAATAAGGGATAAACTGTCACAACATACTTTATGAGGATCACTGAATTGAGAGATCAACTTTCTACAATTGGTCATCAGATTGACAATAAGAGGTTAACATTGATGGTTGTAGGTGGACTCTTATCATCATGGGAATCGTTTATTCAAGGAATAAATGCACTTTCCAAACTCCTTAAGTTTGATCAGTTAAAAATGGATTGCATTGAAGAAGAATTGAGATTGATCACTAGAGGATCAACCAAAAATATATCATCAATGAAGACATTCATGTATTGAACACTACCTCTCATATAGAAGCAAAGAAAAAAGGATTTCAAAAGAAATAAAAATACCTATGGAAAAGGCTCTTTCAAGAAGAGGAAGGACATATCTCAAATACAATATGTCAAATGTGATAAGTATGGACATTATGCCATAAAGGAACTTGATAGGAAAAAACAAAAAGCCTCCTTTGCTGAAGTTGGAAAAGCTATCATTGAAAATGATTCAGAGAAAATTGTCTTCTATTTAGCCTTATCAAGTCAAGTTTTAAACAAACTCAACACCTGGGTGATTGATAGTGGATCCTCACACCATATTACCAGATTTAGAGAACACTTGGACACTCTGACGAGGAAGTAACTATCGGAGATGATTCTAACTACCTAGTCAAAGGGATTGGAACATGTATCATAAATTTAAAATTAAAGTCATATCTCTTCAACTCACATGAGTATTATTTGTGCCAAGAATAAAAAGAAATCTAGTCTCTAGTTTTGCAATTGAAAGCAAAGGGTATAGAATAACATTTATGGAAGGAAAAGTTTTGGCATAGTCAAAGAGCTTCTCTATTAAGAAGGCACATACTATAGGAATAAGACATGGATGCCTTTATAGACTATGCACTAATCCTACTCAAGCCCTAATTCATGAGACTTCAAAGTCAAACAATTTTCAACATAGAAGATTAGGGCATCTCCATTTTTGTGCTCTATCTTCGATAAAAAAAAATGGCGATTGGTTTGCCCAAATTAAATCAAACTCATGAAGGAGCATGCAAAGATTGTGCCCTAGGAAAGAATACAAAGGGAAATTTCCAAAATAGTGTTAGAAAATCTAAAAATGTACTAGAGCTAATTCATTTTGATTTACGTGGACCCGTATTTGTAACTTCTATAGGATGATTCTTCTACTATATAATTTTTGTAGATGATTTCTCTAGGAAAACATGGATATACTTTCTTAAATATAAAGAGTTTGAAGAAATCCTTATGAGGTAGAAACCATGTCTGGGAAGAAAATCAAAACATTAAAGATAGATAATGGGAGGCAATATACTTCAGGCATCTTTAAAAAGTTTTGCATGAATGTTGGGATTTAAAGGGAGTTTATTATACTTTGTAATCCTCAACAAAATGGGGTAGTTGAAATAAAGAACAAGACCATTGTAGAAGTTCCTAGAGATATGGTGTATGATCAAAACATAGAAACTTTATTTGGACTGAAGCCTTTAAGACATCTATCTACATCAAAAATAGATGTCCTCATTCATTGCTAGACAAAAAAACCCTTAAAGAAGCATTCACTGACATCAAACCTGACATAAGTCACTTAAGAAACTTTGGGTGTCCTCTCTACATTCATGTGCCTAAAGAAAAGAGGTGCAAGTTTGATGCAGGAGCATCTTGCATGGGAAAATTATTTTTAAAAAAATAAAAATCTGGAGGAGAGAGAAAGTGACAAAAATTAGAGGAGAAATAATTAAAAAAAAAGAGGGAAAAAAGGAGAAAAGAAAGGAAAAGGGGATTTCTATTTTTGAGGTGCATAGGTGGCATAATAGAAAAAATAAAAAATAAATGGTTGTCATTCCATTTATCGAGGTGTGTGGGAAGAATTCTAGAAAGTTATGAATATTGTAGAGAGTTGTGGATATTGTAGAAGGTTATGGAAGTCATAGAAGGTTGTGGATATTGTGTAGGTGGAATTCTAGAAGGTTGTGGATAAGTCATGCACTGGGTGGTAAGTGCCTATTTAAGCAAGGCATATGAGCATTTCTAAATCAAGCTTGTGAAGTGGAAGCTTGGGAAGTAGAAGCTTTGGAAGGAAAGCTTGGAAAGGTGAAAGTTGTGGAAAGTGAAGCTTGGAAAGCTTGGAAGGCTTTAAGGTGTGAAAGAGAAGGAGGACGTGAAGAGTGATTTTTCCTGAGTCTGTGGATAGAGCGCCAAATGTGAGGCAGTTTACAACAGGATTATGGTGGAGTTGTGAGTGTAGAAAGAGCGCCGAATGTGAGGCAATTTACGCTTGAATCTTGGATAAAGTTGGAGAAGAGCTAGTGACTGCGGTTTAGAAACAAGGAGGTTGCTTGGTGGCTTGCGAGCACAAGTTGAGATCTTGGAGGTTTCTACTAGAGAGTGGATTTGGACTAGCTTGGGCTTGCATTGGATCTTGAGAGATCTTGTAGAAATGTTATTGTAATTGCTATGGATTTTCAAATTTAATAAAATTTCTTGGGAATCATTTTATCTCTCTTTGTCTTCATATTGTTGCATTCTTGGTTATGAGTTGGTAGGGTGGTGTGGCCCTTCATTAGTGGTATCAGAGCGTACCTTCATCAAAGTTAGAACCCTCAAGTAGGAAATGATTATTTGTAGGTTATAGTGAAACATCTAAAGCCTGTAGGACATAGATAATTAGACATAAATTAATTGAACTCAATAGATATGTCATTTTTAGAAAGACACTACTTTCAGGAGATCCAAGAGCTCTCATGAGATAGAGGATCAAGATCCTCATAAAGATATGGAAGAGGATCATGTTCCCGAGGCTTAAAGGGAAACTCCTGAAGATATTGAAAATGAAGATTAAAATACTCCATTAGATGAACCCAACAATAATTGAAAAAGACCACTTTGGGATAGGAAGATGATTCAAGTTGCATAAAAATATGAAGCACCAAAGGGAACCTTCAAGGAGAGCAAGAGACCTCACAAATTATCTAGTTATTTTTCCTTGATGAGTAAGACCATAAAATAAAAACCATCTTGTGTTGAAGAAGCTCTCAAACATCAAGTATGGAAGGATGTTATGTTAGAGGAATACCAGTTGATAGTAAAAAATGATGTATGGGACATCATGCCAAGACCTAAAGGAAAAATTTTTGTATAATCAAAATGACTCTTCAAGATCAAACTTGCTGTAAATGGAAGCTTTGAGAAACATAAAGCCTAGTTTATTACTAGAGGTTTCTCTCAGAAAGAGGGAATTGATTATGAAGTGACTTTTCCCCCTATTGGCTGATACACTTCTGTCATAGTAGTAATTACTATTGCAACATCAAAGGGATGGAAGATCCATCAAATGGATGTAAAGACAACATTCTTGAATAGTATAATTGAAGAAGTATATTTAGAGAAACTCGAAGGTTTTGTCATACATAATGTTGAGTCACATGTTTGCATATTAAAGAAGGCATTTTTTGGACTTGAATATGTCCCTAGAGCATGGTATGAAATGATTGATCACTACCTTGTGGAATTAGGGTTTTCCAAGAATGATGCAGATCCAAACCTCTATTTGTTAAGGTAATTGATGGTGATATGTTAATTCTTATATTATATGTTGATGACCTATTAATCACAAGAGAGGATCACCTAATCTCCCAATGTAAAAAGGATTTACCTTTAGAATTTGATATGATGGACTTGGGTATTCTACATTACTTCCTTGGATTAGAAGTTTGTCAATAGTCACATGGCATTACTCGTAATCAAGGGAAATACACTATTGAAATTTTGAAGAGGTTTGAAGTGTTGGAGTGCATACCAATGTCTACACCCATTGAAACAAATTTGCAAAAATTTAAAAAAGAAACAATAAACTCAGTATTTGCAAATCCTACTCTCTATAGGAAGATAATTAGATCCCTGATGTATTTGGTAAACACAAGACCTGATATATGTTATGAAATGATTGCACTTAGTTAGTCTATGTGTGAAGCAAAAGAGATACATTGTGTTGGTTCAAAACATATTCTGAGATATCTTCAAGGTAAAAATTGATATGGTCTTAGATACAAACATGTAGACCTAGATATACATGGATACATTGACTTGAATTGGGTTGTAAGTATGGTTGACAGAAAAAGAACATCAAGATGTTTCAGTTTAGGATCAACAATGATCTCATGGATTAGTAGGAAAAAATCCTTAGTTGTACATCTGTAGAAGACAAGTACATTGCAACCTCCATGAGAACATGAGAAGCAATGTGGCTTAGAAAATTGTGTATTAGACTATTTGGTGAGCCATTGAACCCTACTATTATCCATTATGACAATCAAAGTGGCATTAAGCTTTCAGTGAATCTAGTGTTCCATGATAGATAAAAACACATTATGATTCCTCATCACTATGTTAGAGATATGGTAGAAATGAATGATATTCAATTGAAGTATATTAGTACAAGTGATCAGACAATAAACATTCTCACCAAACCTCTCTCCAGGGTAAAAGTTGAACACATTCACTATAAACATGGTATGGTTGAAAATGTAAGTCAAAATTGAGATTGAGTCTCAATTGTTCTTTATTTGTATTAATATCTAAAGATGTTTAATTTATAAACTCTTTTGTTGTCATGTGTGACTCCATGACTTTATTGAGGCCCCTATGGACATTATTGAAAGGTGATGACTTTTCAATAATGAGCACTTGTATTTGATTGACATTGTAAGGTGGCGACTTTACAATGATTTATTTCACTATCATGATGGATATCATGTGACTTGATATCTGTGGACATGCCATGATACTTAATATCTCTTAGACATTATGATAGATATCAGGAGACTTGATATCATTTGATAGATCATAATGATCTTTAAGAGATAATCACGGTGGATAATATATTCATGGGTATGCCATGATCAAATATTCGTATGGTAAGCATCATGACACTTGATATCAGTACACATACCATCATATGAATATTTTGAGTTATGGAGAATATCATGTGACTTGATATTCTTATGTACACCATATCTCTTGATATTAGAGTGAGGTGATATATCTCTTTCACAATAAATGGATCTATTGTGTTAGATACTTGGATAAATTTTATCTTCCCTAGCTAAGAGGGAGTGTTGATAATGATAGCTTCAATCTGATAAACATGGATGATAAATGTCAATAGAATGATTTATGATTCTATGCATGCATATATATCAATATACAATAAGCATATTGATATACATACAAGCATAATTATATACTAAACCATGAATCGTTATATTGATTATTTTTTGAAGAATATTATCATCCATGATAATCAATCTAATATTTGATTATCATTACTGATGCATTCCAAGTATAAATTGGTAGTTATTGGTATGCATTTAATTGATATTGAAGATCATTATCCTTGCTATCTTAATGAGTATCGATTTAATCAATATTAGACATTATGGACCGTCTTCAATAATGTATAATTTGCTTTGATTAATGTCTATTTACATTTTCTATATCACCAATAACAATCAATTAACATTAGTTTGACTAAAGACACCAATTATGGAGAGAGATGTCTCCACATACATGGAGGCATGTCTATCCATTGACATGACTTTTCAAATGAATATATATATATATATATATATATATACATACATACATACATACATACATAGACATATGTATATGTATACATACATATGTATACATATGTATATACATATAAATATGTATACATATATACATATATATATATACATATATATGTATATATATATATATATATATATATATATGTATGTATATATATATATATATATATATATATATATATATATATATATATATAATATGTATATATATAATATGTATACATGTATATATATACATACATATATATATATATATATAATATATACATGTATATATATACATACATATATATGTATGTATATATATACATGTATACATATTATATATATATATATATATATATATATATATATATATATATATATATATATATATATGTATGTATGTATGTATATATATACATGTATACACACACACACACACATATACATACATACATACATACATACAAGATTGATCATATGATACATACAAAAAACACAAGTGTAAGTCATTTGGAAATTGGTCTTTCCTTATATTTAAATTTTTTTTATTCAAGTTCAAAAATAATTAAAGTATCGTCAATATCCAAATTATCCACAATTCTTGTGAAATATCATTGCCTTATTATTCTTGCAACAACCTAAAAAGAATTATAAGATTAGTAAGAGTGGTATTTTAGAGAGAATAGAATTAAAACAAAATATACATTCCTAATCAACAATAAATCTAATATACTTTAACACCTAGCATAACTATGTGAGTCATGCCAATTTGGTGGCATGACTCACCGAGCGACAACAAGTAATTTGGCTGCCAAAAAAACATAAAAATGTAAACTTGTTTCCTAATCTTCTTTTTTGCATACATTTTCTATTTTACCCTAAAAAGTCTTCTATTTACAAGTTGGGACAAGACGAGAGGAAAAGTGAGAGAGAGGAAGGAAAACAAGAAGTCATAGATTCACAGCCTACAGTATTGCAACAAATATATGAAGTAATCAAAATATTAAAGTCGATGAAGAGAAATTTCAAAAGAATGTGGTATTGTGCGAAGGCTAACAAATTACTCGACCACCAACATATCGACACAAACGATTCTTGTTAATGGAGCACTTAGCGAAATTGTGTGATATTGTATATAGACATAAGTTGAAGCCCCAAATGCCCCCATGCACATTTTAACAAGAGTTAACTATAATGCTCCACCATGGAATCCAAAAGACTCTAAGGGTGTAACAATAACACCAATAGCACTAAGTAATCACACACAAATACTAATCACAATGGCATGGGATATTACAATTCAAAAATCACAAAATTCAACACTATGATATTGGCAAAATAGAAAGATGGCCTAACATTCAACACCATATCAAGAGTGAAATCATTAGATGGACTTTAGATTGAACCAACATTTTCTGTTGACATATATTCTAAAATGAAAAACAATCCATATACAATAATCAGAAAGAAGAAAGTTGTTCACAACTATTTTGCACAAGAAGAAGATCAATGCACATCTCACTTTTCATGAACAATCTATTGTAACATAAATGCAATATATTTTTGCATGTTGACATGTGTTCGTCTTGCAGGAATACCTTGACCACAAGAGGGACAGAAAAACTTTAGTGTCCAAGAACAAAAAATTACATGTTGTGCACAATTTCAAAAGGATCAAATATAAATTCCAAAAAAAACCATTTGCACTTTTAAGAATAGTTTACTAAATTCTCAACTGAGATTTTGTTAAATGTACAATGTTTCTCAATATTGAGTAGGTAGTATTGTTTTGTACTATTTTGATGTTCAATTTAAACCAGAGTAACGTGAATCATTGCAATTCATACAACTTTTCCAATTTCGTGGTTCGAGCGAGGCCAAGAGATTCTTGTTGAGTCGGTGAATCATCTTGGTGGTTTTTGGTCCATAAATCACATGAATTGCTTGAATCGAAGATTCATGCAAAAATTGTCCAAAACCGGGATGAGAAATCAACCACACAACTAGGAAAGAGGGTGACTTAAAACATAAATAAATAAATCTTTTTAATTTATTTTTTGTCGTTCCTCTTTCTTATAACCCTAAAAGGCCTTCTAATTGTTTAGCATGAGAAGAAGAGAGGAAAAATGATAGAGAAGAAGAGAAAAGAGAAACCATATGGCTGCAAACAAAAAGAAAGGAGAGCATCAAAGAGACCAAAAATCAGTTTGGGGAGGCCATAAGATTGCATTGGGAGCATTAAGGAGCTAATAACAACACTCCTCAACTCATTTGCAAGAGGTAAGTTTTGATTAGTTTTTTGTATGTTAGTATATTTTTCATTGTTTTGTCAAAAAAAAAAGTTTTCATTTGTAAATCTTGAATGTGTTTTAGTTTTTAAATGTTTTTTGACTAAATTGTAAGTTGCAATCTTGCAAACCCTACAATGTTTTTATAACAATTTTGAAAACATTTATTTAATTTTACATTATACAAATTGCTCAAAAATAATGTAGGGTTCGCTTTTTTTTTAGATTAAGTTTTTAATGAATTTTTCTTATTGTAGCAGCCTTAACTTTCATTTTCCACAATGCCTAAAAAATTGAGGCTTGGATCTATACTGAATAAAGTCCTAGAAGAATAAAATATCAAACAAAATGTTTCTTTTGTAAAGAAATAAACTCGGGTGGCATCTATAGATTCAAGTATCATATTGTAGGCATACCTGGACATGATATTACTCCATGCACTAAATAAACCACTGAGGCAAAACGAAAATGTTATATGGCATTAGAGGCATTGGAACAAGATAAGATAAATAAGAAAAGACAACTTGAACAGTTGCACGCTATTGGCTCCCATGCTTTGGCATTTGCATCCGCATTTGTAGGTTGTGTTGGAGAGAGTTTTCTAGGTCTCTAATTCGTCCTAGTGCTAGTGCTAGTGCTTGTCCTAGTGCTAGTCATTCTTATACTAAGCCTGGGCCTATTATATTTTAGCCTAGAGTGTGAAAGTCAAGATTGGATAGTTACTTTGTGCCACACACTATTCCTGCCTCATAACCCTCACTTGAGAGCATGGGCAGTTTGAACAAGGAGATTCATGATGCTGCCATAGAACAAATTTACAAGTTTTGGTACTTTTGCAACATTCCATTTATTGCAGTGAGGTAATTAACTTTTTTTTATTTGTTCTCTTTTTTAGTTATTTCTACTTGTGTAATCATACATTCATATTTGATATTACATAATGAATTTTCATTTAAATTTCTAATCATAATCTGTTTGTGACAAGACTTCTTATTGGCAAGGCATGATAGATGTCATAACTATTTATAGTCTGGGCTTTAAAGCCCCTACTGAGGCTGAGTTGAGTAACTACCTCTTAGAAGAAATGGTAGAGGACATGAAGTTTGAGCTAGCGGACCACTGAAAGGAATGGACTGTAAAGGGTCATACCATCATGACTAATGGTTGGACAGATAGGAGGGGAAGAACACTTCTCAATTTTCTTATTTCCTGTGGAGGTGATTGATTATTCTACTTTCCTACATGCTAATTTAAATTTTGATTTGTTGATTGTTAGTTTGTTGATGGTCTACGATATTAAATGTTTCGCTCTATTTAAATTTTGTAGGTACCATCATGTTCATCAAATCTATTGATGCTTCCTCTCATGTCAAAAATGCGACATACTTGTGTGAGGTTATTGAGGACATCATAACAGAGGTGGAGGAAGAACATGTGGTGCAAGTGTTGACAGATAATACAATAAGTTATGTTGCTCTAGGTAATCTTTTAAGTTTAACTTATCAAATTTTGAACTTTTCTAATTATAAGTTTCTTAAGATGTGTAAAATTCTAATTAATTTTAAAATTGTTACAAGTAAACTATTGATGGAGAGACACACCACAATATTTTGGACTCTTTGTGCTACACATTGCCTTGACTTATGTTGGAGGACATTGGTAAGATTGAGTGGGTCAAATCATGTGTAAAAAAGGCAAAAAATGTATGCGAGTTTACATGCAATCATGCAATTGTCTTCGCAACAATGAGGAAATACATAAGAATTGGGGAGGTAGCTCATCTGAACATCACGAGGTTTGCCTTAAATTTCATTACATTGAAGTCCTTGATGACATCAAGGGAAGAATTGAGGCACATGATTGTTGGGGAGGAATTTGTTTCCTCTTCCTATGCTATGACCACCGTGGGGATAGATGTGGGGAATATCCTCTTTGATGAGAATGGTTTTTGGGCACTTACTCAAAAAATAATCAACGTAAAATTTTTACAATTTAAAAATTGGTATTATTATTTATTATTTAATTGTTTAATGATTTAGTTTTGAGTTTTGACTCAATTTTTTTTTTTAAACATTATATGCAAATCAGTGAGCCCCTTGTATCTCTCCTATGATTTGATGATGGGGAGAAGCCCTCTATAGGCTACATATATGAGGGCATGGATAGGGCCAAGGAGGTCATTAGAACCCAGTATGCAGGAGTGTCAGAGAAGTATGTCCCCATTTGGGACATTATTGATAGGAGATGACAGAATCAACTCCATAAGCCCATCCATGCAACAACTTATTACCTTAATCCAACGCATTGTTTCCTTCTTGACTTTAGGGGGGGATGAGGAGGTTCTAACCGGCCTATACACAATCATGCAGAGGTTGAGTCCTGATGGTAATGCCACAGCTACAACCATTGAGCTGGACACATTCAATTACAAGGAGGGCCACTTTTCTCTAGCAATATAGCCATAAAGGTTCACATGTCATTACAACCAAGTAAAAATAATATATTCTTAAAATTAATTGTTGAGTTATGCATTTTAGTTTTTGATTTTGTAATTTAGCCTTAAAGTTATGCTTGCAAATGAGATTAATTATTTTTCTTTTCCCTCATTTCAAATAGCTGGTGACAAATGTTTGGACAATCAACCCCAAAGCTTCAGAAGATTGTGATCTGTATTTTGAGTCAGCCTAGCAGTGGTTCTGGATGTGAGCGCAATTGGTCCATGTTCGAGCATATCCACTCGAAGAGGAGAAACAAGTTGTCTGTGTAGTTGAATGATCTTGTATTTGTTCATTACAACCTCCACCTTAGGATTAGACAGATTTTGGCCACTGACTCCTCCCCGATCATTCTAGAGGAGATTGATCCAAAGCCAAAGTGGCTCACTAAGGCTATAGATGCAATAGTCTTCATTGAGGAAGACCATGAGTGGGTTGACTAGGTAGATAGAGAGGCTGAGGCTATGGTCATGATAGAGGAGGAGGCTAGAGCACGTCAAGCACTAGCAAACATACGTGTGCATGCATAGAGCACACCATAGACACAGACCCTAGTGATGTTCATGCACTCATCTCACATGCGGGGGCTATGACTCATCAGTCCTCTAGGACCTGCCTTAGACGCCTTTATAGAAGACATACAAGATACTCAAAGGTTAAGGCTACAACTGAGATTGAGGATGATGATTGAGGATTATGATCCTATGAATTCTATTTACTCAGGCTACAATTTACATTTTACATATGTGATGGATTTATCAATTAGGTTTCTTAGTTATGTATGTTATCTTCTATTTGATGATTTTATAGTGGTTTTAAGTTACATTCAATAGAGGGTGCATGAAATAAGTTCTAAATTATTAAAATCTTTAAATTTCAAGGATTTTTTCAATTTACTGATTCATTGCCGATTCACAGGCGATTCACGATTTGAGTAAGCCTTGCTGATTCTGATCCGATTCTGATTTTTGGTTATTTGGTTTAAACAGTAAGTATATTGTATATGCAACATAGGGACTATTACAACTTTTTGTACAGTTGCAGATTCAAAGTTTCCATCAAATAGAAATTGAAATGGATTCTGATCTTGAAGTCAAACTGCTAAAGGAGCCATACATTTGTATTTCAGTTGGATCCAAACTGCTTTCATGAAATGAATTTGGTTATCATTTCTACGTTATAGGTCTCAAAAATCTCAACTTTTTTGCAGTTGCCCAAAGGATATGAAACAATTCTTACAATTTCTTTTCCAGTACATATCAGATTTGCTGTAATGTAGATATTCTAAAATTCTATCTTCAGTTTTCAAGCTTTGGTATCAGTATAATCTGTTTCATTATAATGTAAAGCTTGTTCAACATTGACTGATTATTTCCAAGCTCCAGCTTTTTATTTTCTGCATCCAATGGTTAAGATATTTAGTTTTCAGCCTGTTGTTTAATAATACACCTAATGGATGTCAATATTTCTTCAATTGTTTCTAGCATATATTACATTTTTACACTGGTTTGAACCTTAGCTATCATCAACAACATTTGCACTAACAGGTTTTGCCTCTCAATAGTTCCTAACCAAAACCTCAGTAAAATTTTCCCTCTTCACACATGATTTGTCATTTGTAGACACATTGCTCTCCTCAAATTCTATTTGTTATCATGTAGAACTACACATCACTGAGATGCATTGCACTTGTTTCTGAGATTGTAGTGAATATTGAGGTGTGCATTTATAAGTGCACAGAACCACATTGCTCTTTCACTAAAACTGGAAGCAATTCAGCAACATGCTTCTCAGAATCAATACGCAAATAAGAGGCCTTTCAATAGACAACAATAACAGAATAATTTCTGTTAAGATATGCCACATCTACTAATATAGATGCTACTACCACCAAGTTCAAATTTTTAAATCATCAATCATTTAGTATATTTCACTATCAGCTAAACCATTAAACCTCCTCTGGTGCAAATGCTAGTTAATAACAAATTAAGATCCAGATGTTTGCAGAAGTACTAATAACTCCAGATATTGAAAATGGAATTTACCATTTCAAAAAGTTAAGCTTTGCAATTTTCAAACTATTTTCATCAATGTGATATTTTCCTTTTTACCTTTACCTTTAAGTTCAGTTCTCTACATTCTAGGCCCTCAAGCAAATGCTAGCTTAAACATAAATAGAATTCACTAATTTAAATTATTATCAGCCTAAAAACCAATGCTGAAATTCTGACAGCGGTTAGTCAACAGGACCATGTTTCATCATCGAATGAACAGTACTAATAATTCAATTACAGAGATGAGTTCCCATACATTCCACTTATTACAGAAAAGCCAATCGAACCAGATGAAAGAAAGATTAATACACATTAAATACCCACGTATACAAGAGAGTTCGCTTTGGTTGTCCACCCTATTCAAGAATCCCTAAATAATATGATTTATATGGCAGGAGGCCATTATTTTAACTCCTATGGCTTTATCACAAACATTAAATCTCCCACTACCAATATCTCCTCGGGTTGTGGATTGGTATAGACATATGAAACAATCGAGTTGTATGTCCCTGCTGGCCTGTGGAGGCCCAATACAAGAATATATTCTTGCAAAACCTTTACGAAGAGTTCCATGAATGTTCTCCCCACATAGCCTTTTGGGATTGGAAGCTGGTCAAGTTTTCCAACAAATGCTTGATTACCTGCTACATTTATTCCGACTGATAAGAACTTCTCTACTATATTAACTGCATTACGATTGAAAAATTTGGCATACCTGCAAAAATAAAACATTCTATATTATTCTCACCTTAATTTTCAGAGATAAAATTGGAAATTCTATGTCTAATGTCCTGATGGTGTATTACAGAGTGAGGCAAAACGTTGCTGCAAAAAATATAAATACAATCAAATTTTGAGAAATTGCGGCAAGAAGTCTACATCTGTATGAGATTTTCTTGACGAGATGTGTAGATTATTCAAGACTGCACAAAACATGACCTGTCCAATCATTATTTGCCGGGAAGCCAACAAGTCTCCCTTAAGAGTTACCCAAACAGAAAAACAGTTTTCTTTGTGCAACCAAAGTTATCAGTTCGCTCCAGGGTAATTATAAACATGACCTGCCCAATCATTATTTGCCGGGAAGCCAACAAGTCTCCCTTAAGAGTTACCCAAACAGAAAAACAGTTTTCTTTGTGCAACCAAAGTTATCAGTTCGCTCCAGGGTAATTTATTGGATAGATAATCGAACTGACAAGAGGCAAAAGGTCAGAGTACAACTTTATAACCTTAACAGAAATGTCAATTAAAGATAGCAACAAGGCGAAGAAAATTACATCAAAAAGTTAAGTATAGCAGGACTGAAAACCTTTCCCTCAATGTATGGGCGTGAAAACATGTAGTCTGAAGCCCGGTTTCTAGCACAAGGTTCCCTAAAGAGTTAAACAGAAAAACAGTTTCTCTGTGTAACCAAAGTCATCAAGTTTGCTACAGGATAATATATTGGATATCTATAGATAATCGAACTGACAAGAAGCAACAGATTGGAGTACAACTTTAGAATCTTACCAGAATTGTCAATTAAAGATAGCAAAAAGGCAAAGAAAATTACATCAAAAAGTTGAGTGCAGCAGGACTGAAACCCTTTCCCTCAATATATGGGGGTGAAAACATGTAGTCTGATGCCCGGTTTCTAGCAGTGCCACTTTCAAACATTTTGTCATTATTATGAAGCTTAGGCCTCAAGTAATGAATTGCAGCTTCCTGCTGTAATTCAACAATAATGCGGTCCCTTGTTGGTCGAAGAAGGCGTTCAACAGTTGCAGCAATCAAAATGTTATTTATATCAAAAAAAGCTTCTGTTATAGAGGACTGATTGCTTTCAACTTTAATTTCCTCCTCATAGCTGCGTTTTGCCAATATAATTACTCTTTCTGTAGAACGAATACAAAAACAGTGAAAACTGTTAAACTTAACACCAACAATTATGAATTCAAATATTGGACAAGAAATTAATCCCTCAAGTAAATGTAATAATACCGCTCAAGGAAAAAGGAACACCGGACACAAATTTGTATTATTTTTAAAGAAAAATATTCTGCCGTAAGTTTAACATTTGTTGAAGGCCTATCTAAATCTATAAATTACATATAACAAGCACTGGAAATCAAATTGTCAAAATTCAAGCAAGGTCATGTCAATAAGGGAATCATACATACCTGCTTGCATGACGCCTGCCCGAACCAGATCTAGCTCATATAATGGTGACCCTTTTACAAAATAGACATCTTGGAACATTCCAACACAACCCCATTCAGAAGCAACTGGTTCTGTGGGATGTAAGATAACCACAGGTGGATTTGGTAGATCAGATATTCTAAGATGGCTAATGAAATAGAAAATGTTGATAGGCCATTTTTCCGGAATACACAACAAAATATGTGGTATATTCAGCTCGATTGCTGACATAGTTCTGGAACACAGGTTTTCCATTATGGCACCCACCCTTCGTTCCAGGATTGATGGGTCAGGTTTCTCCCACTTCTGTTGTGGTGGCCAACTTGTTGCAATGTTTATTGCTTCCTCCAATGAAAATAGGTGCTGTGGCCCTGTGTTAGAAGCATTTTTGAAAGAAAGTGAGTCACTCAATGATTGATTATCCTCATGGCCGGTAGATATTATCTTTTGAATTTCACTCTGATATTCACTTCTGTATCTCGATCCCGTGAGCAATATAGAACCTCCAGAATTCAATTTCCTGCTACCTCCATCATAACTGATTGAAGAATCAGAAGTTGCGGGATCTGAAGGTATTGTTATTTTATGAGTTCTCTGCTTCTTAATTTCTCGTAAGAGCTTGCTGTCTTCTATAGAGTCTTTTTTCTTGGAGCCTATGCAATATACATACTTGGGTATATGCTTCCAGCAAAGCAAAGTAGCTTGGCGTCCAAATTTAGAAACTTCCTCTGCAGTCCAAAGGTCATCAGCAATAACTAAGCCAATATCAGAAGATGAAATCTGGTGCCCTTTTGGATACAGAACTATTTCTCTTGTATCGTCCATCAGAATGTCAAGACCAAAGAGGATAACATGAAATTTCCTGTAAACCAATTCTGCAGCCTGCTCAAATGGAGAAAAAATAAAGCATGCATATTAAAGGTAGATGTTGATTGTAGAGATCAAAATCTAAAGCCTAGTACTGGAAATATTGCACATACGAAGTAATGAAACTCAATGGTACAAAGTACAGGAAAAGAGTTGGCAATGCAATTGAATCAAATATAAAAATGTCAATCTATCAATGATTGGCTTATTATCCTGCTTTTGATGATATCAAATAGCAAATTTGATGGGTTAGGCTAAAGAAAGAACAATATGTTTGCCACCTTAGTATTGAACAGAATAAAACTAGAATAAGTGATGTGCATCTAGGTTCTTCATATTGCCTAGCTAGAGCCGTCAAGTTGAAACTTTGAAGTTTGAAGCAATGACTGACCTCTTCAAAAAGAAACCCTTCTGCATGAAAGCAAGGAGGCAATATCACTGGAAATACTCCCTGCTTAAGACCATCTGAATATTGCTGCACCCAGTGTTCAGATCCAGTAGTAGAGACATCCAAGCCAGACTTGAATAGATTTGTCAAAAAGGTTGGTAGCCCTTTGACATGGCAGCTGAAAGGAGATACATAAAAAATTTAGAAGCACTAAAGTGTACTTTGGCAAACCAATTCATCACAGAAATTAAACAAATTAAACAGTAAAAACCTTTGAGCAAGAAGCTGAAAACGAATGGCTTCTGGACACACAATCTCAATTTCATTTCCAATATCATCTAAAATGGCACTGTCCTGATTCCGAGGTTCAAACATCTCTACAATAACTCGAACCCCCGTGCCACAGTGTCGATGTACACTCAGTGTACGGACAAACTGTGTTGCGTCCTCTGCATCAGCATTCTTCAAGTCCATTTATCAGGTATTAAATCACCTTATGCAGCTTAATTAATTACATCTAATACAATGAATATAGAAACAGAGTTAGGTAGTGGTGACATCAACTTAAAACAAGACTATCCACTTGGAATCCAAGGTTCAAAAGGAGAGCACTACCAAAAACCAGATTCAAGATTCTTGGTGATGGTATGACATTTTACTATATACTTGCAAACAGTACTTCACAGAAGAAAGAAAAAACATATTGACTGGATAGATTAGAAAATCCGGAATCTCACCACAGCCTGTTGATCTGCCATTAAGAATACAGCTGAAGCCATCTTAGCACTAACACGATCAAGGTCATATTCATTCAGAGGTGTGCCCTCAATAAACTCTACGTGACCTTTATAATGTGCTAGGAGGATTTTCATCTCAAATCTTCACATGGAAGCACCATTACAAAACGTGAACAAACTAATTTTTCAGAAACACCAAAAAGAAGAGGATACAACAATGTAAATTTGGAAAAGACAAATGAAAAAATTACAGAATCATTCAAAGAAATCTGAAACATTTTATCCGAACTTAGAGCCTTACGAGGGTTTATATGGAGCCATAATCACAACCCTAAGTGGAAATGCTTGCATATCTGCAAGGGAGAAATAATAATGCAAAGAATTAACCAAAACATTTAATGTGGAGCATGCCATTCTCTGAATATACAAGCAGATGTGTTAATAAGAGAGACGTAACAATTCCTAGCTACATCCTTGCTTAGTTTAAAACAAATGTACAGAATTTTAATCAAAACGGTTGCTTCCACTTCCAAACCTTTATCATGAGAAGGATGATAGAACTCTGAAAGAAAATCCTGTACAGTTCGATATGATAAATTCCCACTGACTATAACAAATCTTGAACCAACAACCTTTTGCACAACAAATTTTCCACCATATGGCCTGAAAAGATATAATTATTTGTTTATAAACTGGATAAATATGTTCACCATAAATTATTCCCTATAAGCATCTGAGTAAACAAATAGTACTTATTAAACAATTCTCTGGAGTAAAGTGCACCTTCGTGAAGCAAGCTCCATGATTTTATTAATCTGTACAGGTAAAATGAACAAGGCTATCAATATGGTAAGCAACGTAACAGCACGGCCCCAATCTGAATTCATTGTAATATCACCATATCCCACAGTTGAAATCTGTCTCAGAAAGAGAAAATAGTTATTAGTTTTATTATGTCTCTGACAATCAATGATTAGGGTTCTATATTTAAGGCTACATATGATGTTAATGAAAAATTAGAGGATATAGGCCATACTGTAACAATTATGAAGTAGAAGGCATGATAAAATGTTAAACATCCGTGAGAGCCACAATTGTTCTCTCTCTTGATACTAAGTGGGGTGGCTTTTTGCTCAGCCCAGTGTAGCAGACCAGCCATAACAAAAACTGCACAGATTCAAATTTTACACTCGAAATAAATTAGAAAAGTTATCATTTATGCACAATAAAGGCATATACACTAGTTTGGCTCCCAGTTTACAATGCAACCCATCTGCAACACTCCCCATAAGAAATAAGGAAATTAGACAAAAAATAAAATAATGAAAATTCAAAAACTACGTAAAATTTCGGCATTGATTTTGTGCTTGATTCATTTTTAAAATTGATATATATAGGCTACAGAAATTGTGACTCAACAACTAGAAATCATCATAACTTTGTATAACTGTTACCAGCTAAATATGGCTTCAGAGACTAGAAAAGGCAGACAGACATGAAGAAGATTAGAAATGAACAATAGGAATGTCCACTAAAAGAATGAATAAAATAAAGAAACAGAAACTCTGATAGGAAATTTTGACAGGGTATTTTCCAAAGTGCATTTTTCATGCCTTACCTTTAAAAAAAATTGAGATCATCACGATGATTTGATACAGATTTCGCATTTTCTAAATAAGGGGGTGTGATTCTAGGCAACTTTTCAGATATATTGTCACAAGATCAATATGCCCTTTATCTCCTGGAGGTCGGTAGAAGTGAAAATCAAACAAACACACAAAGCAGAAGGAAGGATAATATCAGAGGCTGAACAAAGGACCATAGAAGTGACAAAGGTTGGATCATAACAGATTAAATTATTTCATTTCAAAATTGGTCACAACAGAATTGGTTTACAAGTTTCTGGACTTGCAAATTCTGTTGAATATCTATGAATGAGCCCTTTCGATTTTAAAAGATGCAATGTGATTATGACATTCTTTTATGCCCATGAGATTATTTTATTGCATACTTTGCAATGAAGCTGACCTTTCAAGTGGTATTGTAGAAATACACAATTATTTATGAAATCTAATTTTCCAAGCCAATGGAGGTGATGCCTCCCTTAGCACTAGTACTAATTTGAATCTTTAAGTTCCCAAAAGCATTTTAGAATGAGAATGTCTTTTATATTTGGAACATGTAACATACAGTACAATCCATGTTGACTTGTAACTGAAACCAAAATCAATAATTTACAAGTGGGATTTGAATGAATCCAGCAAATCAATTATGGTGCATTCTCTTTTGATGTAGAGATCCTGTGGTCACTTAGGTCGACCTTGAGGTTTTAAGATGCATCTTTTTGAAGCTATAATGACTACCATTTCCTTTAGCCAAAAGTTGTCCAAGCAAAATTATGTAAGGCCTTTCAGCTAGTTTATGATCCTTAGGTAAAATATTAAACAGGTCTTTAAAATGTTCAAATTGCAATCTTAAAGCAATCCATTGGTTTGCATGCAATATTTGTTCCCCACACAAAGAATAAGTAGAAGTCTACCCAATTCTTCCAAAAAATGCCTGCAATGACATTGCTACTGCTACCTTGAGCTATAATGTCATTAAACTTAACAGGAAAGTATGTTACAATTTGGCAATCATCAATTATACGTTGTGCTGCTACAAGTGGAACATGCTTCCTTGAGCTATACAGTAATCCAAATGATTTTATAACATGGATTTATAGATATCAGTTTCTAACTGCTATTTTCTATTTTTAGTACAAATTGTGGAGCTCTGATCGGAAGGGTTTGTAGGCAAACTTTTAATATTTCAATTTGTACAAAGACATCAAATCTGCCAAATGTTAATCAATTAACAACACTATATTCCTGCATATGGAAATAAAACATGCAGATTTAATTTTTAAGTCTCAGTATATAAACTTGTTTGGAGGATTAAACCCTATTTGATTTAATTTGTGCAATGTTTTGTACTTGTGAATAAAAGCTTACAATTAGAGCTCAATCTTTTATTTCCAAAATAAGTTTAAGTTGCTATGGCTTATCAATATGAGAACATGACAATAGTGCTTGCTATATAAACTTATGTGGGGTATTGTACTCTATTTGATTTCTTCTATGCAATTTTTTGTACTTGTGAGTAAAAGCTTACTATTTATGCCCAGTTAAGTTCAAAGAACCAGTTTGCCAGTATGGCAAAATTTTGGTAAGGGGTTTGTGTTCGTTCGTAGAAAAATATGTAAATATTATAAAAAATTATATATATACATATTTATGAAGCCTAGAAGCACGACTTAAAATTAGAATGTCACATAGAATCATAAAATCATATGATTTTAACTGCCTCAACTACCTATTTTCTCTTTTCAAGACAAATAACCTACTTGCACACCACAAATGTGAGTTAGAAGCCAACACAAGCCTTTCAATTACATTTTTTAGGGATAAGGATGTGAAAAGTTTATAAAATTTGCAAAAAAAAAGCACTTTTTGGCTGTCCTCAGGGCCCAATTCATGCAAGTTCGACCTTGGTTCGATTTGGGCTAGACCAGTTTCCCCGGGTCTGTCCGTCTTGGCACCAAGTCTGAACCGGGGTCCCCAAAACCGAACCTTGGCGGAACAAGACTGCAAACTGTACCCGGACCAGGTACCAGTTCATACCCAGGCTGGTCTGGAGGACGGAGGGAGCAAACCCAGGTAACTAAGATATATGCTCAATATTTAGAGAGTAGACCTGCATATGTCTTCCTTCCAGATTTAAGACTCTCATAGATATGAAATTTTTTTCTTTATGTGTTTTGGTTTCCAAAATAGGTTTAAGTTGCTATGGCTGATCAGTATGAGAACATGACTATAGTGCTTCACAGCCTTTGTGCATGAGGGCCATCTCAGTCTGACTTGTGTGTAATAGCTAAGTCATTTTAATCTATAGTGGGCTTCTATTAGCAATAAAAAATTTACCATATAATTTCAATAGATGGAAAGTAGGTGTAGGTCTGCAAATAGACCACGTTTCAAAAACTCAGATTCGGCAAAAACTTAGCAGGCCTGAATTTGATTTGGATTTAGGACTTGGAAAACTTCTCAAATATTAAAGAATGCATAAATTAGTAAAATAATATTGAAAAGAAAGCATGCATAAAACTGAATTTAGCAAACCCATAATAAATAGTTCATTCAATTATAAATCAAAAACAACTTCAGTACAGATCATAGTGTTATATGATATATTGATATAATTATAAACTACAAATCTGTATTAATGTTTTACAAATTCCTTCTCCAAAACTTTCAAGTGGCTGCATGGGTGCCCTCAAACTAGATAGTAATGAATTCCTATTATGTAACCATATCAACCTCCAACACATCATGCACATCCAATGAAGCCCTATATACCTTGGCTTTGTACATCCTCTTTTGCCACAGCATCAATTTCTTGTTCTGCTGCATTCCTCTTTGCACAAAATATGGGTTCCACATCCTTAATAATCTGATCTGAATATCAATCGATGTCATTTAAGTCAATTACTTCATCACTGCCTCCTACCCCTCAATTTTTTACACTAGCAAAAAAGAGTTTTACTCATAGTACAGAGACCCGCACTTAGTTTGAACTTGGTGAGGGTGACTCGACTTGGGACTCTGCAAAAAATCTTAGCATAGACTCCACAAAGTGAAACCACAAAAAAAAATTAGAGTTTTTTAAGGACTTGTTTTATGCACCCTTTATCAAGTAAACTTTATAGATACAATAATATCAATAAGTAGGAGATAATTTCCACAGCGAGTCAAATTGTGATATTGCTATCAGGACTTAACTGTGTGATTTAGAGTCAAACTCATTGACCCAAGTCTCATGAAACATGGGTCAATGAGTTTGACTCTAAACCACACAGTTAAATCCTGATAGCAATATCACACAATAATATCATCACATAGAAGCTAATTTGATTGCATACACAAGTATACATCAATGACATAAGTATAAACACAAATCATAACTTAAGGAAATGGCATACTTAGATCTATAAATATTGTCAAATGTATACAAAACACATGGAATGTGAAATCCATGACATCAAATCTTCCAAAGAAATATCAAAACAAAAATTAACAAGTATATGGCTCAACTGATCGGAGAAGCATGCATTCTTCCTACAAAGGCTTCTAAAATGGGCCTTGGATGATTAGCTGCCATAATATTTTTTTAACTATGAGTATGCAGATATTTTCAACAAGAGATTTGTATTATGTAGATTTTTTTGATCATGACTCATCATTGGTCTTTTACTTTCTTAGACTTACTGTTTGATGGGGTTTTGGGAGCAACACCAAAATGAGGTTGAGGGTAGTGTTGATGTGATTTGTGACCACGTGAACAAGACATGCAAGGTAGATACAGGAGCCCTGACAATGGCCTGGGCTATAACCATATACAAATCACAATGCCTAACACTACAAAAGACAACAATTGATATTGGCAAAATGGAGAAGCAGGGGCTAACATTCACAACCATATCTAGAATCAAGTCAATAAATGACCTTTGCATCCAACATACATTTTCCTTTGACAGGTTTTCATAAATGCAAAAACAATTAATATACAATCATGAGGAAAAAGGAGGAAGCTTGATTACAACATCTCTCTCCCTAGGAAATTGACATATTCAACTCTTACCTACATCTACGTCATATTCTCCTAATCATTTGCAGAATACTACACATTCCTCTTTTACAGAAATCTACTCTAGGGCATCATGGTATAAACTTTAAGGGGGCGGTCTTGAATCAAAACAATCCACCTTCCAAGATAATGATGTTTATACATCGTCAAACACATTTTGATGATCATTATCTAATTATTTTGGGGGTTATTAGAGATCATTCTCTACTAAGTTTGTTATGAATGCTGGTGTGCCCATTATGTCTTAATAACCCATTGCTTGATAAACATATATATCTGACCACTATTACATGTTGCATTTATTGAAACCATACAAAGTATTACTTTGATGTCATTCTTTTTGTTTTTAGTGATTTGTTAAAAATTAAAAGCCCTCCAACATATTACCCATAACATATCTTGCTATTGGCATAGCCATTGCACCTCATTGGAGTGCAAGTGCAAGTAAAATAAAATAGAATGCAACAGTGATGATATTCATTAATTATTCATAAGTGCAGATAATACTATATAAAATGCAGCGTTATAAAGGGCAACAAATACTTTTGAAAGATAGCACATAAGACAGAAGATGTAGTGTTTAAAAGGCAGTGATTAGTATTAAACGAAGCAGTGATCATAATTAAAGCCAGGGATTCATTATGAGAAGGCATGTCCACTGTGAAGTGGTTTCTTTCTTAAAGAAATAGTATTCTTTCACGAGGATTATGAAGATATGAAAATTAGAATTTGAAGTGTATTTTTTAAAGTGGGCGGAGAAAAGGATTTATCTTACGTACACCATCAGATTCATGTGAAAAGGATTTAATTGAAAATCATTCAAAGCAGAATTATAAAGGAAGAAAAAAATACTCATTTTGTAAAGAATAAAACAAGGAAAATCAGTCATAGTAAAAGATAGAATCCTGAGTATATCAACAGACACATGAATCTATAATAAGCAAATTTGTGAAAGGGAAATCATTCAGATTTTCAAAAAATGTATATGAAAGTGATGCAATGTTGTTCTTGTGAATTTGAATATGAGCAGAGTTGGAGCAGATTTGAGAGACATATTTGGACAGAATTTTTGAGAAGGATCTATGATTAGATTTGTGGAAAGAAATATTTTCCATTGTCCCTTCGAGAAACAACAATCATTAGGATGAACTTTGTTTGGAAATCAGAGCTTCCTAAAGAAGGGATTGGTATCTCTTGCTAAGTAGGTGCTTAGCTGTGGGTGCTGTGCCTACAAACTGTGGGAATTGATGTCACCACTAGGTTAATGCCTACAAATTGTGGGGATCAGTGTCTCCAATGGGTTGGTGCCTCCAAATTGTTTAAGAAGGGATTGGTGTATCATGCGAGTTGGTTGCCTAAAATGTTCATAAAAGAGAATTTTATACAAGCAATCTTTTGCCAAAGTTTTCTCCTATAAGGGTTTCCATGTAAATTGTGTGCTCTTCTTGTGTTGCATAGTTGTTAGGCCTTCTTGCTATTGATTGTTACATCCCAAATTTTTGCCTAATTTAAAATAATCTCACAGCTGTTGAGAATTCATGTGAAGTCAGTTGACCATTAAAGTTGTTAAAATAATTGATCATATGAAATGGAATTTTGATTGTTCATTATTATTTCATATGGTATGTTAGTTAATTGTTATGCTTGAAATCGAAAATGATTATTATAGATATAAAAAATGATATTGTGATATTTTAAAACTTATTTGATATTTTGAAATTATGGAAATACGTTATTACTATGCGACCTTTCCTTTTGCAGGAGCACAACGAAGGGGGGAAGTATTGCCAAAATGGGAGTTAAGAATGGGGTACCAAATCCACTGACAAACCATCAAGTATGGAATCTAACTACCTTGACTAGGGATGAAAGGCTAGACAAGCAAGAATGTTCCAAGGACAACCATGAGATAACCAGTTGAAATTATATCATTAAACAATATAAAGAAAATATTATCGTCATAATGTGAATGATCTCAGAATATCTTGCAATTTCTGGCATGTCTTAATATAATAATACCATAGCTATAAATGCCTATAATCATACTTGTGTGGGTATAAAATATATACATGTATGCATAATCTCTAATAACACACACACACACACACAAGGCTACACATACAAGCATAAGCATAAAGAGGCGGTATCATTATATTAAGGCATGAGTATGTACTTTTTTTATTTGCTATCCTTGTTATTTTGACCTTGGCAATAGCTTTTTTATTTGTCTTGAGCGGCCACCCTCCATATTTGTTTTCCATCGAACCTTATTATTATGAGATGACATTTTTAATATTTGAATCTAATGCCCTTGCTGTAAAGCCTTTCCACCTCAGTCTTCTTGAAGAACTGAGCATGCATTCAGTGAGCCTTTACGTTTTACGCTCACCTCTCACGTTGGGGTTTCAAGAGATTCTAGAAATTGAGGAGATTGAGATCACTTCATCCTACACATATCTGGGGGTTATGTTTTCCGGTTCGTGGTTTAGTATGAGACTAGCTATTCGTCCTAGAGTTAATAAGGGTATGGGTTCTCTTGCTTTGCTTGAGAAGTAGTGCTTCAGACATCACTTCCAAGATACCTCGTCTAAGTTATCTCTCTTAGATGCTCTTGTTCGGCCGACTGCTCTATATGGTTCTGTGGTTTGGGGCCCTTCTCTTCTTAGCTCTAATTGGGCCTCGATTGAGTGGGTTCAAACTTTGTTCTTGAGGCGCATCATCAAATGTCACAGGTTCACCCCTCAAAATGTCATTTTTGCTGAGTTTGGTGCTCATCCTTTCAGACTCGCAGCCATTTTTGATTTGGTTTGGTTCCATCATCATCTTCGTGGGTTTGTGGATACTACTGGGGACTAGGACTGCTACTCCTATTTAGCTTATTGCTCTTTTGTTTCCATTGCAGCTGTTGAGTTTGGTTCTCACTCACGATGTTGGTATGCACAGGTTTCTTCTTTGCTAAGTTCAATTGAGATTGACATTGATCATCTCCCCCCTTTTCAGTTTTCATTGGATGCCCCGACTCATCTTCTCCCTTCTCGGCAGGAGTTAAATGAGCATGTTCGTCTTGATATCTATAGACGTTACATTACTATTACTTGGGTTAACCCTCCTGGCAAGTTACGCTCACGGATGTCTTTTTATGCGGCACACTTTTTGGAGATTTCTGATGGGATTATTTCCTGTCCTAGCTATCTTTCATGGTGTTGGTCTCATGCCCTACAGATCTCTTTAGGTTCTTTCAAAGTTGGTTCTCATCGTCTTTGGGCTCAGACTAATCATCATGTTGATAGTGAGGAGCGGATCTATATGCTTTGCACTTTAGGGGAGGTGGAGAACGAGGCTCATTTCCTTTTTCGATGCCCTATTCATTATGAGACCAGAGGGAGATTCTTTTGTCTGTTCCAGGAGTGCTTTTCCCTCTATGACTTCTTCAGCTATTATGATCAGAGATGCCTTGCACTTTATCTTCGGGAGGCCACCATGCTCCGTGATAGCACGATCCAAACACTGCTTCCACACCGACACTCGTCTACTCAACTCATTACTGCCTTTTTTACACCATTATCTCCTTTGCGTTGTGTGAAAAGGCCCTCTAGCTCTATTCAACCTAACGGGCTTTCCAGATGTGTCAGATCCTGTTCTGGCTATTTGCACCAGCGACACTCCTCTATGAGTGACTGGAGACAGTGTAGTACCTCTATTCATTGGCATGTGTATCATTCCGTGACTGATTCTTTTCACCCAAGCAAGACTCCTAGTGCTTTCTTTGTCTCTGTTCTTTGTTGCTATTATTTTGGTTGTATTTGTTTATTTTCAGACACCTTTGTGTGCTCCTACTGGTGTCTGCCTCACTGTTGTAATCTTTCAGTCCCATAGACCTCTTATTGGTCTGTTGTTGGACATTAATATCATTATCTTATCTTATCTTATCTTATCTCCTAGTTCGGGTCTACAGTTCTGCTTCACTCTGCTTCTTGTTGTGAATCCTCTATTTCTCCATAGCTACTGTTTAATCCAAAGCTAGTGTATATTCATATCCATCAATTACACCAAGTGTATATTCATATTTATCAATTACACTAAGTGTGACCGATTCGTTGGCTAGACTACCACCATCCAGCTACAATATGAAGCCATTACTATTATTTTTGCATGGGAGTATCAGCCATCTCCGACCTTGACTAATTGCGGATAGTGCTCGAGTTGAGCCTTATGATTTTCAGGTCATGATTTATACTTTGCTTTCCTTTATGCTTATTCAAAATTCAAGCAATAGATTTACTAGATTTGGTCTATCAAAAGAAGGCATCAATATCATTATTAATCCAGAAATTGAAATGACTCACAACTCTGTGTATAACTTCTTTTACTTTTCCTATGTGTTGATATAAGAAAGTGTCGTCATGCTGATGGAAAGGCTATTTCCATAATGACATTTTCGAGTATGAATGTGTATTTTTAATATATCTTTGCCAAGAAGTGCCATCTTGTACAGAGGTATTGTCAATATACCTCCGAGATGAGTGCAACACTGGTATGACATTGGAAACAATTTGGAAAGAATTATAATTCTCATCTATAATGTCATAGGCCAGATTTGGGCAAAATGAGATGGCAATGTCTTTATTCAATAACCAATTTTCGCTTATGATAACCACCCATGAATTCATCCATAAAGACCGGCATGGTCAAGATGAAGGGTGAGAATGGAAATATCCCTGCATGAAAAAGCAAACATAAATCAATAACAATAATCATATCTAAATAACTAAGTCATCTCATGGTAGTCCATTGTTTAATTCTTGTTGTCAAGTTGAGCAGTGGGTGATCGGGCTTATATTTTTCCCACTTAATTCCTTGGCCAAGGTAGGTTAGTAGCATGATTACTATTGTGATCACTAGGGGTCAAAGTGCTAGCAGTTAGAAGATAGGTTGATGGAAGGTATCCACAGTAGCTGACTAGTCGACACTCTAACACCAGAATGCTCAGTGGCAAGACAGTGGTGTCCCAAGCCTAATCCTAGGGTACAGAGGGCCTTTCTTAGTAGAGATTGTGTGGGGATACTTAAGGGTCTGTCGTTAAGAGGTTAAGAGGTTAAGGCTAAACACAACACAAGGAAATTATCTGCATTTTCTCGAGTACTTATTTCATGTTTCTAAATTTCATTTCAATATATATATATATATAGTTATGTATTTAAATTTTGTTATTTCTTTAAATTACTCATCAGGATTCAGTTACATTGGTTATCCGTGAGATGGAAATGCAATACATGTGGTAACTTTAACTATATTTTCATGTGAACCTAGATTTGAATTGTTATTTTATTTTCCAATTATATGAATTGTAAGTTATAGTTAAATTCCTAAATCCCCTTCTAGTGTATGTGTAGAGTAACTATTATAACTATCACTCCTTTCCTTCAGTTATTATTATAAAGATATTAAATTTAATTTATGGATTAATTGACTACAAGAAATTAGCATGTTACATATGGTATCAGAGCATTGGGTTCACCTGTGAACCTTGGGCTCATCACTCTTTTAACGAGCAAGAAAAAGTAAAAAATATAGATTTCAATGTTAAGTAGGATGTACATCCAAACTACTCCCTACAAGAAACCTCGACATCCCATATCCTTCTACCTAATTAAGAATGTACCCAAGCATGATTACTCCTATTGCTCCACACCCAAAGATAACAAAATCCTAGCTCAAGCATTGCGGCAAATCAAGAAAGAGAGGATCAGGTGGACTCTTGCCAGAAAAGCAATAATGAGGAACAAGCTTATTGAGGCATGAAATGTGAGGCAAACCAATCCTCTTATGATCTATCATAAACCATGTAAAGGGCAAGATAAGCCCAAAGATGAAAATGGACAGAATACCTAGGAATATGGTGTCCAATTCATGTTAAGATATTCTTTTTGTTGTGTCCTCAAAAGAGGAAATTTTGTAAATAATGTAGTTGTAGTTGCAACAAGCAAAATTATTTCAAAAACAATAAAAATGAGCAAATGGCAATTTTTTTTCCCTTGTTGTACTTAATCTCTCTAAACAATTAGATATAATTTGTTTTGAGAACAAATGTGAACATGATATTGATTAGGAAACAATTGTATATTTCAGGATACTCAAACTTAAACCATGGCCAGCAACAGAAACACTATAGAGAATGAGGTGACCAGCGGGGCCGACACTCAGAACTCCTTAGATCTGTTGATCCAAGTTTTGCGAGAAACACAAACAAACTTAGAAAATATGGAAAAAAGAATGAACAAAATGGTAGCTCAAATAGGACAAGGCTAGGAGGAGACTTATTCCTTGCTTCCTCCTAGGACTAAACCCAAGAACTTTGGCCATAGCGAAAGAGGAAATCAAGCTTCCTTAATCCAATTTGAAAAACAAAAGAAACAGGAGATAGTCAATGACTTATCTACTGACATTAAAAAGATCAAACCCCATTAAAAAGATCAAACCCCCTAGGTTCTCAGGCTTTGATTTTGGTGAAGACATTGAGGCCAGGTTAACTAAAATGGAACAATATTTCAAGATCGAGAGATTTTCTAAGACATCCAATGCAGTATGGGGAACTTACCATCTCTCAAGATAAGCAACCACTTGGTGGGAAACACCAAAACAGAGCTCAACATTAAGACTATGTAAATCACTTGGGACAAGTTCGTCTCCATTTTCAAAAACCGATGGCTGCCCCAAACTTTCTATGACCAAAAGTTGTGAGATTTCCAGAATCTCAAGCAAGTAGATTTAATAGTACACAAGTATTGGGAGAAGTTCACCCATTTGCTGAAGTGTGTTACCCCTTATATGCAAAACAAAAACTTGAAGGTTAGAAAGTTCATCATGGGCTTAAACAATAGGATCTTGGGAGTTGTAGATGTCCTCGCTCCATGAACCATGGAGGAAGCCCTTGAGAGAGCCATCCGACAAGAGCACAAAATGAAAAGGGTTGATTCTATCCGAGATAATAAGAGGAAGACTAGCTAGAACATCGATGGTTCAAACACAAGGCCGCATAAAAAGAGCTTTAAGAACTTCAAGCCCAACAAACCAGATTTCAAGGGAAACAACGATAAGGAGTTTAAGGGTAACTCTAGCAATAACAGTGACAACAAAGGAAATGAAAAGAAGGGACCAACTAAAGGATTTTTTACATGTAGTGGGGACCATTACACCAACCAATGTCCCATAAGTTTAATACCAACCAACAACCATAATCCCCACTACCTCCTCAACAAGTCGTCTATCAGCGAAGGATACATGCAGCACTAGACAATCATCACGCCAAAAAGCAACTGGGTCCTATAGAAACTCCGAGTAAGATTTATGGTAACCCCATCTCTATATTAATTGATACAAGTGCAATAGAATGTTTTATCTCCCCAAAATCGTTGAGTAGATTTCCTAAGAGAACTGGATTTATGGCAAAACCTTGGATTGTCGAGTATGCAAATTAGACAAGGGCTAGAGTAGAGTAGTGTCTATTTGAGGCTTGGGTAGACTTTTTGGTCTTCTCTACTGAGGTTGATATGTATGTAGCACCTCCAGGGTGTTACGATATCATCATGGGGATAAATTGGCTCAGTGAGCACAAAGCAAAAGTGGATTGCCTTGCCAAGACAGTGGAGTGTCTAAATGATCAGGGAAACCCCGTAAACATTCAAGGAATAATGCATTAGGTAAAATCTTGTCAAGTCTCAGCCATGCAACTTAACAGATGCAGAAGAAAAGGGTGTGAAATTTTCATAGTAAAAATAGAAGACCCGAGGAAGTCTATAGAGACCACTTATCTAGATGAGCACATTTTCGAGGAAGGGGAAATTAGAGAGAAACTGAATGAATCCTTCGAAGGAAAAATCTATATCTTAAGAGTTTTTAGAATGTATTTCTAGAAGAACTATCGAGCCTACCCCCTTCTAGGGTATTCGATTTCAGCATAGACGTGGTGCCTAGAGCAAAACCCATATCAAGAGCACCCTATTGAATGACCACTACCAAATTAATGGAATTACAAGTGTAGTTGTAGGATTTATTAGATAAGAAGCTCATTCGACCTAGTGTCTCGCCTTGGGGAGCTCTAGTGTTGTTTGTCAAGAAGGATGGAAATAAAAGGTTATGCATAGATTATAGGATGCTTAACAAGGTCACTATCAAAAATAGGTACCTACTTCCCAAAATTGACGATCTATTTGATTAGATGAGGGGAGCAACAATATTTTCTAAGATTGACCTAAGATCGGGTTATCACCAGCTTCAAATCAAGCAAGAGGGCATTGACAAAATTTCCTTCAAACCCCGCTATGGCCATTACGAGTTCACAGTATTACTCTTCGGGCTAACCAACGCCCCAACAACTTTTATAAATCTCATGAATAGTATATTCCGGGGTTGTTTGGACAAATTTGTGTTAGTTTTTATTGATGATATTCTCATCTACTCCCAAAATGAGGAAGAACATCAGACACATCTAGTCTTGCAAAGACTATGGGAACATAAGTTTTATGGAAAACCATCCAAGCGTTCATTTAATCAGAGGGAAATCCAGTACTTGGGGCATATTATATCAGCCCAAGAATAGCAATATACCTACCAAGATCAAGGCAACTAGAGAATGGTTGGTGCCTAAGAATGTGTCAAAAGTTAGGAGCTTCATGGGCTTAGCAAGATTTTATAGAAAGTTTGTCAGAGATTTCTCTAGGATTGCATACCCCATCACCTCACTTCAAAGGAAATGGAAGAAGTTTATTTGGTCTAAAAAATGCCAAGCAACCTTTGAATACTTGAAGGATAAATTAACTACCGCGCCAATGCTTAGGGTACTTGGTCTTGAGGGCCAATTCGTGGTTATAATAAATGCATCAGAAGAAGGATTGGGAGGTATATTGATGCAAGAGGACCAAGTCTTTGCTTATGAGTCCAGGAAGTCGAAATATTATTGATAGAATTTTGCACCGCATGATCTAGAATTAGCGGCCATTGTTCATGCTCTACAAATGTGGAAGCTTATCTAATTGGAAAATCATTCGAACTCCAGTCAGATCGTCATGGACTGAAGTATATGTTTCTCCCAACCTAACCTCAATGCTCGCCAAAGAAGATGGTTATGGTTTCTAGCAAATTACGACTTCAAGATCAGTTATATCAAGGGTAAAGAAAATAAGGTAGCCAATGCCTTGAGTTGGCGGAGGCATATATCAGGCATAGTGGCAATAAATATTGGGCTTAGGGAGTAAGTATTTAGTGTCTGCCAAGAGATGATTTTATAGCGAGATTTGTCAAGCACTTCAAAGGGATCCTCATGATCCTAGATACAAAGGATACCAACTAGAACAGGATGGGCTCTTGAGATATAAAGGTACGATGTACATACCCAAGGATCCAGAAATTTGAAGAATGATCTTAGGAGAAATTCATGTAGCTCCTTATTCAAGGCACCCTAGGTGACTAAGGTGTTGGCCGATATGAAACCCTTGTACTATTGGAAAGGAAAGAAGAAAGAAACAACAAAATACGTGGTAGGATGCCTAGAGTGTTAGAGGGTCAAGGCAAAGCACCATTACCCAGCTAGGCAATTACACCCAAATGAAGTTCCAGAATGGAAAAGGAAAATAATCACCATGGACTTTATTCAAGGGTACCCATGACCCAAAACAAACATAATACCATCCTAGTGGTTGTGGACAAGCTAACGAAGGTGGCTCATTTTATACTAGGAAACCTGACTGATGGAGCATCAGAAATTGCTCACAAGTTAATGAGAGAGATTTTCGTACTCCACGTAGCCCCAAAGAAGATTATATCCTATAGGGATACCAGGGTAACATCCAGATTTTGGCAAACCCTATTCTCAGCCTTGGGAACCAAATTGAATATCAATTTCACCTACCATCTTGAGATCGACAATTAGACAGAAAGAGTAAATGAAGTGCTAGAAGATCTCCTAAGGGTATATTGTATGGATCATCAGTATGAGTGGGAAATGTATCTTCCACTGGTGGAATTCTTACCATTCTTCTATTAAAATGGCACCCTTTGAGGCTCTATACGAGCGTAAGTGCAAAACCCCTATGAGTTGGAACAGAGTTGAGGACTAAATCATCATCGGGCCCAAGATGCTTCTAAAGATGGAGGAATAGGTAGTTCAGATCTATCAGAGGCTAAAGGAGGCAAACAACTGACAAAAAAGTTACGCAGATGGAAAGAGGATTCCTAGGGAATTCTCAATAGGAGAAAAGGTTCTCCTAAAAGTTAAATCACAGAAAAGCACTATCAAGTCTGGTAGAAACTCCAAGTTAGCCCCAAAATATGTGGGACTATTTGAGGTGTTACAAGTCATAAACCTGGTAGCCTATAGAATTGCTCTACCTCCAACCCTTACTAGAATGCATAATGTGTATAATGTGTCGTACCTTAAGAAATATATAACCCATCATGAGCATGTTATCATTGGAATCTCTTGCAGGTGCGAGACCCAGGGGTGTGGAAATAGTCACTCAGAATACTCGAGGTGCATAAGCTTCACTTGCAGAATTGAGATATAACCCAGTGCAAGGTCCAGTAGGACAAGTATACTAGGTGTAAATGCCACTTGGGAAGATTATTGATGAGATCTTCCAGAAGTTCCCACATCTTTTTCCAGGAACCTGAACTATGAACTCTAGTTTAATGCATTGTGGATTTATATGTATTTAGTTAGAATGTTTTTTCTTTGTCTTTCAAAGTTCATCAAGGACGATGAAACACAAGGGGGAGGGTATGTTACATCCCAAAATTTTGCCTAATTTAAAATAATCTCATAACTGTTGAGAATTCATGTCAAGTCAGTTGACTAGTAAAGTTGTTAAAATATGGATCGTGTGAAATGGAATTTGGTTGCTTGTTATTATTTCATATGGCATGTTAGCTAGTCGTTATGCTTGAAATTGAAAACGATTATTATAGAAACTAAAAATGGCTATGTTATATTTTGAAATTTATTTGATATTTTGAAATTATGGAAATATGTTATTACTCTAGGACCTTTCCTTTTGCAGGAACATGACGAAGGGGGGAAGTATTACCAAAATGGGAATTAAGAATGGGGCACCAATTCCACTGACAAACCATCAGGTATGAAATCAAACTATCTTGACCAGGGGTGAAATGGCTAGACAAGCAAGAATGTACAAAGAACAACCATAAGCTAGCCAATTGAAATTATATTATTAAACAATACCTTCATAATATGGTTGATCTCAAAATATCTTGCAATTTTTAGGATGTCTTAATATAATAATACCATAGCTATACTCACACTTCTGTGGGTATAAAATATATACATATATATACATGTATGTGTAATCTCTAATAAAATATGTATTTATTAAGCCGAGAGGCTTTCTACAGTGGAAGCATTCATCAATGTAAACTTTTGCAACTTTTGTAAAAAAATTGACGTGCAACTGGCTGTTCAAATTAATATTATTGTTAAAAAAATATATATCTCTACAGTTACGAATTCGACTCAACAAAAATTGAAATATTTCATTTGACGGTTACATGCAAGGAAGGATTGAGTTTAGGAAGATGAATCTGTATCGACACATGGAATTTCCTTCAAGATGACTTCGATTCTTCTAGTTCGAAATCTTTATCGAAAATTAGCATTTGCTTCAAGGTCGCAGTTTTGATACCGCGTGTCATCCATGGATAGATCTTTGTTTCGTCCATTCATCTTCTAATCATATTTCTCCATTCGTTTTTATAACAGGCTGAAGTTTATCGACAACAGTTGTTTCACAAGCAAAATCGATCGATCAATGGTAGCAATTCTCTTCTACCATGTGGTCGGAGACCTGACGATAAGAAAGCTAGAGCTAATCGAGTTTCTTGAGAGCGCACGGAATGCGGGGTACCAGTTTGGAAGGAGCACCCGCTAGATAAGAGTTGCAGCCCTAAGTCGGCAGAGTCCAGGCAGGAAAGATTCGTCAGCATTTTGAATGCCCTGTATATTGTGGCGCATCTTTCATCAAAGTGGGGTTTGAGATTCAACATTGTGATTTGCCCTGGAAGTTGGGGATTTTATGCTAATTTCTCTAAATCGTGTACTTGTTTTGTGTATCTTTTTGTCCTTCTTTGCTGTGTCGAGGTTGGATTTTCCTTCAAATTATACAAATTATATTGGTGGATATGATTTTTTTGTTTGAATTTCTTTGGCTCACTTCTATGTTTTAGATTACTCGATGGATTCGCTCATGAAGCTGATTTTTTCATTCACAGACAAGTTGTCTTCCAAATTAGGTAATTTGAATTTCTTTTTGTCTTTTATGTTTCATAACTGGGAGGCTTTGACTATCACAGCCATAGATCATGTCCATATATAAACTTATAGCTTCCAGTTTGATTTTAAAGAAATTTGTACCATTGGTTGTTATGTGAAGTTTATCAAGAATATGTATTTTTGATAAAATCTTTTAGCATGTAAAACTGTGTGTTTTATTACTCTGTTAGATTAGTTAATTTGAACTTTTGTTGTTCTAAATGGTTTAGGGCTTCAACATTATGCAATTTATATTTTTGTCTAATTACTGTACAAACCTTTCAAATACGCTTGATGTGAACTCTCATTACAACTTTACAAACCTTTTTGTTTTCTTTGGTCATTAATGGAAGTCTTTCCACAGTCTTTTAACTATGAAGTCATCGATGGAAGTCATTCACATAATATAAACAGCACTAATCTGCAGTATAAATTGTGGAAATCTTAGATAAAATGAAATTCAATATTTAATCCAGAAAGGTTAATGAAAATTAAAATTTCATTGTTTAATCCGAAAGCTTTACAATCCTTTCCAATTTCTTTCATTTTGTTGTCATTCCACATAGTACAATCCAGAAAGCTCTAGATGCCTTTGCGTTTTTTATCATTTTGAAGTTATTAATGGAAGCTATTTCACAGAATTTAATCGGGAAACAGAATTCACATGTGAAAATGTTATATCACAAATGAAATTCATTAAGCCGAGAGATATTGAAACAATTAACTTTTTTGAAAAAATTAGATAGCCATTTACACGTCTTATAATGAGAAGTAAAAATAGAATTAAAAGAGTCACTACAATAAAGAGTTTGTGGCCATGTGTTACATGTTTCGATTTCTTTCCTCAAAATCAATTTGTGAATACATTAGCAACCAAGCAAGTGCTTTTTTATCCATCGAGCAGGTGCTTTTCTGATTTATCCCTATAAAGCAACATGAAAACATGTCTTTTCAAGATCATTGCAGAAGATCAAAGTCACTTTCAAAGGCGACAAGCAGCAGTTTTCTACAGAGGAGATCTCTTCCAGAGCGTTCATCAATATGGAGATTATCGAGACTTATTTGGGGCCGACCACAATGCATGAGTAATAATTTTGGGGCTGAATGTGATGATACGTTGCTCTCCTACATATAATGATCCATCTTTATTAGTTTAAATTTAGTAAACATTAAACATTTAATAAAGATTTCATTTTTCTAAAATGAAGAATAAACTATTTCTATGTTCCCAAAATGCATTTTCTTTTAGAAGTTTCTATTTTTTACAGATTTTTAATGAGAAATATTTATGTGAACTATATTAAAAAGTTGAAATATTCTAAAGACATAAAGTAAATATATAGAAACTTCCTACTTTTCTAATTGAAATTAAAGATGTTTAGAAATAGTGAGAAACTTTTATAAATATTAGAAAACTGTCATTTCATATGTATAGTTCAAAAGTCTATAGAATATTTTTAAAAGTATATAGAAAACTAAGATGTTTCTATATTTTTGAATTGTTTAGTTACAGATACTTAAATGAAGTAAGATTATGAGATTTTTTTCATATTTACACTCATAATAAATTCTTAGTTTTAAAGTTTTATTTTAATAAAAATTATATATTTTTTCTATTATTAATAATATTTTATAATTTTCTATCAAAGTAAATCAACATGATTAGAACATAAATGGCAATATATATATATCATAGATTTTAGAGAGGAATAATTCATTAGTAATAATTAGCATGTCATGAAATTAGTATGGTGAAATATTTTGATTATTAATTTTTGTATTATTGAGACAATGATTTGAAATGACAATGAGTGTGAAGATATGAAATACAAAATTAATTTGTAAGAATTAACACCCTAAATTCTATAATTTATATAAATACTTAATATTGGCTTCTCATAATTATCACAATTACCTAGTCTTAAAACAAGTTATTCAAAACATGGGATACATGCATGCCTTTCAAAGATTATATATTCTTATTATGATGGTGTAACCAACATGGCACTAACAACTACTTTTTTACTAGCCATTTAAGAATATCAAAATAAATATGCATCTTAAACCCAAATGCTAAAACCTAACCCTTACCCTAATCCTAAATAATGAATGTACATCCTAAATGATAAGCTATAAATCCTACTTGAAGCCATAATCCTAAATGGTAAGCCCTAATAGAAAATTATGTAACATAACATAAATAATAAAACCTAACCTTAATAGTAATAATAAATGCTAAACCCTAACTTCAAACTTAAAATTTAAATGATAAACCTAAATGTTGAACCCTAATCCTAACATTACCTTTATCTAAATTCTAATATAAATCATATCCATAACCATAATATTGAGTGAGTGAGAGAGAGAGAGAGAGAGAGAGAGAGAGAGATGCATACATGCAAATATGTGATATGTAAAATATACATATGTATAGTGTATATTTAGTTTACATACTATGCCTTCACATACATTTAATTTAATTTAATTTTAACCTTTAACCAAATTGTAATATAATATTAAAGCCAACTTTAAATTAAACTAAATTTAACTCTAATCCTAACATTGCATCAATAATTTCTAACCCTAAGTCTCCTGAAAACATCAGGCCAAATTGAGCCTTCATGTTAAACTAATTCTATACTTAATCATCTTACCATTTATCACAAATCCAATAAATTATGATTCCTAAAAATACACCTTCCTAACCCCAATCCTCCTAAATTTAAATTAACACTACATACCAAGTTAAACTCTACCCTAAGCGACGTATGTTAGTGTACATAATTTCATCTAAAAATACATGTGTGTGTATGTGTTTGTGAGTGTGCGCGTGTAAGAGAGAGAGAGGGAGGAGGGAGGGGATATGTTGAGAGCAGTGAGGAGAGAGAGTCCATAAGTCATTAATAAGGAGTAGATAGATATGAGATGGAGAGGGAGAGGGAGAGGGAGAGTGGGGGAGGTAAATAAGGGGAATGATGTAATAAGAGGAGAGAGTTGGGAGAAACATATAGGAGGAAGGGAAAAATATTAGGTAGACAAAGAGAAGGGGGAGATGAGAGATGAGAGAGATGAGGAAGACAGAGAAGGGGGAGAGTTTGAGATATGAGATAGTGCTCAATAAGGAGGATAGTAAGGGCTCATAATAGAAAAAGGGGGTGATGGAAGGGGGAAAGAGGGACAAAAACATAGAGTAATGACATAGGGACATGTGAGTAAGAGATTATAACAGGATGAGAAGGGGGTGAGAGACATGAAGAAGACATAGTGGGTAAAGAGCAAGGATGATATGGTGAGAGTGAGGAGAGTAGAAGAGTAGGATTGTGTGTGTGTGTGTGTGTGTGTGTGTGTGTGTGAGAGAGAGAGAGAGAGAGAGAGAGAGAGAGAGAGCACTTCTTAGAGTGGTGTTTCTATTCTACCAAAGTAACGATTTGTCAATGCTCAATACAACCACTCAACTTATAGTACATAGGAGGCAATTATGCCCTTGTCATGAATCTCGATAGGAGCTTTGGACATTTTTCCAACATGTGGAATTTGTAAGAGAGAGAGTGGGAGAAGGGGGGAGGGTGACCAACATGTGACCTAGAAATAAATTGCAAAAAGGATCCAAGATATGGTGAGAGGTCACAATAACTCTTATGCTAGGTTAATAAGAGGCAAGAGAATATATAGAGCTAGAAAGAAAGTAGATACCTAGAACTTAGAATAGAGAGAGATGGTGATGGAGGATAGAATAGGGGAGGGTAATTACAAGGCGATATGTGTGAGAGATGGTATGGGAGAGAATAATTTGTGTGTGTGTGTGTGTGTATGAGGGAGAGAGGGGGGGTTAGTGTGAGAGAGGGTAATTATGCAATTATACTTTCTCTCTCAACTTCTCATCCTTTTTTTGCAACCTCATGGGAAGGGAGAAGGGGAAGAGGGCATACAAAAGAGAGGGAGGGGGTAGAGAAAGAGGATAGTGAGGGTTTAGGATAGACATAGACATAGAGAGAGAGAGAGAGAAAGAGAGAGAGATGCATATATAGTCAATATACACACATGCACACATATACATAGAAATAGAAATGGTATATACATAGACACATATACACATATATAATCAAGATATATATACACTAACAAAAAATGAAAATCTAATTTCTACCCTAAATTTAATTTTAATTACATGAATCAAAAACATTGAATGGAGAGAGAGAGAGAGAGAGAGAGAGAGAGAGAGAGAGAGAGGGTCTTTTCAGTAAGTGTGAATGCATCGCTTGCACTTAGGGGTAGATATAGAGGGTAAATAGGGGTAAGAGATTGTGAGAGGAGGGAGAGGGGACTTAAAGAGATAAAGGAGGCAAGGAGGCAGAGAGATGATGTAGAGACAAATGATAATAAAGGAGAGGATATGGTAAGTAGCAGTGGAAATAGAACAAAGGGAGAAATGTAGGAAGGTATGAGGTAGAAAGAGACAATGTCGAAGGGGAGAGTGATTAGGTAGAGAGAAAGAGAATAATTAGGGCATTGAATGGATGGAAATGGTGATGGGGTGAGGAATTTGGGAGAGAGAGATGTGTTAATTAGCAGATGGATGACAATTATGGTCCAAAAGAGACAAAGACATGATGAGAAGAGGGTGAGGGAGAGAGAGAGAGAGAGAGAGAGAGAGAGAGAGAGAGAGAGAGAGAGAGAAGAGTGCGTAGAGGTTGAGAGACATGGGCTAGGGCTATATGGTAATCAAGAGGAATAGATGGTGAGAGGGGGAGGGATATAAGAGAAAGAGGGAATGGTAGAGGGAATAGGGGAGAGATGGGGTAAATATAATAATTAGGGAATATGATAGATGGACATGGTAATGAAGGAAGGAAGAGAGGATAATAGTGATAAGTGGGTGGATGGGGGTGGGGGGGTTAAATAGGAGAAGATATGTCGACAGGAGGGTGGGGAGAGAGGGAAAGAGAGTAATTATGGGGGCAGATATATGTATTATATGTTTGGGAAAGAGAGATGTGTGAGAGAGAGTAAGAGACATGATGTAAAGATATATAAGGTATTTAGGAGGAAGCAATTGCTAGAGGGGTAGGGAGATGGAAGAAAGATAGAAGGGAGAGTGGGGAGAGATAGAGGTAAATATAGTAAGAGAATAATTTAGGGAGGGGGGGGGGGGGGGGGTAAGGCGTGAGGTAGGCATAGTTTGAAGCATGAGAGATAAAGAAACATGAGAGAGTTTTTGAGACTTTAATTTAATGAATAATACACAAACCATGTACTATAAAAGTTGAAGCCTTAGTAACTCTCTAACTTTTGATTTCTTTAAAGAAGTCCCACTATGACCTTTTCTCTATTGCAAATAATTATCTACCTTTAAGGATAAAACTTAAGCTAACACTAATTCAAATGAAAACTATAATTTCAATCCAAAGTTTAATTCTAATTAGTTCAATAAAAAATAAAATTGATTGTATTAATTATTAAATAGGTGGTGATTTATTATTTTTTCAAAGGGAATCTATTTCATTAAGCATATTTTTGAAGTGAGCATATAAAATCTATAATGTACCATAAAATATTATATATATAATTATTATTATTTATTCTTGTAAATTACTAAATCATAATAATATTAAATATTTAATAATTAAAAAATTCATAATATATTAACTATAACAAATTATAATTTTAAAATAATGTCTTTCATTTTGCATCGTGAGTGCTACTAGCTTATATATATATATATATAAACCGAGGGATATCCTAATCGAGGTGCCTATTTTCATAATTTCACTCAGTGCAATAGGCGCCTCAAAAGGATATCTCTCGGCTTGCTTTATATATATATATATATATATATATATATATGCTAGTATTTATACACATACAAGCATAAGTATAAAGGGGCGGTAACAATAAATTAAGGCATGAGTATATACTTTCTTACTTTTCTATCCTTGTTATTGTGACCTTGGCAATAGCTTTATTGTCTTGAGCAGCCACCCTCCATATTTTTCTTTCATCGGACCTTATTATTGTGACAAGACATTTTTTATATTTGAACCTTGTTGTGACGCCTTGCCACCTCTGTCTTCTAGAGTAACTGAGCATGCATTCAGTGAGCCTTCACATTCTACGCTCACCTCTCACAATGGGAATTCATTCTTGCTTCTATTGTTTTGGGTCTATAGTTCCATCACTTCACTCTGCTTCTTGTCGTGAACCCTCTATAACTCCATAGCTACTGTCTAATCTAAAGCTAGTGTATATTCATATCCATCAGTTGTACTAAGTGTGCCCGGTTCATTGGCTAGACTAACGGTGTCCATCTACAGGATGAAGACATCAATATCATTATTAATCCAGAAATTGGAATGAATCATAGCTCTGTGTATATCTTCATTTACTTTTCCTATGTGTCAATATAAGAAAGTGCCATCATGCTGATGGAAAGGCTATTTCCATAATGGCATTTTTGAGTATGAATGTGTATTTTTAATTTATCTCTGCCAAGGAGTGCTAGCTTGTACAAAGGTACTGTCAATATACCTATGAGATTAGTACAACAACAATATGATATTGGAAATAATCTTGAAAGAATTATAATTGTCATCTGTAATGTCATAGGACAGATTTGGGCAAAATGAGATGGCAGTGTCTTTATTCAATAACCAATTTCCACTTATGAAAACCACCCTGGAATTCATCCATAAGGACTAGCATGGTCGAGATGAAGGGTGAGAAGGGAGATATCCCTGCATTAAAAAGTAAGTTTAAATCCGTAACAATAATCATATCTAAATAACTAAGTCAGCTCATGGTAGTCCATTGTTTAATTCTTGTTGTCAAGTCAAGCAGTGGTGATCCAACTTATATTTATCCCACTTAAATCCTTGGCCAAGGTAAGTTAGTGGCATGATTGTTGCTGTGATCACTAGCGGGCAACATACTAGCATTTAGAAGATAGGTTGATGGAAGGTGTCCACAGCCTCATCAGCTAACTAGCCGACACTCTAACAAGAGGATGCTCAGTGGCAGGAAAGTGGTGTCCCAAGCCTAATCCGAGGGTAGGGAGGGCCTTCCTCAGTAGAGATTGTGTGGGGATACTTAAGGGTCCACGATGATGGAGGCCAAAACTCTAGTCTCCATTTTGGATCTTGAAGAATGAGCAAATATGAAATCTGGAGAAAGAAGGGATTCAAAGATTTAAGTTTACAGATAGGGCTCACTAGACAGAGATGATTTAGTGATAAAAGTTACTGATTTCATATATCTTTGCAGTCAATGTCTACTTAACATACTTGGGGTTAATCATGGAACAATATACGTATCCATCAATAATGCATTGGAAGCACTATTTCAATAGGATTTTATTTTAGAAATATTCATACTCTTTTGTATGAAGGAATAATTTGGAGTCATGAGTTTTGCAAGGATGGTAAAATATGAAGTCTGTTCATTTATCTAATTTACTCTTAGTTACTAGGTTCTGTTGTTTACGCCTAGGTCCTGGTACTGGTTCTTCCTGGGTACTTCATGGGTTCTTTGTGGGTCCTTCTGTGAAGGACCTAGAGTGAACCTGGGCACCTAGGATGTGTAACATACAAATTTCCTTAACCAAATTATACAATCTCAAAATAAACTAATTGCACAAATAACCAAATTCATTTCACATGACATTGATTTATACCATTTGATTATAACTAAAAGAAACTCTTTTCAATCTATCTTATATATTTATGAGAAACAAAAGAGATATTTAAGTATTGCTAACTTTTATCTATTTCTCAATATTCAACTAAAAATAAAGTAACGGCTGTTCATAAAGTAATTTTTTTCTCTATCTTGAAATGAAAATAATCATCTATTCATTCAGGGATTAAAAGAAACATACATTATAAATGGAGGAATTTTCATTAACTCGTTGTCCAAGACTTGGCATTGGTGAGAGGAGAAGCATTAACATAGACTTAACCTCCCAACCGCGAACCATTACTTATCCCCACATATTCTAATTTAATAGAACCGCCATCCCTACCTCAAGATCAGGCTTGGGATGTTCATAAGCCCAAACATCAGAGTAATCGGGTGGGTTGAAGTCCCAACAGTTATTCTCCAAAATAACTGAAGCATTTGGACAATCAACAAAGATCACATGTTCGGCATATTTGCCTAATTCTACCCTGGCCAAGGATTTCAAATTGGGTCTACAAATCCGATTTCCACCAACTCGACTTGACAACATCTTACATAAATGGAACATGCATGAGCTATTGTAGTATTTAACTTGTTATTTATTAGTTCTAATGCCATTCTTATTTTGCAGATTCTCTACACCTCCTCACCTTTTTCAGGCTACCAAGTCGGTGATTCCTAGGTGCTTTCAAGTTTATAACCACAACATTGCTTTACACCTTCTTCACCTATACTGGCATCATCACCTGGTGAATTCCTTGGTGTTCTAATTTCATGTTATCACCTTATAAGAGGATGTAATTAAATCTGAATTGAGATAGTTGGTTATACATGACAGGTATACTTTCATGGCAAAGAAAAACATCATTATTATATAATGCAGATTCCATGATTTCAAATCTATTAAATAACTCTTTGAATTTGAACCTATATATATATATATATGCAGCAGTGTTATGGTTTCTATGTATCATTGGCACAAAAGGTAAACAACTGATGTTTAAATGTGAAAAGAAAACATGGAAAGAAGTCTGCAGATTATAAGTGGTATTCAGTACGTTTTACCACAGAGATAGCATAAGGAATAAACACAAGGAAATCAGTGGTCTTACGTGACACCTTTAGCAGTTCAGTTGCTCTGTCGTTGCGAAAAAGACTTCTATTTTGAAACTTGCGCCAAGAAATGTGAAGGAAATTGGAGACGGACAAGTGAACAGTAATATAAAACGAAATCGTTCTCAGTTGCCTTGAGAACCTCTGATAACAAGGAAACAGTATGGAATAATAATGCATTGATACGACTATGAGTTTCTCATAAAAAGAAAGAGTTTAACTCTTCGGCTCCCTTCAGTTACAAGAACTCATTTGAATACCATCCAAATTGATTAAAAAGGAAAAGAAAAGAAAAGAAAAGGAGGGAAAGAAAAGAAGAAAAATAAGAAGTTAAAGGGTTATTATTATTTTATTATTATTATATATTCTTTATCTACGTTCATGTGTACGTATTGATAAGGTGGCATCATTAGATTATAATTTATAATATATTGGTGTCACCTTATTTTTATATGCATATGTTCATATTAGAGAATGTTTAATAATGATTAAATAATAAATTCTTTGATAATTCTTTTAAAGGTAAGAGTTATGTTTAATTTATATTATTTATTATAATGTTCCATTTTATGGCTCATGCGGTTCCACCATGTAACATGTTGTCAAGTCCTAGTAACCTTGCCAAGATAGTTTTAGGTCAAACCTATCGATTTTGATGACTAGGCCATTCAACCATCTCCTTTCGATGACCCCGTTTAGCAATGCTTCCCCTCTCTCTTCAATCTTCTTCTTGTAATCATTCAAAACAACATTCTCGCCAAGACATCAATTCAAGATTTATAAATTGTTAATTTAAAATCAACTAGTGATTGTTTTGAGATTTCATCAATGTCAGAATAACTAACTCCTTTCACATGTTCATGAAAATATTTCATTATCATATATATTTCAACTAACTCACTTCACATGATTGGAAAGAAATAAATTGATAGAACGGCTACAATTAACTAACTCACTTTCACATGATCAAGAAGAAATAAATTAATACAATGGCTATAATTAACTAACTCGCTTTCACATGATCAAGAAGAAATAAATTGATACAACAGCTATAATTAACTAACTCGCTTTCACATGATCATAAAGAAATAAATTGATACAACAACTATAATTAACTAACTCACTTTCACATGATCAGGAAGAAATAAATTGATACAACCGCTATAATTAGTTTAAAATTTTAGGGAAAAAATTTGAGATGTAACATACCCACCCCCTTAAATTTTTCATCGTCCTCGATGAAAATAATAACAAATCTAAATAGTACTTAGTCAATTATATGAAAAGAAATATTCAATTTTCAATCTCAGAGGAAAGATAGGGATATCTTTGAAAAATATCATGGTAATCCTCCTAGGTGGCATTATCTTTAGTATACTAGTCCCACTGGACCTTGCACTGTGTTACTTCTTGATTTCGTAAGTGTAGCTTACGTATCTCGAGTATTTTGAGTGGTCTTACCTCTACCACTCCTGGCTCTCGCACCTATAATAATTTCCAATCAATCATATGGTCATGGTGGGTTATATACTTTTTAAGATAAGACACATGGAAGACATCATGCATCCTGGCAAGGGCTGGTGGTAAAGCAATCTTGTATGCCACCGGGTTAACAAACCTCCAAAACTTCAAAGGGTCTTACATATCTCGGGGTTAACTTAGCATTCTTGCCAAAGTTGATAGTACTTTTTTGAGGTTTAACCCTTAGTAACACCTTGTCCCCTTCTAAGAATTCTCTGGGTGTTCTTTTAGCATCATCATAACTCTTTTGTTTGTCGTTTGCTTCCTTCAACCTCTGACGAATCTGGAGTACCTGTTCTTCCATCTCCTGAAGCATTTCAGGCCCGACAATGAATCTATCTTTCAATCGATTACAACTTACTGGAGTTTTGCACTTATGACCATACAAAGGCTCAAAAGGAGCCATTCTAATGGTGGACTGATAAGAGTTATTATATGCAAATTCTACCAGAGGTATGTTTCCCACTGGTATTGCCGGTCCATACAGTATACTCTTAGGAGATCCTCTAATACTTGATTTACTCGTTCAATTTGACCATCTTTCTTAGGATGATAGGCTGAACTAATATTCAATTTGGTGCCTAAAGCTGTACATAATATTTGCCATAATCTGGAAGTTATCCTAGCATCCCTGTCTAAAATAATCTTCTCTGGAATTCCGTGTAACCTAAAAATCTCTTTTATGAACTTATGAATAATTTCAGGTGCTCCATCAGATAAATTCCTTAGTATGAAATGAGCAACCTTAGTCAATCTGTCAACCACGAACAAGCTAGTGTCGTGTCAATTTCGGGTCATAGGTAACCCTTGTACAAAATCCATAGAGATTACCTGCCACTTCCACTCAGGTACTTCATTAGGGTGCAATAGACCTACTAGGTACCGATGTTCTGCCTTTACTCTTTGACATTCCAAGCATCCTGTTACAAACTCGACTATTCCTCTTTTCATCCCTTTTTAGAAATATAAAGGTTTTATATCGGATAACATTTTTGTTACTCCTGGATGTCCTGAATATGGAGCTGAAAGATATTCACCTAAAATCAGTCTTCGGAGTTCAAGGTCGTTAGGCACATAGATTTTGTGGTGGTATCTTAATAATCCATCTTCTTCTAGGCTAAACTCTGAATACTTAGGATCTTGTGGGTCTCTGATAAGAGCCAAGCTGATTTCTGTATAAAACTTATCATACTCCAGACGTAAAATTTGGTCTCTCAACATGAAGTTTACTATAGTCATGCTGGGATGTGCCTTCTCCGGCTTAGGGCATCAGCCACCTTGTTTTCCTTACCTTTAATGTAGCTTATGTCGAATTCATAATCTGCTAAAACTTCCAACCATCTCTTTTGTCTAGCATTAAGGTTCTGTTGGGTGAAAATATATTTCAAACTTTGGTGATCAGATCTAAGCTCAAAAGGTTTTCCAATTAAGTAATGTCTCCACATTTGTAAGGCATGCACAATTGCTGCTAATTCAAGATCATGAGGCGCGTAATTTTGTTCATAATTTGTCAATTTCCTAGACTCATAAGCAATAACTTGTTCATTCTGCATTAACACACCCCCTAAACCTTCTCTAAATGCATTGGTTATAACTATGAACTATTTTTGTGGATCAGGTACCCTCAAAATAGGTGCAGTAGTCAATTTGTCTTTCAAAAACTCGAAAGTTGATTGACACTTGTCCATCCAAATAAATTTCTTTCCTTTTCTCTGAAGTGAAGTGATTGGATAGGCTATCTTTGAGAAATCTCTGACAAACTTTCTGTAGAACCCGACTAACCCCATGAAGCTCCTAACTTCAGATACATTTCTAGGTATGGGCCATTCCTTAATTGTCTTTATCTTAGATGGATCTACTGCTATACCTTGAGCTGATATAATGTGCCCTAGATACTGAATCTCCTTTTGGTAAAAGACACACTTAGATAGTTTCCCATATAGCTTGTGTTCCCTTAGTCTTTGCAGAACTATTTCTAAGTGCCTCTGATGTTCTTCTTCATTTTTAGAATATATTAAAATGTCATCTATAAAGACTAATACAAACTTGTCTAAACAATCATGAAATATATTGTTCATTAAATTCATGAAGGTTGCTGGGGCATTGGTTAATCCGAAAAGCAACACTGTAAATTTATAATGTTCATACCTTGTTCTAAATGCAGTTTTATGTATATCCTCATCTTTAATTCGCAACTGATGATATCCTGATCTTAAATCAATTTTTGAAAATACAGTCGCACCCTTCATTTGGTCAAAAAGATCATGTATCCTTGGCAATGGATACCAATTTTTGATGGTGACTTTATTAAGCATCCTGTAATCTATGCATAGTCTCAAGGTTCCATCCTTCTTCCTTACAAACAGCATTGGGGCTCCCCATGATGAGACACTAGGTGGAATCATCTTCTTATCTAGCATATCCTGTAGCTGGATCTGTAACTCCATTAACTCTATGGTTGTCATTCTATATGGAGCTCTGGATATGGGTTCCACTCTTGGTATCAAGTCTATGGTAAAATCAAATGCCCAGGAAGGGGGTAGTCCAGGAAGTTCTTCAAGAAACACATCTTGAAAATTCTTCAAATAGGGGTGTTTTTCTTCAAAGGATTCTTTTAGCTTTTGTCTGATTTCTGCATCTCCATAAATATTAATCATCCCCATATGTGGTTGTTTTAGACTCCCTTGTATCTTCTAACTGCGAAAATTTCATAGCCTTTCCTCCCATATCTCTTGAGTTGCATTGCAGAAATCTGTTTTGATCTAATCTCATGTTTAATCCCTAAAATGCTTGTTGGTCTACCTTGATCATCCACACAATTTATAGTTTTGGCAAGACAATCTACTTTGGCCTTATGTTCACTAAGCCAATTAATTCCTATGATAATGTCATATGACCCCAACGGTGTTACATATAAGTTCAATTCCGTAGAGAAATTCAAAAAGTCAACCCGAGCTTCAAACAGGCATTGCTCCACCTTGGCCCTTGACTGATTAGCATACTCGACTGTCCACGGTTTTGCCATAAAACTAGATCTTTTCGGGAACCTACTTAACAACCTAGGTGATATAAAACATTTAGATGCTCCAGTATTAATTAATATGGACACAAGGTTCCTATATATCTTACCCGGAGTTTCAATGGGGCCTATCTATTGCTCTGCTTGTCTATTATCCAGGGCTGCATGAATCCTCTACTAAAAGGCTTGTTGCTGCTGCGGCAAAGGTGGACGTTGTGGCTAGCTAATGTTGGGTTTATTGGGACATTGCCTCATATAATGATTTCCTCTACAGTTAAAACATCCTCCTGGTAGTCCCTTCTTCTCATTATTCCTGTTGTTCTTATTCGCATAAAAATTGCTTTTGACATCTCTTGCTCCACCGCTTTTAAATTCAGGTTTATTATTCTTATAATCCTTAAATTTCTTTTTCTATTGTCCATAGTCAGCACCTTCTGAATTCTAGATAGTTTTCCTTTTGTTGTCTCAGATGGAGTCGTCCTTTCTGATCTTGTGTTCCTGTTGAACAACTTTTTCTAGGGCCTCTTCCATGGTCCGAGGAGCAAGAACATCAACAACTCCTCCTATCTATTATTCAACCCCATGACAAGTTTTCTTACCTTCAGATTGGTGTCTTGCTGATAAGGTGGCACATATTTAAGAAATTGTGTGAACTTCTCCCAGTACTTATTTACTAACAAGTCTCCTTGTTTTAAGTTCTAAAAATCTAAGAGCTTCTGATCATAAAAGGTCTGAGGCAGCCAACGTCTTCGAAAAATGCTCACAAATTTCTCCCAGGTGATTTCAGTGGTTCTAATATTTTGCTTGACCTTAGTGTTTCCCCACTAGGTTGCAACTTCTCCAGTGAAATAATATATACCCCAGACTGCTTTTGATGTCTCAGAGAAATTCTTAATCTCGAAATATTGCTCCATCTCAGTTAACCATGCTTCTGCTTCTTCTTCAACTTCAAAACCGAAAAACTTAGGTGGTTTTATCTTCTTTATGTCTGCTGATAAATCAGCCAATATTTCCTTCTTTTTTTGTTTTTCTGATTGCGTGGGAGAGGGGGTTTTGTTACATTTAGAGACTTCTGTTTCTACTCTAAAAGTGGGTGTGGTTTGTACTTCTTCATGGTTCGGCCCCATCCAGGACGCCATTTCACTCATCCTTCTTTCCATGGTTTCTAATTTTAATTGTGTTTCTTGCAAGATTTGGAGTAGCAGTTCATTGGAAGATGGAGGGTTCTCGCATATTATATCTTGGTTTTCTGCAGTCCTGTTGTTATTCATTTTTATGTTTTAGGTTTCCCACCTGTTAATTTACAATTGTGTTATTATGTGGAAAGAAGAAATCTAATAGAGAGAAAATCTTACAACGCATATTTTCAAATAACTTAATTTTATTTTCATTGCTCAACTAAGCAATCTTATTTACAAAATTTTCCTCTATTGAGGAAGTCTACATTCACGTAGCAATTTTAATCTTGCTTTGCAGCATTACATTTTGGTTCAGACTGGTACATATCTTGTACCATCCAAAATCTATGAAACTGTAAAAAGAGGCTGCTCTGCTAAGCATTCTAGCTGCTTTGTATCAACTTGTTTCTATATGCCGCCTTTCTAGCAGGAGTCCACCCGACTCTTTCCTTTTTCATTCGCTGAATTGCCTGATTCAAGGTTTTAGTATCTCGAGGTACAGAACAACAGGGGTAGTCATATTTAGTCATGTTTCTAATGAGATAGGGAAAGATGGGATGCCGAGTTTTCTTACGAGGGGGTTTTACATACTAACATCCTATAGTCAATTCAGATTCTATCAGGTTTCAAGAAGGTAGGGTGGCCTAGGTTCAATGTCGAACCCAACACTCTAATACCATATGTATCATACAAATTTCCTTAACCAAATTATACAATCTCAAAATAAACTAATTGCACAAATAACCGAATTCATTTCACATGACATTGATTTATACCATCTAATTATAACTGAAAAGAAACTCTTTTCAATCTATCTTACATATTTACGAGAAACAAAAGAGATATTTAAGTATTGCTAACTTTTATCTATTTCTAAATATTCAACTGAAAATAAAGTAATGGCTGTTCATAAAGTAAATGTTTTCTCTATCTTGAAATGAAAATGACCATCTATTCATTCAGGGATTAATAGAAACATACATTATAAATGGAGGAATTTTCGTTAACTCATTGTCCAAGCCTCAATGTTGGTAAGAGGAGAAGCATTGAAATAGGCTTAACTTCCCAACCACGGACCATTACTTATCCCCACATATTCTAATTTACTAGAACAGCCCTCCCTACCGCGGGATCGAGCTTGGGATGTTCATAAGCCCAGCCATCAGAGTAATCGGGTGGGTTGAAGTCCCAACAGTTATTCTCCAAAATAACTGAAGCGTCTGGACAATCAACAAAGATCACATGTTCAACATATCTGCCTAATTTTACCCTGGCCAAGGATTTCAAATTGGGTTTACAAACCTAAGCTCCACCAACTCGACTTGACAACATCTTACATAAATGGAACATGCATGAGCTATTGTAGTATTTAACTTGTTATTTATTAGTTTTGATGCCATTCTTATTTTGCAGATTCTCTACACCTCCTCACCTTTTTCAAGCTACCAAGCCGGTGATTCCTAGGTACTTTCAAGTTTATAACCACAGCATTGCTTTACACCTTCTTCCCCGATACTGGCATCATCGCCTGGTGAATTCCTTGGTGTTCTGATTTCATGTTATCATCTTATAAGAGGACGTAATTAAATCTGAACATAGTTGGTTATACAGGACTGGTATACTTTCATGGCAAAGAAAAACATCATTATTATATAATGCAGATTCCATGATTTCAAATCTATTAAATAACTCTTTGAATTCGAACCAAAATATATATATATATGCAGCAGTGTTATGGTTTCTATGTATCATTGGCACAAAAGGTAAACGACTAATGTTTAAATGTGAAAAGAAAACATGGAAAGAAGTCTGCAGATTATAAGTGGTATTTTGTACATTTTACCACAGACATAGCATAAGGAATAAACACAAGGAAATCAATGGTCTTATGTGACACCTCTATTGCAGTTCGGTTGCTTTGTTGTTGGGAAAAAGACTTCTATTCTGAAACCCGTGGCAAGAAATGTGAAGGAAATTGGAGACGAATGAGTGAGCAGTAATATAAAATGAAATCGTTCTCAGTTGTCTTGAGAACCTCTGATAACAATGAAACAATATGGAATAATAATGCATTGATACGATTATGAGTCTCTCATAAAAAGAAAGAGTTTAACTCTTTGGCTTGCTTCAGTTACAAGAACTCATTCGAATACCATTCAAATCGATTAAAAAGGAAAATAAAAGAAAAGAAAAGGAGGGAAAGAAAAGAAGAAAAATAAGAAGTTAAAGGGTTATTATTATTATATATTCTTTATCTACGTTCATGTGTACGTATTGATAAGGTGGCGTCATTAGATTATAGTTTATAATGTATTGGTGTCACCTTATTTTTATATACATATGTTCATATTAGAGAATGTTTAATAATGATTAAATAATATATTCTTTGATAATTCTTTTAAAGGTAAGAGTTATGTTTAATTTATATTATTTATTATAATGTTCCTTTTTATAGCTCATGCGGTTCCACCATGTAGCATGTTGTCAAGTCCTAGTAACCTTGCCAAGATAGTTTTAGGTCAAACCTGTCAATTCTGATGACTGGGCCATTCGACCATCCCCTTCCAATGACCCCGTTCAGCAATGCTTCCCCTCTCTCTTCAGTCTTCTTCCTATAATCATTCAAAACAACATTCTGGCCAAGACATTAATTCAAGATTTATAAATTGTTAATTTAAAATAATCTAGTGACCGTTAGAGATTTCATCAATGTTAGAATAACTAACTACTTCACATGTTCATGAAAATATCTCATTATCATATATATTTCAACTCACTCACTTCACATGATCGGAAAGAAATAAATTCATACAATGGCTATAATTAACTCACTTTCACATGATTAGGAAGAAATAAATTGATACAACGGCTATAATTAACTAACTCGCTTTCACATGATCAGGAAGAAATAAATTGATGCAATGGCTATAATTAACTAACTCGCTTTCACATGATCAGGAAGAAATAAATTGATACAACAGCTATAATTAACTAACTCACTTTCACATGATTAGGAAGAAATAAATTGATACAATGGCTATAATCAGTTTAAAATTTTAGGGCAAAAATTGGGGATGTAACAGGATCCCCAGAGCGGTAGGTCAATTTATGTATGTATTTCTAATTTGTTCATTAGCATGTTCTTTCTATCAGCATTAAATACTCTCTTGCAACAGCTTGGTAATATTATTCAATCTAAAATTGTTTTTATGTAATGCCCTTAGTTTATGACAGTAGTGAACAACAATCTACTTCGATTCATTTGAAGGTCAGGGTTTGACTTCATTTTATTTGTTAAGGACATGACTATTGATAGATTTGTAAAAGCCAGCCAATAGTTATGTTTGTTGATCATGTTCGGATTGATGTCAATCGCTAATGAATTTAATTTGAAACTATATTAGTAATACAATTATTTTATTTATAACTTTGTTGGCCATTATTGATTTATGAATACCACTTTTCTTTTACATTTGTAACTTCAATGTTTTAACATACATGCATGCATACATTTACAGACAAACGCAAACCCACAAGGGAGAGAAAATTGCCATACCCACGTACTCGAACCCGAACCAGAACCCGTATCGACAATTTAGGATTTACTTGGTAACCATGTTCCAGATTCAGCAAATGGTGTTAGTATACAAATGAATATAATATGGATGGAATATGTAGGACCCGATTATTATATGGCCAATATTGTTCTCACAATGATAAGCTATCTAATGATGTGCATCGAATGCATAGGAGAAATCTGTGATTTAAAACCATTGCGCACTGCTGAGTTTCCTTCTTAATTGAACACAATATTAACAAGTGTGACCAAGGAAAATATTCAATGCTAAGAGAAATCCTATTGTAGCCAAGTCAAAATACCAAATAAGAGAAAATGCCAATAGGGAATTTTAAAGATAAGAAAAAAGGCTCTTTTGGAATTCATCTGGAAGCAATGATTGTATGTTCAAGAGCAGATGTTGCGAATACACCAATAATTTAACGTGATTATTGAAGCATTCTTCAATAAACACCAAGAATTTGATAGGCGGGATAGTTTTTTATTTATATCCAAATGATTTTAACTAGCAAAAACAATAGTTAAAACATCATGAGCCTTTGGATGCAGGAGATGCCACCAATCACTATATGTTTTATAATGAATTCTACTTGGAGAAGGTTCAAACTTCAAAGTCAGGTCACCAAGTCAGAACGCAATAATCCTCACCAGAGTGTACCCGCTACCCATATTCAAAATATGTTGTGAAACATCAAAGCTAATGATGGCAAAGACAACAAAATTTGTGAATAGAATAAGCAGCGATAAAGAATGTATAGTAATGAAACAAAAGATGGTTATCAACAATCCATGGTTGTGCTTTACTGCGTTCCAAATAGAGAAATTTGATTGCCTACTGTGTGATGAATCAGAATTAGTCAACAATGGAACTTGTTGGTAAACAGATTTGTTCTTTTAATTATAACTCTTAAATACCCAAACTTGGAACAATATCTGATTACAAACAGTTGAAAAGCCACTTATGGATGAATTGACTCTTCTCTGAATTGGTAGGTACAACTCCCTAGAATAGATTTGCAATGAATTATGTTTTTCTCCTAAAATTAATTCGGGGTGTGTTCTTGACCCGAGAACAGAAGAGGTAGAACCAAGCCAGACCTAAATAGGATCTAACTCAGGTAAATAAAAATTTCTGAGGATTTATATCAGTTTATGAATCCACACGTCCTATGAATTCACAAAGCTTAACAAAGTAATAACTGGTACTGAACTAAGTTAATTTGAATCTGCATTGTGATTAACAAACGAAAAATGCTGAAGGGATTTCTCTTTGAATGAATAATAACACTACTTATCACATTCATTCGTTGCTTCAAAACAAGGGAGTGAAACTCTGTTCTTTCCTCACTTCAATTCAAACAAAAGAGAAAACATAAGACTAAATCTAACAGAAATGGAACAGAAAATAATTGATATAAAATACCATTCAATTGTCTCTGCAACATAAAGTACTTCACACCAAAAATTCACCGACCTTTTATTAATCTTTCAATCTCATACACATACAATTTCGAGATGACCGTTACAATGGAAGTTCAATCAGTTCATCTTCTCAAAAATGACAAATGGCAAGACACCAATTTGTCACATTTCAATAATGACAAAATAAAACAAAACAAAAGGCAGAATGTGAATCACTTCGACTTCTTCCCCTTTTCTGCTTTTTCTCTATAGGCCTTGGTGGCAACTATGATTGGGATGAGCTCTTCATGCCTAGGCACGTGTATATTGGTATACCTTAAGAGCCATTTGGAATGTTCTTTGGCTAACTCCTTCACAGCATTCAGTTGATTTGGTAATTCCTCTGTGGCCACGTGTATGCATCCGCTAAGTGCCTGGAGTTCAGTAACCCTGTTTTGACTACTGGAAGATAAATCAGACAGACCATCCAGAAATTTGGAAAAGTTCTCCTTCATGACATTGATCCCAATGAGTGCTTTTCCTTGGCCACTAGTTTGTGAATCTGTATGTTGTCCCTTCACAAGTTCAAATCCTTTGTCTTGTGTCTTCTTCACTTTATCCTCTGTTTCTTTAAGCCCTTTCTCTGCTGACTGGATCATTTCTGTCTTGAACTACATGCTTTGAAGCCACTCGAATAGAGGTTCATCTCCCTTTGGCAAGATTTTTGCTTCAACCGTTTCCTTGGCCTTCATCTGAATGATCATCTTCAAGAGGGAGACACAATCATCACACTTCACCCTTTTTCCAGCCAGAGTATTGCTATTTGATATGATGTTATCTTTTTCAGTTTCTAACCTTAAGATAACATTGCCAATCTGCTCTATAATAGCGGCTCCTTCTAATTTGAGCTTCTTAATCCATTCTTTACCAATCTGACCAAAATGTCTATCTTCTTGAAGTTGAGAGATGAGGGCTTGAACCTCAGCAGTAGTAGGATTTTTGGTCACTGATACTCTAGAGATGGTTGCCAATGGAGTGACTAACTGTTTGATGAACTTATTCAATTATTCTATCTCAGCCTTCATTTTGGTCTTGGACAACTTTAGACTTTCTAATTGCCCCTCAATCACCTCATTGGTTGACTTCCACAAGCCAACTTTGGTGTAATGCCTAGCTTCTCCAAGGTCCACAGAGTGCAGAGTAAAATCATCGGAAGTCATGTCCTCAATCCTTCCTCCTTTGTTGGGCTTGGCTATCTCCATTGTCAGGTGCCCTGTTTCTGGATCTTGCCCAAATATAGACAGGGTTTTTTGCTTCTTTACTTTTGTCAATGCAAATCCAAAGCGAATTGCAAGGGATACAGTATCTTTAGTGGAAGTGCTTTCATCTTTTCTTTTCCTTTTTCTCTCCAGAGTATCCTCCAACCAGGAGTCAGTACCTATCACCTTGGAGGTCGTCCCCAATGATTCTATACTAAATATTTTCTTCTTAACTGGAGTTATTGTCACAACAGTCAAAGAGAAGGGATTCTTCGGATCTCAGGAGATGAGCTTGGAAGAACTTTGACCTTTATCTACTTCTGGAGTTTTCTCTGCTGCTTCATCAGACTCAGTAGACTCATTACTACTGCTCTTTCCACCTCCTAAATCTACTATCTGTATTGAAGAGCCACTTGGTTGTAGAAGTGTAGCACTTGCTGGTGGAACGGGACTATGATGAGGAGAGAGAACTGAAGTGGTATGGAGAGAAGGGATTGGAGAAACATGAGGTGATGGAACTGGTGTGACATGTGGAGATGGAATAGGGGTAGTAGCACTATCCTTTAGCTCCTCTGTCTTTTTTTCTTCTGCACCAATCTGGGTCCCAATGACCGGGAGGGAGCCATCGTGACAAGTCTTGGCTATGGGGACATTCTTGTCCGAAGGTTGATCACCTCCACCTAAAGGTTGAGCTTGTCTTTGAGTGGTAGCTATTACTATGTCTAGTGTAGCACTCTGGGATGAAGAAGGTGTTGCAGCTGTTGGAGAAGCTTGAGTAGCTGCACCTTTGCTCCGACTCCTCTTGGTTGTCCATTCAACCCACTTCCCCATTCTCTTGAGGATCCGGGCCATCATAATATCTAAATCCTCCTCAACATCTACATAAGGCTCTGAACTGATAGGAATGCCCCTTAACTTAGTTAAATATGTATTTCTATACATATTTTGGCCATCGTCTTCCAAGCCTTCTACATCAAAGTTGATACCATATGTTTTAATCTGCTCTACTGTGAGCCTAGTGAAAGCATGATCTCTGCTTTCAAGCTCATCTCTACAGTCCACCCAATAGTCTTCGATGGTGGTAACATGTTTGATCACGCTCCCAATCTGCAACACATCTCTTGCATATCCATTCGGGTCAAACATAGGCCTCATGACCTCATATGCCTCCAATTGATATTTAGTCTCAAATGCTTTGAGCATATTTTTCGCATCAGAACGAGACTTGCAACTATAAGCTCCAACCTTCATAGGGAATTCATACCCTTTCTTCTTCAGGCTTGCGCTCAGCACATTCACCTAGATCGCCTGCCTCATGATCTCTATCAGCATGATCATATTGCTCGGATACCTGGGCAACTTCAAAAGAAATCCATCGAAAGCTGCAAGACGCAAATATGAAAAGGATGAGAACTGGATAAAATAGCTACCGAACTGACTAATAGCCACCATTGCCTCTAGGCTGAACCTCCTCTTCGGGCATCCTTGGAATTCCTTGCAAATTCTCATCGTGAATACGTCATTAACCTTGGCATATTCTGTATAACTATTCTGCAATTGCAAACATGGATAGAACTCATAACTTTTCACATCATCAAGAAAGTTCTCTATTCTAGGAAGGCTTGGCCACAATTGTAGAGAAGCTAGCATATAAATCAGAAAAGAAGACATATAAAAGGTGTTGTAAAACTTCGTGACACTAAGGGCTCTGGACAGATGCTCACTTACCTCATAAGCCCAATCAACATACTGTGTATCTGAACAGATAATTTGTACTAGAAAAAAATACTGTTCAACAAAATTGAGTGCTTCTACCTCACCTTTCAATCTATGCAAGAGAACCAGAATGTCTACGATCTCAGGCTTGAGATCATTGCCGAATAGAGTTTTAGGAACCTTACTCTTGGCACCCCGTGGCTTTTGAAACCAAGATCACATAATTTCTTTTCTCCACACCATCTTCTTCAAGGAGAACTCAGACATTGCGCCTCCTACTGTCAACTCAGAAAAATCCTCCCGTTCTGGAACTCGAAGGCAATTCACCACAGTTTTCCTATCAATAGAGATTAGAATCGTATGGTCAGGTAGCAAAATTTGTCTGGTATCCGGGTTGTAGTGATTTATGCATTCAACAATAAATTCAGGAGCTTGAACTGCCACTGGAAATCCAGCTACCTCCACTAGCCCACTTCCTCGAAGCTTCTTAGTTATAGGATGAATTGTCTCAGTTATAGGATGAATTGGCTCTAACCTCAACCTCCTTTGAAAATCTTGCATATCATAGAAACGGAGCGAGGTATCTGTGAAACTCTGCAATGTGGATTTGATTCCATTAAGTCTGTCAAATCCAACAAATCTAGTTGCCATTTTATCTGAGGAAGAAGTGAATCGAAACTTTGAACTTGAATGAAACGCAGAGAATAGAATTTGCAAGTATAAGAGATTTGAAAACGTTGTGCAATTCAATAGCATAATAGTTCAAGAAAAAGAGGTAATTTGAAAAACTGTTATGTTTCCCTCTATATAGAAATCCTAATTCACCTGTTAATTTTCAAGATCCGCCCCACATGAACGAATTGAAAGATAAATCCATTGAATCAGTAAATGCAGGAGCCTCTAACGGACATTACGATGTCTTTTCACTATTTCCGTTGGCCCAACGATAACTTTCTTTCCTTTCATATTTACCTTCCCATTTTCCATTCAGTTTCGGAAAATTAAGAACAGAGTACTCCGTAAGGAAATATCCGCTTAGCTAGATTCTGTCCAGTATACCTTTCCAAGAGTGATTAGATTGTTTCTATTAACATCTTGAGATGCCTCATGTGTAATTTGTGAACCCAATCTGTTTAAAAGTTGATTTCTTTGTGAATGCGAAAAATCACCCTCATGGGTTGCAAACCCGCCGAGGAGAAGGCGATCTTCAATTTTCCGCTCAAGCTTTATTTACATTCTAACTCTTGAGTTAACCTTTTCTCTGGGTTCGGAAAATCACAAAAGGACTACGAAAGTTGACAGGGGGGCCCACTTCTTCACCTCTTTCCTTCACAATTGTTTTTGGCAGAAAAAGGACTTCATGGGTCGCAAGCCCGCCGAGGAGAAGTCATCTTCAGGTTTTTCGCTTAAGATGATTTCGAGCATCATGATGAATCCCAAGTGTTTCTCAAAGTAAAATACTACAATGAAAACAAAGATTTTCCATCAAACAAATTGTTATCTTCTTATCTTGATCCATGATCTTCATTTGTTAATCGTTGCAGTGAATCACCTTCATGGGTTAAAAACCCGCCAAGAAGGCAATATTTGATTTTCCGCAAGTGTCATTCCTTCATGGGAAAAGTAAGACAAGTTGTGAACAAGTCCAATTTTGTGAATAACTTCATGAAACGCAAGAATCTCCATCGAATTAGGTATTAAGCTACCCATACGGCATCAAGGAGAAACCCACCCGGCCATGAAATGCGAGAGAAGGAAAAGATGGGAAATCCAATGGAGAATCTTTTCACCTAAGGAGGAAAGACTAGACCTAGACATACCTAGACCAAACTAAGACACAAAATTTTCCACTTTTGCAAAATGGGTACAGGATGAAAAGTGGGGCAACAGAACTCTAAGGCAACGATAATTATCAATTATCTTTTACAAAATTACCATCCATTCTGAAGAAAATAATAGCATTAGATACGTAGTTTTAATAAGGCATGTCATAGCACTCATCGAGATGATTGGTCAATGTTTCAAGACAAGTTTTGAAAGCTACGATAGTTAGTCTTAACCGTATCAGCGTATTCAAGGAAATACAGTGATGCAGGTTGTATTAAAGATTTGATGCCGGACATGACCGAAAAGGAGGAGCCGTCAGAGTCTTGGAAGATGCGAATTCTATCATCCCAAGGGTTATCAATATCATACTTCAAAATCAATATTGAGTCTTTGGGGGCATAGATAACACCCACACCATCCTCTTGTTTTGATGGTCAAGCGTTATTTATTGAGAACCATGGGAAATAAACATTGCTCATGGGCAATTCCCAATGCTAGTTTCGTTTCCGCATCTAATATTCCTTTGATTTTATTGCAGGGATATACACAAAGAACAAAATGATGGATTCCAGCATTCAAATGCTGATAAAGGATTAATTTTTTATGATGCACAGTGCTACGTGTTTTTTTTATTTGGGCCCATTTACGAGGCAAAGGAGAGAAAGACTTTACGTGGATATAAAGCACAAGCATTCTAGTTCTTCCAACAATGGAGCAAATTCTTTGATTCGAGTTTGGCTTTAGTTTAATGACCACAAAACATAAAGTTACAAAACCGTTGAGTCAAAGATATATTAAAGTTATGTGATTAGTTATTTGTTGTGAAAAGGTGTGGTGCTTGAAAAAGCAATCAACATCCTTCAGCCTCCTATAAATATACAATGTAAATCAAAAGAGAAAGACAATCCATACTATTTAGATTCATATACACTTCCTAAAATTTTTGCATAATATATAGGCGCTATTGATATATTATGTTTTCATTGGTAAAGAAATGAAATTTTGAACTAAGCTCGTGGATATTGGATTATTGAGTTAAACTTTTATTATGCTATTGAGGAATCGAACTGCAGTGGATCGATCATCAGTAATGAGTGTCTTCATTGGATTTTCATTTTTGGCATAACCAGTAGGCACATTTATTTTATTTATTTGCATTAGAGTCTAAAATATTATCAAGTTGTCCTTTATAATTATTTGTAAGTTCTATAAATGATTTATATGATAGATAAGTGGATAGGGTCAATTATAGCATTTTAAACTTGATTATCGTAGATATTGTGAAATATTTATTTGTTTCCGTATCTGTGTCTAGTTTGTCTCCTAGCCATAGGAGTTAAAGCGCATTCTAGACTAGTTTAAAATTGTGTTTGCATATTTGATCCGTTGCATCCTGATTATTGAGTTGTTTATGGTTAAGGTGCATAAACTTTATAAAGTTGTACATAATAACTTATAATATTGACTCTATTTGCCCTTTAAATTCTAGCATTGGTCTTTATATTATTCATGATTCATAATCCATAAGCTAGAAATTATTTCACATCTTTCCTTTGAAGAAATAGTATATTCATTTGTTGCATTAATCCATAATTATTCTTATTTTTAAACATTCATATATTCATTTATTATTCTTAACTCATTAGTTGCAAGTTTAAATTTTTCTATAATTCTTGCCGTTCGGGAAGCTTTCATTGCATTCGCATTCTAACCAATCTACTATAACTATCTTGGATTTAAGTGATTTGTTCAGGATTAGGTGCACCCGTCTTGGCGTTGCAAAGCCAGAAGTGCAGGGAACTCAGAATACATTATTCAGTTCTTTCAAGTTGGCCATAACCATTGGATAACCTAGAAGTTGGCAAGACTCGTAGGATTTCCATCCATGTTTTTGGGAACCAACACACGGTTGGAAGGTTAAACCCACGGCAATGCTTCTCCTCTCTTCCAGATGCTAAGGCTTGCACAACACAAGGACATTATTTGCATTTTCTCCGATACTATTTCATGTTTCTACATTTCATTTCGATATATATATATATATATATATATATATATATATATATATATATATAGTCATGTATTTATGTTTGTCATCAGGATTCAGTTACATTGGTTATCCGTGAGATGGAAATGCAATAGATGTGGTAGTTTTAATTGTAATTTCATGTGAACCTAGATTAGAATTGTTATTTTATTTTTCAGTTGTATGAATTGTAAGTTATAGTTAAGTTCGTAAATCCCCTTCTAGTGTATGTGTAGAGTGATTGTTATAACTCTCACTCCTTTCCTTTGGTTATGATTATAAAGATATTACATTTAATTAATGGATTAATTGGCTACTGGAAATTAGCATGTTACATTAATATTGTGCAACTAATATTGTTGTAATCGTTAAGTTGAAAAGTAAAACTTGTATTATACTAATTCACACCCACCCACTCAGTATAATTGTGTCCTCATCGACTTTTTAATTTGAGGCTAGAATTACTAGGAGGGTAAAAGAAGTATTAGACTATAGTTGCACAATTATCAATATTTGAAATTTTTTATTTTGAGCCTTTGAGAGATGAGTCATATGACATGTTTTTATTGATTCATGACAAATCGAGAATCAAAATATGCTTGTGTTGTTACATCCCAAATTTTGCCCTAATTTGTTTTTGATCATAACTGTTGGTTTAACAGATTATTTCTTTTCATGATCCTATAAACCGAGTTAGTTATTTATATACATTGTACTAATTGTTGATGACATGGTCGGTAACAAATTATTTCTTTTCATGATCATGTGAAATGAGTTAGTTATTTATATACGTTGTACTAATTGTTGATTAGCAATTGTTTGATTTAAATTAGCGATTAATATGTTTTACTTTGAATTACTATGGAATTATTATCATGCCAAAAGTATTTTCATGGGTGATTGCAGAAGATTGAAGAGAGGGGAAGCATTGCTAAACGGATCATCGGAATGGGATGTTAGTTTGGTTCAATCATCAGGATCAGCAGGAATGACCTTAGACTTCCTTGGAAGGGATATGATGACTTGTCCACAGGTTACATCATGGGACCCGCATGAGCTACTAAGGAAACAATATAGGAAAAACATAAAATAAACTAATTTAAAATATAATACATACCTCAAGAGATTTGTTTAATAATTTTTATCATATCATTATAATAAATACTTACACACGAACACATAAATATAAAAATGAAATGACACCAATAAATTAAAGTAACATAATCCAATGATATCACCTCATCGATATACTTATGTGAACGTATATAAGAATGTATTATAATAATAATAAAATGAAATTATAACTCTTCAACTCCTTTTTCTTTATTTATTTTTCCTCTTCATTTTCTTCATTTTTCAAATCGAATTAATGTTTGGGAATTCGATTGAACTTCTTGAAAACCGATAGAAGCCGAGGAGCCATGGCTAGCCTTTAAGAGAAGTCGTGAATCAACCAAGACGGATTCTCTCTTCCATAGTCTGCTACGTTTTCCATTCAAGCCGAGTGTATTCATTCCCAGCCAAAAAAATTCTTTTTGTCTACACAAACCAGTACTGTTTTGTTTTTCCCTTATTTTACCAACATCTACAATCTGCAAATCGAGCCTCAATCAAGTAGGTGAAACAAATAGCCAAACAGGAGTTCCGGCCGAGGACGGGAGGAGCCACGTCCAGACAAAACCTCAAGCACAATCTCAGGTGATGAACACATGCATTCATATCTCATAATTCTTTCTTTTCTGAAGTATAAGTCGGACTACAGTCAGCTATACAATGTTAGGATTGAGATTAATACACAAATACCTTGTTGTTGGTCTCTTGCATCTTCATAGAATTTCATTTAAGATCTTTTTAGTATTATCATTGTGATTGAAAACATCAATTATGAAATTGAATGGTAGCTGTAGGAATTTTAAATGATTGTATGAATCATCATCAATAACCATGCTATCATAATCCCCGACATAACGAATAGAATGCTCTTAATTTCTCTAACACCTAGGATTCATCGGCAATGAAGCCCTGAAATGGTGAAGAGGTGTATATAAAACAAAATGATCATAATCTTTCAAGCACCTACGATTCACTGGCAAAGAAGCCATTGAAATGGTGAAGAGGTGGAGTTAACCTACAAGAACCAAGAATGCAATCAGATATGAATAACTAAGTAATGAAACACTTAATAGCTCACGATGTCCCTATAATGGAATCTGTTGTCGAGTGGTGGTGATTGGTCGTTAAACCCAAACGGAAATCCTTGGCCAAGGTAGTTTATAGGCATATGTGTCATTCTATGATCACTTGATGTCCGTAGATGTCAGTTATATAGGTATAATTGATTGGGCACTCAAACCACCCAGTAACTCGGATGGCTAGACTGAAGAATATCTCAAGCCCGATCTCGAGGTAGGGAGGGTCATTCTAATATGTTAGGATGTGTAGGGATAAGTATAGTCCAAGGTTGAGAGGTTAAGCCTATGTCAATGCTTCTCCTCTAACCAATGCCAAAGCTTGCACAACCAGATAAAGGATCCTCCATTATTACTGTATGTTTTTCACTCTTTTACTTGTTAATCATTTAGCATGAATATTAGATAGTCTTTTTATTTCAATTAGGGTAGTTAATTGTCATCTAAATTGAATAAGAATATATATACTTTCAGTTAAGCATGATTTCAGTTAAGGAAGATAGTTGTTGCTTTATTTTTCAGCTGAATATGTTTTTAGTTAGGAATGGTTAAATTGTTTACAATGAATATTTTTCTCATTATATCAGCTGAACATGAAAATACAGTTGGATTAGTAATAGTTTTTTAACCGAATATTAATACAGTTATTTCCTGTTATTGTTAAAAGAAGACTTTGTCATGTGAAATGGAATCAGTTACTTTGTAAACGTTAGAAGATATAGATCTTAAGATGTCTTTGATTTGGTTATGAAAATTCGTTTGTTACATGAGTTCTCTAAATTCATTTTTTTATGTTTTTGAAGGAATATTTCAGTTTATGTTGAGTATGTATGTAATCTATTTTATTGGAAAGTTCTTTTATGGAGTTAATCAAACATTTGCACTACCAAGATTTTACAAGTCCAAGTTTTTGAACTTGTTGTCCTTCATTTTGTATTTGCAAAATTTTACAAAAAAATTCGTAAAGTCATACGCAAACTCTCTTTCGAAGGAAATTGGTTATACCTCGAATTGGCCTAAGTTTCTCGTCCTACAAATGCCATTTTCGGAGATTTCGATCAAGTTTTTCTTTGTATTTCATGCAAAACTGGGTTTTTCTTTCTTGACTGCAAGTGCTCATTTTTTGGTAATCTTCAAGTCCTTGATTGATTTTTCTTGAATTTTTTGTTTGTTTTTTGTTTTTCTTTCATACTAGATCTATTTCTTTTTGCATTCTGCTGATTTTGAGCTATCACAGGCTTAATCCTGAGCTATATTCTAAGAGATATTAAATAACTAAGCTACCTCCATGTGGGGCTTTAAAGCCTGAGTGCAGGTCATTGTTCTTTGTTTAAAATGCCTGCAATGTGGAATCAAAACTTCACCAAGGCCTCATAGGTCATGAAGTGGACTTTTTGTGAGTTACTACAACTTTTTTTTGAGAAGCATTCACTTGTAATGGAGAGATAAGAGTCCACCCTTGCACTTGAAATGGTATTTTCAAAGGAAAATGAATCATTTTAATGAGAATGTTATATATGTAAGTAGGTTTTAAAACCTTGATTACATGACTTCTACATAACAAAAATGCTTGTAAAGATGCATTTAAAGTCCACCATAGGCTTCTTAAGTCATCTAGTTATGTTTTTTATGAGTCCTTGCATATTGTCTTATGTTTCATCCACTTGCAATAAGGGAATTAAAATCCACCATTACATTTTTAAAAGAAATATGTAACTTTAATGGAATTTTACATATGTAAGTGGGCTTTTAAAGCCTATTCACATGACTTCTCTAAAATATAAATACTGCTAGTGATATTATAAAACCCATCCATCCTTAGAGGCGTCTTTTTTTTGCAAGCATTTCAAGGGTTTTAAAAAAATTGTTAATGATGGAAGTGGGCTTTAAAACTCAACTACGTATCTTATCTTCAAAGATAAAAGCAATTTTACTTGCAAAGTGGAATACAGAGCCCGTCATGAGCTTGAGCAATATATACTTAAAGTCTCCAATGCATTTCGAATTGCAACATTATTTCTAAAGCCTGCCTAGGGCAGATGCAAGTAATCATTAAGGGTCTGTTTGGTTCGTGGAATTCGACCGGAATTGGCTTTTGCAAAAACCGGTTTTTATAAATGGAGGCGTTTGTGTCAAAATAGAAAAATGGAATTAGAATTTTTGAATTCTAATTTTGCCTCAAAACTAGGTTTCTACACTTCCTCAAAATACTTGGAATTATTTAAAACTTGGTCACACATTTTTTAGGAGTGTAAAATGTTAATGTCTGAAAGCAATTTGGGCCATTTCACCATTGGGTGAATGAACGGAGGATCACTACCATGTCTGAAATAAAGCCATGAAGTGGTCTCAAAAAGCCGCTCGAAAATGGTGTCCGTTGTCGGATTGACTGTAGGCTTCCAATACGCCCGCATGGCAATCACACCGCTAGGATTCTTCAACACGCACTTCACCTATGGATAAAATTCATCCAAATTGAACCAATGGACAGTTGTGGAAACAGTCACCAAATCCAAGACTCTATTTCTTTCAAAAGATAATCTTGAATGCGAATGAAATTAGAGCAAAAAATTACCGTCTCCAGCTGAATACGTGGCCTATTCAGAAATTCAAGGAATAGAAGCCCACTGTCCAGAAAGGAACTCCATACTGATTTCACTCTGGTATTCTGTGGGATTTCTGATTTGCTTCTCTCTAATACGTTATCATCTTTTGACTGCATTTAGATACAAGATGGCATCATGTAATGAATCCAACAAGAAATTGCCTTTAGCATGATTACTGCCATGTCTGAAACAATAGATTGGTCTAATTTTTGGAGTCTGCTGCAACTCTAAGCTTATGTATAAAAATGTGTCTTCCCAGTCATCTTCCAAGTGAAATAAACGGTTCAAGTAAAATCCCAAAAATAGGAATGAAGATTTGCAAAACCTTGATTTGGCAAAACCAAGATTTGTAGAAATCCTGATTTCTACAATTCCAGACCCTAAAAGATAAGATCACTTCCAGCTCTTGCAACGTCATTTATAAAGCCTGTCTAGGGCATTTACTTATGTTTTTGCAAAAGTAAAAGCATTTCCAAGTTGTAAAAACCCTGCCTAGGGCATATGTTAATAATTTTGCAAACATCCAATGCATTTCAGCTTTGTATCATGAGTCTAAAAATATGGCATTGCTGTTGCAATGCATTTCCAGCTTGAAACGTGGTTCAGAAAGCTTGATCTAGGGCATTAATTAAAGATGTTTTTGCAAGGGAAAAGGTGAAGCCCAATCTAAGGCATAAGTTTAACATCTGCAGACTTGTATTCACGTATACAAACCATGTTTTCTCCATTGGAGCTCCATTTTTTGCAAGCATTGGAAGTGAGCTTGCAACAGAAAATTAGAACCCTGTTTTTTGTGTTTGAATCAGTCTTGGAGGTTGCAATTCTCAAGCATTTTGGTTTGCATTCATGGACGTTTGTCAAAGGAGTATGAAGGACTGAAAATGAATAGATTGTAGAGGAGATTTAGTCAAGTTTTTTTTTGCCAATATAAGTGCAATTTGGACATCTTTTCCTAAATTTGAATCAGCAAGGATCTGATGATTTTCGTCAAGTTCAAGACTTCTTTTCCTTCATATTTTTGGTTCTTAATGTTGATGTTTGGTAGCTTCAGTCGGATAAACCTATGAGACTAAAATATTGAAGATATATATATATATATATATATATATATATATATATATATATAGAGAGAGAGAGAGAGAGAGAGAGAGAGATAATACTGATTCATGAAAATTATATATATAATTAAAATTGTCATTATATTAATTATGTAATAATGAATAGACATATTACATTTGCAGTGATCCTTATTAAAGCAACACTCAAAAAGAGATTTGTGGAGTTTATTATATATATATATATATATATATATATATATATATATATATATATATATATATATATATATATATATATATATATATATATATATATATATATATATATATATATATATAATTGTCATTATATTAATTACGTAATAATGAATAGACATTTACATTTGCAGTGATCCTTATTAAATCAACACTCAAAAAGAGATTTGTGGAGTTTATTATTTGAGAGTATTTTTTCAAAAACAATACATGTTTTTCCCCAGAATGATTCAAGTTGAACTGCACAATTTCCCACAAATAAAGAACTTCAAGTATTCATATTCCCCCACTTGTAAACAGCGTCAAAAACCTTGTTTGTGAGTTTATTTTGCCAAAAAAGAGCTCAGTTTTTCCCTTGCTTGCAAATGGGCTTTGAAAACCCAATTGCAAGTGTTTTCCAAACATAAACAAAGTCTCTTTTAAAAACCCAATTGCAAGTGTTTTCCAAGCATAAACGTAGACATTTTCTTACTTGTAATCGGAGTTTAAAAACCCATTTGTGAGCAAAATACCTTCCCAAGTGGACTTGTAATTGGTTTTCAAAAGGCTGATTATAAGTAAGGAAAGCCTTCATTTGTATATATATGCACTTGCACCTCATTGGATACCAAATACTTGCATTTCATTCACCTGCAGTGCTCAAGAAAAACATCGTAATTCATCCTTTTCCCCATTTTAAAAGCTGATTCCTTCAATTTTCCCTAAAGGTATGATTGTCCAACATGCATAGCTCTAGTTTTTCAAAGTTCTATCTTGGAAGAAAGATCCACGACTTCTCCCTTTTGCCCATATAATCTACCCAATCAATAGATCATGGCATTGGTCTTACTTTGCAAACAGATTCCAAGACTAAAGAGTGACAAAAGGCAAGAACAATCACATGATGGAGCCATACAAGGAAAGAGATGAGCAATGGAATGATTGCAGGCATATAATGCTTTCAAGACAGAGATGAAAAGAAACGTTGAAAGGATGCTTTACTAATTAAGGTTTTTGTGATGCAAAATTATCCAAAATGTATGTTCTTGTTCAAATATTTTTCCACCAAACCTGAACACATCAATCATGGAGCGTCCTGTAGAAGCATGAAGACCAACAATGGATGATGTAGTAGAAGTCGTGTCTTGTCAGACCATTTATTTCATCATACATTTTGTAATTTGTTGTTGACAAATTACATGTAGTTGGGAAACAAGTTGTAATTGCAAGTGACCTTTTCACCTGTCGCATATAATCAAATTGCAGGTCAAGTACAATAGGACTTGCAGTTTGAATAATCAAAGTTAGTTAGGGAATAGGCCAAGGTTTGTTGGGTTTCTCTCACCTTTCTATCTCAGTCCCTTGCCTATACATAGGAGAGAGCCTCATTGTAACTTTTATCTTTTGGCAATGCAAGAAACTTCTGCCTGTTTGTATATAACACTTTGAGCTTCGATGTAGATTAAATTGTTTTCAATAAAAGAGGCAGGTTGTTTTGAGACTTTGTGAAAAATCCAAACTGTAATGTGACGATATTATCTTGAGTTGATTGCAAGTTTTATGCTTTTGTTCAAGAGGGATTTGAACTCAATCTTGCAGATTTTGAGTTGCATATTGTGTTCAGAGTTATCATTTGTATTCAGATTTGTTCTTGCAGACTTTGCGCTGCTTATTAAGTCTGAGATTAACATAGGACGTTCAAGCAAGAGAATAGCTTGCAGACTTTGTTCTTCTTTGTTCTCTTTGTTTGTGCATGCAGGGTGAAATATGTGTTTAAGACTTTTAGTTGCACATGTGTTTCATTCTTATTCTCAACATCTTATAAGGAGCCACATAAAGACTTTGAGTTTTCATGAGTTTCTTGGTTATATAAAATGTTGGTATGTTAAAAATTATTCTTATGTCTAACCTTTTGTTTATCGGAATTATTGCTCCACTAGATACTTTGTAAGTGAATTAGACTATTGCTTTAAAATTGTATTGTAATTGTAACATCTATTCTGAAACAAGAGAACAGAATGAATGTCCCATCTTGATTCAGCTTAGTGTAAATATAGGTCGAGTGTTTTGTTGATTACAGTAGCAATAAGAAGTGGGAGCCTTCCCTGAGAAGTAGGAAAGACTGTGTCTCACATATTCTGTCTGGAAACACTGTCATGCAACTGATCCTAAAAAGTGTTGGTTGCAAAACATCCACAGTTTTCTAAGTTGTGGTCACAGTGACTTATGAAAATTCCCCCCAACAGAACTATGGTCTGGCCTTTTTTCCTTAGATTGGAAGGTAATTCATCATTATGACAAGGTCATTATTTTCTTATCAGAAAAACATCCTTGAACAGCTCCATCATTTATGCTGAGGGGAAAGAGAGGATCACCATAGATGAGGTGCTCAAAAATTCAAAACTACAAATCTGCGATTTTTTTAAACAAAAGGGACCACCATTACAAATATGCCTCAACTGTGGTAAAGGGCATAGCAAATTCCTGAATAAATTAAATCAAGCATCAAACATAGCTTTAGACGCATAACCCTAAACCCTAAACGATAACTAAAGTAGTGTGAATAAGAAGCAATGATGAAAGCTCAAGAAACTTGTAAGAAAACAGTAACTTGGAAAATTATGATAAACGTACCGACCCCAAGTGTATATGCAGTAAGAAGAAATATTTGTTGTCCAATGGTACTCCTTGGAAGCACAATGGATGCCAAAGGAGGAAAAATTCTGGTTACACAAAATGCACCAAATGAATAATAAAGCATGGGTCATAACAAAAATTATTGGACCTCAAATAGCCTAGAGAGTATAGGCACCTTAAGAAGCGTAAAACCAATATTAGTTGTGGGATAGCATCATCTTGTTTCCAAGGACTGCAAGAAAGAAAACCAATTGTACATAAAGTTAACAATTTCACTTTTTCTTGTCAAGGTATGGCAGAATTCATTGAAAAATGATATCTAGGAAATATTATGATAAACCTCCATATTATGAAAAAGGGAAGAGCACTGATCAGGTCAATTATGCCTGTAAATGACGCGATATAGTAAAGTCGAACAGGTACACTGCCACAAAAGGGGAAACACATACATCATTTCTTCCACATGAAAAAATCTTTCTAATAGAAAGGTTGACAATTCCAAGACTATGAAATACTGGTCATTCAATGGGCATAAAAGTAGCAGAATAGTAACAGTCCAGACCTCACCTGTAGAGTTTCACCAAGTAGTCTACCACAAAAAAAGAAGCACATGTGATCCTTAACACTTGGATAGAATGATGAAATTCTGAAGTGTATCTGTCATAAATAGCTTAAATTAAGTCCTTAAGAATAACACAAGTATCCAAAGAATGCATCCTACTGAAGGTTAACTATGTCTTTTCTTGATATCTAACTGTGCCTCAATGAAGGACGTGTGCTTCAGGCCAGAGACTTCTATTAGTTAAAAAAAACATACGTTGACCTCACATAAAGGGCAATTAATGCAAGAGCTGCCAAAGATTCCACCTGCAGAAAACCTCAAAACCATGTTAAACTGGCAAAGACAATAGAAATTTATCCTCAATATGATGAAACAATTATAATGCAGGTATTAGTTATCTAAATCTGGAAAGGAAATTAGAATCACTAATATCCTTCCACTAACCCACATAAGTAGAGGACTCCATTTTCCACCTCGAATTGCAGCACGGACTTTAATTGTGGGTACTACTTTTCCATAGAGATAAGAATCATGGTAATTGGACAGAACATCCTATATCACAAATGCAAACATAATAAAATATTGAAGCTTGTAATTGTAACAAATATGATTAAATGTGGGTTCAGTACCTCATTCGCGTGTATAGTTTTATCCTTTCTTTGTTCCTTAGGCTTTAGAAACTTTTCTTTAATACTCAAATTTCCGATATCAGACTTTATTCTCCCTTGTCGAGCTTCAGGTTCAGAGTATTGTATAGGTTCCTTTTCTTCATTATCAACAATTGGAATGCACAGACCACTAGGAGATATAACCAGCGTTTGGGAGCGGGTAAATTTCCTCTCTCTAGAAGAATTGTATCCCTCAGGTTGTTCAATTGCTGGCTCAGCTAGGGCTTGAACACACACTTCTAATGAATTCTGCTCCTTGAGGCTTCTAAGTTGGCTTTCACCAAAAGAAGAGCATGTTAGAGCTAATTATATCATTTAAAACCATCTTTTAGCTCAAACAGATGAAAAATTGAATTACAAAATATATGTTTATATGTGTGTGTGTGTGTCAACCAATTATGCAAATGGAATTTAAGTTCAACACCATTATTAAAAAACATTGAAACATAGGGAAAGCAATGTTTGTAAACAAAAACTAGTAATTTGATTTACAATTATTCAACTGCTCTATAAATTATTCAATAAATAATGCCATATAAATAATACAAAGTACACAAACACACCCTGTATTTTATGGAGAATTATAGGAAAACTGTTCAGCTAGAATCAAAAGTTAGTTAGATGAACTGCAGCCAGTTATAACATATCATGGCAGTAAAGAGTAGGGGAAGAGTGCATATCCTTTGCACCATCTATCGCAATCTGCAAGCTATCTGGCAGTTGTTTGCCAGCGATATTGTTCCTCAACTGTCATTTCATTTTTCTCTTCTTAAGAACATTATATTGGGTCTTGCATCTAGACAGGTTTCAAGTGATGCAACAATTGGCATTCTTAGTGGTACAGCTATAGGCTGACGGGGAGAGAATAATCTCTTATCTTCTTTGTTTGAGAGTTTGCTAAGCTGCAAACATGTAAAAGAAAGAAGAAGAATGTTCTATTCTCAATGGCCCAAAGCCTTGGTTCTGCTGTTGGTAAGGCTGCCTAGCTTGAAATTGATGTTTTTTGAAATTTACTAGCTCATTACTAAAGGTTTGCATCAAACTCTCAATCTTAAGCTGATTATTCTTAATCTCGTGCAACTCCTGTGAAGGGCTTGCAACAGCTATTTCTTGGCTAGGAACAACAAGTAAAGCATTAAAGGTGGGATTGCTAAGGGCATATTTGACTGAATATCTGGGAAAATAGGCATTGGAGGCCTATGGGCTATCTTGCCTGCTTGAGTAAGACTATTCTCAGCTCTTACAACAGTATCATATGCTTGAGGTAGCGAGACACCTCTCATTGATTGAATCATTACGGAAATATCACTATTTAAGCTTCTCAAAAAATATAGAAATGCACAATCTGTTGAAGGCCTTACCGAGACAAGTATTCTAGTCCAAGTCCTTGGGAATCTATTGTTGAAGTCCATCAGTTGTTCTTGAGGTGCACACTTTATGGTTGTGAGCTGCTCCACCAGAGACAAATACCTGATTTATCTTTGAAATGCCTTGTCAATGCATCTCCTAGAACATCCCATGAACCAATGGAGCCAACAGTTAGGCTTTTGAACCATTGGAGTGTCTTTCTCTTCAATGAAGCTGCAAGCAACTTAACAACGTCTTCCTTTGTGACATGATGAACATTGCACAGTGTTGCAACGTCTCTAATGTGCTCAAATGTTGTGGTTTGAGTTTCTCTAGTGAAATCTAGTAAACTCTTCAAGGCAGCCAAAGGTATATCATGATAGTGCACAAAATTCAAGGGGCTCCCTTGAGTGAACGACACAAACGCAAACCTTCTCGCCATTGGCGGTGGTAGATGTGTTTGTTGTTGTACTGAAAGTTTGACAGGGGTTGTTTTAGTACCAAAACCACCTCTATTTGTTGCTACAAAATTTGTGCTTGTTGCTTTTACAGTTGGAACGACAGAAACATCAAGTTCAAAATGATCAGTTCTTAAAGTTGGACTTGTTGAATGCTTGATATTTCCTTCACTTGATTGATTTCTTCTTCTGTAAACACGAATAGAAGGTGCTGAAAGTTGTGTCCTTTTTGCTGGTTTTGTCTTGGAAAGAGTCCTTTCACACCTTTTTGGAGTTTCCAACTGCAGATTCTCAAAAGTATTGGAGCTTCTAGTCTGTACTTTTCTCATGAACAGCACTGATATGCACTTTTATAACCCACAGAGTTGCCAGATATGCAGATTAAAAATCCTTGAACAAGAGATATTAAGACCCTGTTGTTTGCATATAAAAAACAGCAGCAAAACTCCTTAAAAATTAAGGCAAGGATCCCACCGCGCGTGCCAAAACTGTTAACTCTAGAAATTGCACCCTATCTTAAGCACCTAAATACTCGGAATTTATGGAGAACATGGGATCAATCAAAGGTGTGGGTGACCTTTAACTTGACTGAACCTCCTGATTCTAGGCCAATTCCTATTAGTTTTTCTATGGTGGATCACTTAATAATAGAGAATTGTTAACAAAACTTGGGAAGAAAAGGGATAAAAATGACTAATAATTAAGAAATGCATAGACAAAATGGTGATAAACCAAAATGATTTGGGTGAAGATAGTATCTCCTCAAACACAAGTTGAACCTTTAGCAATTTATGGATGAATACAATCTTGATACATTGATCTGCACATAAGTATTTCAAAATAAGACCCAACATTCGAAGGTATTAAAAAGAAATTAATCACATTTAACACTTGCAAGAAGTTAGTACAGCTCTTGACCTGTATAGAACAATAACAGCCATGAAATATACTTAATGAGACAAATCTTAAAAGGTCTCAGAAAGAAACATGAGAAGGAATATCAATCATCAATCTACATACAAAGACATGACACCAGGGATGGATTCCAAATGCTCAATATATTTCTCCAAGGTCCTGAAAAATACATACTTCATATTTGAAACAAGACTGAAAACACAATGCTAAGTACAAAGGTCTCTCTCCAATACTGAATGAATTCAAAATGAAGTACAAATGATAGAATATATCAGAAAACCTCCTCCACTGCCTCCAATTGCTCAATAAATCATCGTCCAAAAGTGGAGCCAACCTGGGTCGAGCAAATACAAAATCCCTATAATCAAGGCCTTTGAAAGGCTCCGATAAGTCTCTAACAGCTGCCAAACTGTCCCTCCATAATGATCACATGATAACAAGTCAAAATTTCCAAAAAATATCTCCTAATTTGACTCAAAAAGTCTCGTGAAGACTCCTAACTGCCTTCAACAGCAACTGAAAGTCTAGGGGAAAATTATGACACATGGCATAAATCATAAACCAACGCTCCTTTTACAAGAGTTAATCATCATGAAGACTCATCCAATTCAATATGATCACACTCGGCAACCTCTTTGACTATGACTCATAATTTCGTTAAGACTGTTTACTCAATTCCTATCAATAATGCATTTATTACTTTACTATTAACATATTGATTTATAATTTATCAATTAAGTTAGCCACTAATTACATTTGAAATTAAATGCATTTTGATAATATCAAATTACTTAGATTAAATATAGCACAAAACATTACTTGGTGATACCATGCAACAACATATGTGGATACATATAACCTACGTAATTTCTAAAAGTTCTGCACCGATCTTAATTATGCAACATATTAAGATGAATTTAACATCATTGCAAATACAAAAGAAAGGAGAAGAACCCAATGAAGACTTAGATCATGATGAGCAATGCGGCATTTTTTCTCTCCAAGCATTTTAGGGATTGAAATTCAAAGCAAAAAAAAAATATGCTCATTTCATCTTGTCAATGCACGAAGTAGAGATGAGAAATAAGGGTTTGAGAAAGCCCTAGCCATTACCATGTAGCTTTTCTACAATTTCTGCTGGATTACTTTGTGGATTTTGATTCTCTTCAGCACCATTGATTACGGTTAGTGTATAGGTATTGACTTGTAAAAAACACACCATGGAATTCGTGATTTATGAAGTCTGTGGGTTTTCCAACTTTGTAACTTACTAGGCCTTTGTTTTTCTTTATAGTTCGAGCCGCCTCCATTGCTCTCGTGATCAGTAGGTATGCCGCTATTTATGAAGAATCTTAAGTTTAATCATTTCTTTCTTCGACTGTGTACTTTGGCAGAGGTTGAGATTGAGACTCACTTTCTATTTAGTTGTCCTATCTACTATGAGATCAGAGGGAGATTTCACTGCCTATTCAGAGATTGTTTTTCTCTTTCAGCATTCTTCAGCTATATTGACCAGTGGTGTCTTGCACTTTATCTTCAAGAGGCCACCCAGTTTCGTGAGCATACCCTGCAGTCATTCATACCTCAGGGCCATATCTCAAACCAGCTCATCATCGTCTTTTGCTCCCCCTTAACTCCACCATGGGGATTGAAAAGGTTTAGCAGCATAACTCATTCTCGATTGGTCAGACACTACACCAATCTTTCCAGGTAGTGACACTCATATAGCAGCTCTCACTGACGATCTAAGACTCTAGATTGTCCACGGTTGTATCCCTCTGTAGCTGATTTCTTTTTACCAAGGAACAATCCTTAGTCTTTACCTTGGTTTTTCTCTAGTTTTGTGTCTTGTTTTGTTTCTTCTCAGTCACTATTTGGTGCTCCTGCTTTGGCCGGCTCTTTTGTTTGTATGCTCAATCGCATAAACCCTTATGATTTTTGGTTGGACATTAATATTATTATCTTATCTTCTAGTAGAAACTCGAACCCTTACCCTTTTCAACTGGATTACTTTGTGGATTTTGATTTTTTGTTGTAGAAAGCCCTTTTGGCATATGCGTTTCATACATATTTGCCATGAAAGTTTCTTATTATTCCAATGTGGGTCGTGGCTGGAATGAATAATATCTATATTTCTCTTTCATTCTCGTCCCTTTTTCCCATTCAATGCTATCTCGAAAAAGCTTTCCCTCTACATCTGGAGCCATCATTTTTCAGGTTTTTCCCTTTCTCTATCTGGGTTTGACAGACTTACCTACCCTCCTATCACGACTGCACATACTCGTGAATTTTATTGATTTTGCTTTAGAAGATGATAGTGTGATAAGGCCTCAATGTTCATTCTACAGCTTGAGATTTTTTGCTGCTTTATGTTTCCATTTGCTGTCATCAGTCGTCTAGATTGGGATCTAGGTATTTCCTTTGGCTGAGAATGAAAGTTTTTTTTCAGTTTGTTTTAGTTATATAAGATTTTACAACTTTTCCTCTTACTTTTGTTGTGATCTCCAAGAAAATTCCAGTTTGAATTTTCATATCTGGGCAGTTAACATTTCAATGACATTCTTGCAGATCTACAAAATCATTACGAAGATTTCTCTTGAGTTCATTTTTTAAAACTATAAGCTGCAAATAACTAAAAGAGATGCTCCTGTAACTAGTCATGGCTATAGCATTTCCTCTTCCTGCAGTCTTACATTGATTCATCTGCTTGAAATGCTCATCACTTTTGCTGCTACACATTGCCCTGGCACATGAATTTTGGATAAACTCTTGCATTCTTCCTCATATTGTTTGCATTTTTCTCCCACAATGTATTGCTGCAGCACAATCGCACATACATCTCCTAGACTTACGTATTTTGGTTCATGATAGATGTACCAATACTTCAGCTCTTATTCTGTTTTTACTATACACAGTTGTGCCTTTTGTGCACTTTTCCCAGTTTGTTACTCTCTTGTAGCTGCCTTTACCATCTATGTTTGCTGATTTTCTTCTTATCCAATTTTACATTTTCAGCTGCCTTCATAAGCATCTCTGCTCTGATACTTGGGCTTAAAATTTAACTGATGCTTATTCATTCACATGTATTGTATTGTTATTTCTCAATTGTCGCATCAGCATTCCTTATTCCTCTTCCTGCTTCCTGTAGCATCATGCTATTATCTGTTCCATGCAACCTTTACTAGTAACCAGCAGGTCCTCTTAGTTGGCCATCTCTTTATTTGATCTGATCTCCCTATCCAATTTGGTAGAAATTACTTGGCACTTCCTTTCTTTGATGCATTAAGCAAAAAGTTTCAAACTATAATGGTTCGTCCCTTAAATGTTTAAATGACACCTTAACATTTGTAATCCAATGAATAGCATAGATAAAAGGTTTCATATATAAAACATGTCCCTTTGATATCCATGCTCATTTGATTTTATTACAAATGTTTCATTCATTTGCCTTGCTGATCTCTGATGTTGTTTTATACAAGTATGCCATAAAGGAATGAAATATCTTTGCATTTAAGGGGAGGTGAGCTGGCATTGCTTAGATCATATGATCTAACCTATTTTTCTCACTTCATTGCATGACTCTGGACCCTGGAAAGCTGAAAAAGTGGATAAACCAGAACTGGAACAGCAAGCAGACAAGCAACCAGCCAGTCATAAACAGGCAATGACTGGCTCCTTGTGACCCTTATGCTCTTTCATTTCATTTGCATAGAATAGGAACATTGTTTGTAGTGAAAGCTACTCTCACAGCTTGTGTGGGAGAACATGTACATTCAGCTTATTTATTTCATTCATCAGATGTTAATATAAATTGTACAAATCATTGAAAGATTGATACAAAGAACATTTACATATTTCAGTTTGGCACCTAATGAAACATATTTTGCAAATGAAGTGAAATGAATGTAGGAATCAAATAGACATGCTTACTTGTATGAATCCTTTTATTTGTGTTATGCTAGAACTAAATTTCAGCATGTGTAGAAATTTAGGAACAATATCAATACTCAATTACATAGCTTAAGGCACATGTAATCTGACTGCATGCAAGTCAATTACAGGCAACATGTCTTCTGAATCTACAACCAAAAAGATGAAAACACACTTAAACAATATGAAGAAAATGTTGAAACTATTGAATCAATCTTGTAGATTATCAACAAAGGCTTTGTACTTGGTGATGATCGGGGGATACCGAATTCCTCTATTCTGTGTCATTGTAATATCTTTGATAAATTGCAAATTGTCATTTGAAAACTAATGTAAACAAACTTTTTCTCATTCCATAGTTCTGAATTCTCCATTGCCAAATTTGCACATTTGGAGTTTCTGGTACTTTGCAAACCTTCTTAATGATGTCCAGAGGTAAACTCAAAACAACTTTTGAGGCGACTAGGGGATGTGAAATCACTCTGCTAGGGGTTTGCATGTAGTACGACTTTTTTATGAATTCGTCTATGGTTTTGCACTTGTCATACCGCATTAATTGTGGGAACATTAGGGGTTTTTATTATGGCTTCGACTAACTTTAGCCCAATAGGTGATACTGGTGCTGGAGTTGCTGTGACGGATGCTCATGGCACCTCCTTTGAATAAACAGCTGTGAAAGTTTGTTCCGAAAGTGTTTCACGAGATAAACCCTCCCCTTATATTGTTCTTAACATTCATGAGTTTGATGATGCATGTAATTGGTTAGAGAAGCATACTTGGATAGGATACTTTGTGGGTCGGACTCCTCCTGAATACATGCTCAAAGAATGGGTTGCCAACACTTGGACTCCTCGTGGAGTCTAGCTCAAGAGCATTCAAAGCCTTACCAAGGGTTTTTTTGTTTGTTTCGGTTTTCTAACCCTTCCCAGGCCGATGCAGTTTTTAACCATGGGCCCTGGTTAGTTGGATCTTCATTGTTGGTCTTCCAGTAGTGGCCTCATGATTTTTCAGTCTTAGATGACAAGAAAGTGAAAGTCCCTGTTTGGGTCGAGTTTTTGGGTCTCCCCGGACCTTGTTGGAAGTTTATCCATGCTATTGCTCAAAACCTTGACAAAATGGTTTACATGGAGCTAGAGAAGTTCTTTAATGTGCGTCCTTGTAGGAGGATTTGCATTGAAGTGGACCTCTCCCATCATCTCAAAGAAATTGTCGACATTCAAATCAGAACACACACCTTCACTCAGAAGGTCTTTTATTTGAACATGTCGAACACCTATTATTGGTGTCAATCAACTGAACACAAGATCAAGGACTGCCCTCTGGTCGTGCCTCGCAAGTTAGCTCCTATCAAAGAGACCCAGGCCAAGCTTGCTAAAAATGTCAAAAACTATGAGTGGACAACTGTAGTGCGCAAGGGTAAGACGTCCTTATCGTCCAAGCAACAAGTGTCCTCCTCTACCCAACCTTCGTTGGAGATTGTTCCTGTAACCTCTGTTGCTGCGCTAATCACACCGATGGTCTCGCCACCTGTTTCAAACCTTGTTCACCAAGCGATGGCTTCGTTTGTAAGTGCTTCTCGACCCATGTGGGTCTGCACTCCACAAGAAGCCTCCATGATTGTCCCACTTGGGTCTCATCTCTTGTGACGCTCTCGTAACCCAGATGGTCATTAAGAAGACCCAGATGGCGGTTTGGAGAAGAGGAGAATCATCTTTGGTGGTGATTCTTCTCCTTTCACCTCCTGTTCATTTTTACATAATAGTTTCTCCTCTCTTGGGGACGAGGATGACATGCAAGAATAGTTTCCATGAATTTCCTCTCATGGAATGTGCGGGGTCTCACAAATCTCCCTCGCAAATATTATGTGCGAATACTAGATGTTGGCATGGTATCCTGGATATCCTTTGTCTATAGGAAGTTAAGATTTTGGGATTTTCGCTCAACACTGCTTCTTGTGTCATTTGGCTAGACAACGCAATTTTTTTTTCCCAACGTGAAGCCGGTCGAGGTGGTGTAGTTACTCTCCTTTCACCTCGTTTATTATCTTTTGTTATTTCTCATGGTTCTGACCCCATGCACTAGATTATGTGGATTTTATTGTCCTTAGATAATCATTCTTTTGGAGTAGCTAATGCTTATGCTCCCAATGATGTTGTTGAGCAATCCCAGATTTGACGTTGGAAGGCGGATTTTTTGCCACCTGCCACCTATGTTGTTTGTGGGGACTTCAATATGGTTGAGCTAACTTCTGATAAAGAAGGTATTCTGTTATTCCGGTGGACAACTGGAGAGAGAGAAGACCGCAATAAATTAGGCCTTTTTTATCCCAATGCCCATCATCGTCATTTTGGTGGAATTGACATACTTGGTCTAATTTTAGAGCTGGCTCTAACAGGGTTTTTAAAAGGCTTGATCATGCAATGACATTTGCACAATCTTTTCTCTTTTTCTGAAGAAAGGGAATTACCTATCATTCCTTTGTCGGATGTGACTTTGTCAAATCATTTTCCCATTCTCTTTACTGTCACCTGGAAAACAGCTCAAAGGCATCCTTCCAAAACTCATTTTTTTCTCAACACGTTATTGTTGAGTCATGAACCCACTATGGCTCACATATTACATGTTTGGAATTTAGAGCCTTGGCCCCACACCCATTTTGAGTGGATTTAATGGTGGAATGATGTCATTGTTAAGTAACATGGATCGTTTTTGCAAATGTAATTATATTGCCATTGTTATAGATATGTTTCAAATGCAAATTTGGATCTCACATATGTATGAGAGGAGACATGTCTCCAAGGTTTAAACATAATTAGTTAGTATAAAATAATATAAATAACCATATGTATAATGTATACATTATTATATATATAATATAATATATGTATACAAAGGAATATTTATATTATCATCAATAATGAAACTCATGATCATATCAATTTGGCTGTAACTACAAACTTAACACTCCCTCTTAATTAGGAAGGATTGATAGAGAACATATTATGTTCTTGAGTATATGAAAAAATATCATCTCAGTATGATATTCCTAGAATGGCATATTTAAGGATATCAACATGAATCCGTCAACACACACATATATTATATATGGAATTTGCTACGATTCACAATGAGGCTAAATTTCTCAACACTTCTTTTAGTAAAGAGGGAAATTAAGAAATTTCTATAACATTAATATAAGTTTAAACACCACCTTAAGTGAGTTCTATAATAAATTTAAGTTATGGTGTCTAGCAAGATTAGGCCTGAAGAACCATAACAACTTTCAAGGTGTCTGGCAAAATCCGGCTCGAAGAACCAAGATAACACTTACTCCAACACATTTTGGTGTTAGGAGATAGGTCTACTATTGATAAGATCGTCACCTTACAATAGTTACCTTCTATTCGTTATCATAACTTTCGACACATCGGGACAACAACTTAATGTAGTATGTTATGATAATAGGTCCAGTAATTGATGAGATTGTCACCTTTCAATAACTCCCCTCTAAATATATACATCAATGAAAGATCGTCATCTTCCATGACATAATTACAACTGCATCATGTAGTAACTCATGATATCCCCATGAACCAAGTCAGAGGTGGACCCACCATAGCTGCTACTAGAGGGTGGAACAAAGGGTTTTCACCTCATACTTCTCTCTCATAGAGAAGAGCGCATTACAAAGAATTTCTCTTAGAACTTCTCCTCATAGAGAAGATATCATCCACAAAGGATTGCATCTCAAAATCTCTCCCTTTGAACATCGATCCTAGGAAGTCAAGTCCTCTAGTTACTTCCTCAAAAACTCTCTTCACCCAAGGATACCCGTTGAATTCACTTTCAATCTGATATCAATTTCTGATTTTCTAGTGATAAGTCATCACTTCCTCATGATATACATAGAAGTAGGCCCATCAACATCATGCAGTCACCTACATGTATTTCTAGACTCCCTGTAAGTAACAATCTTCTAAGCTCTTGCGTTGCCTTAGAAGAAGTTTCATAATCCCTCTTAATGTAGAAGGATCTCATAATTTCAATCATCAAAGATATTTGCTTCAAGAGCCTCACTGCATCCATCTTGATCATCAGGGTCTTTGGAGCTACTATCATTAGATTGAGTTTGCACAATATTTGGTAGCATGTGTAAAGTACCGACCTTCTTTTCTTGTAAGAACATCCTTAAACATAAAGGAAAAGATTAAGGCAAATAAACTTTATAGTATGTATAGAATTACAAATAAGAGAGAGACTATAATGAGTGGATAAATGTAAAAATAAGAAAACTTATCTGCATGTGAGTGTCCATAGACATTTGAGAATGGAACATCTCCTTTCAAGTGGAAATGAAACATTGGTTATGATTAATCCCCCGACAATGTAAAATTTCCAATCTTATATTTCAATTACGATCAACTCCAATAAGACAACCATACATGAGAGATATCAACCTCTAATAATGTTATCTGAGGAGAGCTCACATTGATACAATGTCCACCACCCAACAAAGTTTTACTTTTATGCCAATATCATATTTTGTACCAATTGTATAGATTTTCTCCCCTTACAAATTCACACAGGTTGATGCTAATATAATCAAACTCCACTTTAGACTACTATTGTATCTTGTAACATAAGTTGCACATTGCTTAGAAATATTGGACTGCACTGTTTTAGCTATAATCATGTTAGCAATAATCTCCACCAAGTATGCCAACAACTAACATACAATGAACTTTAGAACCTATATTAGCTTAGTTCAATATATGAAAATCCTCAATATTTATCAATCAAGGCTGATAGGGTTGTGCTTTTCGTATTGTCAACTTGGGCTATCTCCTTTTCCAACTTTCCACTGTAGTCGTGCATCATCCCTTTGATTTCATATACCTTTTGAGTCCTTGTTTGAATCCAGCACAAAACATTTATTTGTCCATAACGATCTCCAATAGAAGCTATGACGATTATAAGAGATGGAAGTCCCTCGTGCATATAAATGAAATATAGCTCCCAAATCTTCAATATCAATTTTTATGGGTCTAGCATTATCCCTTATATGATCTTGTAAAAACCCTTAGTTGGCTAGAACCACAATCCAATTTGATCACTGTCAGCAGTCTCTAGATTATAAAGACCCAATCGAAGTCAATTCCCCAATCCAGCTTCCACAATAAATTCAATTCTCCAAGCCACAATATAAACAATAGGAGAATTTGCACATCTGCTATACTTCAGCAACAAATTACAATAAGAAATATAATATTCAAAATTATTCTCCTTAGTTACAAAAGATACAGTAGGAGAATGTTGGCCAATTGTATACTTCAGCACAACTACTGAGAACTTCTCAAACGAGACCCTTATACTTCAGCAAGGGCTCACAATTCAGAACTCAAGAAAAAAGCCACAAAGGCACAAAAGCAAATATATATTCAAGCTTGTCTTTCCCAATGAAATGAGCTCTCATTTATAAGCTCTCGTTGGCAAAAGTTTCCATAAAACTCCACTTCAAAAAATGTGGAAGTTTCCCAAAAGAACTCAACACTAGAAACTTTCCAACTTGCTTTTTAGAAATATCTCTTAAAGTCATTATTATAGTAATGCAACTCAATGAATAATAAATAAATAAAAGCTCATGCAATTATTAACCTAATCAACCGCAGGTGACAACCAACTGCCAAGCCATCCACTACACTGCCAAGAATAGCAATTATTAAAAATAGTAAATCCATAACTAAGACCCCCAAAACGCCCTGTCAACTCACAAGGGTTGCTATGGTGAACTAACTTGGCCAACTGCAGGAACCTACTAAAAATGGGGACATTACAGATCTCTCTTAAATATGGTATTTAAGATAATCAAATAATTATATTTATTATTTATTATCTAATACTTACCTTAAAATTACCTTAATTTCTCTGTTTTCTTTACTTGATACCCAAATTTGATAATCTTTTTGATTATGGGTGCATGTAAGACTCATAATATTCTCATGTGGTGATAGCTTTCTAAGACTATAGTGAGTATCTTCAAGTCCATGACTTGATCATTCCTTCTTTCTCCATCATAAGTCCACCAATCGTAAGTCCACCAGTTGGGATCAAGAATTCCTTATATCTTTGATCAATACTCCTTTCACGTTGGATGTGTCCCTTCCTGTTCGATTCCTATCATAATCTCTGCGTTGGTGTCATTTGTTATGCCAGTAGTCCACGGTGACTAGTGGTTGAATGGATGCATTCTGTATCTATATCTGCCTTCTACACTAGTCGATGTGGAGGAGAGTGGTGATTCCATTACCTTTGGTGCTTGTGTTTATATCTGCTGCGAAGGATATCCAATATCTTCACAACTAATCTCCAACATCATTTCATTGAAGGTTGACCATATATTATGTAGATGAAAGTTTCTTCATCATTTCCTCAACTGTATTTTCTTTGTACATCCATGCCCTTCGTATCACCTACTGTCGTTCAAAGCAACTATAATTCTATAGACCAAATTCTTCTCTATTATGGGTTCATTTGTATGGATTTGTTAATAAATATGGCTTTGGACATATGATTCACATCTCTATATATTGCTTTTGGACTTCCGAATTTATCGTATCGTCATTACATTCCATGAGACTGTTGGCCTGTACTTGATGTTTTCCATCTCTTGAACACGCTGACAACCCTTGTGCATATTTTAGTCGCTATGTACGTATATCTCTAAGTTCCTGCTTTAGTTTGGCTCAATGATGTTGCTTCCTTACATTTGCAACTAGGCTCTGTTAAGTAACATGGATCACTTCTGCAAATGTAATTATATTGCCATTGTCATAGATATATTGCAAATGCAGATTTGGATCTCACATAAGTATGAGAGAAGGAAAAGAGACATGTCTCCAAGGTTTAAACATGATTAGTTAGTATAAAATATTATATATATATATATATATATATATGTATGTATAATACATGTATATAAAGGAATATTTATATTATCATCAATAATGGAACTCATGATCATATCAATCTGACTGTAACTACAAACTTAACAGTCATCACTCGTACGGCAAGATTTCTTCAGATCTATGGTAGGCAACTTGCTTAGTATCGCAAGCGGTCCTATGATGCCACAACTAAAGCTTTGTGTGCAACTTTTGAGGCTCTAGCCTTGAATATGTTTGATTCAAACTTGCAACTTCAGCTTGCCAATCTTCGTCATCAGAAACAGGTAGCTGACAATTATGCCACTAGGGGGGCCAAAGTCAAAACCCATCTCCACTAGCTTGAGATTGGCTACCAAGCCTCGAAGGAATTCTTTCAAGCTCTCAGAGCTTGGCATACTTCAGTTGGGATTAAAATAATTAAGGAAGGGCAGCAAATTCTTTCTAACCTTCCTGATATTCTTCAAGCCTATGTTCACCATTATGAAAAGGTTTTCACTACTTAGGATCACTTGCCAGAGTGGGATTAGGCTTTGAAGGAATGCATCGTTGTTACTCCTAACCGCCTTGCAGTTGAGCAATCTATTTTCTGTGAGTAATTGCTTACTCTCAGTGACCTCAAGGACGTTGTCTTTTCCATGGCAAATGACAAGGCTCCTAGGTGCGATGGTTTCCCCTATGAATTTTACAAAACCTTTTGGGATTCCCTTGGGCTTGATCTTCACAAGGTCTATCGGAAGCATTTCAATCTAAATCTTTAGATAACATTATCAACAAAGATAATATCAAATTCATACCTAAAGTTGGTGATCCTGAAGAAATCTGTAATTGGAGACCTATCACCTTGTTGGATGTCTCCTATAAGATCATAGCCAAAGCCCTGGCACTTAAAATCCGACATCTCTTACCCTTCATTGTTCGTCGGGAGCAGACAAGCTTTATCAAATCTCTCTATATCCTGGACAACATCATTGTAGTCTGTGAAGGCATGGAATGGGCCCATAGGTCTAAGCAACAAGCTCTCTTTCTCAAAATTGATTTTGTCAAGGCTTATGATCGCATTAAATGACCCTTCATTCTTGCTATGCTAAGAACTTTAGATTTTGGACTTGTCTTTCTTTGGTCTGTGGAGATTTTTTTGGCGATGCTTTTGCTTGCATCACCATTAATGGCAGGCAATATGAGGCCTTTGGCCTTTTCAGATCCATTCGCCACGGTTGTTCTCTGGATCTTGCTTTGTACGTCCTAGCTGCTGTAAGGGTTTGGATACCTTTTGTCCCACTCCATCTCCTATGGTCATGTTTAAGGCATTTCTCTTCCTGAGTCCTCCACTCAACTTGTCAATGGACACTTTTCCGATGATTCCTTCCTCACTCTTATTGAGGGCGAGGATAATGTCTCCAATGCACTCCAATGTCTGGATATTTTTTGTTCAGCTTATGGGTTTTCCATCCAGAGGCACAAGACGCTTTGTTATAGACAGTCCTTCCTTTCTACGCCACCTTGGCTTCCTCAATACCAGTGGAAATGGATCCAATATGGTGAAATCTTTTGTTTTTTGGGTATTCCTTTTTCTTTTCAAGCTTTTGTTGTGGACCTTTGGAATGTCGTGCTTGACAAACTCTCCAAAAAGTTAGATTATTGGATTACCAAGCCTGTCTCTTTGGCTGGTAAATTCCAAAGTTACTCCAAGGTTTTAGCTGCTACCCATGTGTATTATTCCTCCTATTAGGCTCCTTCCAAAGCCTCATACTCCAAATTGGAGAAGCTTCTCAGAGATTTCCTCTAGGCTTTGGATTCCGAGCATCATGGCTTTCACAGAGTCGCTTGGGAATATTGTTGTTTGCCCAAGGAATCTAGCAGCCTTGGCCTTATTTCCACTCAAAAGCAGTGTATTGCCTTATGTGCTAAGTGGCTTATGTTGTGAAGTTTTCACACCATCGCCCCAAAATTTTTGGGGACCCCCTTTTTCGGGAAAGCCTTTCCCTTAGCAATTTTCGCAGGTGTTGGGAATTTTTTGGTTGCCTCAACAAAATTTGGAATTGTCCAAAGGTTATTGAATTGGCAATTTTACACCTTGGATATCTTGGTCTGTAGGAGGGATTTGGTTTGTTTTCCTGTAGGCAGGTCGGCCCACTCTGGAGGTTAACAGGAGGATATAAGAAGGGGCTTCCCCTCTCTTATTTCTCATTCATTCCCACCTCCTCTTGCTTGGTTGAGCGATTTTCTTCTAAAGGGGCAAATTTGGCCTTGGCAACGATTTTTCAGGGTCTGATTTTCCATTTTTGAGCAACAATTTCTTCCTTGGTTGGGTGATTTCTGCCCTAAGGCGAATTTGATGGAGAAGGTCTGATTTTTTTGCAAAATTGGGTGATTTTTGAAGGTCTGATTTTCCTCCTAGGGCAGCGATTTTTTTCCTCCAGCTATGGCAATTTAATTTGGTGGAGAGGCAAGGTGATTTGAGATCTGATTTTTGGCAATTGTGGGCGAATTTAGGAGGTTGAAATTCTGACTTGGAGCAAACTTTTCTGCCCTAGGGCAGCGATTTTCCTTCAAGTTGGACGATTTTGGCAAGGAGATCGAAATTTGAAGAAAGGAGCAGATTTTTTTGCAAGAAATTCATTGGCTAAGGCATCACATTTTAGAGGAGGATTGGAATTTATGAGATCAGATCTGAATTTGAAGAGGCCCGACTATTGGTAGAAGGCAGATTTAAGGTAAGATTCTCATTCATTTTTGAAAGTGAAGATTGGTTTTAAAGGTGGATTTTATTCCTTGTTCTTGCTTGGTTCGTTTCCCTTATCTTCTTCTTGCACTATTCATCCACCACTTCATCATTCCATTGATAGACTGAAGTTGGGAGATATAAGTGTAAATTTCATGATAGGACACTTGGAGAGACAGAAATAAGCTAGACCACCATAGAATTGAAGTTGGGAGATATAAGTGTAGTCCATCCTAAGGTAACGAAGAGGCAGAAATAAGTGGTAGTCCCACCCCTAAGATTGAAGTTTGGAGATTGATAAGTGTAGAGATAGGATTTGGAGAGACAGATATAAGCTAGATTCCATTGATAGAAAAAGTTTGGAGATTGATAAGTGTAGTCCATATCATTTAGAATGAAGGGGCAAAAATAAGTGTTTAGGATGGTGGATATTAGTGCAAGCAAGAACCCAAAGGGAACAATTACCAAAAAAGACAAGGAAGATATGATGCCTAAGACCACGTTCTTCTCGAAAGAGAGGCGAATAAGTGATAACAATATCGACACGATGAACATAGTACAGTTGAAGGATAGATTGAAGGAAGGATACCCCCCCATGGCAAAGAAGATCTATAAAAGCGGAATTGTACATGCGATGACTTTCCCTCTTACCTTGCCTTGTCCGGAATTGGTAATGGAGTGTGCATCCCGGTTTGATATCGTGACCAAGTCCATCATTTTTTATGAAGGGAAGAGAGTATTGGCTAATGTCAGCGGACAAGTGGTCGAAGAAGTATTCAATATTCCCCAGCATAAAGGCATGATAGTGGTAATGATGGATCAGGCGACCAAATTCTTTCAAGATAATCAGGAGGCCTACTTCATTCATCTAAAGCACAATTGGCTACACGAAGGCAAGAAGGGAGTTACCAGGCCGTCGAAGCTCGCCAAGTTTGATTTCAAATCAGAGTATGGCGACATTATTGTGCTTCGCAGCCGGATCATGGACATGGCTCAAGGTATGCAATTCAATCACTGGATGTACTATTTTATTGATGAAATTGAAAATGGAAAGAGAAAATTTGATTGGGCTAGAATTATAAGTGAAAATTTAGAGTTGCAACTAAGGACAGTGCAAAATCAAAAGCAATTCTACATGGGATCCTATCTTTTCTATCTAATTGTGAGACTATATGAAAATCCTGGACTTAAGACCTTAGGGGTGATTGGTAATGGGTCTGGGCAATGTTTGGTGCATGAGTGTTATCCACAACTTCATTTGCACAACACCGAAGATTATAAGATGTTTTATGATGCCTTTGCCATGAAGACGTTAAGGATACTACAAGGGACACCTGCTAGGACGCTCTCATTGGAAGCGGAAGCAAAAGTTAGGAAGTATGGGAAGTGGTTCATCCAATTTCCGTAATTCACATATATTAAAGTAGCGGGAAGTACAATTTGTCCCAAGAGACTTCCAAGGTACCCACCCGATAAGATAGTTTGATGGAGTTGGCTAGGCAACTTGAGCATTATGACAAGATGATGAAACTTAAAGGTGAGACAGGGATTAATTTCTCATTTGGAATAGGCAATGATACTTGCCCCAATCTTGTCGCCTTTGCAACTATAGAGGAGTTAGAATGGTATCATCTAGGATGGTATAGAGCAAGACAGGGATTTGATCTTAATGGTCTTATCAAGGCATCTCACAAAAACACATTCAAACATATTTCTACTATAGAAGATTTTTGGGCCAATGCACAAGATGACTTTCATGTAAGGAATCTAGCTTTCTCAAGGTTGTCAGTGAGCATAATGGGGGCAATCAAATGGAGAGGCCTTGATATTCTCGATCAACTGGAAGATGATGAAAATGTACTAAGAGAAGATTATGATACAGTGGATGGAACAGAGTTGGGTCCAGTGGATTGGGATGATCACCAGGATCCTTCCTTAGAGGCAGTTACAAGGACAGTTGATCTACATACTGAGTCATGGTACAATAAGAAGTTAAGGCAATTACAAAGTCGAAAGGTGCGCCTTACTTATGAGAAGATGAAACCGGAGGAAGAAGGTCCAGTAGAGTCAGTCGGACAAAAAGGTGGGGATAATAGCCAACAACAAAGAACAGTTAAGAGCAAGAAGAAAATTTTGGAGGTTGAGAAAAGTAAAGAACATCAGGAGCCTCCAGCTAAGAGACAGAAGGCAGCCTAGGAGCCAAAAGGTTAATACAAGTGGACAAAGGGTCACAGTAGAGGTGAGCTCTAACTCAGAATCAAGTGGTTACAGTGACAGTACCGAATACTCTCCTCTCTCGAAGAACCAACATGGAGATTTTATGATAGTCACTAGTGAAGAAAAGGATATGCCAATTGATATTGAGGAAGTAAGTCAAGCGCCTGAGGCTGTTGGTGATGCTTTGCTAGTCGAACTGAATCCAAATTTGGGGAGATGCATTGCACCGCTATGGTTAAGCAAATGCTTCTGCCAAGAGGCGAGGTGGTGACTGTTAGAACAGTTAAAGATATTCAAGGGTTAGTGGAAAAGAAAGATAGTGAGAAACAGAAACAAATTGCAAAAATGGTGGCAAAGGTAATCAAAAGCGATGATGAGGATCACCGAAAAGTTCAGATTGCTATAACAAAGGTTAGCAAAGCAGTAGATGGGATTGTAGCCCAGGAGTATGAGATAGTAGAGCATAACTTGGGAAGAATCACAGATGACATGGAGTGTGAGGAGATCCAGGAAGGCATGGTTTCAATTAGAGAAAGATTGAGGAAGGCAAATGAGAGGATTGTAAATTTGGAGGCCGAAAACAAATATTGGAGAGATTGCCAACCTATCCAATAATTGCATTAGGCAGCCCTTCTGCAAGACAATGGGAGCAACATAGAAGAGATATCAGCTCAGCTACACGAAATCAAAGATTGGATCAACGATATAATTCAAGATGGGCGAAATTTCTTGCCTTCCTTTATCTCGACATTCAGGTCAATAGTGGCTATTAGAGACAAATTTAGAACATTTGAAAGGGAGTGGAAGGATTTCCTTCTAGTCAAGGACTTAGCCATTCCCAGGCTACGGGCATTTATTGGACTACCAGAGAGATATTTGGAGAGGACCAAGTTGGTGGACGAAGGAGGAATGAATACGATGGAGTCTTGGTATGTTTCCTTGACCATCAGATTAAGGATACTTGAGGAGATACGAAATGAGATTGCACAGCATAGCCCAGGCATTGACACTTCCATTTCAACCATGTTGGGCGATGTTGGGGTTGCACTTGATTTTGAAGAACGTTAATGAGACAGAGTTTGGGTTGAGATTGGATGAGTTGGGGAAGGTCGCTGTCAAGAAGAAGCATTTGGCACCCTTGCCTCCCTCATTGCCTTTATCAGATATGCGAGAGAATATGAGAAGGATCATGAGAAGACACTGCAAGGAACGAGCAACATGATGAATTCGGCTGAGCTCAAGATGAAGCACACACCTTGCCTTCCCATGAAGGAAGTCAACGACAGGCTAGCCAAGTTCATTGCCTTGGCTAAAAAGATGAAAGAAAAGGATAGAATTATATTAGAAGATCATTTGATGTAAGCCCAAGTGGCAAATTCTCCTTTTTCTTGGGTAGGATAGGTATTTGATTCTGATTGGCTTTGGTTGCCACTTTTTCTTTTTTTTCATTAGTCCATTGATGAGGTGACGTCTTCTCATTGGCCAATGGTGTGGCAACCCTAATTAGGGTTTCTGGGATTTGATTTGGATCATTGATTTTGCCTCTTAATCTCTACCATTAGTTGTAATTTTGGCCCCTATAAAAGGCCATTTGCTCTCATTTGTAAAGGGTTGAAGAAAATTGTTGCTTAAGATAATACCAAAATTGCTTCTCTTATCATTGTTGTGACTTGCATGGTGATAAGAACACTTGGTGTTATTGCATGGTTTTTACTTCCAATAGCTAGAGTTAAATTTTATTGAAGTTGTTAAAGTAGATTTTATTTCAAGAAAGTTGAAAAGCAAGAGTAAGAATAGATGGATAGTTGTATGGTGATATTAGTCACTAGCATCCTAGCAGCTGGTTAGGAAGCCTTGCATGGTAACCTAGTCTTTTTTTCCTTGAATCATTGCATCTATGAAGGTAGAGCCACTGGTAAGCCTTCATCAGATTTGATCCCTATCCATTTGCTAATCTTTCCATTCATAGGAGTAGAAGTAAAGCAACGAGTAGTTTAGTAGTTGGAATTCATTCAAGAAGAAAGTTAGAAAGGTATAAGTCATTGGTGGACATTCCCTCCATCATCACCATCAACATCATTTGGCACTAGTATACATTTCAAAGCTAAGATTTCATCATCATCACACCAAAAGTCCAAATTTTGAAAGAACAACGTAAGTCCACCTACGTGATTAACCAACAAATCACATTAATATAATTGAGTTAGTATCCACAGGTGTAAGGAACCTTGGAGTTTTTCTCATGTTCTTCATGAGTATTTACTTTTCAAGAGAGGGTTGAGTGTTTGGTATTCTATACCAAGTCTTCAATTGCTATATGCTATGTAGTGGTACAAAACTGACATCAATAGATTACCAGAGCCCTTTCTGGGGATGAGGCCTGGAAGATTCTTCTCAAGCACTATATCTCCTCTGGTTTTGCACTTAATAGGTTGGCAAGGAAGGGGATTGGGTTTCATACCCTTCTCATCACCTCAAAACCAGTACAAATCCAAGGCTCTTTTGTTGTTAAGAGCATTTGGAGAGCGTGGAAGGCTGTCAAGTTGTGGCTTCAATGGGCTGCTAATGGTTTCAAAGATGGGCTTTCCATGAATCAACACAATTTGTGGTGGTCACCCTTGTTTGCTATTGAGGGCGTGCCACTTGCCAAGATTCAGGGTGCCAATGCGATGCATTTTTCCAAACATGGTGTTGGTTCCCAAAACTGCAGATTGGAATCCTACGAGCCTTGCCAACTCGATGCTGGGGTATCCAACCAGTTATGGACAACTTGACAAGATTGATCAATTCAATTTGAGTCTCCTACACTTCTAGCTCTGCAAGGCCAAGGTGGGTATACCTAATCATGAACAAATCACTTAAGTCCAAGATAATTATAACATATCGATTTGAATACGAATGCAATAAAAGCTTCCCAAATGGCAAGGATTACAGAAAACTTTAAACTTACAAATTATGAATTAATAACAAAAATAAATGATTATATAAATGTGAGAATGATTTAAATAAAAAATAATTATTATGGATTATTGCAACAAATGAATATATTATTAATTCTTCGAAGGAAAAATATGAAATGATTGCCAGCATATGGATTATAAATCATGAATAATATAAAGACCGGTGCTAGAGTTTAAAGGGAAAACAAAGTCAATATTATAAGTTATTATGTACAACTTTATAGAGTTTTTATGTACTTTAACCATAAACAATTAAATAATCAAGACGCGACAAATCAATTATGTATTATAGACACAATTTTAAACTAGTCTAGAATGTGCTTTAACTCCTATGGTTAGGAGACAAACCAGATAGATTCAAAAATAGTTAAATATTTCACAATATTTGTGATAATCAAGTTTAAAATGCTATAATTGACCCTATCCACTTATCTATCATATAAATTATTTATAGAATTTAAAAATAATTATAAATGACAACTTAATAATATTTCAACTCTAAAATTAAAATAAATAACAATGCTTACTGATTATGCCAAAAATAAAATTGCAATAAAGACACTCCTTATAGGTGATCCATCTACTACAAATTTATCCCAAAATCGCATAATCCAAATCCACAAGCTTTTCTCAATCATTCAATTTTCACCAATAGAAGAACATAATATATCAAATGTGCAATAATAACTTGAGTATGTAAAATTTTAAGAATTTTTTATATGAATATCAATTGTCTTTTGTTTGATTTGCCATCTCCTATTTATAATATGTCAAGAGGCATGAACAATTAGTTGTCTCTATGAAGAGTCACATTTTTTAACGAATAATACCTCTTCAATTTAATTAATCACATCAATATATGTTTGTAGTTTGGAAACTTGTACTCTAAACAATTGCTTTTTATAACCAAACAATGCACGCCCTTTACTTCTTGAGTATCATCGTGCCTTCCGTAATCCATCCGTTAGGTGAGCCAAACAACCCAAGCTGATTGAAATAAGATGCCCGACTCTTCTTAGACTTCCATTGTGATCCATTCCTCTGCAATTCCATGGGTGTCACTCCAATCAAATCTATAAGATTCAATAGCTCATGATTGTTGTCCATGTAGTCTTCCACTATTGCCATCATGTCCACCAATTCCTATGCGACCTGCAAAAGGAAACACACAAATTGTCATTAGACTTTTCACAAATAGAGGAAAGCGTCAAATGATATAAATCTTTTGAACGCTCCCTGTGTGGACAACATAGCTATATAAAGGACCCAATAAACACCCCACAAAAATAGAATGTAAAGGACCCGTGTAAAAGTAGATCACCTTTGGAGACCACAAAAATTCAATCGCACTTTGTAGGAAATAAGCCAAGCAGGAAGAATGGCAAACAAGGTGGGAAGATATAGGAAGGTAGCCATGACAAGCAGCAAGCACAAGGCAACAATTACGATAAACAATGGGGAAGGAGAGAAAACACACAACGCGACGAACAACTCCTCGAGGCTCTAGGGTTCACAAAGAGCAACCAGGTGTGACAAGTTTTAGACATTTTGCATGTCTTTTGCTTTCATCTCTTTTTATTCTTGTTGTAGACAATATAGTTGTCAAAGCAAACAACCACATAAACTTTCTACACTATGTGTGCTTCCCAACACCAAAAACCAAATCTGCTTAAACAGTAAAATATAAATCTTGTACTGCTCGATATGGAGGGAAAAGAGGGGGAAGGTGGACCAGATCCTAGGGTTCATTAGACAACCGAGCAGGTTTCAGGGTATACCAACACGGGGGATCATATAGAGATAAATGAATCACAGCCAGTCATAGATACATAGCACACCTTTCATCCAATTAAACAGGGCTTCAGACTTATCACATCAGATATCCAATCAAAGGACAAGATATTAACACTAGTCCTAGACACATTGCATACCCCCCAACCAGATTCTTAGATAAATGAACAAGTTTCAAAGCGTACCTATATAGGGGATCATACAGAGATAAATGAACCTCAGCCAGTCATAGACACACAACACGCCTTTCATCCAGTTGAACAGGGCTTCAGGCATATCACAGCAGAGGACCACTCAGAGAGCAAGATACTAACACCAGTCATAGACATGTTGCACATTCCTCAACCTGCTGAACAGAGTATCAGACATCTCACACTAGGTAGCCATTTAGAGATAAAGGTATCACATTCAGTCATAGACACATTGCACAGCGGGGAAATTGGTAATAACTCCGCTTTGATTCCAAGAAACAATTTTCTGCAAAACTACACCCTAGAGATGACCCAACAGGGAGGCTTTTTTTTACTTCTAGGAATGTTCCCTCCAACTGGGTTGAGGAACTCATTCAACTTGGGAACAACAACCAGCAGTTTGACATAGGGCTTGTTGAACTTTCCCCAAATCAATGCATTGCATCCAAGAGGATGTTTACCGTATTGGTAAAGAAATCAATGCATACAGACAATGGAACAAAATAGCTGAATTATATTCGCATATGCCAGACATACATTATGCTTCATAAGATGAATGATAGAAGATGATTTACAATGATCCCAGACGGGATATAAATACTATCCGCCGAACCTTCCCGAAGGAGTCCGTCGGCCACAAACATTATGTTCGCTACAAACTATTTACCCGTCGGCTACGGAGTACAGAAACACCGACAGCAATCACCCCGTCGGCTACAAAAACACCGACAACAATCACTCCGTCGGCTAACACAATTTCTATCGACGACATCATCCCCCCCAAAAGAAAAAGTCGTCTCCGGACGACAATTACAAAATATCTGAGATAAATTAACAAACAAAATACATTAACAGAGTGACTACAACAAAAAATCTACTTCTGTCACATCACTGTCACCTTCGTCCTGTGCCTGTAGCCTCTGCTAACACAACACTGCCTCCTTAATGAAGCTGACCTTGATAGCCACCTCTGCTGCTTTCTCTGTTTTCAATTCCTCGGTACCCTGAGCCAACGGCGCCAAATGTTTACCGTACTGGTAAAGAAATCAACGCATACAGACAATGGAACAGAATAGCAGAATTATATTTGCATATGCCAGACATACATTATGCTTCATAAGATGAATGATAGAAGATGATTTACAATGATCCCAAACGGGATATAAATAATATCCGCCGAACCTTCCCGAAGGAGTCTGTCGGCCACAAACATTATGTTCGCTACAAACTATTTACCCGTCGGCTACGGAGTACAGAAACACTGACAGCAATCACCCCGTCGGCTACAAAAACACCGACGACAATCACTCCGTCGGCTAACACAATTTCTATCGACGACAGAGGAAACTATATCTATGTGTACACGAAGCAATACAAAGGTATAATCAGAAGGAATGCCAGAAAGGTTAAATATACAAAGATGGGCAAGCTGGTAGTCATTTACCAAAATCGGTACCAAAAAAAGTAAGCAATGAGGCCCCACAACAGAGACAAAAAGATCAGATCAAACATGACACGAGCACAGTAGAAATTCTCATTCAACAAAAGCACTAGAGGATGAGGTATCCAAACTCTATAGCACATAAAAATGCCCATGTCTTGGTTCCTAGATATTTACATTAACGACCTAGTGCTCCTGAAAGAAAGGATATTAGCATTACAGGAGAAGAATCATATGTAAGATAGTAGAGAGAGAGAGAGAGAGAGAGATCACCAAAAGTAACCAGAGGCTAACGAAGGAGGTCAATACACTTAGAGAGCAAGTACGTAAACTACAATTCAACTTGGAAAAAGGGGAGTATGAATTGGTTCTACTAAGGAAAGAATTAGGAGAGACAAAAAACAAAAATAATTGCAGGAAATATGGGAAGAGGAAAAGATGGAGACAAAAATGAGAATCAAAAAATTAGAGAGATGCAATCAGCCATAGCTGACATGAAACAAAAAGGAATTCAGATAAGGGAACAAATAGAAGAAGTCAAATCATGCACCAGCATAGTAAGGGGGATAGAGAAAATGCCAAATGAAATCATAGAAAAGCAAATAAGGAGTCAAATTAGGGAAGAAAAAGAGATAAGCAAGAGAGCAGCCAACCTCATTATCAAAGGGATAAGAGACTATGGGGAACATGAAACCACAAAAGAACTAATAAAGGACTTCCTTAGAGATCAATTACAGTGGAATGGAGCGGTCATACAAACAAAAAGGATCGGAGAGTGGATAAAGGGCTGCAAGGATAGACATGTAAGAGTGACAATGAAGAGTGTAGAAGACAAAATCAATATCATGAGAAACAAAAGACTTCTCAAAGGAACACATATCTACCTTGATGATGATCTCACCATAATCCAACAAGAGGAAGGGAGGAAAGAATGGGAAAAAGTGAAAACAGTAAGGGAAAGCGGAAAATGGGCATGGCTGCAAAATGGGAAGGCCCAAATCAGTGACAAAATTACACATAACAAATAGGAACTCGGGCCCACCCAGGAATCCTTAACCGTAGTTAGCTGGAACTGTAGAATATACCTGTGGAGGAGAGGACCTAGGTTAGGGCCCATAGTTGGGGATAAGGATATTATAATGCTCACAGAGATGCACAAACATGATGGCTGCAAGGTACCAAAGTTCGAAGGTTACGAAAAATTCTCAGTATAGAACGAAAGGTCAAAAAGCGGCAAAGGACACGGAGGTACCACCATTTTGATTAAGGAAACATGGGGTAGATTTATTAATATGGAAAAGAAAGACACAAACAACCAATACCAAGGTTGCATGGGTACTCGTACCCACCGCCCTGGTACTCGTACCCACTGAGTACCCACGTACCCAAGTATCGGGTACACGTATCCCACGTACCGGGTACTCGGTGAGAGCATCATAGCTAAGGACCTTGATTAAGATTCTGATTTTTTTTTTAGTTTTTTATTTTTGTATTAGCTTGTTGTTTATCAAACTTAATTCAATACCAAATCAGTTTGAAACTTTGATACTCATTAAAAATAAACTTTATCACTGTTCAAGTCATAAGTTTATCATTTGCAATATGTCATTGTTATATGATTTAGGATCCTCTTGTTCATTTTTAAAGTCTGCCTTCTTTGTTATGCATTTAAGCATTTATCATGTATTATTATTTCAAACATATAGCAAATCTGAAACTGAAAACAATACATTACATTTGCAAACTTTATCAGTGTTCTTGTTTTGAAAAACCATTGTCATGACTCATAATTTCAGATTTTTTATAAATATAAAGGTATAATTTTTAAATAAGTTTGACATACCCAAGTACCTCCATCCCCTATTATGAAAAATACTTTAAACATTAAACATTCAGTAATAGCATATATATATATTTCAAATTTCTTGTTTTGAATGCTCAATGTCATGACTCATGACATATTTTGATTTTTATATTTTCTATAAAATATTAATAATATAGAAAAAATAGGCATACACACGTACCCCCGTCCCCTATTTTGAAAAGTATGCATACCCGTACCCGTTCCCGTACCCGTCCCCGTTCCCGTACCCACGTACCCGTGCAACCTTGACCAATACATATGGATAAAAATAACAGAAAATCAGGTTTCTACTCGGGTGGCAGCATGTTATTTTGCTCATAAAGGATCAAAATTCTATTAGAAAAAGCATCTAGACCGGGAAGATCCCTTTTCCTCGCTCAAAAAGGACATCTCTATATCTAGCGCCTTAGGGAAAATCATGCTCATAGGTGACTTCAATGCTAGGACAGTAAACAATTAGACTCTCAATCTGGAAAGAGGGTATAAAGAAAATAGTGATCTGTTGCGGCTAGAGGAAGAAGGAGACCAACATTGGGAGAGGTCATCACAGGATGACAAAGGCAAGGTCAAACATTTTGGGGCAAAATAATTGGGGATATGCTGCCTTCACAACATGGTCATTTGTAATGGGAGAAATGGCCTAATTCTGGAAACATTACTTGTAAAACCTACAATGGACAAAGTGTAGTAGACTATGTCATTTGCTCCCCAAACTGCATCTCAAAGATATTGGAGTTTGAGATAGAGGACTTCCCAATTGGACTAAACTCAGACCATAATCTGATCTCACTCAAGCTCGCCACTCACATAAAAAATCAGCAAAGTGATCAACATATCTACAAAGAAAGAAAAGGCCCTCGACCGGGTAGGATCCTAATGACTAAGGAGAATCAAGAAATTCTCTCCATAGGATATCCAACATTCAGCAAAAGAATTCAACTGTTTCCAACCAACACCAAATGAACAAAGAGAAACTCGTTCCCATTATTAGCAAGGCACTTGAGGAATGCTGTTGAGATAATGGGTGTTGCACACATTGCATAATATTGTTATTTTATTATTTTATTTTATTATGTAATGTTGTACTTAGATGGACGTGCAACATGTAAAAATTCCCATGGAATATTCTTGATGAGTTGTATTGTAACATTGTGATAATATTTCATGTAATTATTTAATATTGGGGAAAAGAATTAAATGCCCAATATTAAATGTGGGGTCAATGGGTTAGGTAGCACATGGTTTTAGCACATGGTTTATGTAATACCACTTGGTGGTTTTGTGGGACTTGCTACTATATAAGCAGCCACAAGGGTAGTTGTTGTAAAGAGTAAGAGTGAAAAAGGCAAGAGTCGAGCGGGACAAGGCTTGACAGGTTAGCCAAGGGAGCATTTGTGAAAGTTGGAAGTATGGCATGGGATGTGTGGATTCATGATTGTTCACATAGTTTGCTCGGTTGTGGCTATAGCCATGAAGGCTTCCATGGTTGTATGGTAATGGTATTTTTGCTGAATAATACATGGTGATGGATCCTTTTGGAGGCTGGGTTTTTCTCTCAATGAGGGTTTCCCAAGGTATATCTTGTGTCACAATTTTGTGGGTATGTTGTCTATTCTCTTGCATGTGGATTTTAATTCCGTGTTTATTTCAGATCTATTATGGGTTATGTGGAAACGGTTATTATTTCTTTATTGTCAAGTTTCCTTACAAGTGGTATCAGAGCTATGGTTTTATTATTGTAACCCTAGATTGAATCCATGGGAATGCATGAGAGGACAAAAGTAAAGGGCAAGATATATGAATGATTTATTGCAGATCTAAGGGTTTTGGATTTTCTGTTATGATGGGATGTTAAAATATTTTGGGCATGTGAAATTGCTGGACAAAAAAGGTTTTTGGATGTTTCATTTAAATGAGGGTTTTGGGGGGTAGCTTGCAAAAATGACCTCCTGGGTAAAAACAGACCTCACCATTGGATCCGAGTTGACATTTCCATAAATTTTGATATATAATATGCCCTACTTTGGCCATGTTTAGAAGAAATGAAAGAGCTTTTTGGTTTCAGCCCATGATGGCCGTCAAATTTAATCCCGTCGAAATTTTAGTCAAAGAAAAAAAACTAAAAAATGAAAAATCACAGTAAAAATGGTAAAAAGACTGTCTTAGTAAAACGGCCATAACTTTCTCTCAGAATATCGAATTTCAGAGTTCTTACAGGCGTTGGAAAGCTAATTCAGAGCACTACAACATGGTGTGAGTTTGGTTCTATGATTTTGATATTTTGTTAGGTTTTAAGAGCTCTAAAGTCATATGTTATTTATTTTGAGCATGAATTAGGGCATAACTTGGGCATACGGAGTCGGATTTTGGACTTTGAGTAGGCAATGGAAAGCTCTTCGAGAGCTCTACACATTGGTTCAGATTTGGCGTAGGTTTGGCATGATTTATTTGGTGATATATTTATCTGAACAATTTATGGTATATTTTGACTATGGTAACATTGTGAGTTTATGGCATTGGAGATTTAAGTTTTGATGTCATTGTATACTCAATTCATATTTCAGATTGGTCTCATGATGATATAGTTATCAGTGTTTGGTTTTGGATATGTATGATGACTTGTTGGATCTACAAGTTGTGCAGTGTTGTAAGCGGTCTATACTTACAGGTTGCATTTATGGCTTGGTTATGGGTTGTCTTTGCCCATTGATCTTTTATTATTGATGCATATTCAGATTGGTGGCTTGGATTTGAGTTGTCTATGCCCTAAGTCACATAATTTGATGATAGGGATGAGATGTTGTTACCAGGGACAGTCATGGTGGAGGATTGTGGTTGACTATTTTATGCTAACAGGTTGGACACTTTAAGAGACAGATGCTCGGTTCATGGATGTGATCATGGTGTCATAGATTTTGGCATGACATGATTGGCTATACAGGTACATCCTTGATGTTCATTAGCTTGGATTTTCTGATCCAATTATGGTGGTATATCTTCTTGGTTGAGGATCATGGTTATTTGGTTTCTTTTAAGGAGCTCATGATGTGCACTTTGAGTTCTTTGATGGCTTGAAGCCTTGGTTGATTCTCATAGTTAGAGGATGGTTTTTTTTTCATCATTATGTCATGGATAGCTTGGATACATGGTTTAGTGAGAGCTTGTGACAGTGATGGGGTGACAATGCAGGATTTGTTCCTGGTTTGGTTTGGATCTTCATATAGGAGATGGATTTTATGATGCCATAGGTGATTTGGTACCACGGTTGAGTGGGATTTGTTGGCATTGATATATTTATTGAGTGTTTGCAGATGTTGGAGGTTTGTCTTAGATCTTGTTGCTGCAGAAGTGTCTTTGACATTTGCATAGTGCACTTGTTATCTTCATGGTGTGTGAAGATGGTTAGATCTTGAGGACTCATGGAGTTCTTAGTTATCTTCATGGTATGTGGGGATGGTTCTTCTTGGTATGTGGAGATGGTTTTCTTCATGGTGTGTGGAGATGGTTGCATTTTGAGGACTTATGGGGTTCTTGGTAAAGGCATGGTTTATGCTTTTATTTGGCATGTTATCCTTGGTGTGAGGATGGTTTCATTATTATGTCATGGTATACTCTTGATACGCGTTTAGAGTTGTGACATGTTATGGTGTGTTCATATGGAGCATGTTATCTCTTTAGTTGAGATGGTAAGATCATGTTGTCATGTTTATGTTCTTGAGGCCATGGTTGGAATTTTGACATTGATCTTGGTTTTAGTTTCTTGGTATTGAGTACACTGATCATAAGCTGAATACTTCATGATATTGCTATGCTACATTTGGAGTTGGCATGGATTGATTGGTTACAGGTGCTCATGGATACTTAGAGACGGTGGTGATGCTGATTTCTCTTGGATTAGAAAAGTATTTGTTGGGATGGTTGATGGTTTCAGTAGGAAGTCCGAGGGGCAGTCACCTGATATGGACTTGAGAGGAGATTGTTCTTAGATGAGTCTTGGTTAGAGACTTGGGTATCTTGATGAGCATTCTCATTCCCCACTCTTGGTCTACTCGGCGGTTTGCTACTTGAGAGGTATAGCCCATTGTTTCTCTCAGTTGCATTATATTTATGCTTGTCTTTCATGGATATGGATCTTGAGCTATGGTACATGAGTTAGTTCTGAAGGGTTCATTTGAGAGATGGTTTAGCATTGGTTATCTCCATGTGCATATGTTGTTATGTTGGTTGAGTTTGGGAGATGGTTTTATATTGGGCATTTTCCTTGGATTAGGAATGGTTATTCCTTGGTTTAGGACTGGTTTTATGAGTTTGATCTTCTTGTGAGAGGCTTACATCCATGATTAGTTATATGATATGGTTTGGGTGTTGTTGAGGCTTCTTGTTGGGGTTTTATGGAGGAGATCATACTTGCACAGTTTACATCTAGAGGTGTGTGTAGAAGGACATGATACAGGTTATGATTCGCATAGTTTCTCTGGTCTTGGTTATCTTCCTGGATGTTTGGCTTTTTGGATTTGAGATTGGTTAGATATTGTGATCACTGGTTTGTGTTCATGTATGTCATGTGAGAGATGACATGGTTATTCATTTATCTCTTTCCTCTGTTGGTTGTGGAGAACTTGGGAGAGCATTGGAGACTTGTTATGAGAGTTGTTCTTGTAGGATATCAGTTTATGTATTGTGGATGTCCTTGATACTACATGGATTCACTTCTTTGAGATGTTGTGAGTGGATTGGTTATAGATTTGACATTATCTTTTGCAATGGGAGCTTCTTGGTATATATGTGGCAGGTATTGCTCTTGAGGCTTGTGATTGCAGGTTATAGATTGGATATGTCAGTGATATGAGATTCACTTGTTATACCTTTGAGGTATGGATAGTTGGATGGGTTTGGCACTTGCTGTGGGTGCTATTTCAGCTATGGATATTTTGACAACTACGGATACATGTGATTACCTTTGGATCAGGTTTTTTGTGCTTGGAATTTTAGTTGGTACAGGATTTTATGATCTTCTAATGCAACAGGTTGGGTGGCTTTCTTTTTGGATGGCTTCTATGTATGTCTAGTGGTAGTGGCATAATAGGAGGTGAGATCATTCATGTTTGAGATGCTAGATACTTTGATTTTGTTGTGGGTACCAGGATGGAGCACTTGGTATATTTTGATCCATGATGGTGGATGTGCTGGGAGGGATTGTTCCCTTGTTCATTTGTGTGGCTACGGATTGACCCTATGCAATGTATACAACAAGTGGGAGATTGTTGAGATAATGGGTGTTGCACACATTGCATAATATTGTTATTTTATTATTTTATTTTATTATGTAATGTTGTACCTAGATGGACGTGCAACATGTAAAGATTCTCATGGAATATTCTTGATGAGTTGTATTGTAACATTGTGATAATATTTCATGTAATTATTTAATATTGGGGAAAAGAATTAAATGCCCAATATTAAATGTGGGGTCAGTGGGTTAGGTAGCACATGGTTTATGTAATACCACTTGGTGATTTTGTCGGACTTGCTACTATATAGGCAGCCACAAGGGTAGTTGTTGTAGAGAGTAAGAGTGAAAAAGGCAAGAGTCGAGCAGGACAAGGCTTGACAAGTTAGCCAAAGGAGCATTTGTGAAGGTTGGAAGCATGGCATGGGATGTGTGGATTCATGCTTGTTCACATAGTTTGCTCGGTTGTGGCTATGGCCATGAAGGCTTCCATGGTTGTATGGCAATGGTATTTTTGCTGAATAATACATGGTGATGGATGCTTTTGGAGGCTGGGTTTTTCCCTCAATGAGGGTTTCCTAGGGTATATCTTGTGTCACAATTTTGTGGGTATATTGTCTATTCTCTTGCATGTGGATTTTAATTCCGTGTTTATTTCAGATCTATTATGGGTTATGTGGAAACAGTTATATTCTTTGTTGCCTTGTTTCCTTACAAATGCAAAAGATCTAAACCCAAAAGAGATAATAAGAACACATTCCTGGCTAACCCATGGTTTGATGAGAATGCAAGACGGCAATAAGCAATATGAGAGGGCAAAAGAGCGGTGAAAAAGTAAGGAGTATCTCAAGTTGCTAAAACGGAAGAAGGAACAATATACGATCCTAAGAAGACTTGAGCTGATAAATCTCAGAAAAACAGCCCCAAAAAGTTTTGGAATGAACTCATGCATAAAAAGAAACAAATCAAGAATAACATAACTTAAACTCAATGGCTAGAATATGCCAAAACCTCGATGAGCGTGAGCTAAGCGAGCATGATACTCAGATAACTAAGCACACAGAGGAGCTATTTGATATTGAAGATATTACCCAAGGCATAAGAAGGTTAGCATCACAAAAAGCCACAAGATATTGATGGGCTACAAGCTGAATACCTAAAATGGGGTGTTGATCTTCTTGCCCCTCACATTCAGCATATCTTTAACAACACCAACGTGGAGGGCTTTCCCAAAAACTGGACAACTAGTGTGGTAGTCCCGATTCAAAAAAGTGGAGACACAAACAACCCATCTAACTATTGGACATTCATGATCAATCCCCTTGGCAAACTATTTGGAAGCATGGTAGAATGGATAATCAATAAATGGGCTGAAATAGAGGAGAAGAGAGCAAAGGGACAAGAAAATTTTAGACCACAAACTATTGATCATGGGATGACTCTCAAATACTTAGTTGAGAAAATTTTGGACACTCCAAGAGGAGAGGCTTTTTGCTGCTTTGTGGATTTCAAAAAAGCCTTTGACATGGTACCACGTGACAAACTTTGTAAAAGAATGGACGAGGTGGAAATCCCTATGGCACTAAAGGTAGTTGTGTATAGACTTTATGAACCCAGACTTTATGAACAGGTCATAGCCAAAATCAAAACTACGGAAGGGTTATCAGAAAGTTTCAGCAGCAATATAGGGGTCAAACAAGGTTGCCCACTATCTCCAACCTTGTTTGGGCTCTACATTGACAAATTAGAAGCATAATTAAATAGGGACAATAGCGAGGGAGTTCAGTTGGCTGGACATGTGATAAAATTATTGCTATATGCGGATGACCTCATTATTATCACCAAGACAATGGATGGGCTGCGAGAACGCTTGAAGGCATTAGAAAGCTTTTGTTAGGAGGTGGTGATGGAAGTCAACACCAGCAAAACCAAAGTTATGATCTTCTCTCTAAGGAGAAACAAGAGACCCCTGGACACTTTTCTCTTTAAGGGTAACCCTTTTGAGATTGTGAGCGAAAACAAGTACTTGGGAATTGACTTTCAGAACAAACTCAACTGGGAAATGTGCAGATCTAAAAGGATTCAAGGGGGCTGGAAGGCACTATATTCATTACAGACTAAGTGTAGGAATACTGAACTATGGGATTGGAAGACAAAGAAAATACTTTTTGGGCTGCTTGTCACCCTTGTAGTTCTTTATGGGTGTGAAATTTGGGGCAGCAGCTTGTCAGATCAGAGATGAAGACAGGTTGAAAGGATACAAAAACACCTTATTAACCTGAGAATTAAAACCACAGTGCCTTATGAGATATTATTAGCCGAAGTGGATGCCTTTCCCCCAGAAGCAGATGCAATAGTCCGGCTGATATGTTACTTAAAGAAAACCCAGGGAATGGGAAACCACCGCTGGCCAAAGCTAATCACGAAAGAAAGACTCGAAAGGAGAAAAAACACATGGATGAAACAAAACAACAAATGGATGCAAAAGTGGGACATCAACATCCATAGCTGTCCGGATAATATTGAAGAAATCAAGAAGTTTGTCCATGAGAGATTTCGTAACATCATGTGGACAAGGCACATGGGGAGAAAAAAATTCTGCTATGTTAAAGATTTTAATCCCAATACTTGTCATGAGGAAAAAGCGTATTTAGCCACGAATATCAAGTGGAAGGCCAAAATGCTCATAGCCCAGCTTAGGACTAGCTCTCACCATCTGAGATGTGAGACAGGGAGATGGAGAGTGTCAAAAGAGGAGTGGGAAGATAGGATCTGCCTATACTGTGACACAGGAGTCATTGAAACGGAACATCACTTTGTCATGGAATGCCCGACGTACAGTGACATCAGGTCTGGGTATTCAGAGATATTAGAAAAGAGCAAGTTAAGCCACCTCTTCAAGGAAAAACAGTTGTACAAGACCACAAACTTGATCATCAAAATGCACTGAAGAAGAGAAGAGTTTGTCAAAGAGTTACAGCTGGATTAGGTTGTAGTTAGCAGGCGGGTTCCATAGGTTGCTTTGGCCTCATGGACGTTATTAAAATCCTTCATATCATATTATATTTCCTCCTTCCGTTGAACAAAATTGTTCCTCTACGATGCCTCCACATAGGCTTCACATTTGTTGCCTTTGATTTTTCAATTTGATCACCTATTAAGACTATCATGATTATATACAAGAGTTTGACTCAAATTATTGGGGCTTCAAGAGTTGATTATTGTTGGTTGGACATTCACGATGAGTTTGTTTTACCTTAACACCTCTTGTATTATTCTTCCAAACAATATGTTTGTTGCCGTATTTGCAATATGCTATGTCTATGAAGAAATAAACCCTATTCGGTTTTACTTTGATCATTAATTGCTGGTATGTATACTTCATTCAAATGCTTAAATTACTCCCAACATCTCTTTGTTGTGTAGTTGTCTTGTACACCATTGTTCTTGCTTTTTATCTTCATAATTCACGGAAACGTCTGACTTCATGACAATAACAATAGCCTTTCCATGTTCATGGGCTTGACATCTTAAAATATCTATATCCAGATTTCACTTTTAAATCACACTGCACCGGATCATACGAGAATGCACACAATTACGCAAATCAGCAAATAGTGACACCTTTTCTTCTGTAATGACATGTAATACAACTGGTGCTGAATTGCATGTGATCTAGTATAATCAATCCAAAAAAAATTTGTTGACTGAATTTTCTCCAGAAGCCACCTTTGTCATACAACTAGAGACTTTGCTATTTTCAGAATACATCAGTCCTTCATTACTGTTGTGGAATTTTGAAAAGTCTACTACCAATACTCTTGAACGTTTGTTGTCTTTATTTAACCATTCTCTCTGTCACTGGCACAAACTCATCAATATAATCATCAGCAACTAGACATCCCTAACAGCAACTTCCAGATCAGAAATGGCAATCTGTAGATCTGTTGTGTCAATGGAGTCATATTTATATTAAGGTTCAATTAATTGTCTGCATCCTTCTTATACATATGTTCTGTACTATCTTTCAGTTTTATAGCGGCCTTATATATCATACCTATGCTTATGCCTTCTCTCAATTGGTAGACATATTTGAGTTAAGTTGATCTATGTTGGCTACCATAATTTTCTGCCTTGAATAATCTTTGATTCTATCTCTAACATTCTCCTACGTAGGATAGAGCAGGGATATGAAAATATCTTCACCAAAGGATACACTGCTGCTTCCTACTTAAGTATATAGTCAAAGCAAATATCCACTCAAATATATTTTAATTGTCTCCTTCGATTAATATTATCCTTGTCCATATGGGAATGAAACCTTTTTACATCAATGATAATGTTCAACATATATGGTTCTGAAAAATCTCTAAGATCCATGTCCTTACTTCCTTCAATTAATATCATTCACAAATGGAGCCCCCAAATGTTGCAAAAATTTGGGTTCCATCAGTGGCTCCTATTTGGGACATATGCCCCTTGCGGGCATAATGAGAGTCCCAGCTATCTCTGGGTGAAGTAGACCGAGCATCCATGCTTAATGTGATGCAAGGTGAATTTGGGTGGCCTCTGGCCCACCAAAAATGAACACATATTTTTCCCTCTATCGAACACATAGTTTTGATCATGCAACACTTTGGATTTCTTAAATATGATGTCATATCATTCCTTAGTAAAATCTGATCCGTTAGCAAATAGAAAACAATCATCAAATGACATGTTCTTTTCTTTCATCACTTGTTTAGAATTTATCTTTACCCTATCAATAGGATCATCTGAAAATAAATAAATTTCATTATCATTTAATCCAAACATCTGATCTCTTGCTTCAGTCATTTGGTCAATATACATAGAAGAAAAATCCTTGAGAAAATTATGATGAAAACTTAAAAACATTTCTCTACGCATATTGTTAACAAACATTATCATAGCACCTTCAGGGATACTTAACTCAGTAGGCTGCTCATACTTCATACCTGTATCAAATGCATCATCCTTATGGCCAATACTTACTAGCTCTGTTTCATCAATGCAATCTTCCACATCTGATTTTTGTTTAGCTTTTGAGAGATCCATATGTACTTTGTGTTGCTCACTATATTGAAACTCCCTTGAGTCCCGCTCTCAATCTGTCATACAAGCATCCAGATTAGTTTATTCTGCACAATTTGCTTGATCTCCATGCACTAGATGTTGCTCTTCATAACAAAAAGGCTTTGAAGACTGCGCACATTCAGAAACTATTATTCCTCTTTTATCAAAAATCTAATCAGATATGACAGTTGGAGAATTTTCAGAATCACTCTCGTATGATTGTATTTGCTGATCATAAGATGAACTAATACATATTTCATCTTCTAGTTGCACATCAAGAGTTTTATCCACTTCAAAACTGTCGTCAGGCCTGCTATCTTCAGCGTGATGCTGATGGAATTGATTGCATAGAAGATCCTCAATGAAAGACAGCTTCAAGAACATAGAGAACTCAGACATACTTCTAAGAGAATCTTCATCCAGTTCCACAGATGCTCCATTACATATAATATTTGTAAATAGCATATCATGATCCTTCTGATACTCACCATCTGTTTCGTCTATATAACATGATTCATGCTTGGAGGAGACTTCATGAACTTGTCTATACAATGAATCTGTTTGAGGTTGATCTGGAGCTTCATAAAAAACTAAATCATTTGTTTTTTTTACTCCAATGGAATGTGAATTTTTTTTTATCATGTTTCTCAATATACTTTTGATATTCTACTTCAGGTAAATCAGAGATCTCTTCTACACTAAGAAGATCATCTTCCCCATAATCATTGGTATTAGATACTTCCATGTAATTTTCATCATTGATGGGTTCTTCCTCAAACTGTCCAAAGATTTCTTCATTCAAATCTGAAACATCATTATATTCTTGTATTACTTCGGTATTCTTTTTTTCATCTTTAATAGCTTCTTCCAATATCTGAAAAAGAAGCTTCACATTAGGGTCCTTTGGCAAGATTGTCAACTCGAGAATTTGGTTTAGAAATTCCTTGTTAGGAGGCTTGAGATTTGATGGAATCTCATGATAAGCATTTATCATCCTAAAAAACAAATGTGCTGAAGTCTTGCCTTCATAGCTTTTCAAATTGAAAAAGGTATCAAGTGGAGACATGTTGAGATATTCTTCCATGCTACAATTCTGATCTTCATATTGTTCATAACACATTTCATCTGCCTCATGAAATTCAGATAGGAACCATTATTCATATTGTTTCTAGGATGAGATACATTGTGTCGGTAATGATTCATATGCCTGTCTTGCATTGTGCTTCAAGGTCTTGGCAAATAGCTTCAGCCACTAATCCTCTGCACAAACCTCATAGTCTTCTATGAATGTATTATTATATCCAAAATCTGCACCTTGAAAATTTGCCTTAAGTGCTAAAACTCACAGCGATTTTGGAGAAACATGGGATCAGCCAAAAGTTGTGGGTAACTTATAACTTGGCTGAACCTCCGGATTCTAGGCCGGTTCCTGTATGATATATCTTAGACCTTACTTGTACTAATGGAGAAGTGAAAAAACTTTCAGATGGAAAAGGGTAAAAAGACAACCTAAAACACGGAAAACTTAAAGATATAAGGTGATACACCAAGATTGATAACACAGATTACTGCTATAGCTGAGACACAATGAAAGATTTGACAAGACAATCACAAGAAACCTTGTTTGAAGATCTGCTAATTCATATCAATAATTTAAGAGAAGGTTTATGAACTTTTGAAAATATACGAAAGGAATTTGATCACAATCGAATACATCAATAATGAAAACACAATTCAAAACCTATGAACAACATTTTAGATAAAGAAGATACAAGATAAGACATCATTCAGAAAGGTCTATTATTAAAACACAATTTGAACAATATCAATCACCTTAACGCATACAACTAAATTTGTTTACTACAAATCTGGTTCCAATGAAAACTTTATTTCCATCAAAGGCCCTCAAAACAGTACATCTGCATAATGGATCAGAATCATGGAGAAAAAGGCACTAAGGATAAAATCACATAAGCATCCTCTCTCAAAATCTGAACCCCTTCTTCAAAAATCAGAGGAGTATATATCAACAATACAACTGTCTCAAAGCAGGAGAATTGGGTCGAAATAATGAGTTAACTCATTATTAAGAACCTCTGAAAAGTCCAAAAACATGCTCCAAATATCCCGAACTGAAGCTCTACCAACAATGCATAAGAAAAGTCTCAAAAAGACTCCCAAACTGCCATAAATCACTCCATAATGCACTCTGAAATCTTCAGTCTGAACTATGCCTCTAATTATATCAACTGAAGCTGCCTCCTTGAATTTTGGCATTTGCAAAATACCAACTCCTCCATGAACATGCTCTGACCTTTAGACTTTATTATTTATTTCCTTAATTGCATGAATATTATTATTTTAACAATTGATTTATAGAACATCAATTATAAAAATAATAATTACAATTTTTTAATACTTATGCAATTAAGAAAAGTAGAATAAAGTAGTCTTTCCCTTTTACTTACATTATTATTATTATTATTTTTAAATTACATTCAAAAATTATTATTATTATTAAGTTTATCATAATTCATCAACTAAAGGATAATAATATATATTTTTTGAAATGTGCATGTGAATGCAATCTAAAAATAATAATAAAAATAAAAAATAAAAATTATGCACTATGCGTTATGACAAATCCATGCATTACTAAAATATCCAACTTTTTAACATGCAATGGACCCAAAATTTCTATTCAAAACAATTTAAGTTTTGATAAAAAGGAAAGGCATGAGTTACTTTGTCATTTGGTTTTTATTTCTCCTTTCTGAAAGCAAGAGTAACCAAATGCAATAGGGTTATGGTGAAACCCTAGCCAACATGGAACTTCATCTGCAACTTTCTTTTGCTTTGAGGCCATTTTCGGTGCATCATACTGCCGTTAGACGCCCTTTATTGGTGTATTTGCGTTTCTTTGGTCTCTGTTGTGGCACATCTGTGACTGCGGGCATAAAAATGCAGATTTTTTTGAGAGGCCGACTGTTGCTTGTTCGAAGTCTGAGCATGGGAGTCGTTGTTTCAATGGCATTTTTCCTTGGTTACGCCTCTCCTCTTGCTGTAGCTTTAAATTTTCCTTTACTTCCTCTGCTACAGCATGACTGCACTTCTTTTCTTATGGGTTTTCCTCTTTCCTGTTGGGCTCTACTGGACGCCTTCTCCATCTTTGCTGCTGTAGCTGACCCCCACGTATACTTCTGAGACTCGTTATGAAGGGTTTTTGATTACGGGCTGACAGCAGACTGGAACTTGCATAAAAAACGTGAATCTCCATTGCTCTACTGCTGTAAGTAACAGTAACTGTAACAACAGTGTTTTAGATTCTTCCTTCTAACTGGGTATGGTATGAAAGTGAGAGTCCAACTGTTCATCTTTATTTGTTTTGCTGTATGTGAAATGTTTCTGCAAGAAAATCGATTCCAGCTGTATTAATCTTCCATTTTTTTTTCTAATTGTTGTTTATGCAAAAAATATTCACAATAGATCTGTGGTTAACGGTAGACTTGACAGAGGTTATCAAATAAGTGCCATCTCCTTGTTTTTCTTAGCAACATACCTGTGATATATCTCAGATTTATGATTTATCATGAGGCTTTTTGGCTTGTTTAACGTTATCTCTTGCTTTTAACCTTACTGAAACTACTTATGCTAGAAGACACCATATATAGCTCAGATCTGTGTCTTATTATGAGGATTATGCTTGAAAATATTGCACTCCAGTATCGTGGCTACATGTTGTGCTGCTTTTATCCATAGGGTTTGATTTGTATTGATACCTCCATTTATGAATCTAGACTTAGATCTGTGATCTTTGGAAGGCTATGAAAAGAAAACACATGATAACTTCTAATTGCAGCAGGCTACTAGTATAGATTTATCTCTTCCTCAAATCTGTGCCATGCTTTTGTGAGGCTTCTCTGTTTGCATGCTAACCCTTATTCTCCTTTCACCATTCGTTTCAGCTGGAAGTATCATATATATAGGCACTGTTCTTGTTTTGTCATTTCAATGATCTGCTGTATGTTAATCATTCCCAGATATTTGCAAGAACTGATATAAACAATTATTTTGATTACCTTGATGAAAATAACTCTAATATCAGATCTCTCTGTCACTAGCTCTTTGCTTGAAGTTGTCGTGGGATCACATTTACTGTTGTATCAGAATTGATGTTTTGTCTTTTCGCTGTATATGAAATCTTAATTTGATGTTTGCCAAAGAACCGCTATAGAAGTGATTATTTACCGAAAGTCATAACATACACTGATTTCTGCAACTGTTCTTTGCTTCTGATACATGGATTACAACATTCGTGTAATGTTATGCTAACTTGATTTATATCTTTGACTTGAATCTGATTTCTCTTTATCAGCTTCTACTTTTATTACTGAAAGTTGTAAATATGCTTGATATTTCCATTAAACTTTTGGAATGTAGCTGTATCTCCTTCATACTGGACTTTGCCTGTTCTTTGTATGCGTCTCTTTTGTTTTTGCTCAATCCATTGTTTGATTTCATATGCTTTACTGCTTGCTCAAAGTAAAAGGTTTCAAAAACTAAAACTAGTTTGTCCCTTCATACTTTTAATTTTTTGCTATTAATCTGCATATCAATCTCTATCTATCGATCTATTCTGTTTTCACCAGCTCTTAAAGTAAAAGGTTTCAAAACAAAGATGAATTGTCCCTTTAATACTTTATTTTTTTGTTATCGATCTCTCTATATATTGATATATGCCTGTATCTTACTAAAATGAATAGCATGTAGGATGGTAAATGCGAGATTTGAGTGAGTCATCAGCATTTCTTAGATCCATTGGATCTAACCCATTCTCTCTTTGTGAATACAGGAATTGGAAGCACGGAACGGGCGATGTCTGGAGTAGCGAGAAGATGGATGCAGTTGGACGCCACATCACCAGTCATTACAGACAATGACTAGTGCCCATGAACCTTTCTCCTTTTACTCTTCTATTCAGTTATTGATTCAGTAGGGTATAGATGTATGTTAGCATGTAGAGACTACTCTCACAGTCAGATGTGTGGGAGAAATTTACTTTCAGCATTTAATTTTTGTCATGATTTGCTCCATCATGCAAATATTGAACATTATTTCAAAATGAATAAAATACTTTTCTTTGATGCATTTTCTGAAAATTACTTGAAAGTAATAAGCATGTATTTTCTTTCATTTGAACATGTGTGAAAAATGAACAACATTTTTGGCGACCTTTGCTGACTGTCTGCCTGCTAGACACTTAATTAGTTGCCTTTGACATCCATTGGGCATTAGAGTCTGAAAATATGAATTCCTTGGACCTAAACTAGACCTGACACGACCCCTAAAGTTGTTGGTATGGGCTGGGATGTATGCAAATGAGTCTAATGACAAATGACAGGTTATTATTATTAGACTGATTTTTATGCATGATCAGATTGTAGCATTAACTTTAGAAGTCGAATTCATAGTTATCCATCTTAATCATGCATGAAAATGTGTGAATTGGATGGATGCAGGTGATTAGTATATGTGTGTGTGTATAATTATGACTACCAGGTATGTATGAAAGTGAGACCAAAAATGACATGGAAAATGCAGCTCTAGGCGTATGCATATGCATGTGTATGCTAACCTACATGTATGCGTTCAATCCATGCATTAGTGTGCATGATTGAGGTGGGTGAGTATGATATGAAACAACCAAACCAGCAACTTGACACCCCTAAAAAACCTAAGGAACAAAACAAGAAACTAATCTAGGAAAGGAAACTAAAACCAACATGTGTTTGGACAACACTTAGGGAAAACTTAAACTAATATGCGGATGCATTTATTGAAAGCATGAAACCTAACCTAGAAAACAAACAAAAATAAAATCATACCTCAAAGCAAGCCTTGAGGTGAATCCCGTTAACAGGAATCGGTAGAACATCTCCTTGAAGAGTGGCAAGCTGGAATGCATTGTGTTCCTTGCACTCAACAATCTAAAAAGGGCCTTACCAAAAATGATCAAACTTAGCATGCTGCCCTGGTCTTGTCTTAAGTACATCCCACTTCAGCACCATATCTCCTTCTTTGAAATGACGATCTTTTGCCTTTTTATCAAATGTTCTCTTCACCTGTAGCTGCTGGTATTCCATTTCTTGCAGTGCCTTGCTCCTTTTCTCTTCTAACTCCATCAATTTAGCAAACCTTAGCTTAAGAGGATCCTGTTCTTCAAACAGTATCAACTGATTAGCAAGCTGTAATGCGGAAAATTCAGTAGTAACAGGTAACTTGGCCTCTTTCCCGTATACTAGAACGTAAGGAGATGTTTCAATAATTCGCTTAGGAGTAATCCTATCCAACCATAAGGCAGATTTCAACTTTGCATGCCAATCTCTCTTATTTTCCTCTAACGTTCTTTTAATAATCCTTAAAAGGTTCTTATTTGTACTTTCAGCGAAACCATTACCTTGAGGGTAATAGTTCGATGAGGTATTCAGATATATACCTTTCTTTAGCGCCCATTCAGACACTCTAGCCCCTACAAAAGCTAATGCATTATCAGAAATGATTGAATCAGGAACACCAAACCTTGTAGTCAAATCATCATAAAAATTAAGCACAGCTGATTCATTTGCCTCTCTTAACGCTACTGCTTCAATCCATCTTGTAAAATAATCTATAGCTATAAGAATCCACTTGTGACCTGAACTAGAGCTTGGATTAATTGGGCCTATAAAATCAATACCACACTTCATGAATGGCTGCTCAACCAAAATCGGTTGCAAAGGTAAGGCTGCCAACCTTTCCTTGCCAGCAAATAATGCACATTTTTGGCATTTCCTTGACCAACTATAGGCGTCTTTGAACAGATTAGGCCAATAGAATCCTGCCCTGAACACTTTATAAGCTGTTGTCTTTGGGGAAAAGTGACCCCCTTCATCATGAAATTGTTCCAGAATCTTGCTGGTCTGATCAGCACTTATACAACGTAATAACATGCCACTATGATCCTTTCTAAACAAAACATCATTAACCAAGACATAAGGAATTGATTGAAGTCTGAAATACCTACGTTTTGCTCTATCCAACCTCAAAGGACACTCCCCTGTTTGCAGAAAATGTGTCATTTCAGTCAACCAGCAGTCTGATTGATTACCTTCAGCCTGATTATTATCAACTAGCAATAGATTTTGACTGATTTCTACCTCTTGAAAGCTGTTATCTGCCAACTGTTCGCATAATCCCTTGCCCCTAACCAATTTGGTGATATGGATATCAACATCATACTCCATCACCCGAGTAATCCAGCCTGTTTTTTTTTCGTTTAAATCTATGCTTAACAAAAACTCCTTCACGCTTGGATGAGAAACCATTAGATGAATTTTGCTGTTGGAAACCAGGGGTTTGAATTTTTTAAGACTTTTAATGACAGCAAAAACATGTTTTTCAACAAAGATGTACCTTTGTTTGAAATCTTGTAAACCTTTGCTGAAAAACGCAACAGGTTGCTCCAAACCTTCATCATTTTTTTGCACCAGCATTGCTGAAATGGCGTCAAAGCTGCCATAGACATACAATATAAAATCTTTAGTAAAATCTGGATTAATCAAAGCAGGGGCAGCGGACAAGGCCTCCTTAATTGCTTCAAAACAACGCTTTCCCTCCTTTGTCCAGCTGAAAACTGTATTTTTCCTTAACATTGCTGTTAAAGGCTTCAAAAGATTAGCAATATCAGGTATGAAACGTCTCACAAAATTTATCCTACCAAGAAAACTTTGTAGACCCTTCTTGTGGCTGGGTAGTGGTAACTCTAAAATTGCTTGAACTCTCTTAGGATCTATAGTAGTACCATGCTTTGAAACAATATAATCGAGAAGTTTACCTTCATGAACAGCAAATACAAATTTCTTTGGATTAAGAGAAATACCAAACTCCCTGCATCTTTCTAAAACCTGTCTAAGATGAAAAATATGATCCTTAGCCTCCTTGCTGAAAACAGTAACGTCATCTAGATATACCAGCACTATCTTGTACATTAGATTTTGAAACGCCATGTCCATAGCCTTTTGAAATGTAGCTCCAGCATTTGCTAACCCAAAAGGCACCCTTCTGTAAGCCATGGTTCCCCATTTCGTGGTAAATGTTGTTTTAAACTGATCTTCATCTTTTACCAACACTTGATTATAACCAGAATATCCGTCTAACAAAGAAAACCTTTCAGAACCTTAAACATATTGTAAAATCTGTTCCATAAATGGTAAGGGATGCCTATCTTTTAATAAAGCTCTGTTTAGATCTCTAAAATCTATGCACAAGCGTATTTCTCCATTTTTCTTTCTTACAGGTACTAAGTTAGAGACCCAAGAAGTATGTTTGATAGGAAAGACAATCCCTCCTTCTAAAAGTTTGTTTAACTCTTTCAGCATTAGAGATTTTAGCTTAGGATTGACAAGTCTCTTATTTTGCCTTATAGGTTTGGTGTTAGGTTCAAGCTCAATAGTATGCTGGGTTACTTTAGGGTCAAAGCTTTTTAAATCAGAATAATCCCACGCAAAAACATCATTAAACTCTTGAAATAATTCAATAAACAACTGTTTTTCTTGTGGTGAGTTTATCTTACCAACTTTCAGCCTTTTTCCTTCAGAAATTTTCAGCTCCTCGTAATGTTCTTCCTTCACCAGCAAACTAGTTTTATCTTTTTTCACCTGATCATCTAGATCAAAGATAGTTTCTAAAGTGACCAAACCTTTAGGCAACTTGTTTGTTTTCAACTGAATAACCTAATCACCATATTGCTGACTGAATCTATCCTGATTAGCAACTAAAAACACATCTTCTTGCAACAAAAAATTTAAAATCTGTTCATCTCAATCAAAAACCTGCCAATTTATGTTGTTATCTGGTATTGAAGGTCTAACCACCACCTTAACATGATGTTGTTCGTTCTTTTTTGAGACATTTTCGACAATATCAAACCGCGCGCTTACTGCTGCCAGCCTATCAGCAAACTGATTCTTTGCTCTAGGTATAGATATTATGTTAAAAGCTTGAAATTCTTCTATAATATCCCATACCCTGTTTTTGTACAGCTTTAAAGTATCCTTCTTAACAGAGATCAGACCTCTAACTTGGTTTACAATGAGTTCATTGTCCCCAAAAACTTGCAAGCAAGTTATGTTTCTCTTTCTTGCCCATTCCACACCTTGCACCAGTCCTTCATATTCAGCCACATTGTTAGAACATGCAAATGAAAAATGAAAAACAGCAAAATATTTATCCTCCTGAGGTGATACCAGCATTACTCCCCCTCCAGCACCATTCTTGCTTCGTGAGCCATCAAAATACATCTTCCATATCTGATTTTCTTGTTTGCTGATTTGATTTGTGTCTTTGACCAGATTTGGAATTTCTAAACTTTGATCTAAAATCATATAATTTCCAAAACCAGCATCATGAACAACACTGTTTTGACTATTAGAAACATTTTCAGCAGCCCATTCATCAAGCAAAATATCCGGGATACCAGTAAGAGGTGTGTTAGAATCTACTACCTCAGGTTCATCAGTATCAAGTGACATTAGATTTGCATTTATAGCAGCAGGAACGTAAGGCTCTATATGGTCTTTTGCTAACTTTTCGGATTTAATGGTAATCTTTGTACCATATCTAGACCTAAAGAGCATATGAGACTAATCTGATGAAAAATAGTCACCAATCTTTGCAGTGAAATCTCTAGATAAGCATAATGCAAAATATGGCGGAAGATCTATGACATAAACATCCTGAGGTATTGAAAAATTTGGACAAGCATGCAACGTAAGACTAGCATCCTTAATGACACCTATTGTGTTAACGGCTGACCCATTCAATTGCACCACACCTTTCTTGAGAGGTTGATATTTCAGCCCTAGCTGATCTGCTACCTTTTTAGGCGTAACTGAACTTATGGCTCCACTATCAATCATACAATTGTGAACCAGATTATTGCCTATGATCGAAGACACATAGAAAAGGGGAGGTTTGACAGCTGGAACTGCTGTTTTGCTGTTACCTTCTTCATTATTCGCAAATACAGTACTTGGCATATTTTCACCAGCATTACCTCTTTTTGATAATTCAGATCGCAACATATCAACTTGACCAAGTATTGCCAAAGAATCCCACATACTGATAGATACATTCATTTTCTTCATATTTTCAACAACATTAAAAGGAATTGATGCATGTACCTTAGGCTGCGATTTTGTAACAGCAGGTTGTGCTTGTTGTTGTTGTTCTACATTGACATGTGGAAGATTTGCTAATGGAGCTTGTTGATTAGTTGGCTTATCTGATCCAGCAGTGGTTGTATTACTAGTATTGCTGTTATTACTGGTTTTCTGGTCCTCTAAAGCCCTTTTTTTATTCTTGGAATAAACAGCAATATTAGGATCAGCACTATTCATACCACAAAAATCATCTACCTGCCAATTTAGGAATGAAGCATCTGCAGGGGGTACATCTTGTTGTTGCTCCATTTCAGCCTCCGGTGCATGCTACATATATGTAGCGTTTTGTGCCATCAAAGCTTGCTGAATGACACCATTTGAACAGGTAGCTTGACTATGAGGTTGATTACATGGAAAACACCAGTCATATTCAGCAGCCATATTATTTTGCATTGGTACAGGTACTATATCTCTTACCGGATTTGCAGCATTTAAGGGTGCTAGATTATAAGGCTTATATGGTCTCTGATTTATGCTCGGCTTATTTCCAGCATTGTACCCTTGAAAATTTTGCCTATTTTGAGGTTGCCCTTGGTTTTGTGGTTGATATCCCTGATTATTTTGCTGCTGGTAACCTTGATTCTGCTGCTAATAACCTTGATTTGCAGCGAAATTTTGTGATTGAAAAGGTTGCCTTGGCTGAAATTGCTGCTTTTTTAGATTAACCAATTCATTTCCAAAAGTTTGCATTAAGCTTTCAATCTTTTGCTGACCTTGTTTAATCTCTTGCAGCTCTTGAGAAGGTCCTGCAACAACTATCTCTTGGCTGGAAACCACTGGTAATGGGCTGAAAGGTGGCATTTGCAAAGGTATATTTGGCCGTATATTTGGAAAAATAGGCAAAGGAGGTCTAGGAGCAATTTTACCTGCCTGTATGAGGCTATTTTCTGCCCTTACTGATATAGCAAATGCTTGTGGCAGCGTATTTCCACCCATAGACTGAATCATGACAGAAATGTCGCTGTTCAAACTCTTAAGATAATACAATAATGCATGATCAGCACTTGGTCTAACAGCAGCAGGTATCCTCTCCCACGTTTTTTGAAAACGTGTATTGAAATCAATCATCTGTTCTTGTGGAGCCCTCTTTATGGTTGTTAGTTGTTCTACCAATGAAAATGATCAGATTTGTCTTCAAAAAAATTGGTGAATACATCACCCAATTCATCCCATGTGCCTATCGAAGCCACTGGTAAACTTCTGAACCATTCCAACGCTTTCCCCTTGAATGAAGCTGCCAATAACCTAATTGCCATGTTTTCTTGTGTCACATGATGAACGTTGCACAGGGTTGCTATATCTCTAACATGCTCGAAAGTTGTAGTTTGGCTTTCTCCGCTAAAATATGGCACTCCTTTCAAAGCTGCTAAAGGGATGTCATTATGCTGTTGGAGATTCAAAGGACTTCCTTGATCAAAGGGAACAAAAGCAAAATTTCTTGGCTGAGCCATTACTGGTAGCTGATAACTTATCTGTTGTTGATGTATTAATGATACAGCTGGTCCAAAAAATAAATTTGTAGCCGAACTTGAGCTGCTGTTGTATCTGCAAAAAATGTAGAAAATTTTGATTCCAAAGGCTCGGTTCTCCAATTGGGACTTACTGAAAACGTGCTACGAGTTTTTCTTTGATAAACTCGAGTACCCTATGCTGATTTCTGATTTCTCTTTGCTGGCTTTGTCCTAGCAAGGGTTCTCCCATGCCTTTTAGGTGTTTCAAGCTGTAAATATTCAAATGTATTTGAGCTTCTAGTTTGTACCTTTCTCATTAACAGCACTGATCTATACCTTTCTTTCCCACACAGTCGCCAGATATGCAAAAAAAATTATAACTCTGCTGTTCGCACATCAAAAATAGCAGCAACTTCCTTAAAAAATAAGGCAAGTGTCTCACCGGGCGTGCCAAAAACTGTTATATCCAAAATCTGCACCCTGAAAATTTGCCTTATGTCCTAAAACTCGCAACGATTTTGGAGAAACATGGGATCAGCCAAAAGTTGTGGGTAACTTATAACTTGGCTGAACCTCCGAATTCTAGGCCAATTCCTATATGATATATCTTAGACCTTACTTGTACTAATGGAGAAGTGAAAAAACTTTTAGATGGAAAAGGGTAAAAAGACAACCTAAAACACAGAAAACTTAAAGAAATAAGGTGATACACCAAGATTGATAACACAAATTACTACTATAGCTGAGACACAATGAAAGATTTGACAAGACAATCACAAGAAACCTTGTTTGAAGATCTGCTAATTCATATCAATAATTTAAGAGAAGGTTTATGAACGTTTGAAAATATACGAAAGGAATTTGATCACAATCGAATACATCAATAATGAAAACACAACTCAAAACCTATGAACAACATTTTAGATAAAGAAGATACAAGATAAGACATCATTCAGAAAAGTCTATTATTAAAACACAATTTGAACAATATCAATCACCTTAACGCATACAACTAAATCTGTTTACTCCAAAACTGGTTCCAATGAAAACTTTATTTCCATCAAAGGCCCTCAAAACAGTACATCTGCATAATGGATCAGAATCATGGAGAAAAAAGCACTAAGGATGAAATCACATAAGCATCTTCTCTCAAAATCTGAACCCCTTCCTCAAAAAATAGAGTATATATCAACAATACAATTGTCTCAAAGCAGAAGAATTGGGTCGAAATAATGAGTTAACTCATTATTAAGAACCTCTGAAAAGTCCAAAAACATGCTCCAAATATCCCGAACTGAAGCTCTACCAACAATGCATAAGAAAAGTCTCAAAAAGACTCCCAAACTGCCATAAATCACTCCATAATGCACTCTGAAATCTTCAGTCTGAACTATGCCTCTAATTATATCAACTGAAGCTGCCTCCTTGAATTTTGGCATTTGCAAAATATCAACTCCTCTATGAACACGCTCTGACCTTTAGACTTTATTATTTATTTCCTTAATTGCATGAATATTATTATTTTAACAATTGATTTATAGAACATCAATTATAAAAATAATAATTACAATTTTTTAATACTTATGCAATTAAGAAAAGTAGAATAAAGTAGTCTTTCCCTTTTACTTACATTATTATTATTATTATTTTTAAATTACATTCAAAAATTATTATTATTATTAAGTTTATCATAATTCATCAACTAAAGGATAATAATATATATTTTTTGAAATGTGCATGTGAATGCAATCTAAAAATAATAATAAAAATAAAAAATAAAAATTATGCACTATGCATTATGACAAATCCATGCATTACTAAAATATCCAACTTTTTAACATGCAATGGACCCGAAATTTCTATTCAAAACAATTTAAGTTTTGATAAAAAGGAAAGGCATGAGTTACTTTGTCATTTGGTTTTTATTTCTCCTTTCTGAAAGCAAGAGTAACCAAACGCAATAGGGTTATGGTGAAACCCTAGCCGACATGGAACTTCATCTGCAACTTTCTTTTGCTTTGAGGCCATTTTCGGTGCATCATACCGCCGTTAGACGCCCTTTACTGGTGTATTTGCGTTTCTTTGGTCTCTGTTGTGGCACATCTGTGACTGCGGGCACAAAAATGCAGATTTTTTTGAGAGGCCGACTGTTGCTTGTTCGAAGTCTGAGCATGGGAGTCGTTGTTTCAATGGCATTTTTCCTTGGTTATGCCTCTCCTCTTGCTGTAGCTTTAAATTTTCCTTTACTTCCTCTGCTACAGCATGACTGCACTTCTTTTCTTGTGGGTTTTCCTCTTTCCTACTGGGCTCTACTGGACGCCTTCTCCATCTTTGCTGCTGTAGCTGACCCCCACGTATATTTCTGAGACTCGTTATGAAGGGTTTTTGATTACGGGTTGACAGTAGATTGGAACTTGCATAAAAAACGTGAATCTCCATTGCTCTACCGCTGTAAGTAACAGTAACTGTAACAACAGTGTTTTAGATTCTTCCTTCTAACTGGGTATGGTATGAAAGTGAGACTACAACTGTTCATCTTTATTTGTTTTGCTGTATGTGAAATGTTTCTACAAGAAAATCGATTCCAGCTATAGTAATCTTCCATTTTTTTTCTAGTTGTTGTTTATGCAAAAAAGATCCACAATTGATCTGTGGTTAATGGTAGACTAGACAGAGGTTATCAAATAGGTGCCATCTCCTTGTTTTTCTTAGCAGCATACCTCTGATATATCTCAGATTTATGATTTATCATGAGGCTTTTTGGCTTGTTTAATGTTGTCTCTTGCTTTTAACCTTGCTGAAACTACTTATGCTGGAAGACACCGTATATAGCTCAAATCGTGTCTTATTATGAGGATTTTGCTTGAAAATATTGCACGCCATTATCGTGGCTACATGCTATGCTGCTTTTATCCATAGGGTTTGATTTGTATTGATACCTCCATTTATGAATCTAGACTTAGATCTGTGATCTTTGGAAGGCTATGAAAAGAAAACACGTGATAACTTCTTATTGCAGCAGGCTGCTAGTATAGATTTATCTCTTCCTCAAATCTGTGCCATGCTTTTGTAAGGCTTCTCTGTTTGCATGCTAACCCTTATTCTCCTTTCACCATTCGTTTCAGCTGGAAGTATCATATATATAGGCACTGTTCTTGTTTTGTCATTTCAATGATCTGCTGTATGTTAATCATTCCCAGATATTTGCAAGAACTGATATAAACAATTATTTTGATTACCTTGCTGAAAATAACTCTAATACCAGATCTCTCTGTCACTGGCTCTTTGCTTGAAGTTGTCATGGGATCACATTTACTGTTGTATCAGAATTGATGTTTTGTCTTTTCGCTGTATATGAAATATTTATTTGATGTTTGCCAAAGAACCGCTGTAGAAGTGATTCTTTACCGAAAGTCATAACATACACTGATCTCTGCAACTGTTCTTTGCTTCTGATACCTGGATTACGACATTCGTGTAATATTATGCTGACTTGATTTATATCTTTGACTTGAATCTGATTTCTCTTTATCAGCTTCTACTTTTATTGCTGAAAGTTGTAAATATGCTTGATATTTCCATTAAACTTTTGGAATGTAGCTGTATCTCCTTCATGCTGGACTTTGCCTGTTCTTTGTATGCGTCTCTTTTGTTTTTGTTCAATCCATTGTTTGATTTCATATGCTTTACTGTTTGCTCAAAGTAAAAGGTTTCAAAAACTAAAACTAGTTTGTCCCTTTATACTTTTATTTTTTCGCTATTAATCTGCATATCAATCTCTATCTACCGATCTGTTCTGTTTTCACTAGCTCTTAAAGTAGAAGGTTTCAAAACAAAGATGAATTGTCCCTTTAATACTTTATTTTTCTGTTATCGATCTCTCTATATACTGATATATGCCTGTATCTTACTGAGATGAATAGCATGTAGGATGGTAAATGCGAGATTTGAGTGAGTCATCAGCATTGCTTAGATCCATTGGATCTAACCCATTCTCTTCTTTGTGAATATAGGAATTGGAAGCACGGAACGGGCGATGTCTGGAGCAGCGAGAGGATGGACGCAGTTGGATGCCACATCACCAGTCATTACAAGCAATGACTGGTGCCCATGAACCTTTCTCCTTTTACTCTTTTATTCAGTTATTGATTTCAGTAGGGTATAGATGTATGTCAGCATGTAGAGACTACTCTCACAGTCAGATGTGTGGGAGAAATTTACTTTCAGCATTTAATTTCTGTCATGATTTGCTCCATCATGCAAATATTGAACATTATTTCAAAATGAATAAAATACTTTTCTTTGATGCATTTTCTGAAAATTACTTGAAAGTAATAAGCATGTATTTTCCTTCATTTGAACATGTGTGACAAATGAACAACATGTATAAAACGCATCCAAATGCCGAATTGTTGATTCATCCCATTCATCATGGAACTTTGGTACAAGTTGTGAAAGTTTTGGGGATAACTCGCTAGGCTCATAATCAAACTTGCTGAAATCCAACGGCTTGGCTGCACCGGATCCTACGAGAATAGGCACAATTACTCAAATCAACAAATAGCAACACCTTTTCTTCTGTACTGGCATGTAAAACTACTGGTGCTGAATTGCATATGATCTAGTATAATCAATCCAAAATTTTGTTGTTGACCGAATTTTCTCCAAAAGCCACCTTTGTCATCGCTAGAGACTTTGCTATTTTCAGAATACATCAGTCCTTCGTTGCTGCTGTGGAATTTTGAAAAGTCTACTACCGATTCTCTTGAATGTTTGTTTTCTTTATTTAACCATTCTCTCTGTCACTGGCACAAACTCATCAATATAATCATCAGCAACTGGACACCTCTAACAGCAACTTCCAGATCAAAAATGGCAATCTGTAGATCTGTTGTGTCAATGGAGTCATATGTATATTAAGGTTCAATTAATTGTCTGCATCCTTCTTATACATATGTTCTGTACTATCTTTCAGTTTTATAGCTGCCTTATATATCATACCTATGCTTATGCCTTCTCTCAATAGGTAGACATATTTGAGTTAAATTGATGTATGTTGGCTACCATATTTTTCTGCCTTGAATAATCTTTGATTCTATCTCTAACATTCTCCTACGTAGGATAGAGCAGGGATATGAAAATATCTTCACCAAAGGATACATTGCTGCTTCCTACTTAAGTATATAATCGAAGCAAATATCCACTCAAATGTATTTTAATTGTCTCCTTCGATTAATACTATCCTTGTCTATATGGGAATGAAACCTTTTTACATCAATGATATTTTTCAACATATATTGTTCTAAAAAATCTCTTACATCCATGTCCTTACTTCCTTCAATTAATATCATTCACAAATGGAGCCCCCAAATGTTGCAAAAATTTGGGTTCCATCACATGGCATCAGGACTCCCAAAGATTTTTGTTCCAGAGTCTCCATGAATATGAGATCATGGGAAGATATGAAGGCCCAGTATCGCCTAACTCACCTAGATTGGCAAACGTTTGACCTTCTAGTCTCTCCTCTGCCTCCTCACTTGCTTCACAAGCTAGGCATTCAACCAATCAAACCTTGGTGGAAGGACTAGAAGTGGTATCCATGTACTCCTCTTGTTAGTTACAAGCTGAAAATGGGATATTTGTGGTTGGTGCCTTATTTGCCTATGGTTGAGTCTCTCAACCAACACTGACACCTCTAGTCCACGCAACAAAATTGGAGATACAAGTTTAACACTATTGGGAAAGTCATTACTCAGCCGAAGATTGCACTTTTGGTGTGTCCTCTTCTAGGGTTTGTCTCTAGGTCCTCGGCTCAAGCATTTGGGTATTCCTGATTCATGATGTCCGTTTTGTGGGCAACACGAGTCTTTCTTGCACATCTTTTATGTCGCAAAGCTCAATAGTATTGGCTCTATATACATGATTTTTTTAGGTCTTTTAGGCCAGAACCGTTTTCTTGGCATATGGTTTTGCTCGAGGAATCTACTAGAATCCCTTTTAAATTCTCCTAGATTTGGCATGATTTCAAGCTGAAGAATCTTTTCACTCTTTGGAAAGACAAAAATGTTGTGCTTTTTACACACAATTTTCTGGATATAAATATTGTTATGTATACAAAGGCTTGCATATGTAATAGTGTAATGCTACAAATTCAAGTACAAGCCAACAAAGTGGCTCTGAAGGTGGCCCACCTACAGTAGCTTCTCAATCATTGGGGCAATGCTCTATGTATGGTTGCCCTGGTGCTGTAGGATTCCGCTTCGGCGGATCAGACTCCACCCTATGGTCGCCCCACCCTATGGTCGCCGTTGGGGGCATAGCTCCTCATCCTGCCGCTCCCAGACGCTACGCTCCCAAGCCCGTCACTTCTCTCCCAGTGGCTGGGATGTTCGCCATCGCCGCTCTGCCTCTCCGCAACGTAGCTTGGGGTGGTCCCCAGATGCTGCTCCTGTTGTTCCTAGTTGGTTTGCGCCTATTGCTGACTCGAAATGGTCATTCCCCCACCTAGACCTGGCAATTTCGCCTCCCAAGGAAGAGGGAGAGGAAAAAGAACAAGATGTTGTTGTTGTTGATGACGAGTGGGCTCCTCCTGAGCCACCCTCCAACCCCGCTGATGGATGGGGGTTTCATGATTGATGGGATCCGCCTCCCTCGGCTAGTACTGCTTTGGCCGCCTGAGGGCAGTTTTAATGTATTTTTTGATGAATAGTTGTTAATGTTTTCGACTCTGCCATTTGAACTCTCGCGAGGTGATCTTGTATCCCACGACCCCTTTTTGTCAATATGTAACTTTAATATTTAATTAATAGAGAAGGGACTATTCATCAAGAAAAAAACTTTCCCATCAACATCTTTAACTGATTTTTTCCTTTTTTTTGAAGTGATTCCCACATGAAGTTAGATTCTAGGAAAGCCCTAAAAGGCCATGAGAGTCAATTTTCCATTTGTAAAGCACTTAGTAAATTTAGGTCTTGGTGGTCAAAGTTGGTCAACAATCACCCCATGATGTTAGGAAGTTATCTTGATATGTTTTATGTCTCTTTGGGTCATTTGGAACCATATTGTATTATTCTGAATGGGTTCTAGGCCAAAATACTTTTTTTTTAAAAAGTTGTCAAAGTTGTCATGAGCAACTTTGACCACAATTTTGCAACTTTGATCTCCAATGGCCAACTGATTCAAATTTTAGTTGGAATTGGTTGGGATAGTTGTAGGATGATTCTATATGACCAATTTGGTCAATCTATGATCTAACAAAACAATTTGGTGGATGAATGGTGAATTTGGTGGATTGTTCTCAAAGATTTCTTTGCAATCTTACTATTTTTTGACTTGGTGTGACACATAGTGGATTGAACTGTATATTTCTTGCATATGGATGTCTAGATAGGCAAATTGACTTTTCATTGGAACAAATCTAAAGTCATTTGGTGCCCTAACAAGGGAGATCCAATCAAATTTGTAAAAATTATTGTTTGGGAATCAAAACCCTAGGTCTTGAACAAAAATGAAGATTGCTTGACATTTCTCAATTGGTTCTGGCCAAATATTTAGGAAATTTTAGGTTTAGGGGTGTACAATAGTTTGCAAAATGTTTGGGAATGATCCATGCAAACCATGAATTTTGGCAGGAAGCCCTAGGCTTGGCATCCTCATGTGACAAGCATGACTTGCATAAGTTTGATGCTGCAGAGGTGGAATTGGGTTGTGTGGGCATAAAATAAAGGTTATCAAGGGTCCTTTGTATATATGCAGCCTGTTAGAATAAACCAAACCCTTGGAAGCATTGACTAGTGAAGCCTTTTTGCCTTTTGGTCAAACTCATAACCCAGATCCCAATTTGAAGTATTTTGTATGGAAGCCAAAAGAGTCTTTGAAAGTGCCATCTAATTGGGAGCTTGTTCGGAAAGTTTCAGATTTGAAGGCTAATAACTTTGATTGGAGGGCCAATTGGCATTAGGTCTGTTTTAGGCCTAACTTTGCAATTTGGGGTTTGAGACAAAACCAAGTGAATCCAACTGGATAGTTTGATGGAATGAGATGCTAGGGGTGGAAAGAGGATCCACACAACTCAAATCATCAAGTACGGTGGGAAGATCTTGAGGTGCTAGGGCTTAGAATTAAGGAGTTAATCCTAGTGAGGAGATTTGATGTGAGAAGTTGTATCTCTTGAAGAAGAAGATTGGATTGCTCAAGGAAATGGTTGTCAAGAGAGGGACCAAGAGCAAGTCCTTGTTGAGTGGAGGCTAAGAGGTTGGACCACTGGATGGGACAGGGAAAAAGAAGTTGCGCTATGCAAACCCCAAGGAAAACTTAAGATAACCCTAAGCTCTTTGCATCAACTTCTGACCTCCAAAAGGGAAAGAGACTCTTGTTCTACCAATTGGCATACGTGGGGCAATGATAAGCTAAACCAAACCACCAACCATGGTGAGCTAAAAAGGGACATTACAAAAAGAATGACTTTCTACTCAATTATAAGGAATGTATTATTAATTTTGCCTTTAATGTGTGGCTGTTCTTCCATTAATGAAAGTTTGAATTTTGCTTCACTTGCAAAGACAACTTCTCAAAATACTGCAGTGAAGTATTAACTTTTGTGAGTAATTCATAAATTGTTTCCATCGCTGGTTTAGTTGTGCATGTAATCTTGGAGGTATTTACTTGGAAGATTAACAGAAATTAGCATTCATGTTGTATAAATATATGTATTGCTGAAGAATATCAAATAAATTATGGAATAAAAGCACACTTCAAACTCAAAGCTCAATAACAGAGCTCACTGTGCTGGTTGTGAATAGCCAAGTGTGAAAATCTTCTTGAGCTTGTTAGCTAGGATCTTAATGACAGACTCACAAGGAAGAGACAGAGCTAAGAGCAGTGTTTTAAGATCCCTTGGATTATATACTTCTAAAACACTGTAGAAAACCAAACAAAGCGGAAAGTATAACTGTCTATAACAGCATACAAACGTTGCACCATATTTGTAAAATTCTGTTGTAACTAACTAAACAGTGAAAAATATTTAAACCAAACTATTCATGAAAAGCTTTCTACTGAATGGTAACAATATATTCAGTACTATATCCTTTAGGGAGACACATTTGGGATTTTACCATGGACATGTTTTCTGAATAGCAGTTGTATTACCAGTAGCAACTGGGAGTTTACAAAAGAATTAAGATAAACCCAAAGAGCCATATTCTTGTGGCTCGGATAAGTCTAAACTTGATTTTGAATGAGGATGGTTAGAAAAGGTAAAGATGATGTAAATATGTCTTCATGATGCTGTAAATATGTCTTCATGTGATTAGACATGGCTCAGATATAATGAATGAACCTCTGACTATAGCGTAGAAGATGAGGGTACAAACATAATGTTTTCCATAACTGAATAAAGCCTATATCCAGACCAGCAGAGTCAAATGGAAGTTACAATTTTGAGTAGGGTGGTGAACCAAGATTGCGCGCACAGCATGTCTGTTATAAGAACTCTTAGCCAAGGTGGCGCATTGCTTAGCAAACATCTATCTGTTCATAAGACCCCGCTGCACCCCTGAGTCGATGAGGTCATACTAGATAGGGTTTACCTAGTGTGTGACCGAAGGGAGTAGGCAGGGCCGAAATACCAGAGCCCAGATGGTATTTGATTCATCAGATGTTACACCCTCGAGCAGGGCAGGACCATTCTCCAATTGAAAGATGTGCAAGGAACCATTTGGTTTGTGGTTGAGGGTAAAGCGCCTCGATGATGCTCGCCCTCTTTGGCAAATAGTCAGATGTACTTGGAAACACCTTAACATGATTCAGAATTGTGTCAAGTTTCTATCTTTACTCTAGTACTTGTGTCAGTATTTGTTATGCTTACAGTTACGACTATCCGTAGTGATAGGGATAAAAGTATATTTCAGTTTAAAATTCATTTGAGTTGCTGCAACTATAAAATATTGTTTATAAAAAGTTGATCACCTCTTGCATTAATTTTCTTTCAGAAAAAATGTTATTGCTATCTGCAAAGATTTGATTACAACAAGTTATGTTGGTTTATATTATTGCTTAGTAGTTGCATGTTACACATCTATCCTTCGCAGTGTATATGTCAGTACATTTCTGTCATTGGTTAATATGAATTTATGCTGTTTTAAAAAATAGTAAATCAATGCAAAGGGAGAAGAACATATGAATTCTAAAGAACAAAATATCAAGTCTGTAAAATTTGTACTAATTAAAGGCTTTCTGAAGTTGTATTCAATACGTGATGTTTAGCAAATAAAAATATAACATGAAAATGGTGATAATTAAACAACAGAAAAGACCACTGCATTCTTACTGTAATCTTCTAATCTGCATCACTTCAATGGTGGTGTCACAGGAGATACATTACAGTTCAATTATCTCTCTCAATTTATTATATACAATCAAAATAGAATAGAGCAAAAAAATTAAGAACCTCATAATTTAGTGAAAATTGATTACTTTTCTTACTTAAAACTGTTTGCAGCTTGAATTAATTCAAACTTTATTTTTGTCTTTTCCAGTTCCTCGTTCAACTGAAGATACCCTCCTCTCCTATATAATGGATCTGTGAGGATATTCTAATTATATATGGTGAAACTAACTTTGACTGACTGGCTTTACTTCTCTGCTCTTCTTAAAGTAACTCGCGACTGTCTAGGATTTAGTAACTCGTAAAATAGTTTAGTCCAATTGAATTATATATAAGAAGTTATCGATAAAAGAGAAAAGGTAAATCCAGAGTAACCCTTAATCAATCTGTCTGTTTAAGATAGTTGTGGACGGATCCGTGCAGTGGCATGTTTTTAAATATTAAGCACCAAGCCCTGACATCTTCGGGGGATTCTATTTAATATTTAATTACTCCATGCCTTTTGAATGAGGTCAGGTATGTGGAACGAACAACAGACAAACTTAGGCCACCAGAAACTGCTAGTTAAGCTATAATAATAGACCGGAGCTCTGTTAAGACAAACAAAATTAAATTTGGCCAAAGTCCATTCACTTCTGATTTTTTTCAGAAGAACAACCTAGAGGAGATTTGCTTTAACGATATAGTTTTGAAAATACACAATCGATTTGCAGCTATAAGGGCTCTGTATAAACTCAGTTAAAAGGCTGGTGGCTTACCAAAGCCTGAGCAGAGCAACAAAGATACTGTCACACCTGTACTGACTTTGAATCAATTTAACAAGTAGAGAAAAGCTACCCAATCTTTGCTTAGAAAACTTGAAAGTCGTAAGTGTAAAACCGCACACTTGTGGGAATTGACGATGCAGGGATAAAACGAGTACAAACCGATTGTAAACTCATATTTCTGTAAGTCATGATCCATTAAACCAAATTGATCCATGCGAGCTTTAATTATGGTTGGCTTTCTATGATCAAACAAATAAGCGTTAATCCTTTCATGATTTACATTTATTGATCCCATATTTTCATCTAATCCTTAATATTAGCAGCTTATGCATCTCATTTTGGCAAAGCATGGCAGGCTTCACTTGTAAAATATCTAAGCAATTTTCCGACTGTTACTGGAAGATAACAGATATATTAAAAAATTCTGCAAAAGAGCAAAAACTTTAAAATAAAAATAAGAAAACCTCGGATGACGCCTGTTTTGCATGGAAGAAAATTCCCTGGACAAACTCCGCATCGGTATCGAATGTGCCATTCGATCAGTATTGTTGGCAATCGTATGCAGAGCTTATTTCTGCTTTGTGTTGATGAGATATAAATATGAGATGGCTAGCACAGGAAATATAGGCATCATTTTCAGACAGTGAAAGCCCACGTCATCAACTCAGTTGCCCACATCTTCATCTCACCCCTCCCTTCCAATGTAGTGATGCTTGTGAAACCCTGCTTTACCCATATCACAGGTGGCGCTTTTCATTTTCATTTTACTGCATTTTTTTCCCGCCAGTGATTACTCCTCCCTCGTTCGACAGCATCAAAGTCGACATCACTTTGACTTGAGAAAATAAAGCATGTGGACCGTGCCACCGTGGCATTTCAATAACTGTGATCTTCTTTTGTAGTTTGTTTGATTCCTAGATTTTATTGGTATTCAACGTCTCATCACATGGACTGCATAGTTAATTTTCTTGTGACTCCTTTTTAAAAGTTTAAGATTCCGTCACCGGCTATAGTCAGAGAGGTATAGTCAGAGGTTCATTCCTTTGATATAAGGTTTCGACCAGCCTCAACGTATCGATCAGTTCTTGCTACTGTTGAAGCTTTGCAATGTGGTAATAAAAGCATTACAGAACAAGAGCTCTGTTGGAGCATGAGTTCCTGTCTATTGAGACAAGCAGAAGGAAATAAAAATTTAGAATGATTAATTTGAAAAGAATGACTAATTTCTGTCTTAAAACAGTTTCAGGAATACATTTCAAATTTTCCTATAAATAAATTAATATATCAAGATTTACTTATTAAAAAACAATATGTCATTACTTGTAAGAAAATGGCAGAGTTAAAGTCAATTCTATTTACTTATTAAAATACAATATGTCATTACTTGTAACAAAGTGGCAGAGTTAAAGTCAACCCGCTATGTACTAGTGTGACAATTTTTAGATTAAAACTAAATGCATCAACCAATCACAATATATAATTTTTACAAAAAATTTATTTATATAGTATAAATGCAAGATTTTAACTTTATAAATTTTTAAAATTATTTGTTATTCATTTGATTGGCTAAAGAGATTTGAATATTATATAGAACAATTATGATAACGATTTTTATTAATGTAGTTGTTGCTTATATATTACAATAATATATTATTATAATTTAGATTTTTAGAATTAATAAAGTAAAATTTCATATTTTTAATATAAAATATTATATATATATATATATATATATATATATTTCAATTAATAAATTTAATATTAACATATAGAATTTATAGCATGTATTATTTTTATTCTATATATGTTTAATATAAAACTATATTTGTAAAATATTATAATACATTTTCAATATAATGATTTATGCATTATAGATATATTATAGATATAGTCAAATAATAAATCAATATAAAATTATATAATTTATATCATGCATTATATATTTATTTATATCATTTTTATCTTGACATACTCTTATAATTTTAAATAAATTAATGTTTTACACACACACACATATATATATACATAAAATTTTAAATTAAATATATTTAATATCTATGATAATAAAAATAAGTGTTTTTTTAAATTTATTAAACTAAAGCTATAATTAATTAATAACTAAAGGCAAGTACTTAGCCACTAGGTGGCACTTGTTTACTTATTGAAGCAAAAACTGTTGCATCTTATGTTGTGATCTAATTATTTTTGGTTCTTGTCAAGGGTTTGAAAACGAAGGTTTGCCAGAAGCATAGTACTTTTAATTCTTATAAATACCTAAGATGCTTCGTACCCAAAGTTGAACCCAACTAAATGCAATGAGTTGCAAATAATATATGAATTGAACCGAACCATTAAATTGTTATTTTATATTTTTCATGAACATTTCCTCTTTATATTAGAAATTTCTAAGTACTCATATTAAGGTAAAAAACTAAAGTGAATATATTTAAATAATTTTAACTTTAATATTTATAAATAATTGTATATTTTCATGTTCATTTTTCAATTTTACATTCAATTTATATAAAAATATTATTCAACAATAATTTTTTAAAATGTATAATAATTAGAAAAACTATTATAACTATTTGTACCTTTGAATTGTCATTGAAATAGTAAAAAATATTTGAAAAAAAGTAACTTTTAACTCTAACAATAAGTACCATTAAATTAATTTTGAGTAAACATAAATTTTATATATATATATATAATGTATCATTTTTAATATACCTTTTAAGTATCAAAAAATTAACTCTCTTTCTAATCTATAAATTTATACAGAAAAATTTAAGAATTGTTTATTGGAGGTTCCTATTTATTTATTTTATATTTAAGTGATGAGTATAGATAAAATTATTTGACAAGCCACTGTCTCAAATAAAACTTTTGAAATTCCTAAAAATGGTAGGTATATTATACATTCTTATTTCTTATACAACACTTGGTAGGTTAGTGTCAATACTATCACTATTTATAGTCACTGGCTTGTAAAAATCAATGGCGTGTACATGTGAGAGGTGGAGTGGTATCATAAGCACACTTTTCTATTTCATGGTGGTCAAGTGTGGAGTGGGAGTCTCCTTTGTGAATTCGTTGATATGTTCTGTGTGTTCAAAAGAATCAGTCGTCTATGGATAAGGATGAAATTTATGTGCCATGTGTTCAAACGAATCAGTCGTCTACGGATAAGGATGAAATTTAATGTCTGTACGAGTGCGAGCATTAATAATAAGTTGTAGAAATTAATCAATGGGATCTAATGTTCCCTGCCTAACAATTCCAGTATCATGCCTTGCCTTTTTCTTTGTCGTTGTGCCAATGAACATCACTGCCAACACTTGCCATCTCGTCATATCCTGAAAAATAAATTATGTCTATAATTATCAGCTTTTTCTTTTGCAAATTTCATTGATGTGAAAATCAAAATAAATAATCCCTCGGAAACCTTTTCTTGCTTGGTATAAATTTTCGTCGGAGATTCTTGTAGTTTTTCCTCAGCCGAGACACAGATTATTTTGTACAATCTGTATTTTAAGATGCACTGGCTCCTTGACATTGCTGCAAATCTTTAAATTAGTTTTTAAAATTCTTAGTATGTGTTAAGCTCCTAGGCTACAATCCATTCTCAACACTCAAACTGAAAAACCGGTGTCCAGCGCTCAATTCAAAAAGAAACCAGAGTATAACGTTGGAGAACCATTAAAGAGATGTTTCTTGATAATAAATATTTAAATTAATCGATAAATGCTCATTAATTCAGATTTCTAGATCTGTCAATACAATCCATTCTTCACGCTCGAACCATAAAATCAGAGTCCAAAGCGTTTAAATATTTAGAAAGAAAAAGATGAGAAATCAGAGTGCAAAGATTAAACATTTAGAAAGAAACCAGAGTATAACGTCTAGAGAACCAGAGACACCATAAATAAATTCTCAGATATATGATTTGCGTTAATTTAGATATTTTACAGGACGGATCCGGTAAAAAACCTACAGATTTGAATGAACAAGTTTTGTAAAGATTCGAATTCTACATTCAACATATGTAAATACAAAAATGTACACTTGCAAGTACTAAACATTGTCCCTTCCTCACAAGTCACTGGCAATTTCTAGTCCCCATGACTGATAACAATCTCCGTCAACAAATAGACCTTGGCTGACAATATTATCCAAGGCAGTGCCTGCAGCATCTTCAATCAACGAAAATTGTGCACAGTCCACTAAATCGTCCTCAAAATGCCATTTCTCAAGAAAGCCCTTAAGTTCTCCATTTTTGGCAAGATTTAAGGAAAAGTCAGAATCCTTGTCGTCAGAAGGAAAACTGCTTTTCCCTTGATCTTCTTCACTGGATAGCGGTGTAGGCGGTATTCCAAGTTCATCGTCTGAAGCTCCTACAAGATAACACAAATCAATGCAGTTCTCACAGCCGCTATTCATCTTGGAGGCTAGGGAATCATCTTCTGTGCTTAAGCCTGAAATCCCCTGCTTAGGTGTGGATGGCGTAAATGAAAAAATCACGCCAACTTCTTCCTCCAAACCTCTCAAAACTGTGAAAACCGCTTCCTCACTCACGCAGTGTTTTCCTCTGTTTCTTGGAAATCCTCTGCAAACTCAAAATCTTCCAAAGCATGAAGATTTTGTACTTGCTCTGTTCTCCTATGAAAATGCTTGGGAGAAATTTCCTGAGCATCTTCATTGTGGCTGCATTTAATCCAGACATTTTGATACAAATCTTTCAAGAATGGAGACTTCAAAGTATGATTATTATTTCTCTCAGAGCATAAATTGCGGAGCAGAGTAGTGAATAACAATTTGTGCCCATGTTAGCATCATTTTCCTCGAGAACAGTCTAGAAACTTCAGTAGCGGAGATGATTATTATTACATCTAATATATGCAGCACTACAGCCTTTGAATTTTCACTCATTTTTATGAACAAAAAATAGATATATCCCCAGGAAATTGCTCAAGGACCAATCAAAAAATCAAAATTAATATGTAATAATTGATAATAAAAATCAAACCTTAGAAAAATTTGGAAAATGACATAGTTTTTTGAGCCAAAATTAATAGCCATCAAAATTGGCGGGGCTAACAGGAACATTAATTCCTGACTAACAATCTTGAAAACATGTACTTGAGATCTTTGAGAGGTTTTCTTTTTTCTTTTTCTTGATATACTTGATGTTGTTTTATGAGTACAAAATGTTTTTACTTTGAAAAGTTGTTTTATTGGGAGGGTTCCTCACAGAACATGTTTTAAAATTGGGTTGCTAAGGCCTAGGCCCACCATGGGTCTGTTTTGATGGCATCCAAAACCTAATCAAACAATTTGTTTTTATGTTTCACTTTGTTGAGCTAAGGTCATTCTCCAACATAGGTTTTGGTATGTTTTGTCTTCTTTGCTTTTGTTTCAACCATGGTTAGAAGACTTCTCTATATCTAACAAAAGAAGTTATAGTTCCATGTCATAATTTTTCCAATTTCCATTTGCCTTGTTGGAATTTTTTGTAAACAATTGTTAGTCTATTAACAAGGTTGTTTTGTTAAGCCTAATGAGTGTTGTTGTGCTTGACCCTAGAAATGGATTCGTGTTGAAGTTGATTAGTCTTGTGTCCTCAAGGAGATGATTGGTATTCAAATAGGAGGTATTTGTCACACTCAACTTGTGTCTATCCGAACTTTCCCAATGCTTGTTTTTGGTGCCAATTATCATAGTATAAGATCAAGGATATGGGTTAAAGTCTTGCCTAAGGTGTTGAACAATCTATAACTATATGAGGTCCTAAGATCAAAGGAAAAAATGAACATGGTGACGTATTAGGGGAAGGTTTCCTTGTCTATCATTGTTACTGATAAGCCACAAGACTCGGTTGCACCACAATTGCAACCAATTTTGTCAACATTAAACCTTTCAATGAAGGGAATGGAGCCTACCACTCTTGTAGTTGTTAAGGGTGTTGTTCATTTGCCTTGGGTTTGAACCCCTCAACTAGTCCCAATGCTTACCACCCACTTGAACACTCTTTGCTACTCTTTTAGCCCTTTTGGGTGTGCAAAGGATGATCATTCTCTGAAAAAATGCAAGGTGCCTTAATGTTTCACATAATCACACATCACCCCATTGCAAATGGGGACACCCAATTTTTCACTTTTTAGTATTTTGTTTAAATCTTTCAATTTCAATCTTTAGTCTATTGTCAGTGCGAAGTTTAAGAGTTTAATCAAAGTTTATAGTTTTGCCAAAGTTTACAAAGTAAAAGGAAAAACAAACAATCAAATGAGTATTGTGATGACATAGAGGCATTATGTAATAGCCCACCCTTTTATTATTATTGAAGATTATGTTGTCAGACTCTACCAGACCTTGTACATGTGCATGTTAGTTCTTGAGTTATAGTGATGATGTGGTGCTATGATAAATGAATTATTTGATTATATCATGATAGTTTGGAAAGTGATAATTACTTACTAACAACAATGATATACTATGTGCATTCAATTGATGATTTTGATTACTTTCATGATGATGTTACATTATGTGTCTTCAAATGAGGTTTACTATTATATTCGTAATGAAAAGATGCTTATGTTAGCATATAATATTATTTATACTCATGATTTATTTATTATACTTACCTCATACTTGCATGTGTATGGTGCACCTGTTTGTTTTACATTTATGTCTAATGTGCCTGATGTGGTTGAGGGAGGGAGTCGTAGTCACCTGTGAGTCGTGATCTACACGATTTACCACTCCCCTCCATTGTGTGGTTAGTTTAGATATGTTTGTACATGTACATGCTCATCTTTTATGCAGGTTTGTAGGTACCGAGCGCCGACTTCCCTGAATTGCCAAGATGAGCATGCCCTATTGTATTATCTCAATGGTAAGAGATGAGAGATAACATACAAGCCTAAATCCTAACTTGACCCATCATTGGTCTTGAAATAGTGGACAACTATTTGATTGACTACCTTCTATGAATTCGTCAAAGTGACATGAATTTGCAAACCCTTGTTTGAGCATGCTTATGTTGTTACATATTTTTCTATATTTTGTTTAGGTCAGATATTGGTGTGCTTGAAGTCAAGTGGATCCATGTGGTATGTTGTCATGATGTTAGTAAGAGATTTATCAATAGACTAATTGAAGAATAATCATGAATAGAAAATAATTAAATATTATAGAATAATAAAATATTAGTATATGATTATTTAACTTATAAATGTTAATTAAATGCCTATATTAATTAAGTAATTAAATTATAAAGTTAAAAGAATATTAATTGAGTATTTAATTAATATCAAATAAAAGTTGACATTAAATTAATTGGTTTAAAGCTGGAGTATTTTGAAAATCTTTGATTTAGCCTTTGTTGTTTCAGATCAATCGTAGAATCAAGGTACAGTTTGAATCCTCTTCGAATCTTTCCTTCTGAAAAGATTGTCTTTCTTGTGTCTATAGATTGTGCATGAATTTTAGTGTTGAAATTATAAATTGGTCATGTTGTTAATTGTAGAAAAAAAAATTGGTATTTGTCCACATGTTTATGAGAAATTAGGGTGAATAAATTGTTTGATTCCTTTGTGTGAAAACTTCCAGTAAAAACTTAGATTAACCTTAGAATTTATTTAATAAAAGTGTAGTATTTTTTATCAATACCCCCATTCCAAGACAAAATAAAATTGCTAATATCCTTGGGTGTTCTATTGGATCTTTCTGTTCCACTTATTTGGATCTACCTCTTGGCTTGAAGACCCCTAATTCCTTCTGGAAAGATCTCATTAATAAATTCCATAAAAAGTTGGTGGGTTGGAAAGGTAATCTTTTAAGTCAAGCAGGTAAGTTAACTCTCCTCAAATCTTGTCTTCAAAGCATACCTACTTATGCTTTAAGTCTCTTTAGAATTCCAATGAAATTTGTTGATTCTATTGAAAAAATCCAAAGGAATTTTTTATGGACTGGCACTAAGGAAAAAAAGAGAATGTCTTTAATTGCTTGGGACCAAGTTTGTAAACCTATCAGTGAAGGTGGATTGGGAATCAAGAAAATAAGAAGTGTGAATAAAACCCTTTTGGCCAAACAAGGTTGGAGAACTTATCATGATGACAAAGAATGGAGTACTATTTGGAAACATAAGTACCTCTCCAATGTGAATTCTTTGACTAATTTCCTTTCTTCTCCTAATGTTCTTTATCCTTCTCCAATATGGGGAGTTGTTCAGGGAACAAAAAATACTCTTGGAAAAGGATGTTCTTGGAAAATTGGAAATGGGCAAAAGGTCAGATTTTGGGAAGACATCTGGTTATCGGATCATCCCCTGCTTGATGATTTTCAAGATAATGAACAAGTAGAGATATGTAAGCAGCGATATGGCACTTTTGTGAGTCAATATTGGCATAATAATTCCTATGTGAAATTGACAAATATTGATCAAGGATTCAATAACATACAATTGAGTTTGAATTCCTTCTCTCTTTATCCTACTTATGAGGATAAGATGATATGGAATGCTGACCCAAGTGGCCAATTTAAATTTTCTACTCTCTTTGTTTCTAGGGAGAAGGGCAATCAACCCTTTTGGTCTCAAGCTTGGATTAAGGGTCTCATACCCAAAATAAACATCTTCTATTGGATTATGCTCCAAAATAAAATCCTAACCCAGGATAATCTGCAAAAAAGAGGTATTAATGTGGTTAATAGAATGCACCTTATGCAAAAATGGATTTGAAGATAGAGACCATTTATTCTTGAATTGCTCTTATAGTCATCAAGTTTGGATTGAGATTCTTAATTACTGGAGTATGACTTGGGTTCATCAAAACAATATTGAACTTTGTTTCAAAAGTTGGAAGTGTCCTTCTAAGGATCCTGAGGTTCAATTTCTTTGGAAAATAACTCTTCCTCATCTCTGGTGGGGCATCTAGAAAGAAATAAATAATAGAATCTTTAGAAATAAGAATTTGCCAGGATGGGTGCTGGGACAAAATATCGTTAGAGAAATCAAGGAGAACTTTAAATCTTAGAGGAAAATTGATCAAACTTTTCAAATTGATAATCCACTACAATCACAAGGTCCTAATTTGAAATTTGATAACCCAAGATTGACTATAAGATGGAATATAAGATGGAATACTCCTCCTAATGGATGGATAAAAGGAAACTTTGATGGGGCTACTAAGGGCAATCTGGGAAGAGCTAGATGTGGAGGAGTTTTGAGAGATTGCGCGGGAAATGTAATAGATGCCATTGTTGTTCCTATAGGTCAGTCTAATAGCCATACTGTTGAAGCTACTACTACTCTATATACCATGAAGTTAGCAACTGATTTGGGGCACCCTAAGCTATGGTTGGAAGGTGACTCATTGAATATTGTAAATACTCTCAATAAAAAGAATTCAATTACATGGTTGATTGAGGAAACGGTCATGGAGATTAAATCTCTTATTAATAAATTTTATAAAGTCATAATATCCCACATGTATCGAGAGGCCGATGGGTTTGCTGACTGGGTGGCCAACCATGTAGTCCAAATGGGTTATAAGATGATGTGGATAGGTGAATTAAACAAGCACGTTGAGTGTAAGGACCCTCCTCGTATGCAATTATAAATATGAATTCTTTGTTAAAACCATCATAGAAGATTTAATTGGATATGAAGTAATGCATATGTTGTGAATGTCCTAATGAAATTTAGAGTAGTTGATATAGCCATATTTTAATACTTGGTGATTCAAGAGCTACTACATTATCTTGACTGTTAAAACATTAAAATTTTACTAACAATGATACGAAACATTTTCACGTGATGATAATAATGTTGATTTGATACCCCGATGAGTAACTTTTATGCTTCAAATAGTTTAGTATTCTTTAATTGGTGTTGTTATGATGATTAGGTGTATGCATACTTAACGATGATTATTCTAGTACTTTAATCTGAATTAATGAATAAGTATGTTTTATTGATTCTGTGATTCGAGATGATTAAAGGTGTGTAGAAATAAGAAAGGATTGCTTAAATGAAGATTCATGTTTTGATTTGTGAGGCCTTGCCCCGACCTAGCGTAGCATAGGTGATACATTATTATTTTGATACTCATGACTCGATATGTCAGGACACTATTTGATGCACCAAACATTATTATGCTATTTTAAGATGTGTGATGCTTTATTTTTAGATATTTGATTTCGTCATTTAATGCTTTATGAACATTTATGATGATGAAGAAAATGAATGCAGAACTAACACTTTGACTATGAAACTTTAATGCTCGAAAATATGAGTAGAATGAGATAAACAATTGATTATTAGAAAAATGGATGTTTTTAATTTACATGATTTTTTCGATGCATAATTTACATATATGCATGTGATTTCTTGAACTATTGATGTGTGCAATGAGTGTGCAAGATAGTTAGTCGGGAAACCTAATGGAAAGACAGAGCTATACCCCTTGCTAATTTGTGCTACTTTGCATTGTCTTTCTTTGAAGGTTGTTATTTGGTCTTACTTTTCTCCTAGCTTTTGTTTGGCTCCTATTAAGTCTTTAAGGCTTAAAAATATTAAATTTAAGTAACCTAGGGTTAAGGGTATGGGTTGGGAGTACTTTCCACCCCCTTAGCCTCTTTGGTTGACTTTTAGGGTCACTCAAAAACCCTACGTTTGGTTGATTGCGAAATTGATGGTCTCCTTAATGAGTTGGTGACTCAAACTCCAACTTGGGGTTTACCTATAGTCTAGTTGAGTTAAGATCATATTTAGATGCATTTTGGAGAAGTTTTGGGGGGTTACATAATCTCTAGTTTTGGAGAAAGTTTGAAGATTGAAGGAAGAAAAGGAAAAGCTCTTCTCAACCTACCATTTTGCCATAACTTTTTGTGAAGGTAAGAGTTCTTCACTCTTTGAATTGTTTCATCATGTTGTTCATGCTTGAATCATGCATAAGGCATTGTGTTCTTCTTTGTATTGCTTTCTTGTGTGTTGGGGTTGATTTGGAGGGATCTTGACTTGTTTCTTGATGTTATTCTTATGCTTGCCTTGATGTTTTGTTTTTTTGAGGGGATTTTATGGGGATTGTTTTGGCATCACTCACCCTTAGATAGGGAAGAAGTGGCCATGTATGGGGGAAGGGCCTTAGTTGGACCTCAATAGTGTAGAGTCTCCTCTCATGGTGAGAGGAGGGAAAGAGGGTAGGGTGTATGGGCCCCTACTTGTCATCCCATACCTTGTATGAAAATTTTGAATTCTTGCTGAAGGGAAGGAATGAATACCCTTGTTATATTGGCCCCGAAAGGGCATTTGTAGAAGAACGAAAGTTCTTGAATTTTAGCCTTGAAAGGGCTATGTTATGGTATGGTGATTGACATCTCCTATTGAGAAAATCCACCTCCCCCCTATTTTGGTTCAATGTTGAACCTATTGTGCAAAATCGGGTTGGGAATGCATGCTTGAATTGTTCATCATATTATGTTGTTTTACCTCCATGTTGGTTCTTGTCTCTCCATGGTTTCCTTGGTGCATTGAAGATATTGGAAAAGACCTCTTGTGAAAGACCTAGAAGAGATCTCATTTGAGTTGTAACATTATGTAAAAACATATTTGAATTTTGATGTATTGGCAAGGATGTCGGGTTTTCTTACTGGTTCTTTCCTGATGGAGCCTTGAACCAAGTTGTTTAATAGAAGAGAAAATATTGAGTAATGTTCCTTGCGTAAGAGAAGTTCCATTGTATCATTAAAATGTGGTTTCAATAAGCTCTTTCATTGTAGTTTTGATCTCTAGTGGAAACAAATCACAAGGTTGTCTAGAATGCTACCTTATATTTTAATGAAAATTGTATTCCCTTGAATAGATGATGGAAAGATATTACTCTAAATATGATTTGTGAATTCTTCTACAAAGTCAAGTGTTAAATGAATGATGAACATAATCCTTCGATTAATCTACTTTAGATATGATAAATTGCATAGAATTCCTACCATAATTATCAAATAGATTTAAGGGATGCACTAGTAGTTTCGCAAGCTCTATGAAACATTAGGAATTATAACTCCTAGATTATATTATCAACATGTTAGCCTTAAAATTATGATCCAAATTAGAGGAAATTAATCTACCTTTACATATCATTTCAAAGAGAGGATTCATATACTTTAAAAAATAAAAATAAAAACAAAGGGGAAGCAAGAAAATTTCTCAAAACACCCACCTACAAGATGCTGGAAATTGTATGGGTGAAATAAATCATTCTCTTGCCAAGACAAAGAATATTCCTTATTGATTTCCTTGGAAAATTTAATTTCCAGAATTTTTATAATATCAAAATGATTTACAAGCAACTAAATAATTATCCTAAAAGACTATCAACATTACCTTAAAACATAACTCTTGTTCTTACCTAGAAAACTTTTTGCATTTAACTCATATCTTACCTTTTTCCCCCTAGGTGTTTTGACATGCTTTCATGAGATTGCTTAAAGTGCATCACATATCTATGAAGCTTGTCATGGCAGTAAGGTTGGCAGATGTATTTAGGAGCAGATTTGGGGTGGGAAGGATTGCATTAAAGTCCCCATCTCTCCATACTTCTTTTACCTCCTAGTTTCTTGTTTCCTTTTGTTCAAACTTGGCTTCCTAGGTGTACATTTGTTTGTAGAGGAAGATGAGACACTTTTTCTAGGTCTTGGATCACGTGAGGAGCCTTTTTGGGGCATGTAGATCCTTGGGAAATTATTGGTTTAGCTTTCTTTGAAAGGTGGATAAAATATCCACATAATATACTTCAAGACTTAAACCTCCCTTTTTGCCATGAGTTTGACCAGCGTACCTTGCAGGGTAAAGGCTATCTTGGGCAACACACATCTGCCTTGGGATAGTGTGCAGCATTGGGAGGCTACCCAGGAAGTGGTTGGGAAGTGGAGTGTGAAGTTAGGTAGTGGGGTTAAGGAAGTCAGTTAGGATGTGAGTGGCTAGGGCTAGGTTGTATAGGATTATGTTAGGATTAGTAAGTAATTGTAGCATTTGGATTATTTAGGATTAATTTTAGTGAAGTTAGAAATAGAACTATGTAATTTGTTTGTTTTAAAATTTAAAACAAAAATGTTAGTATTGTTAAGTAAATCTAGGATTTGATTAATTAATGTTTAGTAAAGAAAAATGTTGATATAAGGTTGTTATTATGTTAAATTAATATTAGATAGTGTTAGTTGTAGTTTAATAAGTTTTTTCTTTATTATCTAAGTTAGTTTTATATTTTAGTAATTTAATTCAGATGTTGTTTTAAAATATTAATTAATACTATCTTTTAAATTTAGAATTTAGTATATTAAAGTATAGTTAGTGTTATATTATATTATTATTATTTTTATTGTTAGGAATGTTATTTAGAATAAATTGTACATGTAAATAAAATTGTTATAAGAATAAAATTCAAATATAAATAATTATGGTTAAATGTGTCGTTAGAGAGCTCGTCATTTTCTATCGTTCGAATAGTTAGAGTTCTAAACATTTATATTATTATAAGAACAATTGAATTATATTGTTGTTAATACTTTGATTAAAATAATGTCATAACGTAAATATTTATACTACTTTAAGGGTAGTCGTAAATTATGTTTGATAGTGGGTCTAGTATACTTTCATGATGTGAGTATAATATTATAAAGGTAAATAAAAGTAATAAGGTGCTAGAGTTTCAACGAATTTTAGATGAGTAAGCTTGTTAAAGTTCTTTGTTGTTAGTATTATTTCGAAGTAAATTTAATTATTATGTTTTATTTTTAAATAATTGTTATGTAGTACTTTTAGTTAGTATGTTTGTGTGTTAGATTTTTTTTTTTTTTGATAAGTTAGTTTGTCATTTGTTAATGTTTGACTATTTGAATGTTAATGATTGTATTGTTCTAATTTGTAAGTTAGTGTTATCTTATTTCTTTATAAACATGTAAGTCTAGTAGCAATTATAAAGCTAAGATGGAATTACGACATGTTTTCATTTGAAGGTTGTGCTAAAGTTAGTTGATTTATTTAACTCGTTTAAAGAAATGGTTGAGAATCATTAAGTTGTGATTTGTATTTGTAATTTTGAATTTTAGTATTAATTAAAGTTAATAGTAGAAATCAACGAATTAGTTTATTTTAATGATTAGTAGTTATATCATGCTTAAATTGAGAGTTAGTGCTATGATTGTAATCCTTTGAAATGATTAGATCCATTTGTTTATTATTTAATTGAGTTCCATATAATTTAAATGTATTGTTCATTCATACTTTGAGGAGAATAAATGTGATAATGTGATAAACCTTTTGATTAATTGAAATTGGAATGTTTTATTTAATCGACCGATTTAATAACGAAAGTTTAAATTTAACGATCTATTCCTACTCACGATTAGTAACTTAATTAGGATGTCAAGACATTATTAGGAGATCCTATATCTGTTTCTCATTAAACCTATACTTTAACACGTGCAGTTAACACATCAAACTTAGTGATGTTATTAACCTTTAAAATAAAAAAAATTGGTGTGTTTTTGCCCTGATATTTTGGGCACGACAAAGCTAAAAGTGCTTATTAATTATGATGTCATTCATTCAAAGGTGGAAAAGCTTTGCCAAGATTAAAAATTTAATGATTTTTGATAGTGGGGCTACGACTGTCAATGTTCCTTCCCTAAGGAAGTACACTTATGTGATTACAATGTGGGCTTTGCATGTATCATTTTTTAAGAGGGTTTTATTTGATGTGAAAATCTAGTCTTAGCTTTACTTGTTTGCTCTCTTCTCTTGGCTTTCTCTGGTTTTTGGGATTCTCTGTAATACTCTGCAAATGGGAGGTGAATCGAGGAAACAAGAACCCAGAAAATGTGATGATTGGAAGGCTCGAAAGAATGTATGGAAGATTTTACAGAAAGGAAAGGTGACCAACTATTTAGAATGACTGCATGGGTTTAAATTGCATGTCACCATGGCCTTTTACAAAAATTGGACTGATGACAGGGTCTCTTTACATGGTGTAATTGTGAAATTAACGGAGCATTTCATAGCTGAAATCACGAGTTTACCCACAGAAGGTATCAAATTCACTAAGTAGACCAGCATTTTAAATATAGCATTCAAAAAATTTCCTAAGATGAATGCTGAGGAGAAAAATTTGGAAAAGAATGGAGATTTCTACGACTTGGACCAGATAAAGGAAATTTGGCAGGATATGCTCTCCTGTACCTGTGAGTATTTCATCCTTGATGATAGAAATAAAAGAGTCCATAAATTTCATTTTGTCTTCTTGAATCATTTCAGGCATAAGGATAGACTTTATTTTACCTTCTATTTGTGTTTCTCTTTGCTTCAAAGTCTGCATGCCCATAGAAGGAAGGAGTCTTGTCCTATATTGCATGAAGGACTAATTCTCCTCATTGAGGGTTGTTGTAAAAACAAGTCCATTGTCTCTACTCCTTCTTTGGACAAATAGAAGGGTCTTGTCATTGGTTCCCACTCCAAAAAGAGTAAGAAGGATGAGAGTGTTAAAGATAAACAGAGGAGGCTAAGACACAATACTTTGCATTCTCAAAAACAATCGGTGGAAGAGGACTCTGAGTCTGAGAATATTGACAGTAAAGTGAATGAAACCCCTGAGGAAGAGGAAGGTATGGATGTTGGGGATTTTAGTTCCAATTTGGATGGTTATCCGGAGAGTAAAGAAAAAAGTGGGAAAGAGGACTTGGAAGAAAATAGTGAAGACAATTCTGATCAGGGTAAATCTAATGATAAGGGTAATAAGATTGAGTCCGATGCTGACAAAGAAGAGATGAAAAAGGCTATTGAAGACCCCATTGTGAAGGAAGAGATGGTCAAGACTCCTTCACCTACCAGAGAGATTGGTGAACTGGACAAGAATGAGGACCCTGCCACCACAAGGGTTGAGGAATAGATAGAAAGGGTGGTTTCACCTCCTCGCGAGGTTGCAAAATAGGATATAAGTGATTCTCCATAGAGAGAAACTAAGTTGTCCTTTTTGCATTCATCTAAGCTCAAATCTGATTCCATGCTTCAAGTTGATTCATGGATATATAATGAAATTATGGGTCTAAAAAAGAAAATGGATATTATGCAACATAACCAGGAAACTAACCGTGTCACAATTAGCCAAATGGAGGTGCAAGTGGGTGATATCCCAAACAAACTGAAAGATTATGAACAAAACCTATGGATGCTCATTAAGGAAAGCAGGACTAAAATGGAACAGGTGACTTCAAGTATCTGTGCACCAGCTGCTAGTCTTGGCAAATGGGAAAATGAGGAAATTATATCTCTGGGAGGTCCAAGCAAGCGAACCAGGCAGAGTACGAGGAAGAAGGTTCTGGAGACTATTGTTGCTTCAGCCACTGATTTCATTCAAGACACTACAGAGATTGGAAAGGAGGTCACCAATATGATTAAAGAGCTACAATAACAGCCTTTAATGAGTTCTATTTTCTATTTTTGTCTCTGTTAAGGTCTTAGTTGCTGGTTGTGGTAATTGGTTTACGTTTTTGGTCCTGTTTACTGGTTTTTATCTGGTCGTTATACTAGGTTCCAGGTCCTTGTAAAACCTGGGTACTTTTATTGGACTTATTTAGTGGTTTTAGGTCCCTATAATATTGTTTCTTTAGTAGGTTTCAGGTCCTTGTAAAACCTGGTGGACTTTACTGCTTTATCTATTTTGATGTTGTTATAGGGTTTTGGGGTGCCTTCAAAACTTGTTTTTATCGTAATCTAAAACCTTAGAATTTATTTTAGAGAAAATTATGTTTAAATAAATGTTATTAAAATCTTAGTTTTTCCTTATAAAAAAATGTTATTACATGCCAACAATTAGAAATTGTGAAAATTCAACCAACTAAATTTGGAATAAAATTTTAGACAATTTTTTTTGAAACTAAAATAAATTGAAAATCATAAATTAATTATATACTATTATGTAATTAGACATTAAATTTAATATTTGAATCAAAATAGATTACTTAAAATATTATTAAAATCATATGTATTAAAGAGGGTATATATTGAGGGACAGTTGGGAAAATAAAGATATAATTAGATGTTATATATGCATATAAAAAAATGAGTATATTTTTTAAAAGAATTTTATTATTTTAATATTATTTTAAAAATTCCCTTGATTGCTTATCTTATTTTATTATTTAAAAAATAAAAAGTAAAGTTCCATGCACAAGTCCCTATAAGGTTGTGGGTTCCTATTATTATGCCTAGAATATGGGAGTACTCATTCTACTTTGATAATTGGAATTGGAAGATATTTTTCTTTAGAAAAATAACAAGCACCTAAGTAATCCATTTTGGGAAACAATATAATTGTTTCTATTCAAGTCTTTTCAAATTATTATTTAATACTATGTGTCTCCCTATGTCAAGACCACCATTATAGGGGTTTCTTTTCGATTTTTGGATATGTTCTTTTAATGGGATTTAATTTGCATTAATCGTAGGAAGAAAACATGGATGGAGCAAAACATTAAATGGAACATCAAGGTGCATGAGTGTCTGAATGATAATGTGGGCATAAAAAAGTTTGTTAGGGAAAAGTTCCAAAGTGTCATGTGGAATAATAACATTGGTAGAAAAAAGGCTTATTACATTAAAGAATTCAACCCAACAAAGGATCACAACAAGAAAACGTACCTCGGGGCTACTATTAAAGGTAAGGCAAGGTTGTTATTGGCTCAGTTGAGTACTGGATCCCATCACCTTAGATGCAAGACAGACAAATGGAAGAGGCCCAAGGAGGTTTGGGAGGAGAGCATATGCGTGTTTTTGTAAGACAAGACCTATCAAAACAGAATGACATTTTCTCTCTAAGTGTACAGCTTACGACAACATTTGAATATACTATAATTTCATACAAAAGGCGATCAACATGCATAGTTTGTTTGAGGTTGATAGGATTAAGAAAACGATGAACTTCTTGGTTAAGATCCATATCAAAAGATTGGAAATGGAAATAAATGTGGAATATCTTAGTGCATTCTGCTGGTCTCATAGACTGTTGTAAGAAAGAAAGAAAAACGTTTAGTCTATTTAAAGAAAACTTAAAATAAATAAAATTACACTTTATTTTTTATGATGAAATTAATTTATATATGAAACTTATGTAATTTATAATTGATTTATTCTTTTGACAATTAAACATTAATGTTGTATTTAATGACTATGAATTAATATCTTATAAATGGAATTATTATTATTTAATCTAATGACATATATTTATGTTTTTTAATGATCCAAGATTATTTTAATTAATATTAGACAGTCAAATTTGGTAGGATGTTAAATACCTTTCATATGCATGCTATATGGCATGCATATTTTGTTTGGATGGGTTGTTTGTATGGGTAGAATGTTGCCTTGCGTAAGATTTGGTCTTTGGGACTTAAAAGTATTTTATGGAATTATATTTTTACTCTTTGAGCTTCTAGTTATGGATTTTATAACCATTTTTATGTCACGATTGGTTTGTATGTTGTTGTGTGCATATGTAAGTTATATCATATTTCTATTTAGTCTCGATCATTATTTATATTTGACAGAAAAGGTGACGATCCTTTTCGTATTGATACTAAATTAACTTGGTCATCTTGTTTATTCTACTATGATTGTTTTATATTGTTTTTTATGATCATTTTGATTATGACTTACTCAATATTGGATAGAGATTCTTTTGATGTTATTGATGATCATTATTTTGTGATGTGAGATTATGAGAAATCGGATTTGATTATTGAGATGTCTAGTATGGGATTGATAGTTTAGATCTTTATATAGGATGAGATATTCGTTATTGTGATCCAGCACCTTGATGGCTTTTATGATTCACCAGTTTATGAGAAGTCTTTTGTGGTTTTCTTTATTTTTCTTTCTTTTACTTGTTTCTTTTGGTGGGATCATTAGGGTAGGTTATCTAGGAGCATAGAGGGGAAGTGGCTTATAATGGGGGTTGGGGCCCTAAGTGGTTGCCAAGGTAACTCATTGGAAGTTGACTTTATAAGTGATAACTTAATAAACTTTTGGTTGGGATAAAATGTTAATAAGATAATTTTGTTCCTCACCCACACCTTGAGTGCTAGTATAGGCTAAGGATGGGAGTAGGAGAAGATTCTTGATTGAGGTCTTGCATAGTGGGTTTCCTTGTCTATATGAGAGGAATATTGATATTTCATGGAGTCACTAGGGGGCCAGGGTCCAAAGAGGCTTCCAAGGTAACTCTAGAGTTGGCTTATGTGATGAAACTTCCCCATATGTGTTCTAGGTTCCTACAGTGCATTTGGTACACCTAATTTATATCTCGATCATTTAAAATTATTAACCTTATAACCATGTTATACAATGTACCATTTGCATTAGGCTTTCTTGCTTGGTTGCTTCTTTGTGTGAGGCCTAGTGTTATCTCCTCAACAGAGTGGAAGTGGACCTTTGGGTTCCACATGGTCAGGTCGTAGTGATTTTTTTTCCATTGAGATCTGGCGTTCGTGCTATTGTCATTGGTTGATCCTTTTTGTTGCTCCCATCTCCTTGTTCATTTCTTGGAGGCTTTCATATGGTTCATCATGAGATGTTATCATGTATTCTATGACATGTTTTTATGTGACATTTGTTCATGAGATGTCTATTTGTATTGTACCATGACTTGATTCATTATTGTTATCTTTGTGACAAGTGTAGTGGAAGATGTGTTGTATCTGCCATGATGGATCATTGTATCTTATAGATTGTACTTTTCTTGTGTGGATATGTTAAATGTATCTTGGTTTATTCTATGTCAAGTATATGCTATGATCTACTTCTTGATATTTTTTCATTTTATTCTAACTAATTAAAGGATTATATATATCATTCAGGTTCCAAACTGAATTTTAAATTTATCATGTGAATATGTATTGTTGATTTTGTAGTTTAGTTAGTGTAGTTAAAAGTAACTATGTCTTGGAACCTTTGGGATAGTTAACTAGTTTTGAAGAAATTGATATAATGTCTTATCATGTGTCAATGATGTTGTCATAACTTACAGTAGTACTTGCTTCTGCATTTGTAACATGTAATGTATGTTAAACATTTGAAAAAAATTGCATCAACATAATCAAAAGTAGATTAATTTTCCATGGGTTTCAAGGTGGGGTGTTACATGTTCATGTTAGAATATGCTAAAAATAGAAATAACCCAAAATCTAATTGAAAGTGTTAGATCAAAAGTGGAAATAAAATTAAAATAACCTTGTTAGACAATCTTGATGTATATGCTCAGAGGCATAAAAACATCAAGGGAAAACTCTTTTTGTGTTATCCTACCATATCTCTAATATCTCCAATGTATTGATTATATGAAAGCTAGCTTGTTTATATAGGAAAGGCTTGACAGGATGCTTGGACAATGTTGAGACAAGTGTCTCAACATAGAGGAAGTAGAGTCTTGATAGAATCAACAAACCTCCTCTCTATAAGAAAGGTGGTGTCCAAATTAGATTTAACCATATCTTAGGAGAAGTTGAAATCAAAGTATGACTCAACAATATCCTCCTAATCTTGAAGCTCGGGAAGAGAGTAAAGCGGATTTGGGTTAAAAAAAACCACTTGTACTCTTGGTGCAAAGAACAGGAAAACTGCTTGGAGGAACTTCAAAACAAGCATAGTGAAAATGGGTCTGATGAGAGAACATATCCATCCAGAGGTATTAGAGGGAAGGGATGGCATAATTCAATTGGAGGAACTCATTGACCAGGCCTTGGTGATTCTAAGTGATAATATAATGGAAATGGGGATGAACCTCCTAAACAATGCCCACAATAGTGTGGTGGACAATTTTTGGTCCATTAAGTGGATGTTCCACGAAATTGAAGAGATAAAGATCAGGATGCAGGAGCAGGAAAGGATGGAAGGGGGGGATGGGACCGTCAGAATAGACAAGCTGGATGCGAGGGTCACTAAGATAGAAAAGAGTGGATAGGATGGAGAGATATCTCCATAGCTCTTCTAACTAGAGCCTCAACATTATCAAAGGATTAAATGATAATATTATTATGTTGCACTCAATGTTGGAGGAAAGCAATAGGGGGAAGGAGGAAAAGGAAAAAGAGAAAATCAAGGTCGCAGAAGAAGATGACTTCCTGTAGGATGAGAGACTGAGAAAAAGAAGGAGATCAGAGAAGAGGAAGAGGGATAAGGAGTCCCCGAATGATATACATTTGAAGACTATCGCGATAGAGGCCAGGGGAGAGTTGGAGCTCAAGACTATAGAGCTGGTCAAAGAAATGGTGCCTTGATTGGTACTCCTATTTTTTTGTCTATCCCCTGGCCTTTGGTGGGTTTTTTCGTCCTATTCCTTTTTGTGGATTTTTTTATTATGTTTTGTTCTGGTGGCCTAGTTTGGCCTATTGTTTTATGTTGCTTTGTTGCTAGCACTGGACTTTAAGTAATATTTTGTTGTTAACTGGTGGGTTTCAGGCACCCCTGTAAAAAACTTGTTTTACTTAATCAAAAAATAATATCCTCCTAATAATAATATCCAAAATAAATAATTCATCCTAATAAATGAGTTTGCCTAAGTAAACTTAATAGAAGAGTGAAATGGAAAATAGTCATTTACTTTAACCACCCCCCCCCCCCCCCCCCTCTTAAGTGAAACTTGGGGAGTACAATAATACAATACATAACTTATTGGTTTTGACAAAAAGGCCATGTAAGCCACCCATGTACAATATGAAAAAGCCAATGTAGTCTCTTGTAAAGTAGAGAAAAAAAGAGAAAACCTCATGAACCTCTCCCCCCCTCAAGAAAAGAAAAAAGATGAAAAATAAACAATATGCATGGATGGACAGAGTAAGGAAGAGCCAGTTACAAAATGCAATCTCTCTTAAAGTAGAGAAAGGGAGAAAACCTCGTAAACCACCACCCCCCCACCCCAAAAATAAATAAATAAATAAACAATATGCAAAGATGGATGGAGTAAGCATGATCAAAAGACTATTATGATTACATAGAGGTGTTCATGTTAGAATATACTAAAAAACATAAATAACTCACAATCTAATTACATTTGTTAGATCAAAATTGGAAATAAAATCAAAACAACATTGTTAGACAATCTTTATGCAATGCTCAGAGGCATAACAACATCAAGGAAAATATCTTTTATGTTATGCTAGCATATCTCCAATATATCGATTGCATGAGAGCTAGCCTATTTATATGGGAAAGAGTTAGTAGGAGGCTTGGACAATGTTGAGAGAAGTGTTTCAACCTAGAGGATGTAGAGTCCTGATAGAATCAATCACCACCTCTGTAGAAGGGTGATGTCCAAATTACACTTAACCATATCTTAGGAGAATTTGAAATCAAAGTATGAATCACAATATCCTATTAATAATAATATCCAAAATAAATAATTCCTCCTAATAAATGAATTCACCTAAATAAACTTAATAGAAGAGTGAAATGGAAAGAGTCATTTACTCTAATGCTCCCACACACCCTTAAGTACAACTTGGGGAGTACAATAATAAAATACATAGCTTATTGGTTTCGACAAAAAGGCCATATTAGGCACCCATGTACAATATGCAAAAGAAAATACAATCTCTCTTAAAGTAGGGAAAAATAGAAAACCTCATGAACCTCCCCCCCAAGCCCCTCCACCCCCATTATGACGTACATCATGCATATACAATCAAGAATTCCCCTATAGGAAGGAAACAAGGAGTAATAATATCCTCCCTCATAATGAATGATCTCTTGGGAGAGTGGCATTTGTTTGAAGGAAAAACATACTCCAATGGATATTCCCCTTTCCTCCCCTTACTCGCAATGGGAAGCATCCTTACATTTCTACTTGGTCCATCTTCTTCCTAATACAATCAAGAATCACCCTATAGGAAGGAAACAAGGAGGCATGATATCCCCCCTCATAATGAATGATCTCCTGGAAGAATGAAATTCTCTTGAAGGAAAAACTTTATCCAATACCTATAAATGATATTTATCCCTTTCGAAAGAAGATACACCAAGTACAAATTCAAGGATGCTTCCCTTTATGGATAGGATGAAGAAATTGGAATCCAAATTAAGTACAAAGTTTTCTCATTTTTTGCCATGTCCTTCTCCTCAAAATAGGAAGTAGGAAGAGAAGAAAAGAACCCCCCACCCAAGTGCAGAATGTACACCAATGGTAGATTATTTGGGATCAATGTAGAAGTTGTATCAAGAAAATTGAATGGTGTTCTTCCCTTGGGGAAGAAATGGTGCCATAGGTATATGAAATAATCCTCCCAAATTAGTAGGAAGAATCCTCAGTGTCTATAATTTATCCTCAACAAATAGAAGATGGATACCATCAATGATGTCTCCCAAATCCTCAATGTGGGACTCCATAAATAAACCTTCAATATCATTCAATAAGCCATCCCAATGAACTATGAATAGAAGATAAGGCACATATCCTCCTACACTAAATTGCAGGGATCTGTAGTAGAAGTATCTCCTAGTAGAGACTTTGAATCATCATCATCCTCTAGATCAGGAGACCAAGTATTTAGCAACTATAAGGAATCTTCACTAAAGGAAATATTCTTTACATCATTAAGTGAAGTATGTAGTTGGATCTTTTGGGAATGGAGAAACATGGTGATCTCTAAAATACTACCAATTCTTTGTCCAAATTGTTCATGGACACTCAATGTCAAAGATCTTAGAGTCCAAGGTATGGAAGAGACATATACTCATGATTATAGTAAGAATTTTTTTGATATAAGTGTGTTATATTAATATGGAATCACCCATCATTAAGACCTTTTAGCTCCCACCCTTTAGTGAGTTTGTGGAGTATGGTTGCACTTGTGTTCAATCCACTCTTTCTTCTACTCAATTCCATTTGTATAGTTTCTAAGACCTTAGAGTTATCCCTTATCATGATAACCATGGTATAGGTTGACCCATTTGACCCATACTAGTATAGGTCAACCTTTAACCCAAGCATTTTTGGTCTTGGAGCTAGTTTTTCTTGGGGACTTAAATTAGAAAATTAGGTGACCCTGTCAACTTTCTTTATTTTCATGCCTGAAAACTAGTATTAAAGGAAGCCTAGGAACCTCATTTTTCTAGCCATTAGCAATCACAGGACATCTATTACATGCATAAGGACACTTGAGCTAGCATATTTCAAGGCATTCTCAAGTATTCATTAAGAATTCAAGGTGTTTTCAAAGATTCAAGTATCCTTTGTGAGATTTTCCTCTTCAAGACCTAGTTTCTTATTGGCCATCAAGGGAGGAGATCTACACTGTGTCACTCATGTTCATCTTTTTTGGTGCACATTTACATCCAAGGCTCCATGATTTGGTTTTGGTAAATTCTTTGCATTTGGGAGATTTCCTACATCCTTCATTGCAACATCTACAACATTCAAGAATTGTGAAATCCTTATCGACAAGGGTTTCATAAAGCAAGGTGAATATTTACATTTTTCTTTCTTATTTACAAGCTTTACATTTTATTTACTCTAAAGGATAATTCCTAAATGGAGGCCTGACCAAAGCAAGCCCCTCTCCACCCCCCCTCCCCCCGCCACCCAAAAAAAAAAGAAAAAAAAATCATTTTGTGTGGGAATAAGATAACAAAACTATGAATTTGGATATGGAAAGTATCAGTTATAGGTTTTCAGAAAAATCAAGTTGAATTTTTTATGTGCTCTAGGAATATGTTTGTCATCCCATCTACCACTATAATTTCTCTTGGTCAACTTGTAATCAAAGATCTAGAATTTTCAAAACATTATGAGTTTTGTCTTCTAATTGCAAATCCATAGTCAAAATCTTAGTCATTGTTTTAGACCTACAAATTTCAAAGAAAAAATATATTTTCCTTTTCATCTTTCAAAGTTAATTTTCCACCCTTCTTTTTATCTCTTAGCATAGACTTATTTCCATATTTTTATTGGGTTAATTGCACACATATTGCACCTAGATCTATTTCACTTTTGATTTAATCAATTATTTCAATTTACATATATATTGCACATTTAAAGTTAATCAACATTACATGAAAGAGGACTTTCTTGCATACCTCCTTAGTATAATTTGGGTTTTTCTAATCTGACTTGAGTTAAATTGGAGTTATTTTTAGAAGCCCCTCTTTCTCTTGTATTGAATAACTTAGTATGAAAGTGTGTGGTTAATGCATTTATCTCATCTAGTTTATATTGTTAAAGAAATTATTATGTTGTCATCCTATGGGTGTTAGTGTCATATTTTACTCCATAGTTTTCAATATAGTGAGTTGAGGGATAGTTATTTATTTGTGCACTGTTATCCTTTTCAAATGAGAATTTCTTTGAAAGTTGTTACTATGTTTTCTAGTTTTTTATCATCAACATTTCGGATCATACTACATGATCCATCATCAGGATGCCAGAGAACATGAAGAACAAATCTTTTTTTGTTCTTCATGTTCTCTAGCATCCTGATGATGGATCATGTAGTATGATCCAAAACACTGATGATAAAAACCTACACACAATCGAATCCAGAAACTAAAACTTATATTCATGGATTGTGGAAATCTCATAGATCTGACTAAGTTTTCTATTAATTAAGTATGAGTTTTCAATTACTTTTCATTATGTATTCCTCTTGATTGTAGGAAGGTTGAATCTTGACTTAAATCTTGCAATCCTATTGTTATGGTAGAAATATTAAAAATTAGATCTATTAAATTGGTTTTAGTCAAATATTGATCATTGTCATTTCAAAATTTTTGGGTGTTATGTTTATGTGACATTGTTGTAGGAAATGCACTCTTCACATGTAGTTTCTTATGTGACATTGTTGTAGGAAATGGAGTCTTTACATGTGGTAGTAGAGTTGTTTTTAACTCTAGGGCCTATGGTGCCTGCATGGATCATTTTGAGAATGATTTGATTAGTAGGCAGAGTGAAAATTGTACTACTAAAGAGTAGAGGAAAAAGGAAGAGGATGAGAGAGTTTTGAATAAGATAAAGTTGGAAGAAGATAGAAGAGTAGAGGAGTAGTGCAAGAGGGAGGATGGCCTTAGAGATAAAAAAATGGAAGACAATCAGATTAAGATATCCAAGTAAATGAGTAAGTACCTTAAAAAGGTTGTAACTCCTCATTTTAGTGGCACAACCCATGGTGAGGATACAAAAGCTTGGATTATCATTATGGAAGGGTACTTCTAGATCACGAATTTATCTTGTACTTTGATGGTGAAGAAACAACTACTTGGTGGGATATTATTATGGCTGAAAAGAAACTACAACCAAGAGAAATTTCTTAGAAAAGCTTTCTCCAATTATTCTGACAAAGATTGCTTCCACAATTAGTTTATGATTGAAAGGTACCCAAGTTTCAATATGTGGTATAGGGAAATATGATAGTGATATAGTAACATAGAAATTTTTTTTATCTAGTCAAATATGTGCCACAATATCAACGAGATTAACGATTCAGGACACACAAGTCTACCTCCCAAGATTAACACTAAAGTAGAAATGCATAAAGATGAGACCATGTATACTTCTCTTTGGAAGACTCTTAGGTAGGAGAAAAAATTGTAGAGTATGTCCACAACAAAACCAAATAAGAGATATAGCTTGTCTCAAGGTTTAAAAAGAAAATAACATGATAACAAATAGAAGGGTGATGACCACCAATAAATCAAAAACATGAAGGGTAAAGGAAAAGATAATCCATGAAGGAACAATGAAAAAACTATTTGGGAAAAAAATATAAATAAAGGTAGAAATAACAACATGAAAAATGGTGACAAAAATAATAAAAATGGTAACTGCATGAAGGATAAATTAGAGGGTTGACATGGACCACGTGATGGATTCTTTGTATGTGGTGGTGATCATTACCCTGCTAATTGTCCTCAACAAACTATATCCAAAGATGGAAAAAGGGTACAACATCACATCCACATAGTTGTAGAGCATTGGTAGGAAGATTCTTAGGCAACACATATACAACTGACTAGTAAGATTTTTCTTATGATGTTTCTATCTTAATTGATACTAGTGCTTCAAAATATTTTGTTGATCCTAAAGTAGTATCTAGGCTTCTATTCAAAACACATTATGTGGCTAACCCTTGGATAATTGAATATGGGAATTAAGTAGAGTAGTGTATTTCATGTTGTGAGTTAGAACTTCCTAGTGTCTACATTGTTGCCCCACTTTTTGTTTTCTAACCTATCAACAAAAGTTAGTTTTGTGTTATAGATGAAGTGAATCTAGTCCTTATTTTTGTTTGAGTCTAGGTTTAGGTACCTAAGGGCTAGGTGATCTTTATCAGATTTTCCCTTTTTTCCTTCTCTTTCTCAATAGTTGGGTGGGTGTTTGTTTTGCCTTGTGATTGGTCAGGTAAGTTGGTACCTCGTATGATAGAGATCAAATTTACTCATTGCAGATCGAATATGTGCTCTATTTTCTCACAACATATTATTGTTAACTTTCAGAATTTGCACCCATTACTGAACTGAAAGAGTTCAACAATCTTGAATTAACATGGGAATCACTTCACTACGTGAGACATGAAAATAAAGTGAAACCTCCGGGTTCTAGGCCGGCTCCTATTCAATATTTTAGTGAAATCTCTACAAATTTAATTCAAACTTACAGGGAAAAGGGGAGAAATTGCTTAAAGTAAACCTAAAATCTATAGCTAAAATTAAGAAAAGGTGATAAACCAAAAGTAATGATGGAAATTCAGATGCACTTGATGTAGAGGATTACACAACTATTTGAAGTGCAAGCAGAACATGTCTTCCTGTAAAGATTTTCATAAATGATTTATAATCAGGTTTTAAGAATGAATTAGTAAAAGGAGGAATAAAGATACCTCTCTTTAACCAATTTCACTTTAAAAGATACAAATTATAACTTGCAAATAAACTTACTCTCCTACAAATAGGTGTTGGAATGAGACAGAATGGCAAGGAATAATGAAATTTCACAAGTTATTCTATCAAATCAATCGGATTCACACACACAAATGCAGGAGGAAAGAAGGTTTAACAGTTAACCCAAAATAAACATAATCACACTACTGTTACTTGTATTGTATCTCCAAAAAATGGATTATAGATTCTACAAACAAAGTCAAGGACTCAGAAAGTAGTCACAAAACTCTATGCATAAAATTAGAACTCCTGAAAAATGAGTTGCAAAACTCATTAAGTACAAACCCAACACTTGGGTTGAATGTAGAAAGAATGCCTCAAAATTCGAGCTTAGAAACTTCTAAAAATGAAGTCTTATTACTCATATGACTCCACTAGCTCATTATGAAGCCTATGACTCATCTTTAACTGCCCAAAAAAGTCTCTAACCGCTCATCAAGACCCCCAAATTGACTTGGTAAAGACAAATCTAACCCCCTATATTCTCTCCATATGTTTCCCAACTGATTCCCCTCTTAAAGACTATGACATAGGGATAAAATGACTCATCTTTTTTGCATTTAAAAATAGAAGAAAAACATTAAATGATTTATAATTTATCATTTAAAGATTCTTCCTTTACAATAAGAACTATGCAAAATAAAAAAGAATTCCTTTCACAAAAACTCCTAAGGAAAAACATTAAACCTCTCCCCCTCATACAACATAAAACCTGACAAAGGATTAAAATCCCATAAAAATCCCGCAGACTCCAAATTTTATGAAAAATGAAAAGGGCATGAGAAAAGCTTGAATACCCTAAGTTTCATTTATTTTTTGCATTCTAGAAGTTTTGTGGAGCTGCGCCTAGGAGGGTTTCTTGGTGAACAACTGCCATGGAAAACTTTTGCTAGAGTATGTTGTATGATTTACTTCACCCACCATAGGAAAGATTTGCAGGTGTTTGAGCTACCATCGAGCTTGAAAGTATGGTTTTTATGCTTTCTTTGCAAAATTTTTGATGTAACAGGCTTGCTAAAGCTCTCTTATTCTACGTTCATGGTTACAAAATGTAACCAGAGATACCCCACATCAACGTGATGGACTTAAAATATTCACATCCATCCATTTTTATAACCAAACTCACTGCTATATGTTTATATCAACTCAGATATCACCTCTTTCGGGTCTTTATTGATGAATAATCTATAAAGTTTGGGCTTTGTTAACTGTCCAAAGAACCGATCCTCATCACTATTTCTTACTTGAAATCGGGTCTTTCCACCAAAAGTAATGTAACACGCTTTGATGACACACAACAATGAACCTTGTAAATTCAAAACTTCACTCTTCATAACATAAATCACCACCCCAATACTCCATCAATCATAAAATTGCCCATTCTATGGACACACTGATTAGAGGGCTCAATCCCTTTCTTCATTTAACAACAATATGGCATTCAATATAGGGAATCATACTCCACGAGGGCCATCTACCATTGACTTCCTCTTTTTGTCAATGATCCACTACACATTCAAGTTAGCTTGCATATCGAGAACTTTCCATGCTAACTGAGTTCTTCCTTAATCACTCACAGTATGCTCCAGCATGCTATGCTTTGTGGTCAGTTTCATTACCTTGCTTCATTCTATACAATGCTCGGATCATACCAGTATTAAATCACCATCTCCTTCTATTCACTGTGTGTACACCTCCTTGGGCTGTGCGGTTCACAACGATGCTCACCACCTTGTGCTCAGATTCCACCTCTAGCATGCATGGCAGATAACATAAGTTCATCACCTTTCCTTTATTCAAAAACCAAGATCAACACAAGATGATCTTCGTGGTCACCTTGGAATATGACTATCGCTGCAATCTAGCTTGGGTTCTATCTAACTCCACCACCTTTCTCTCTTCTCATTATCGGCCTCCACATTCATTCGGCTCATTGTGCAATCAGTTTGAACAAACAAATTGCCACCGTGTCTTCCTTTGGTGGATATCGGGTTTTCTCCTTCCAGAATGTTGTCACCTTTGACATGTATTGAGATCATCCTTTGTTATCAGGTTTGCAATATAGTCCTGAGCTACTGTAAAAACTGCCACCTTTCTTTTATTATCAAGCATCACGACATCCATTGATGAATGCTCCTCTTCACAAATAAACTATGGTTCCACCCAATACAGAGGATTTGGTCTCTCATGTTTTCATGCATGAGAAATGGTGGATCTAATGCAACAAGGATTACTATCGAGTTCCATAACCGATTCAGTTAAATGCAACATTCAGACACATACACAATTCCGTCTTCCGAACTGGGATCAATATAATGAAAGAAGGCAAGAATCAAGGAATCAAAAAATAATCAAGAATATCAGTCAGCACACTGATCAAGAATCAATAAGGAGAGCAAAGCTGAGACTTTATTGATAAAAACACAGATTTCTATTACATGCTACAGACTACAAAAGTATGGCTCTCTGGCTGCCGCCAGAGAGCCATGTGAATTCCTTTTTAATTCACTCCCTCTTTTCCACTATCCTCTCAATCCCTTATTGATCCTCTCTGCCTCTAATGTGATCTCTTTAAAAGAAATTGTAGGTAGTTATTTTAACTACCCATCTACCCGATATTCAATGCCCCTTTAAGCATTACAATGCAAATCTACATTTCTTGTTTTTTTAATACATTTATCATGACAATTGTAAGCACTTGTAACCATTTCGTTACATGGACCCATTTTAATACAATGATCATACCAAATCTTAACGACTTAGCTATTGCAATATTATTCATCTTGTCATAAATTTGGAGAGACAAGGTGTTCCTGCACCATACTGCCGGAGTTGAAAGATTTCCATGGCCCTATGGAAATGTCAAGACCATTCTGGAATGAAGCTTGTGGAGATGCTTCCGCTGCATACTCTGATGCTGGAACTGACTCCAATTAGATGGAGTGTCGACGGGTTGCTTTCCACGGTGTTGCTTCTTGTCCACCTCACAACACTGCCTTTGGACCTCTCGCGCAGGCCCACGAACCAACATCTATGGTCCCATTGACAGATCACCTATCTGCCTTGCTTGCTGCAGTGGGTGGACTTCCACCATGTAACTACAACCCCATTAATATTAACAAATACCAAACTCCGCCCAGACCATTCGCTGCTCTGATACCAATCTGATGTAAATGGAAACACTCACTCTCTCTCTGTCCTTATTCTAGGCTACTAAATGTAACCGAAGACATCAAATCAACACATAGACGCATAATCCACCTCCTTTTCCCATCCAAATTCGAGCTCCATTACAACAGCAAACTGAACCAATACCATTGAATCTTGGGGCTGCGTCCACAAATTATCAAGACCGAACACTCGATCATTGCAAAAGGAGATGTTCTTATTTCTTTTTTCTGTTATACTGACTCATTAATGAGATGAATCACAGAATCGTTTTATCACTAGTTATTCTCTTCCACACATCTGGTGTAACCACCATTTAGCCATCAGTCTCTGGTCTCGACTTTCACATATTATTGGGCTATCACTCTTCCTTATCGAATGAGGTTCAAGATATCATCACCCCTACCATCCAATGAGCATTGTCACAATTCTTTGGGTTGGACTTGATAAAAGCTACCACCTGTTTGATATCAAATACCAATCTCGATAACTCATACATTGCAGGTTATCAGGTCCTTTCTCTTGTTCATAGATTCATCACCTTTCATTATGACCATGACTGACAGCTCACTGTGCAATCAGTTTGAACAAACAAATTGCCACCGTGTCTTCCTTTGGTGGATATCGGGTTTTCTCCTTCCAGAATGTTGTCACCTTTGACATGTATTGAGATCATCCTTTGTTATCAGGTTTGCAATATAGTCCCGAGCTACTGTAAAAACTGCCACCTTTCTTTTATTATCAAGCATCACGACATCCATTGATGAATGCTCCTCTTCAAAAATAAACTATGGTTCCACCCAATACAGAGGATTTGGTCTCTCATGTTTTCATGCATGAGAAATGGTGGATCTAATGCAACAAGGATTACTATCGAGTTCCATAACCGATTCAGTTAAATGCAACATTCAGACACATACACAATTCCGTCTTCCGAACCGGGATCAATATAATGAAAGAAGGCAAGAATCAAGGAATCAAAAACTAATCAAGAATATCAGTCAGCACACTGATCAAGAATCAATAAGGAGAGCAAAGCTGAGACTTTATTGATAAAAACACAGATTTCTATTACATGCTACAGACTACAAAAGTATGGCTCTCTGGCTGCCGCCAGAGAGCCATGTGAATTCCTTTTTAATTCACTCCCTCTTTTCCACTATCCTCTCAATCCCTTATTGATCCTCTCTGCCTCTAATGTGATCTCTTTAAAAGAGATTGTAGGTAGTTATTTTAACTACCCATCTACCCGATATTCAATGCCCCTTTAAGCATTACAATGCAAATCTACATTTCTTGTTTTTTTAATACATTTATCATGACAATTGTAAGCACTTGTAACCATTTCGTTACATGGACCCATTTTAATACAATGATCATACCAAATCGTAACGACTTAGCTATTGCAATATTATTCATCTTGTCATAAATTTGGAGAGACGAGGTGTTCCCGCACCAAATTTGAAGCTTAAATTCGAAAACACTTGCCACTTTTGCAAGATACTTGCTGAATATCTTACTAGGTTTCAAAATAGCGGCCATAAAAATTTTTGTTTGCTACTGGAACTTGAGTTTTGGGTTTTCATTATTGAGATTATTTGCTCATTTTATAAATAATATTTCCAATACAACCGCTATGAACATTTGTTGGAGCTTCATATCAAAGGTTTGTTATTTTTTGGAATTCTAAAAATTGTATTTCATAAAACCCAAATGGGGTTTTTTCCTTTGTAATTCCATGAAGCATTTTTGTTGACCACCTAAGTTTTGTTGGAAATAACAATACCATTGGTTATCTCTTGATGCTTTGAATGTAATTCCTTTAGTTGTGCAAGAATGTAGCAAGATCTTCTCTATACACAGCTTCCCTTGCTAGATTAAGTTATTGTGCTAAGGATTTATCACTTCAATGTTCATCTTCCATGCTATTTGAAGCCTTTCTCTGCACTTGCATTATAAACTTGAGGGTTTTTCTTTAAAAATGTTTAATAATGTTGCTGTGCCGATACAACCATCGAGTTTTTTGATCATCTATTATGATTTGGATTTTTAGCTTTGGTACTTTGAATATATGTTGCATATGTATCATTAATTGTTGTTGTCATATGCATTTTGGGTTTTTTCTAAATTTCCCTTTTGCTAGCAGCAACCTTACTATATGCTTTGAAGGATTTGTTGGTCATTTTTTAAATAACCGTCACTATTATATTTTCTGGAGTTAGAGAGAACTAATGATTTCACTTAGGATGGAGAAACTTCAGCCACAAAACTAGCCACATATCCTCCAAATGAGTTCCCTACTTCCTTCCTAACAGCTGCATATTAAACCAAATGCCCACGGGTTTCCATGTTTTGATTGATAATCCTTTATTAACGAATTGTTGTTGGTATTTTTTTAAATAAAAAAACTGGAAGCCTCTGAGGATATCAAACCAACATGATATGTTGAGGCCCATAATAAAGGATTTTTTTTTTTCATTCACAAAGCTTCTCATCATATGGTGTATGGAGTCCTGTTGAAACAATAGTTGTGATGCCATAAAGTTAACTTTCCACGTCCATTTGCACCAAAAAGCAAAATAGTCATTGATTTCTTTTGCTCTCATACTCATTAGATTTCTCAAAAGTATTTCATAGATATGCAAGCAATGGCTGGGATATGTATTGTTGAATAATCTTCAATGCATGCCTCTATGGATTTGTCAAGTATAATGGCCCTCCCTTCTAGCTACAATGTACTTTTGGTTTCATAGAGTAACTAATACTCAATGTCATTATAGTCAAACCAAAACATTTGCCTACGTGCTTTCTGATCACTTCTAAATGTTCATTTCCTGAGTCATGTAAACAGTGAACCAGGCTTTCTACAGGTTGAAACTCAGTCTCAAGAGAAGTATCTTTATCATATTTTGGATTAGTTCAGCTTGATGTTTTCCACTAGAGATTTTTATTTGTGTGGTTGCTATCTCCATTAATAGTAGCAAGATCTTTTCTAGAGGAGTAGCAGTCCTTGGCAAGAAGCCATCCTTAGGAGTGTTGGAAATTCTCCTCTTTTCTCTTAAATTGTTGAACTTAATCTTTATATGTTCATTAATATGATACTCAACAAAAACCGTTCAATTCAAATTTTGATCTCCTCCAAAATTATAATCACCCCTATTTCCAAGTTGTACATGACTTTATGTTCACATCTCTATGCTTTGTATAAGATACATGATTAGATAAGTTAGATTCTAGCTCCCTGGCCTTAGATTCTGTGATTTGATACTACTTTGGAGGATGAACAAGGGAACTCTCTCACTTCACAATCATCATCTAAAGGTTATGTATGATGTCAAATGATTTGATTGGAAACTTTTCAATGTTCATAGGTTCATCATCTCTTGACTTTGTTCTCTACCCTTCACCATGATTTTCATTTGATTCCTTTCCATTCCCTTGGTTAACCAACTCAGATTGTAATGCAACTATGAGCTGGTAAAATAATTTCTTTGTAGAAATTTCAAAATATCTTGAGTAAATTATGTTCTTGATAGAACCCAATGGCCATAACAAAGTCAAATTCTTGAGTCCATATATCCTTTAGCAATTATCCAAAGGGAATGAATCATGTGGGAATTAACAAAACTTCCATTGTCAATTAATTTTTGCACAAAAGACCTCCCCCTCTCTTTCATTTCCTTTTGTTCTATTTGAATGCATTGTGAGCTACAACAATGATAATGATGATTGTTTCATAAGGTTCGAGCATGGGCTTGTGACACTCATAAAACTACTCTCATGTGATTGTATCTATTCTTGATTATAATGAAAGGTTTCATACAACAGTTAATATGTCCCTTTAACATTATATTTTTTGCTTTTTTGCATTAAAAGCACTTAGAATTCATTCTATTATTTTTATATGTATTCAGAATATGTAAGATATCACATGTGTCAGTACATAGTCATAGATAACCAGTCATTGCTTAGATCTTTTAAGATCTGACCCCATTTTTCCCATGTAGGAGAATGAACACCACAGAGCTATCAGATTGAGAGTTGGACTAGGAGCGGCAACAAAGATCACATAACTAGTCAAAGGCTGAAAGGCAATGACTGGTAACCTCTGATTCTAATTCCTTGTGCTATATTTTTCTTATTTTCAATATATATAAAAGTAGTAGTCAGACTCACAGCTTGTGTGAGATTTTTCATTTCCATCATTTTCATTCATTTCATACTTTGTGAAAATGAAAATTGTACATATCAGTTGATTTATACAATAAACATTGTTCTTCCTTGTTTGCTCATGATTTCTCATATGATTGCAAAATGATGAAATGTAAATCAATAAAAATGAATATTTTTCTTTTGCAATTCTTTTGTGATGTTACTTGAAGTAAAATTTTTAGCATGTGTAAAATTTTGGTAACATTTTTTGGCAACCTTTGTTGTTTGTCTACCTGCTTGACACTTGACTAGTTTGCTCTTATTCATTGGGCATAGAGTCTGAATTATGCACCCCTAGCACCTAGACCTGACACAAAGTGACTTGTAAAGTTGTTGGTCAATTTTGAGTGCATGCACATGAGTTTAGTAGGGCCTAAAACTCTTATTAGATTAACAGGTATGCAGGGTCAAAACTCAAGTATCAACTTTAGGAGTCAAAACCATCATAGTTGACCATTTGGTTTATGTATGGATGAATGTACAAGCTTGAATGGATGCATGTATGCAACGGATGCATGGATATGCATATATGTATGGCTGGCAGCCAGACATATTTATTTGCAACAATATATATGTGTGTGTTGGATATGTGTATGTGTCCAATCACATAGATTTATGCATGCATGAATGAAATGAGTGGAAATGACTTCTTAACAACATAAACCAGCAACTTGACTAAACTAAACTACAAAACAAAATAGGAAACTAACCTAAAATAGAAAATAGAACTAAACTAAAATGCAGATGCATTTATTGAAAACAAGGAAACAAACCTAATATTTACAAGGTAGGACTAAAATTCATACCTAAAAACAAGGTTTGAGGTGGATCTCGTTCACAAGGATCAGTAGTACATCTCCTTCCATGGTGGCTAGCTGGTAAGAATTATGCTATTTACACTCGACAATCTGAAAAAGCCGATGCCATAGATGATCAAATTTATTGTGCTGGCCTGGCCTACTCTTGAGAACATCCCATTTCAACACCATGTCACCGACGTGGAATTCTCTAGCTCAAGCTTTTCTGTCAAAGCTCTTCTTAATCTACATTTGCTAATATTCCATGGTTTGCATGGCCTTTTTTTTGCTTTCTTCCAACTCCATCAGCTAGGCACACTGCACTAGAATAAGATCACCTTCCTTGAACAGAACCAACTGTGTAGCAAGATCAAGAGCTGGTAATTCTGTTTCAATTGAAAATTGGGCTTCTTCCCCATAGACAAGCCGGTAAGGTGAGTTTCCAATAACTTTCTTTGGGGTGATTCTATCAACCCATAAGGCAACCTTTAATTTTAAATGCCAATCTCTTTGATTTTCTTGCGAAATTCCCTTGATGATTCTTATCAGATTCTTGTTGGAAGATTCTGCTAATCCATTACCTTACGGGTAATAATTAGAACTAGTGCTAAGATATATGCCATGTTTGAATGCCCAGTCAGTTACTTTCATTCCAATGAAAGCAAGTGCGTTATCAGAGATAATTGAATCAGGCACTCCAAACCTGTTCACAATGTCATCATAGAAATTAAGGATTGCTATTTCATTTGCATCCTTTAACACTGTTGCCTCAGTCCAACGTGTGAAATAATCAGTGGCTATGATTATCCACTTGTGACTCACACTTGATGGAGGGCTAATAGGCCCTATAAAATCAACACCCCATTGTTGAAAGGGTTGTTCTGTCTTAATTGGCTGTAAAGGCAAAGCTGGAAGCCTCTCCTTTCTTGCAAACATAACACATTTGGTGCATTTCCTAACATATGCATGACTATTCTTAAACATATGAGGCCAATAATAGCCAACTCGAAGAATTTTGTATGCTGTTGTCCTAGGAGAAAAATGTCCCTTTGAATGTCCATCATGAAATTCATGCAATATGTTAGCAACCTGATCTGAATCAATGCATCTAAGCAGTACTCCATTGTAGTCTTACTATATAAAATATCATTAATTAGAACAAAAGGAATTGATTGCAAGTGACAATATCTTCGTTTTTCTCTATCCAAAGTGGTTGGACATTCACTAGTCTTCAAAAAATGAACCATATCTTTTAACCAGCTTGCTGCTTCATCATTATTTCCTACAACACCAATTAGTAAAACAACATTTGCTTGCCCTTCAAGCTCTAAAATTTCTTTATCTGCAATCTGTTCACACAAGCCCTTTCCCGTAACCAACTTGGTGACTTGGATATCCATGTCATACTCCATGATTCGTGTTATCCAACCAGCTCACTTTTCATTTAAATCTTTATTCAAAAGGAATTCTTTGACACTTGGATGAGCCACGTGCAAAATTACCTTGTTATGTGTCAATAAATGTCTAAACTTTTAAAGGCTTTTAACAACTGAAAGTACATGTTTCTCAACAAAATTGTACCTTTGCTCATATTCCTCAAGTCTTTTACCGCAAAATGTGATTGGCTGCTCCAATCCTTCTAAATTTTTATGTACCAGCATGGCTAGAATGATGTCATAACCACCATATGCATAAAGAATAAAATCCTTACCAAAATTAGGATTCATTAGTACTGGGGCTGCTGCTAATGCATCTTTGATGGCCTGAAAATTCTCTTTTGCCTCTTTTATCCATAAAAAGACTGTGTTTTTCTTCAGCATAGCCGTTAATGGCTTGAGTAGGGCTACAATGTCAGGCAAAAATCTCCTCACAAAATTAATGTGGTCAATGAACCTTTGGAGACCTTTTTATGTGTTGTGGTAAAGATAGCTCTAGAATTGCTACAACTCATTCAAGGTCCACAGTAATGTCTTCTTTGGATACAATATACCTGAGTAGTTTACCTTCATGTACATAAAAAATACACTTCTTCAGGTTTAATGAGATGCCAAATTCTCTACAGTGCTCAAAAATCTATCTTAAATGGTCAATATGATCTACTATTTTCTGATAATACAATAGTGACATCATCCAAATATACTAGAACAAATTTGTCCATCAGATTGCTGAAAGCAATTTCCATTGCTTTTTGAAAAGTTACTCCAGCATTTGACAATCCAAATGGCATTCTTTTGTACACCATTGTTCCCCACTTTGTTGTAAAGGTTGTCTTAAACTGATCCTCTTCCTTTACTAGAATTGGATTGTAACCCGAATATCCATCCACCAAAGAGAACTATTCAACTCCAGATACATACTATAATATCTACTCCATGGATGGAAGTGGGTGTCTATCCTTCAATGAGACTCTATTCAAGTCTTTGAAATCCATGCACAAATGTAACTCTCCATTTTTCTTCCTTACAAGAACCAAATTAGCAACCCAGCTTGTGTGTTTGATAGGAAAAATTATCTTACTCTCAATCAACCTAAACACTTCCTTTTGCATCAAAGGCTCTAGCTTAGGATTGATTGGCCTTTACTTTTGTTGAACTGGTTTAGCTGTTGGTTCCAGCTCTATGGTATATTGTGCAAGTTTTGGATCTAAACCTTTTAGATCGCTATATTTCCATGCAAAAACATCACTGAATTCTTGAAATAGGTGAAGAAAAGACTATTTTTCTTCAGCAGAATTTACTTTGCCAAACTTAAGGCATTTACCAGGTATAATTTCCATATCTTCATACTATTTTTCTTTAACTAGCAAGTTAGTTTTACTAGGTTTTAACTGATAATTAGAGTTAAAAACACTTTCCAGCGTCACTAACCCTTTAGGAAACTTGTTATTTTTCAGTTGTAATACTTGATCACCATACTGATTATTATACCTCTACTGGTTTGAACTGGCAAAAATGTCTTCTTCAAACAAAAATGGTAGAAATTGCTCATCACTCTCAAAAACTTGCCAATTAGTATTATTATCAGGAACTAAAGGCTTGATAATAATCTTTATATGTTGTTGATCAGTTTGTGTTGAAACACTGTTAACAATATCATACTGAGCTCCTACAGCTGCTAACCTATTAGCATGTTGATTCTTATTTCTAAGAACAACAATTATATTAAAAGCATCAAAATTTTCAAGGAGATGCCAAACTCGATGTCTGTAAGACTTAAGAATGTCATTTTTAATAGCATTCAGGCCTCTAACTTGATTTACTATCAACTCACTATCACCAAATACCTTCAAATGCTTGATACCATGTTTTCTTTCTCATTCTAACCCATGAATCATCGCTTCATATTCTGTTGTATTATTAGTGCAAGAAAAATTGAATCTGAAAGTGGCATAGTACTTTTCATTCTCAGGTGAAACTAACATAACAACCCCACTAGCACCTTGTTTACCTCTTGAGCCATCAAAAAACATGCTCCATAGCTAGTTTTGGGATTCTTCCAACTAATCTTTTGGTTTGACTAGATTAGGAATGATTTCATCTCCCTCATGTATGATATAAGTCCCTAAGTCAGCATTCTTCATATCATAAAACTGATTTTCATAAGTTTGAGTTACTGCCCATTCATCAAGAAGAATATTCAGAGCACTATCTAGCTAGGTTCTAGTTTCGACAACTATATGATGCTCTTCTTCATCAAATGCAAGTAAATTTTTATTGACAACACTAGGTACATAAGGTTCTATATGATTTCTTGCAAGTAATTCAAACTTAATCATTACCTTAGTATCGTATCTAGTCCTAAAAAGCATGTGAGACCAATCATATGATAAATAACTGCTAACCTTTGCAGTAAAATCCCTAGACAAGCAAATGGCAAAGTACAGAGGTAAATCTATGACATAGATATCCTACTAAATGGAAAAGTTAGGATAGACATGAAGAGTAACACTTGCATCTTTAATCATGCCTATAGTACCAACAAACATCCCATCAAGTTGAACTATACCTCTTTCAATGGGCTGATATTTTAGTCCTAACTAGTTAGCTATCTTTTTAGGCATTATTGAGCTTGTAGCTCCACTATCAACCATACAATTGTGAACTAATTTATCACCAATTATCAATGAAAGATAGAAAGGAGGAGGTTTAACTATCTTACTTATTTCCTTAGTAATCTTATCGCTGTCCTCTTTCTTTTCATCAGCATTTGTTGATACAACCTTTGCTAGTTCATCCATTACCTTCATAGGATTTGCTTCATCAAACAAAGCTTTTTGCAAGATATCCATTTGGCTAGGAATAGCCAAGGTCTCCCACGTTGACATAGACACATTCATCTTCTTCATATTCTCCACAATATTGAAAGATGCAGCAATATGTGATTTCTGATGTGCTTCAACAACACCATGTTTCGCTTGCTTGTGAACATTTTCTTTGGTGACAGGGGCGTGAGTATCTCCCACAATGTTTGTGGCACTTGATGATGGTTCAATAGGATTAGTTGATGTACTCTTATTTGTTGTTTGCTTTGTTTCAAGGGCTCTTTTCTTGGCTTGGGTATTAGCTGATATTGGTGAGTCATTATTGACTGCACAAAACTCATCTCTCTACTAGTTAAGGAAAGTAGTTTTAAGAGTGTGTGCACCATGCTATTGTTCAAGTGCATCATTTGTGGCATTTTTCTATCCCACAACTGTATTTTGTACCATTAATGCCTAATTAATCACTCCATTTGTGCATGTGGACTAGTTATGTGGTTCATTATAGGGGTAACACCATTCAAAATCTACTACAAGGTTATTTTGCATGGGCACAATATCTCTTACTGGATTAACAGAGTTAAGAGGGGTTGGGTTATAAGGTCGAAAAGGCCTTTGGTTAATATTTTGCCTGTAACCCACTGCATTACCCTGAAATGGCTACTCATTTCCTTGGGCTTGACCTTGATTTTACTGCTGGTGAAGGCATATTTACAACTAGATTCTGCTGTTGGTAAGGTGGCCTAGGCTGAAATTACTGCTTTTTAAGATTAACAAGCTCATTACTAAAAGTTTGCATCATATTTTCAATCTTAAGCTGACTATTCTTAATTTCCTACAACTCTTGTGAAGGACCTAAAGTACCTGAAGGGCCTACTATAGTATTTTCTTGGCTAGGAATAGTAGGTAATGGATTACACGGTGGAATTATTGGTGGCATGTTTGGCTGAATGTTTGGAAAAATTGGCATTGGAGGCCTAGGGGCTATTTTACCAGCCTGAATAAGACTATTTTCAGCTCTAATAGCAATGGCATAAGCTTGAGGTAGTGAAACACCTCCCATTGACTGAATCATCATAGAAATTTTTCTATTTAAGCTTTTCAAATAATAAAGAAAAGCATGGTTTGTTGAAGGTCTTATCAAAATAGGTATTCTAGTCCAAGTTCTTTGAAACCGTTTGTTGAAATCCATCATTTGTTCTTGAGGAGCATGCTTTATCGTTGTGAGCTACTCTACAAGAGATAAGAAATCTGATTTATCTTCAAAGTGTCTTGTCAAAGTGTCATCTAAAGCATCCCATGAATCTATTGAACCAACAACCAAGCTTCTAAACCACTGAAGTGCTTTCCTCTTAAAAGATGTTGCAAGTAACTTAGCAGTGGCATCTTCTTCGTAACATGATGAACACTGCACAATGTGGTAACGTCTCCAATATGTTCATAAGCTATAGTTTGATTTTCTCCAATGAAATCTGGTAAACTTTTTAAAGTAGCAAGGGGTATCTCATGATGCTGGGAAAAATTTAAAGGGCTCCCCTGATAAAATGGCACAAAAGCATATGTTCTCACCAATGGAGGTGGTAATGGTACTTGCTACTGTGTAGGTTGTTGTGGTACTAAAAACATTATAGGAACACTTTGCTGGAAGCTTGTATTTGTTGTACTTGCTGGTATAAAATTAGTACTTGCTAAAGTTATAGTTGAATTAGTAGAAGTTTCAAATGATTCAGTCCTTACTGTTGAACTTGTTAAATGCCTAACTTTCCTTTGACATCTTCTACTACACCCAGGGGCTGAAAGTTGCCTCCTTGATGTTGACCTTGTTCTAACAAGACTCCTTCCACGCCTTTTTGGATTTTCCAACTGCAGATATTCAAAAGAAGTAGAACTTCTTGTCTAACTTTTTTTCATAAATTCATAGCACCTTGCTAACTGATTGCAACATAATCATTTGTTGTATCAGCACAGCTGAAAAATGTGCTTGTGTCCCACTGGGCGTGCCAAAACTGTTAAGTTTCAGAATTTGCACCTATTACTAAACTGAAAGAGATTAGCAATCCTGACTTAACATGGGAATCACTTCACTACGTGAGACATGCAAATAAAGTGAAACCTCAAGGTTCTGGGCTGACTTCTATTCAATATTTCAATGAAATCTCTACAAACTTAATTCAAACTTACAGGGAAAAGGAAAGAAATTGCTTAAAGTAAACCTAAAACCTATAGCTAAAATTAATAGAAGGTGATACACCAAAAGTAATGATGGAAATTTAGATACACTTGATGTAGAGGATTACACAACTATTTGAAGTGCAAGCAAAACACATCTTCCTATAAAGATTTGCATAAATGATTTATAATCAGGTTTTAAGAATGAATTAGTGAAAGGAGGAATAAAGACACCTCTCTTTAACCAATTTCACTTTAAAAGACACAAATTATAACATACAAATAAACTTACTTTCCTACAAACAGGTGCTAGAATAAGATAGAATGGCAAGGAATAATAAAATTTCACAAGTTATTCTATCAAATCATTCAAATTCACACACACAAATGTAAGAAGAAAGAAGGTTTAATAGTTAACCCAAAATAAACATAATCGCACTATTGTCACTTGTATTATATCTCCAAAAAATGAATTACAGATTCTGCAAACAAAGTCAAGGACTTAGGAAGTAGTCGCAAAACTGTATGCACAAAATCATAACTCCTGAAAAATGAGTTGCAAAACTCATTAAGTACAAACCCAACACGTGGGTCGAATGCAGAAAGAAAGCCTCAAAATCCAGGCTTAGAAACTTCTAAAAATGAAGTCTTATTACTCATATGACTCCACTAGCTCATTATGAAACGTATGACTCATCTTTAACTACCCAAAAAAGTTTCTAACTGGTCATCAAGACCCCCAAACTGACTTGGTAAAGACAAATTCGACCCCTTATATTCTCTCCACATGTTTCCCAATTGATTCCCCTCTTAAAGATTATGACATAGGGATAAAATGACTCATCTTTTTTGCATTTAAAAATAGAAGAAAAACATTAAATGATTTATAATTTATCATTTAAAGATTCTTCCTTTACAATAAGAACTATGCAAAATAAAAAAGAATTCCTCTCACAAAAAATCCTAAGGAAAAACATTATACGACATAAAACTTGACAAGGGATTAAAATCCCATAAAAATCCTGCAGACTTCAAATTTTATGAAAAATGAAAAGGGAATGAGAAAATCTTGAGTACCCTAAGTTTCATTTATTTTTTGCATTCTGGAAGTTTTGTAGAGTTGCAGCTAGGAGGGTTTCTTGGTGAACAACTGCCATGGAAAGCTTTTGTTGGAGTATGTTGTATGATTTCCTTCACCCGACATAGGAAAGATTTGCAGGTGTTTGAGCTACCATCGAGCTTGAAGGTATGGTTTTTACGCTTTCTTTGCAAAAATCTGAAGCTTGAATTCGAAAACACTTGCCACTTTTGCAAGATACTTGCTAAATATTTACTAGTTTTCAAAATAGCCACCATAAAAAACTTTGTTTGCTGCTGGAATTTGAGTTTTGGGTTTTCATTATTGAGATTATTTGCTCATTTTATAAATAATACTTCCAATATAGCTGCTATGAACATTTGCTGGAGCTTCATATCAAAGGTTTGTTATTTTTTGGAATTCTGAAAATTGTATTTCATAAAACCCAAATGGGGTTTTTTTCCTTTGTAATTCCATGAAGCATTTTTGTTGACCACCTAAGTTTTGCTGGAAATAACAATACCAGTGGCTATCTCTTGATGTTTTGAATGCAATTCCATTAGTTGTGCAAGAACGTAGCAAGATCTTCTCTATACACAGCTTCCCTTGCTGAATTAAGTTATTGTGCTTTGGATTTATCGCTTCAATGTTCATCGTCCATGCTATTCAAAGCCTTTCTTTGCACTTGCATTATAAACTTGAGGCTTTTTCTTTAAAAATGTTTAATAATGTTGTTGTGTTGATACAACCATCAGGTTTGTTGATCATCTATTATTATTTGGATTTTTAGCTTCAGTACTTTGAATATATGTTGCATATGTATCATTAATTGTTGTTGTCATATGCATTCTGGGCTTTTTTTGAATTTCTCTTTTGCTGGCAACAACCTTACTATATGTTTTGAAGGATTTGCTGGTCATTTTTTAAATAGCTATCACTATTATATTTGTTGGAGTTAGAGAGAATAATGATTTCACGTAGGATGGAGAAACATCAATCACAAAACTAGCCACTTATCCTCCAAATGAGTTCCCTACTTCCTTCCCAACAACTGCATATTGAACCAGATGTCCACGGGTTTCCATGTTTCGATTGATAATCCTTTATTAATGAATTGTTGTTGGTTTCTTTTTTTTAAACTAGAAGCTTTGAGGATATCAAACTAGCATGATATGTTGAGGCCCATAATAAATGATTTTCTTTTTCATTCACAAAGCTTCTCATCATATGGTGTATGGAGTCCTATTGAAACAATAGTTGTGATGCCATAAAGTTAACTTTCCACGTCCATTTGCACCACAAAAAAAATAGTCATTGATTCCTTTTGCTCTCATACTCATTAGATTTATCAAAATTATTTCATAGATATGCAAGCAACAGATGGGATATGTATTGTTGAATAATCTTCAATGCATGCCTCTATGGATTTTTCAAGTATAGTGGGCCTCCCTTCTAGCTACAAGGTACTTTTTGTTTCATATAGTAACCAGTACTCAATTTCATTATAGTCAAACCAAAATATTTGCCTACATGCTTGCTGATCACTTCTAAATGTTCATTTGCTAAGTCATGTAAACAGTGAACTAGGCTTTCTATAGGTCAAAACTCAGTCTCAAGAGAAGTATCTTTATCATATTTTGGATTAGTTTAGCTTCATGTTTTCCACTGGAGATTTTTATTTGTGTGGCTACTGTCTCCATTAATAGTAGTAAGATCTTTTCTAAAGGAGGAACAGGCCTTGGCAAGAAGCCATCCTTAGGAGTGCTGGAAATTCTCCTCTTTTCTCTTGAATTACTGAACTTAATCTTTATATTTTCATTAATATGATACTCAACAAAAATTGTTTAGCGCAAATTTGGATCTCCTCCAAAATTATAATCACTCCTATTTCCAAATTTTACATGACTTTATGTTCACATCTCTATCCTCTGTATAAGATACATGCTTAGATAAGTCAGATTCTAGTTCCTTGGCCTTAGATTCTGTGATTTGATACCACTTTGGAAGATGAACAAGGGAATTCTCTCACTTCACAATCATCATCTAAAGCTTATGTATGATGTCAAATCATTTGATTGGAAACTTTTCAATGTTCATAGGTTCATCATCTCTTGACTTTTTTCTCTACCCTTCACCATGATTTTCATTTGATTCCTTTCCATTCCCTTGGTTAACAAACTTAGATTGTAAGGCAACTATGATTTGGTAAAATTATTTTTTTGCAAAAATTCAAAAATATCTTTAGTAAATTATGTTCTTGATAGAACCCAATGGCCATAACAAAGTCAAATTCTTGAGTCCATGTATCATTCAAAAATTATCCAAAGGGAATGAATCATGTGGGAATTTCACACAACAAAACTTCCATTTTCAATTAATTTCTGCACAAAAGACCTCCCCCTCTCTTCCATTTCCTTTTGTTCTATTTGAATGCATTGTGAGCTACAACAGTGATAATGATGATTGTTTCATAAGGTTCGAGCATGGGCTTGTGACACTCATAAGATTAATCTCCTGTGATTGTATTTAATCTTTATTATAATGAAAGGTTTCATACCAAAGTTAATATGTCCCTTCAGGATTATATTTTTTCCTTTTTTGCATTAAAACACTTAGAATTTATTCTACTATTTTTATATGTATTTAGAATAGGCAAGATATCGCATGTGTGAGTACATAGTCATAGATAACCAATCATTGCTTAGATCTTTTAAGATCTAACCCTATTTTTCCCATGTAGGAGAATGAACACCATAGAGCTATCAAATCGAGAGCTAGACTAGGAGTGGCAATAAAGATCACATAACCAGTCAAAGGCTAAAAGGAAATGACTGGTTACCTCTAACTCTACTTCCTTGTGCTATATTTTTCTTATTTTCAATATATGTAAAAGTAGTAGTTAGACTCACGGCTTGTGTGAGATTTTTCATTTCTATCATTTTCATTCATTTTTGCCATTAGTCAGTTTGGATTTTTATTCATCTCTTACTATTTTCTTATTTTCATCTTGCAACATTTGATTGATTTCCCTTGAAACTACCAAGGTATCCAAGTGACATGATCGTGTTGATCGAGATTATACTACAAGCTCTGCAAGTGAATATACTGAGCGAAAGCCTGAAGGAGAAAGATATGAATTTCCCATAAAAGTTGGAGCCTTCAACTATGAAGCCTAGTCCGATGCCAAGAACATGATGACGGTGTTCAAAAGGAATCATAAGCTAGACATGTATGAAATCTTGAGGCCTATGTTCAACCCAAATGGGTATGCCAGAGATGCTTTGTAGATTGGGAGCATGATGAAACACATCACTACCATTGAGGATTATTAGGTTGATTATAAGGATGAGTTCAAAAGCCGTGATCGAGCCTTTGCGAGGTTAAAAATTGACCAAGTGAAGATGTATAAGGTAAACATTAATGTAGATGGAGTTGAAAACAATGGTCAAAATATGTATAGCAATAATTATTTGACCAAGATAAGAAACACTCCCATAAGTTTAGAACATTTTGAAGATGTTGTGGAGGATCTAGATATGATGATGGCCATAATCTACAAGAGAACTAGAAAGTGGGTCAAATGGAACATGACACAACAATGAAGGAGCAAAGGAACACTTTCCTAGTCCTCCCCAAATGTGGTAGCACCTTCATCTTCTCAAAGTGGTGTTTCAGGCACAATCCTACCTCTCACTGAAGGACCCGCTCAACCAGCTAGAAGAGGTGATCAACCTCCTAACAAGAACATACCACTTGATAAAACTTGTCAGGATGGTTCAGTGCTAGTAATCAAAATGAAGATAGATTTCAAAAGAAGAAGGTAGAAGAATTGAAAGATAGTGCAGTCATGGTGGCTCTCTCACCCCACAATAGTCCAATTCCATCTATAATTGTCACATTACTCCTACCAAGTAGCTCCCAAATAAAAGTGGTTGACTTTAGAGATGGAGGGAGTAGTGAAAGTGAATCTATGGATTTAGATGAAACAATAAAAGAAACATCTGGAGCAAAGAAAGCATTTGAAGTAGAGCAAGTGTCTGAAGCTCCAAAAGTCATTTCTTGGGCTCCAAATAATCCTTTCTCTTCAACTTGAAAGACATTGACTCCTATTATGAGGAAGATTTTCAGTGTAGATACATTAGAGATTGCATCTAAGGTAATTGGCATTGAGTCTTGGCTCAAGAATACATTGGATAGAAAGAGAAAAAGGAAGGAAGTGGGAGCCCCAAACAAAGAAACTTTATCTCTAGCAATTCATTCTGGATTGGTATTGAGTAAAGTTAAGAAGAAGAAAACTCTCACAATTCTCAGTCAAGACCTTGATATAGGACACTTAACTATGGAGATTGCTAAGCCCACCAAGGAAGGGAGAACTGAAGACCTAACTACAGATGGCAAGTTCACATTGCAGTCTTTGGACCTTGGAGAAGTTAGACATGACAAAAAAGTGGGTTTGTGGAAATCAAAAAATGAAGTGATAGAGGAAAAAATCAAAGCTCTCAAACTAGCCAAAGTTAGAATGAAGGTAGAGATCCACGAACTTAACTACTTCATCAGGAAACTAATTACCCCACTAACAAGTATTTCAAGAGTGTCACCCATCAGTGACCCTATAGCCACAAAAATTCAAGCTATCATCTCCTAGCTACAAGAAGACAAAAACTTTGGGCATAATTGGTAGGGAGTGGAGTGAAAATATCAAGTCTAAAGGAATCACAGTCATAGACTGACTTGGTAATGTAGTACTAAGACTCAAAATGGAGAAAGATAACATCTTAGTTAATTGGGCTACCTCGTCAACAAAAAAGGGCAAGAGTGAGGATTGCATCTCATTATTGAAAATGGTCATCCAAATGAAGGCTAAGGAAGCAGTAGGGGCAAAGATTTTTCTAAAGGAGGATGAGCCCTTATTTGAATGGCTATAGATTAATATGCAATTCAAAGCTGAAATGATTTTAATGGTAGAAGAAGGATTAAAAGAAATAGAGAGAAAAGTTAAAGAGGAGCATGACATAAACTATGAATTACTAAAAGGTCTACACACTGACTCCCAAACTAGTGGACAAGGGAAGGGAATAGTAGGAGTTATTTTCATGCAAAAGAATTTCTCTAGTTATCTAAATAATCTAATAGAGAAATCTACTAATCATCATAATAGAGTGTTAGATCTCCAATGGCTTAATGTGTGTGTACTTGTGGCAATGGAGGAAACACAAGAATGATTGAATTCTATCAAAGACCTAGATTGAGAACACTCCAACTAGCTCTTGAGATACACCAACATTCATGTTCATTGGCACAAAGATCTTATTCCGATCATGGTTACCGCCAAGGCCTATAAGGTGAAGTTGGAAAAGGAAAAGAAGGCAAAGTGACATCTCTCTTGCCCTTTCATATTTTGATGAGCAACTATAACTGATAACTAGCTCCTTGCCATTTGTCATTTTTGAGGAGATGAACCAGTTTAGTTCCTTTTTGTAATGATGATCTCAGAATCCTATATGTACCTAATTGAAAGATTAATGGAAGGTCGGCTAATTTTTGGTGTGAAATACTTCATGTTGCAAACACAAGTTGAATGTGTTTTGTATCAATCATTTACTGTTCCATGGTTTTTGATAGTTTAGGATGTCTCTTTCGGTTGAATCGAGTTAAGGAATAAACAGAGCTTTCTTCCCCTGTTCAATGCAGCGAGTTGAATATAATAATAGTGTCATTGAAGGTTAAAAGAGACTCCATTTGGCATTATTCTTTAAATTAGTCCCTTTCATATTACATTTTTTAGCATTCTATTAAATAGCTAATTCATAAATAGAATTCATTATTATATTATCAAATTCTACAGGTTCATAAGATGTGTGAGTTCACAAATTTGATTAGCATTAACACTTGAATCTTTGACCGAGTTAGTTCTTGTTTAGGCCTAACTTGTTTTACCTCTTGTATTCTCTAGTCAAGAACAAACCCCTTTTAGAATTAGGAACAAAAAAAAACTCATTGAAAATCATAAACTCAATGGAGTTGTACATACGAATTTAGAGGGAATTAAATCACTCAGTTATGATTTCCCAACTGTTGTAACTAGTTATTGTTCACAAATATTGGGCATCCAAAGAGTTGAATAAAAGAACAATATGTTTATCAACACATGCAAGTGAATTTATTTGTAGCTCCTCTTGGGTCTTATGATGTTATCTTAGGCATCAATTGGCTCATTGAACATAAGGAAATCATGAATTGAAAAGAGAATTTTGTTGAATGTTTGGATAATGTCAGCAACCTTGTAGTGATAAATGGAGTAAAAAGAGCTACATAATTAAGGCAAATACCTACTATGTAGCTCAAAATGGCTAAGAGGAAAGTATGTGTATTATAAATTTCACACTTGAAAGATGTTGAATATCCTACTCCTTTTTTGGAGGATTATCTAATATTTTAGGAGTTTCAGGTTGTCTTCCCTAAAGACTTATTGGAACTGCCTCCTAAAAGGGAGTTTGATTTTTCTATCAACATAATGCATATGCAAAAATGCTATCAAAGGAACCATACAAGATTTCCACAATTTAAATGTATAAACTTAAGGTACAACTTCAAGGGTTATTGGATAAGGCTTTCAAATTCCCTAGTGTGTCACTATGGGGAGCTCTGGTGATCTTTGTTAAAAAGAGGGATGTTATTTTACAATTATGTATTGATATATGGATGTTAAACAAAGTAACCATCAAGAATAGGTATTTAATTCCACAAATAGATGAGTAATTTGACCAAATGAAGAGAATGACTATTTTCTCTAAGATTGATCTTTGATCTAGTTATCACCAACTACTGATCAAGGATAAGGGTACATTAAAAACTACTTTCAAAACTTAGTATAGGCATTATGAATTTTTTGTTCTACAATTTGGCACAATGAATGCACCTGCAACCTTCAAGAGTTCGATGAACAATGTGTTCAAAGACTACTTGGATAAGTTCATAGAGACTTTCATAGATGACATCTTGATCTATTGAAAAACCATGAAAGAATGTGAGGAACACTTACATATATTTTTGAAACATCTTCATGACTAGAAATTATATGGAAAGCTATCAAAGTGTTCCTTCTATTGGAAGAAGATTCACTACATGGGGTAAATCATTTTTGTAGATGGAGTTTTAGTTGATCTTGCTAAGATCAAGGATATTCTCAAATGAAAAACCCCACAAAATGTGAGAAAGGTTAGGAGTTTCATGGATTTGTTAGGCTATTACAAGAAGTTTGTAAATAGTTATTGTAAATAGAAGCTCCTATTACACCCCTTTATAGAGAAGGGAAAATATTTGAGTGGATAGATGAATGTAAGTGAGCCTTCTAGTTGTTGAAATAAAAACTCATGTTTGCTTCTATCGTAGTTATCCTAGATCAGGATGGATACTTTATAGTGATCACAGATACTTCAAGTGGTGTTATAAGTTGTGTATTAATGTAGGAAGTTATAGTGGTATCTTACAATTCTTAGAAGTTGAAGAAGCACGAGGTTTACTATGCACCTCATAATCTTGAGTTGGTTGCTATAGTTCACACCTTATAGATGTGGAGGCACTATTTAATAGGTAAATTAGTTGAATTGAAAATAGATCATATTGGGCTAAGGTATATTTTCACACATCCTAACTTAAATACTAGATATAGGTATTGGCTACAATCTCTTAGTGAAATATGACATTAGCATTGAGTATACCAAAGGGATGGAGAATAGAGTAGTTGGTGCTCTTAGCAAAAGGAGGCATATTGTTTCCACATCTACCATGACAACATGCTTGATAGAGAAGGTTTTGTAGAACCTCATTGAGGATGATCATTTTGATATGATCAAGTCATCTTTGCACATTGATTCACCTGATTATCATTTTGACTATTATAGTTTTGATGTAGATAGTTTGTTGAGATACTAGAGAAGGATTTACATTCTTAACTGAGAAAGGTTAAGGAATTTAGTGATAGAGGAGATGCATTGTAATACCTTTTCAATTCATCTAGGATGATAGCTGATATGAGGCCACTATACTTTTGGCTTAGTTTAAAGCATGGTGTGTAAACTCACATAGCCCAACGTGTGGAATGCCAATGAGTCAAGGTTGAGAATGTTCATCAGGATAACATATTATATCCACATGACATACCAAAATAAAAAATGGAAAATCATCACAATGGATTTTATTCATGATTACCTATGAATAGGTAGAGACATGATGTTATTCTAATTGTGATTTGTAAGTTAACAAAAGTAGCACATTTCATTCCTCATAGTTTGTGAGATGGATCCTTGGTTTTAGCCAAGAATTTGTGAAGGAGATTTTAGATTACATGGTGTACCTAAGACCATTATTTCTTATAGGGACATGAGGATGACATCAAGTTTCTAGATAAAATTGAATGTTTCATTGGGCACTTAGCTTAATTTGAGCACAACTTGGTTAGATGAAGAGGATGAATCAAGCACTAAAATATTTCCTCCACATGTACTACATAAATCAATAGTAAAAATGAGAATAATATCTTCCCTTGGTTGAGTTATATTATAACAACTCATACCATAATTTTTTGGGGATGACACCATTTCAGACACTTTATGGATGCAAGTGTCACACACTTGTCAGTTTGGACATAATCAAGGATTGAATTGTGATTGGTCTTGAGATGTTGCATGAGATGGAAGATCATATGGAAATGATCTGTAGATGATTAAAGGAAACAATTGAGAAATAAAGTATTTTTGCGTATGTTCCCTCACAAGAGTTCAATCTCTTTTGGCAAGTCTTCCAAGCTTGCACTGAAATATGTGGACCTTTCAATATTTTAGAGGTCATCAACCTTGTGGTTTATCGACTTGCTCTACCACCTTCTCTAACATGATCCATAATTTCTTTCATGTATCTTTACTTTAACCATATCATCCTAATGCATCTCACATCTTAGATTGGCATGCTTTGTAGATTTTTTATCTAGGGGCAGTGCTAGTGCATCCTACCCACCTTGTTAATCATTGCACCATTTGTATATGTGACATGGAAGTTTTGTATTACAAGGTCCAGTGGGACCAATTCTCTATCAACAATTCCTCTTGAGAGGATGTAAATGATATGCATCAATCCTTTTCTAATCTTTTGTATAGATTCCTTTATACTATTTGTACTATTATGTATATATTCATATATTGTGTACTCATTCTTGTTGTGTTTGTGTGACATCAAGTTGATGTATTTTCCTAGTGGAGAGAGATGTCATGACTCAACCTTGGTCATTCCTACTTTCTAGGATCTTTGAGACATTTGACTATGTTTAACTTAGTCTTTAGGATTCAACTTATGTTGATATGTTTCATTAGCCATATTTTAGACTTGTAGTCGATATTGATAGATATTTTGGCTTATATGATGATCATAGTGATGTCTTGATGATGCTACAACCCATGTTAATGTTGATTTGAAATTGGTTTTGTCTAATGAGTGTTTATGCACTTAAGTTATTTACTCAGTTCATGTCAAACAAGTAGTACATGTCAAGCACAACATGTATAAGATAGAGCATGCCGAGTCACTCATGTGCCAAGTCACTCAAGTGTTAAGTAGATAGTGTATGCCAAGTGATATAAGAGCCGAGTAAGCAGTGCATGCTGATTCATTCAAATGCTGAGTCATAGTATAGAATTTAGTATATGTCAAGCATCAGAGATTTTAGATGCTAAGTAACACAATTTTGTCATAGTTGTTTGTAATGGCATAGACTACTATGTAAACCATTTTTGAGCTGATTTAAAGATTGAATTACAATATCTTTGTGATAAGGACAAATCTTATGTTGTAATCTCTATGAATTACATGCATCCAATTAGGAAAAGGGGAGGTTTAAGCGGCAAAATGGATGAATCATAGCCATTGATTCATACCTAACCCTAAGTCACCTAGATCTTCTTAAGGAGGAAAAACCCTAAAATTCATATGCATGTAGAAGAAGCAACGAGAGAACTTTTTCATGCACCAATAGAGCATTAATGGTGGCTAAGGTATTGTGAAGTAAAATTGCATTGCAAAATTAGTTAAAGGAGAATAGAGGAAAGGAATAATATACAATAGAGATATATTTGATCAAGAAGGATCAAGTATATATCAGTTTAGAGGTAATCTGTCATCAAGAAATAAAGTGCTAACCATAAGGTCAATGTTGAGACATTCTAATAGGTGAATTGGTTAAATCTCTTAACAGAGTAGTCCTAACAGGCTATATTGAAATCCTCTAACAAGGTGCTTACTTAATTGTGAGTTAACGTCCTTTAACAAGGCACACTTCTAATAGAGTGTTGAAATCCTTTAATAGGGTAAGACCTAATAGTCTTTATAAGCCTTTAATAGGGAAGACCTTTCACAAGGTAGACCATGTCTCATGATCAAACACTAAAACCTTCATTGGATACACTTTATTACTGTAAAGGTGAAGATTTGTGGGTGTCATCCCCACCCCAATTTTACCTTCTCATTGGAGGGTTTTTGGGTAATCATATATGGCGTCATATATGTGTTAATGCTTGCTTATTTACATGATTTAGATGTACATGCTTTACATGGTATTTCAATTTACTTATTGAATGTATGAGATGGATATGTGGTGAATGTTTTAAGGATCAAAGTTTAAACTACCAATTCACCCTCCCTCTAAGAAGTTTACCTTTCCTATTGTAATTCCAACAATTTGTATCAGAGCCTAGTTCTTTGAAAGAGAAGCTTTGCAGCTTTGAGGAAAGATCTTGAAAATGGAAGTCTACAAGCTGGAAAATATCATTGAGAATCAAGGAATTGAAATACAACTCATTCTACATCAACTAAATGAAGCAAGAGAATATTTAAAGAAATCTCTAAAGAGAAGGAAGGAAATTGATATTAAGTAGAATGACACACAATACAGAGAGATGGACATTACTAAGCTATTTGCTAATGGAGACTCCAATGAATTTAATGCAGCAATTGCTGATCTAATGGAAAAGAATATAGCTCAAGTTGAAGAAATCAGAAATCCCAAGTTAGAGCAAGAATCACAAGCTATACTACTATGTGAGGTGACTGAATAGAAAAAGAAAGCTATGGAAGACAAAGCCATGATTGAAGATGACAAAAGAATTTTGATCAACAGACTAGAAGAGAAATCATTAGAGCTAACTAAGATTTCCAACATGTAATTGGATACTTTGAGTCAAATGATGAATGCAAACTATAAGCTGAATGTCAAGGACATTGAGATAACAACATTGAACTTGTAGAATGAGAAATTGACCAATGAACTAAGAAGGAAAAAGGATTTTTTTGAAAGTTTCAGTAAATGCAAGTGAAGCCATCAAATACTTTAAGAAATTATTGAGATCCCCTAGATCCAATAATGATAGATCTGGACTGGGATACACGAGTATTGAAGAAGGAGAGTCATCCAAAAGTGCTGAAAAAAGGAGCAACAAAGGTAAGAACTCCAAACCTACCTATCATAATTGTGGTAAGAAAGGACATACTGCTAATATGTACAGGAGCAAGACTGTAAATCAAAATGTCAAGCATGAGAGCATGGTTCACTACCATAAGTGCAACAGACAAGGTCATTAGGCACATGAATGCAAAACTAAGACCATGCACACTCAAAGATTTGAAGGATATTGCTATAACTATCAAAAGTATGGACATAGAGCTTTTGAGTGCAGATCCAAACCCATGTGGTCATCAAACAGACAAGCAAAGGCAAAGAACATTTGGCAATTCTTATAACTAGGATTATAATACAAGATATAGCTATCATTATTGTCAAGATTATGGACATGTTCTTGAGAATTCTATTAGAGCACACTTCAAAAGTGACTACAAAAGGTGGTTGAGTTAAACCACATGTTTTAATTGTTTGAATATTTGATGAAGACACAACACAAGACAAAAATGAATGCAAAAAGAAAAGAAGAATATTATTATCAAAAGTGATCTACTACTACATTAATTACAATGAAAATAGACCCAAAGACATGCCCTATGGGCATACAATGTTATCAGATTATGAAGAAAACCCTTCTCATAGTATCTTCTCCCAAACTCCTCCTAAAATTGCCTTTACAATGCTAGAAAGGTCCTTAAGTAAACCAAATTAGGTTTAGGGTTAGGAATACATTTTAGAATATGCCATTTGGAATCCACCACTAAAATATAAGGTTCTAGAAAACACATCATAAGTTGGTGTAAAATTAGAAGAATCCAGAAATGGTAGTCCAACTTCCAAGAGACATAACTTTTGACTTGGGACTCCAATTGACAAACCGTTTACATTTCTAGAAAGCTCTCCAAGTGATATATATCCCTATGGATGAGCTTATAGGCCTATTAAGGCCATTTAGTGCCTCAAATATGACTTTGAAGTGATCTTAGGGGGTCTCTAGGCAACTTAAAACTACAATAACTTTCAAACTGTAAAGCCTTTTGACCTGATTATTTTTCTGGAGTGCTTTAAATTAAAAACATAATCATCCCTCAAACTTACACCCTCTAACTCATTATAATTATGGCTCAATTACAAAATAACCTATTTTCTATATTAGCTTGTATCCCAAGGTGCTAAAAAACTCTAACCCAAAAAACCAATAATGGAGCTATGAGATTTGAAATCTTTATTTGACCCAAATGGGTATCCAAAAATGAAAACACTTTAAATAGAAACTAACACTAAGAATATTTGTGGGTGATATAAGATTACCCTTACACCATTGGATGCTCCTGCATTAGACACCCAAGGTAGATTGAAAAGTGACCCTGTCACTTTATAGCTGGTATAGGAAAACCCAAATGGGAAACCTCCATTGTAGATATCCAAGTTGAGTCTTCTATTGGTTGTCCTTACCACTTCACTAGGTTTTCTTCATATGGCCTATTTTTAGTACTTTGGCCTACATGAATATCTAGAATTTCTTTAATCTCTTCCTTCACAGAAGTAGGAATTGGACATAGTGCCAACATCAACTCCTCATATGCACCGTCATCGTGATATTCTATTAAGTCTGCAATAACCAAATCCCCAACTTGGATCTCCTTATGTCTCCTCTTTTGATCTACTATAGGTTCATCTTGGTAATATGTGCATGTATCTCCTCATTTAGGTTCTTGACATGTTCAACAAAGTCTTCTGCCTTAGCACTTGTCTTCTCCCGTGATCTATCTTCCTCAGCTCTGGTGTAGTCCTTGGAGTACTCCCATACAAAATTTGGAATGGTGATTTACCAGTACTCCTATTCACAAAATTATTGTAATAAAATTCTTCTTGTGGTAGAATCAAATCTCATCCCTTGAGCTTATCTCCTATGAAACACCTCAGCAAATTGTCCAAACTTCTATTCACTACTTCTGTTTGTCCATCAGTCTACATATGATGTGCATAATAAAACTTCAATTCTATCTTCAACTTCTTCCACAAAGTCCTCTAGAAATACCCAACAAATTTAGTATCTCTATTAGAAACAATACTTTTTGGGAGACCATGTCACCTCACCACCTCTCTAAAAAATAAATCTACAATATGCATTGCATCATGAGTCTTGTGGAATGGAATGAAATATACCATCTTGGAGAACCTATCAACAACCACAAATACTAAGTCATTACCCCTTTGTGTCCTTGGAAATCCAAGCACAAAATCCATACTTATGTCCTCCCAAGGATTGGATGGAACTACTGCATTGGATCCAAAAAATTTCTTCCATCAACAAGACATACCCTAGCACTACTGCATACCTTTTCACCCTCCTTTATCAAGGGCTTCAATTTGTGGTGAACTCCATCCTTTGTCAGAGAGTATGTATTTTCATGACCATCATGTATAACATGCCTATCAAACTACCATGACCTTCCCAACAATAAATGGTAGACATCCATTGGAATGATGTCACAGAGAGCCTCGTCATGGTAACTCCCAATCTTGAACTTTACCAAACATTGCTCATTAACCAAGACCTTATGATCATCCTGTACCCAAGCAATCTGATAGGGTTGGGGGTGTTTCTTCATCTTGAGCTTTAGCTTTGAGACCATCTCCTCTAACACCAAGTTGTTAGAGCTTCCATCATCAACAATCACATCACAACATTTGCCCTCACAATTGCAACTAGTACAAAACAAACTCCTCCTTTGTCTAGGTTCAATCTCACCACTCAGTAAGACCCTTTCATTTATTAAAACCTCTCCTCTTTCTGCATCCTCTGAATGTGATGATTGTGCATCATCATCCACATGAGAAACTCTTGCTTGACCATCAGCTCTACTATCTGTCCTTCCTTGACATTGAGGGCATTTGTAGGCACGATGACCTTCTTCATTGCAATGAAAATAAGTACCATAGAAGCCTCCTCTTCCTGAACCTTGTCCATGTCCTCTACCTCTTTATCTCTGATCTCCAAATTTTTGATCATGGGAGTGGTTGAAACCCTCATTCCTCTAGTTTCAACTAGTATCCACATCTTCATTTTTCTTTTGGTTCTCATTTTAGCCTCCAAATGACCTACCACCACCCCTTCCTCCTTGACTGTGCCCTCTTTTGCTTTCATTAAACTTTTTTTTTAGCTTCTCCTCAACTCACAAGGAAAACTGGTATGCCTCTTCAATGCTAGTCATTTTAACCAGACTTAACTCCTCTTGAATGCTAGGTCTTAACCCATTGAGGTAACGAGCAACCTTCTCCTTGTTTGCTTCCGCATGCCCCACCCTAATAAGGACTTGGTAAAATTCCTCTTTGTATTCTTGGATATATTTTCCTGCTTGCTTTAACCCTTGCATCTTCTTGAAAAAATCAAGCTCGTAATCAACAGGAATGAATTGCTTCTTTAGTTTGTCCACCATGCAATCCCATCTTGTGATTTTCTCCATTCCTCTTCTATTTCTTTCTAACTAAATATCTTGCCACAAGATTTTGGCATGGCCTTTCATTTTTTCCTTTGCAAACTTAACTATATTAGGGTCCTCAATATCCTCATACTCAAAATATTCCTCTAGCTCATTGATCCAGTCAATCAACTCATTTGAGTTTAAGTTTCCAAAAAACATGCCAACATCAATTTTAGGTCTTTTTCCTAGCTTGGTAATGACCCTAAAAATCTTCTCCTCTACCTATTTTATGAATTCTTTGTCTCCTTCCCCTTCTTGCCCACTATTTCTTTCTTCTTCATTTTCTTCCTCGCTTCCATCACCGATGACAATATTCATCTCTCTACGGATCTCCTCTTGTAATTCCTAGACTTGTCTTAGGAGGCCTCTAACCTTAGAAGTAACAACTCCAAACCTTCCACTATGTTCCATTCATGGAGACATCTTCTTGTATCAAAACCCATAACCACATAGTCCTAATGCAAACTGCCTCGCAATCGGTGCTCTGTCTACACACTTAGGAAAACATGCCCTGATACCACTTGATGAAGACACAACCCAACACAAAAATGAATGCAACAAGAAAAGTGGAATATTATTATCAGAAGTGACTTGCTACTACATTTAGTACAATGAAAATAAACCGAAAGATGTGTCCTATGGGCTTACAATATTATCAGATTCTGGAGAAAACCCTTCTCACAGTACCTTCTCCCAAACTCCACCAAAAACTGCCTTTACAATGCTACAAAGGTCCTTAAGTAAACCAAATTAGGTTTCAAGTTAGGAATACATTTTAGAATATTCCATTTGACATCCACCACCAAAACAAAAGGTTCTAGAAAACACATTAGAAGTCAGTGCAAGAAGAATCTAGAAATGGTAGTCCAACTTCCGAGAGGCATAACCTTTGATCTGGGACTCCAATTGACGAACCATTTACATTTTTGGAAATCTCTCCAAGTGCTCTATAGACCTATGAATGATATTTTTGGCCTATATGAAGCTATTTAGTTTCTCAAATCTAACTTTGAAGTGCCCTTAGGGGGTCTCTAGGTAACTTAAAATTGCAATAGCTTTCAAACCGTAAAGCCTTTTGATCCAATTCTTTTTTTGGAGTGCTTTAAATTACAAGTATAATCATCCCTCCAACTCACACCCTCTAAATCATTATAATTATGACTCAATTAAAAAATAAACTATTTTCTATATTGGCACGTATCACTAGACAAAAGGCTAAAGAGAAAGCCAAACTTATAGAGCAGGAAGGAGGAGCATTGAAAAGACCAAGGAGAAAGTACATTGCTCAAACTGAATCTGATGAAGAAAGAACAAAATCTGATGACAAAAGCCAATTCCAAGTGGTGAGTCACAATCCATCTTCAAATTTAGACAACCTATGTGAGAATGTTAGGAATAAAACAGATTTTTCAGGATTTTCTCACATTGATTTTGATAATCTTGGAAAACTTTAAAAGAATCAAGTGGAGGAGGCAATATATGCCATGATGGAAAATTTTAAGAAAGCCCCTCTAGAGCTTGCAAACTCTATACCTAAAATTTTATATGAAAAAGTGGAGCAAAAATGGCATTGTTGTTTGAACCTAGAAAGACAAATAAGGGAGACATCACTTACTCAAGTTATGCCTGAACTCATAAAGCCAAAAATTGCTAAATCCATGAAGAAATATGTTGTTAAATTTGTTCCCAAATATAGAGCCTTTAGTATATTACAAAACAATATAGAAGATGTTGTGAAGAAGTCCACATAGATGTGGAAAATTACATATGTGCTAGCTACAGTAAAAGAAGGAGAACATGAGACCATTGAGGTTAAAGATGATGAAGAAGATGACAATAATGAAGGCATAGTTGAGGGAGGTACATAAATGAATATAGATGACCAGGCAATAAGAAGAATAGACTGTCCAAGATACACAATTGCCTAATGTTAGCCCTCAACAAATATCAAGTGTAAGTACTGAAATAGTAATAGTGAAGGATGTTTCTGATCTCACTACTCAGAACATCAATCCCCAGACAGAGGAAGATCTGAAAAAGATACTAGATCAATCTACACTGAAGGCTAAACTATGTGATAACCCTGTATTAGTGAGTGTAGATGAAATCCAAAAATTAGTAACTAACACTACAAGGGAAGAGGTGAAAACAAAAGAACCACCTACCATCATCCCTCAAGTCACTAATGTACAATATTTAGATAAAGTACCAGAAGCTACATTAGAAAAGGTTGATACAGTTGGAGATGATAAAGTGGAAACTCAAGCCACTACTGATACATAGAGTCAAACAGCTTAGAAAGATTTATCTGCACCTCCAACACAGGTTCAAGGTGCAATTCAAGGCATTTTGGTAGAAAAGGACAAGCCTAAAGAGACCGAGTTGATACCTAAGCTAAAGGAGCAAGCAACCATTGAAGCTCTGGTAACTTTACTAGAATCTAGCACTCCTTTTAGTCACACTCTTCAAAAGCCGAGCACAGGTGCAACACCTTTGTAATTATCAGTGCTGAGTATGAGTTCATCAAAGGTAGAAGAGATCATAACATATGGAGGTGTCAACCTTGATGAAGAAATTATTTTACCAAAATTTGATTATATCACAATGACAATTAAGCAGATGGGTATACTTCAAGAAGCCCTAGCTAGATAAAAACATCAAGAACTACTTAGAAGGGAGCATAGGTAGAAGCAAGCTTTGCTTGAAATTAAAGACATCTTCTTAGATGCATTCAGTCTATCAACTCTAGATGAAACCAAGTCACTTATAGAAAAATTGACAAATATAGTGGAAAAGGTAAGTGATGTAGACCTTGATACTAATGAAAGATTATTAGAATGGTCTAAAAATAAATTTCAAAGTAAAGTGAATGAGAAAATATTAGGTGACATAGCACTTACACAAGTTGCAATGGAAACTAAGGTAGAAAGTGTGAAGAAGGTACTTGAGAACATTTTCTCACTATACACCAAACTATGCATCCCCACACTCTTCACACAAGAAACAAGGAGTCACATTTTGATCTTGGAAAGTTAAATTAATGCATCAGGTGCTAAATTTCCAATGACTCCAGCTCAAAATGAGAAGCATTTTAGAACTTTATTGCAAACCTAGAGTTAGTTAGTAGCATTATCTGCAGAAGAAGCCAACTTAAGGGCCAAACTAATCAGCATCCAAACCACATTGACTCCACACATGTAGATTTTGCACAAGGAGTTAGGATATGCTCAAACTCTTATGAAGAAAGACACCAATCTTTCTGCATTAGATGGCCTAGTCCACCTTGTTGTCGAGCTGGCTATCCAAATTAAGTCTTTGGATGTAGCTTGTGAAAATTGGGATGCAACTCTTAAAATTATTCTTGAGGTCCATAAATATTTCTTTGAAAAACACATTATCAGTGTATAGCCCATTGACCAAAGTGTCAAGAAAGGGGGAGACAGTAAAAACTAGGAGAAAGAGAACTCACCAAAGGGGGAGAAAGTTAGAGAAAGGAGAGAAAAGAGTATTAGCTAAAACATAGACAACATGAAGTGAAAGAGTATCAAATAAAGAACAACACAGACAACATGAAGTGAAAGAGTATTAGTTGAGGCATATCTACTTAGCAGGAGTAACATTTTGAGTATAGAACCAAATCTAACAACTCAAGGGGAGTATAAGATTTTGAGGTATAAGTTGTTGCAAAATTTTGAAATTTTGAAATTTTGTACATAAGTTGAATAAGAGATATGTTATGCTCATAAAGAATAAGGATATTAATGCATGGCCAAGTGTTTTTGATACTCATGTCAAAAGGGGAGATTGTTGATCAAAGATTGGTTTTGACTAATGAGTGTCTGTGCACTTAGTTCATGTCGAACAAGTAGTACATGTTGAGTGCAATATGTATAAGATAGAGCATGCCGAGTTAGTCATGTGCTAAGTCACTCAAGTGCTGAGCAGACAATGTATGTTGAGTGATACAAGAGCCAAGTAAGTAGTGCATGCCAAGTCATTCAGATGCTAAGTCATAGTATAAAAATCAATATATGCCAAGTATCAGAGACTTCAGATGCTGAGTAACACAATTTTTTCATAGTTGTTTGTAATGACACAAACTACTATGTAAACCATTTTTTAGCTGACTTGCAAATTAAATTATGATATCTTTGTGATAAGAAAGAATCTTAAATTGGAATCCCTATGAATTGCATGCATCCAATCAGGAAAAGAGAAGGTTTAAGTGACAAAATGGATGAATCACAGCTATTGATTCATACCTAACCCTAAGTCACCTAGATCTTCTTAAGGAGGAAAAACCCTAAACTTCATTTGTGTGGAAGAAGCGAAGAGAGAAGTTTTACATATGCAAATAGATTATTCATGGTAGTTAAGGTATTGTGAAGTGAAATTGCATTGCAAAATTAGTTAAAGGAGAATAGAGGAAGGTAATAGTATACAACAAAAAGACATTTGATCAAGAAGGATCAAGAATACATCAGTTTAGAGGTGATTTGTCATCAAGAAATAAAGTGCTAAATGTAGGATCACTGTTGAAACATTCTAATAGGAAAATCAATTAAATCTCTTAAAAGAGTAGTCCTAAATTGCTATACTGAAATCCTCTAACAAGGTGCTTACTTGATTGTGAGTTAAAGTCCTTTAATAAGGCACACTTCTAATAGGGCGTTGAAATACTTAAAAAGGGCAAGACCTAATAGTATTGTAAGTCTTTAATAGGGCAAACCTTTCATAGGGTAGATCATGTCTCATGATTAAACATTGTAACCTTCATTGGATACACTTTATTATTGCAGTAGTGAAGATTTGTGGGTGTCATCCCCACCCTAGTTTTACCTTCTCATTGGAGGGTTTCTAGGTAATCATATTTGGTATCATATATGTGTGAATACTTACTTATTTACATGATTTAGATATACATGCTTTACATGGTATTTCAGTTTACTTATTGAATGTGTGAGATGGATGTGTGGTGAATGTTTTAAGGGTCAAAGTTTAAACTACTGATTCACCCTTCCCCCCCCCCTCTTAGAAGTTTACCTTTCCTATTATAATTCCAATTGTTAATAATTTCATGGTAGTGTCATGACATGATGATTTTGTTGATAGTCGATGATACTTTTAATGTCAATCAAGATTGCATGTTTAGCAAGATGAAATATCTAGCTATCTTGTTGAAACATGGAAACTCTCTTGGGTGGTGGTTGTCCTAAAATGAGAGATGAAACTCCATATTTGGTTGGTTCCTAAATAATGATCACCTAAAAACTTAATTCTATGCGAGAAAATAGATGATAAGTGAATGAATAATAAACCTAAGTGAGATGATACACCAATGATTTGAAAGTAACTTTAATTTAATCAACACAAATTACCCACCATATGAATGATTCACAATACCTAGACAAGCATGCAATTACAAAAGTATTTCTATGCAAGGACCCAAAATCGTTTGCTTTGAAAGGAAAACCTAGGTTTTACTAGTTTTTTGCAAAAGAATAAGGATACAAACAAAGACCTATAATTACAAGTATTGAGATTCTAACATGTAATAAGGAATATAGCTTGAATAAAGGTTGAATACAACATAAAAGCAAAGAACCCACAATATTGCACAAGAATAAATGAGAAGGAACCATTGAATCTGTATAATCAATGCTGAAAAAATCTCTGCTACAAAGTGCTCCTACAATCTACTCAAAAATGAGCATGACATGCGAGGATGGTGTGCATTTCTTGGTCTACTTCTAGGGCCTGCATGCCTTAGCCCGATCTGTGATGGGTCTCTGCTCCCTGTAGCACGATTGCTTGCTGATTTTGGGGGTCGCTGCTTTCTTTTGCTTGGGTGGGTTGCTGGTTTGGGTGGCTTGGTCCTTCTCCAGCCATGGGTAGTTTTCTGCAACCCAAACTTCACCATTATCGCATCCTTGGTGGGGGTCTATAGTGGTGTGTGGGTGTGGGGCTTTTGCCCCATCTTTCCCTCTTTTTTCTATTAAGTCCAGGTTCGAGGTGAATCGGGGATCGTGGTATCACTTCCTCCCTACCTTCTAGTGGAGATTTGGAGATGGGTGAGCCAACTTCAATGTTGCATGCCAATAGTAAGGATCCGAATGGTAAACCCCAATCAGGGAAGGAGAATCCTTTGCAAAAAGTTGAGGTTTGACCAATTTTGGTTATTCAACCTGAACAAGTTGCAGAGGATGTCGAGTACTGGAGTAATCATACTCTTATTTGAAAATTTTTGGGCCTTCACCTTTCATTGCCTATGTTGGATTCCTGGGCTTGCCAGGTGTGGAACCCAGAAGGAGATATGGAGATCCTACTAGTAGCTAATAATTATTTTATGGTTATCTTTTCAAGCATGTCGGACAGGAATAAGGCTTTTGAAGGTGGCCCTTATTTCTTTACTTAGGTGGGGCTCTTCATCAAGCCTTGACACATGGGCTTTAACTCTATTGAGGAAATCCTTTCTCGAGTTTTGGTGTTGGTTTGCTTGTTGAGACTTCCTTTGGAATTTTGGAGGGAAGATATTCTTCACTCAATCTTATTGCTTCTTGGAAAACATGTGGGATGAGCTACACAGACTCAAGATCATAAGGTAATCTCTTTTTCTCGTATTTGTGTAGAAGTTAATTTAAATAATCCATTGCCAAATTCTATGGAGATTTGTATGGGCTCAGTTTCTTGGATCCAGTAGCTAGATTACGAGGCCCTACCATTTAGATGCAAAATCTACCATGAATATGGACATTTACATTGCAGGTGTCCTAGGAATAAGACCCCCACCTTGAATGCTCTCGGACCCCCTAGGGAGGACAAGGGGAAGGCTACTTTATCTAATGGACCTGTCGATAGTGAGGGATTTACTTAGGTTAAGTCTTGTAACAAAGGCAAAGGTAAGAAGAGAACTTGGATGGATAGGCAGATTGATGGCACCTTTAATGGGTTTGATGCTCTCAGAGACATGGTCCAAGAGGAAGGTATCCTAGTCAAGCTCTCTTTTGGGGGCAAAGGTTAGTAGGAGATTCAAGTTGGGGATATGTAGAGGGAGGATCATATTCTATTTATAGGGGACCAAAAGGCCATATAGTTGGATATTGATTTGCCTCCTCTTGTTCGAGATATTGGAGATCTTTGTGGGTCACAGTGTTTGAAGGGCCCAGTCTTGGTAGCTCCTGACCCCCTACGCCCAAGGGGACCTCTAATTCTACAAAGAGTAATAACGCTCCTCTTGTCTTAGGCATATAGCAATTTTTTTTCAAAAAGGGACCTTTAGATAAACTGTCAAAGAGTGGTAGGAAGACTGATCAAGAGAAGGTGAAGATAATGGGTGAAAATTTGGTTGAGTCTAGGTCTATGAAACCCATTGATTCTCATTTCTCCCACCCCCATAAATGATTGTAATATCATGGAATGTAAGGGGGTTGAATAGAATCCCTTGACAAAAGGTTATTCACAGATTAATTGAGTCCCAGTCTCCTGATATGGTCTTTATTCAGAAAACTGAGCTTTCATTGGATGGATTGGCTAATTGTGTTGCGTGTATCTGGCTCTGGGGCTCTTGGCAGGGAGTGGGTGCCTTGAACAGTTCAGGGGGGGTGGCTTGCTTCTGTGACCCAAGGAAAGTCTCCCCCTTATGGTGGATCTCTAGTCAGTCCTCCATTTCTTTGGTTACCACTAGCTTTGGGATTGGAGAAAGGTGCCTTTTATCTAATATTTATGCTCCTACTAATTTTTTAGGTAAATCCCAGTTTTGGGCTCATATTAGATTCATTCGGTCCCTGGACCCTTTTCTTCCATGGATTATGGCTAGAGATTTTAATGCGGTTACTAGTCTGGAGGAAAAATGAGGCAAAAATCTCAGATGCAGTGGTGAGGCTATCTCAGAAAGGCTTGACAAATTTTTGGTTTCCTGCTATTGGATGGACAATAGGTGGATCACCAATTCTAAAGTTCTTGACTAGAGGTGCTCGGATCACTGGCTCGTTAAACTTTCCATCACTTCATACAAAGTCACCAAGAATCCCTCTTTCAAATTCCAGTTGATGTGGCTTAGAGACTTGTCTATACCTGATCTTATGGTGGATTGGTGGTATGAGGGGATGCTTGCTCATGGTATGACCATGTATACTTTCAGTAAGAGGTTTCAACATATGAAGTACAGACTTAAGAGATGGAATAAACAATGTTTAAGTAATCTACATGTTCAAAAGACCGCTACTCAAACTAAGCTGGATAATATTACCTGCCAAATTTGTGACCATGGGTTGAACTTTGAGCTAAGTAAAGCTAAGTCCTTAGCTCTTAAGAATCTAGAAGAATGGGAGCTTCAGGAGGAGATTTTCTAGAAGCAAAAATCTCATGTCGATTAGCTTCAGGAGGGGGCTAGGAACGCTATTTTCTTTCACAACTCTCACGAAGGCATGGAAACTCTTTCTCCTCTCTTCTCTTAACTGATGGAACTCAGATCTTTTATTGTGAAGATATTTATAGGGGAGCAATCAACTACTTCTCTGATCTCTTTACTCAGGAGGATCTCTCTGTTGGGTTAGAGGAGTAGGATATCTTGGATTGTATCCCTCACCTTGTCTCTGTAGAAATGAATGGTGCCCTCTTAAGCCATATCCTACTTCTTGAATTGGAGAAATTTGTGTTTAATATGAAGAAAGGTAAGGCCCCTGGCCTAGATGGCTTTCCGATTGAGTTTTTCCAAGAATTCTGGGAGATAATAAAGTATGATCTCCTAGATGTGGTCCAAGAATAATATAGGAACAAACAGATGCTAAAGTCTTTGAATTCTACCTTCTTGGCTTTCATACCTAAGAAGGAAGGGGCTAATCAATTGGACCAATTTAGGCCTATAGCGTTATGTGATGTTTTCTATGAGATCATCACCAAATTGATAGCTGAGAGACTCAAGCCACTACTTGGTTCTTTGATATCTATTGAACAGGGTGACTTTGTTGATGGAAGACAAATTTTGGATGGGATTGTGATAGCAATGGAGGCAGTCCACTCTATGGCTAGTTCTAAGGAGAAAGCTATGTTCATTAAATTGGACATGGACAAAGCTTAGGATCAAGTGAGTTGGGAGTTCTTATAGAAAATTCTTTTGACTTTTAGGTTTGCTGAGGAGCGGGTGGAGTGGGTTCTTAGTTGTGTGACCTCATCCTCCTTCTCAGTTCTTATTAATGGAGAACCTTCAAAAAAATTTGGTGCCTCTTGGGTACTTCGGTAAAGGGACCCTCTATCTCCTTACTTGTTCATTATCATGGTGGAGGGTCTTAGTAGATTTCTAAAAATTTAGGTATGGAACGGTATTATTCGAGGTTGGAGTTGGAAAAATGACTGTCCTTCTTATTCTCATCTTCAATTTGTGGATAATATCAGATTGATGGGCATGGCTAGAATTAGTGAGGCAGTGAATATCAAGAAAACTTTAGATACCTATTTGAAAGCCTTAGGTTAGCGAATTAATGATGATAAGTCTTTTATTTATTTCTTTAATACTCCTTGACTTATTCAGAATAGGATTGCTAGAATTCTTAGATTTCAAATTGGTTCCCTTCCGTTGATGTACCTTGGGGTCCCTTTGTCCTTGGGGTCTCAGTGGTGGGACTACTGGCAGGGGATTTTAGATAAATTCAGGAGTAAGGTTAGTCACTGGACTTACATATTGTTATCTTTTGCTAGGAGAGTGGTTTTGCTAAAGACTGTAGTGCAATCTCTCCCCATTTATAGGTGTTGTGTTCAAGTCCCCCTCTCTAATTTTGTGAGGGACTTTGATGCTTTATCTCAGAAATTCCTTTGGTCTGGTAGCCTTCTATCCTCGAAGTGGAGCTTTTTCAAGTGGGAGTCTATGTGTAGGATGAAACATGTCAGGGGCCTTGGGCTTAGATCAATGGCTCTTGTTGTCATAGCCTAGGCTGCCAAGTTGTATTGGCGATGGTGTAACAATCAAGATCAAGATTGGGCCAAGATTCTTATCCATAAGTACTTTCCTAGTGCAAATTGCTCTGAGGTGTCATGAATTCCTTTGGTGGGTAAAGACTCCTGTATTTGGGATACTCTTAAGAAGGGAACCTAACTTGTTAAGGAGGGACTCTTCTGGATTTGTAACAAAGGCTCAGATTCTCTATTTTGGCAAGACTCTTGAGATGGCCACCCTCCCATTCTCTCTAGCTTTCCCTAGCTTCTATCCCTTTCCCATACTTTTGCTAATGTTGGATGGCTTAAGGTGGAGCATTTTAAGACCATTAAATGCCTGGGTCAGGTTGAGGTGACTTGCTAGAAGGATTCTCAAGAGTGGTCGGTTGGTGGCTCTAATGAGGATCGTGCCCTTCTTTCTAAAGTTTTGGAGAATATATTTTGTAGCTCCCTTAATGGGAGGGACATCTTGGCTTGGAGTCCTAGTCCAAAAGGTAAATTTACTATAGCTCAAGGCTATGCTATACTTGACAGGAACTTACACGGTCTGGCTAAAGTGCATTAGTGGAAGAAGGCTTGGAGAAACTTCTCTTGGCCCAAATGTAATTTTTTCTTATGGCTGTTGGCTCAAAAGAAATGCCTCACTTGGGAGAATCTTCGCAAACAAGGTTTTCAGGGACCTTTGGTTTTCTTTTTTTGTTGGCACAATAAGGAGTGTTTCCCACTTGTTTTTTCTTTGCCCTTTTTCGAGAGAGATATGGCATAGATGGTGGGAGACTTGGTGTCATGGTTGTATTCATGCTACTTCTCTTATTGATTTCTGGGAAAGCTTGGGTAGGCCTCCAGCGAAGAATTCTTTCTTATAGGTTGCCTGGATGGTTGGACCGATCTTCATTCTCTGGAACCTTTGGCTGGAAAGGAACCATAGATTTTTTTGTGATGCCAAATTAGGAAGCCTTCAATTATGGAAGATAATTCTTAATAGGCTCCAGAAGACTGTTTATGCAAAGTGTGATATGTCTGATACAATAGATCTTGGGGATCAAGTTATTGTGAGGAATCTAAACCTAGGAGATAATAGCCAAGGATGCACTCATGGAAAAAGACCTAGCCATGTTAAGTAATAGGTTTTTCGGGATGGGAGGTGGTCTCCTCCCTTGACTGGGATCTTGAAGATCAATACATACGGTTCTTATTGAGTGAACCTTGGTCATGCTGGTAGTGGGGCTATTGGCAGAGGCAATGATGGTGGTGCAGTTTTTCTCTTCTCTATTTATAAGGGTCAACATTCTAATAATTTGATGGAGGCCCTGGCTATTAAGGTTGCTATTGAGCGCAATTGCTCTTTAGGGTGGCAAAAGATCATCTGTGAGTTTGACTCTCAGATTGTCATGGAAATGTTGAATAATCAGAGGTTGGAGGATGTTAGTTGGCAACTTGCCTCTTTGGCTAGACAAATTCTTAGTCTTTGCAGTTCCTTGGACTTTGTCTCCTTTCGTCATATCCCTTGCGAATGGAACAGAGTGGCACATTGTTTAGCAAAGTGGGCTTCAAAGAATGTGGGTAGATGGGATATTAATGGTAGGGATGAGTTACTCTTGAGTATTGTGGGATCATTGAATAATTGTTATTGGAGGACATGTGTATGTAGTGTTGATTTGGGCCTTTGGCCTTCGCTCTGTAACTTGGATTTGATTGAATAAATTTTTACCCCTCTTTTTTCCAATCTACTCAAAAATTTGCAATGTACAAAAAATTTGAGCGAGAAAGAAGAGACCTCAAAAATGAGGTGAATACATACAATAAATAGAGATCAAAACCCTAATTCGGATATGAGAAAAATACATGAAAAATAAGGGTCAAAACTGCTCCAATCTATGAAGAAACCAATCCAATCTACTCTCAAACACCTATCTAACTGATAGCCAACTAAAAAATTGCCTCTATCTCCTTAAAAGCATGCACAAAACCCTAGGCCGGATCTCAGAACCAACCCAAAAATATAGCATGTCAAATTGCTCAAAAATATGAAAAATATGCATAAAAGAGGCTCCCAAACTCATCTAAATGTAAAACAGGTCCTAAGTGCACCACAATCAACTAAATATATCACATAATTCCTCAATAACTACATGAGAAAGTCAAACCACCCCCTGACTGAAAATCAACTCTTTGTGACATGTAGTTAACTCAAATAGTCTATCTTGGCTGAAAATAGAACTCCTTGCTCAAGTGTAAGTCTCTTTAAGTCTTCTAAATAATTGTGACTTAACTGATAATATCTCTCTCATCTTGTATTTCACAATAATTAATAAATATCAAGTATTTTATAATTTTAACACTTGATATTATTAATTTTATAATAATTTTATGCAAGTGAAACTATTATCCATTATTATATTTATTATTATTAATTTATTCAAAAAAAGTGACATGATATTTAAAAAAAAGTGAAATATAAATTTTTCCTAATATTTATTAAATAATGATATTTAATTTTTTTTTTTTAAATGTACATCAATAAATATAATAAAAAAATAAAAATAAAATTATCAATATATGTTAGATGATATTTATGCCAAAAATTACAAAAAATATATACATAATTAAAAATTTAATAAGATAAAGAGTTTGAAAGAATGACATATCCTTTCTGAGGATTGGACTCAAAATTCTTTAGATTGGATTTGATTAAAATTAGGGCTCTGGTGGTAAAAGAGGGAAGAAGAACCCTATCTTTCAATCATTTTGCAATTTCATCTTTTGGGTTTCTAGAGATCTCTTCCACACTAATCTGGGGTTTGAGCATTTTCATCAAAATTATTAGCTTGTTGTCTAAAGAATATTTTGAATATGATGGTATGAAAATGACCATTTGATGATAATTTCTTTTCTAGAAATATGCCATGCTTGATATATGGAGTATTTATGTTTCTTTGTTGATCTAGGTGTCGTGGCTATTAATTTCATCTATGAGAACGATGACATTCAAGTTGTTCATCATGTAGCTTTCTCTTCTATATTTTGGTTGCATATATTTAGCCAGATTGGATAAATGACAAAATGCCATTCTTATAAAATCATGTCTATCTATTTCCTCATTGTGTTTCTAGTGATTCTACCCAAGATTGATCCTAAATGCCCCTGTTATGGACATAACCCAAAAAGTGTTTGCTTAGATGTGTCCTCAGTTTCTTGAAAACTCAAACACAAGATCACTATTCTGAAATATGAATATAACATCTTTTTTTTCTCTATTGTAATTGTGAGTCCATTTTATGTTGCTTGGATAATGTGTTGATCATCTATTTCCTTCAATATATGTGATTAAGATTGTTGGTTGTATCTTTATACCAATGTAGCTTTATTAAAGGACATTCAACTTGCTATTACAAAATAATTGCTGCACATTTTGTTAGTTTTACCACTATGACATCATAAGGCTACCATGAGCTGTGAACACATGCCTCTTAAATGAAAATAATACCGCTCAAAGTAATCGTCATTCATTATATTTTCCTTCCTTTTATTACAATATGTAAGTGTTGATTACTGCATTTGCATTTCTTCATTATTCGAATTAGTTTCTTATGAATGCACCATTCTTGCTGTAAATGTTATTGATTGCAATACTTGGAATGAATCTGGTATATACCTTTGTGTTTCCACAAGCATAGTCCTATAGCTTCCCATTGTTAAATGTTGATGTAATTGATCAATATCTATTGATTGCATATCTCAGTTTCTCATTGCTACTATTTTCACCTACTTTGTTATATCTTAGCTATAACTTTTCCTTGTTGTCTTTGAAATATTCACTATAGCTTTCAATGGCATTTACAATTTTATATGCATTTATGTGTTCTTGCAATACTTATGACTGTAATATTGCAATACCTTTCATGTTATTAAACCTTCAACCTTGGCTCCTCATGTAGCATTGTGCTAAGACAATTTCCTCTTGTAGCAACTCGTAATGCATATATGAATATAATAAGTTCTTCAAAACTATTCTTGTAGCAATATAAACTTCTTGTAGCAATTTAAATTGAGTTGAAAGGTTTCATGACAAATTATCATATCCCTTCAACAACCAGTCTTTTACATCTCTATTAATTCAATTGGAAGGTCCCATACCTATAGTATATGTATGCCCCCTCTACAGGTTCCTTAATCAATCTTTGCCTCTACATGACTTCAATCAGAAAGTTTCACACCTGTATGTATGTGTGTCCCTTCAACAACCTACTTGGTCTTCATACCTGAATCTACACATGAAGCAAACAATATTAGCATAAAACCAATTTTCTTTTTGTTTTCTTCCTTTATGCATATGGTTGATGTACGTTGTTTTTATTCAACTAGAATAGATAACATTGAATGATATGTCTTTGTTTCCTGAGCTCAGTCATTTCATGCGACTAGCATCATTCTTCTTTTCTCCGCAGGTTGCAACAAGGATGTGGAAACCTGGGGTCTCCATCAATTTCAACATGGCTACTTCCATACCAGACAATGACAGAATCATTGATCTCTTTCAATGTTTTTTATTCTTTGTTGAATGATCAATGTACACTGCTCATATGTAGATTTTGTACTTTCTTAAGAGTGTATTCAAAAGAATTTAAAGTTTAAACAAAGCTTGTTTTGTTTCAAATGGTTACCACAGCTTGTGTGGAACAAACAATATATATACTTTCCTTTAATGAATACAAATATCTTTTGGACATGTATTCTTTTATGACATTCCTACAAACCTTGAGCCTTTTGAATAATTTGAAATTAACAATGTTCAAAACCATTTAATAGTTCAACTCAACATACAACTGTGATTTGTTAATCTGTTTACTTAACCAATACTAATGTATGAAATCAATTTGAACTTATTTTCACATAGGCAATCAAATCTGGTAAACTTTAATTTTTTTTACATATGTAGTGAAATTAGTTAACAACTTTAATGAATGGTTTAAAATGCACAATATTATGCTATGACATTTGTTTCATGCTTATAAGATATCATGAATCATGATGTAATTGAATTACAAAATGTGATGTCATATCAAATGCTTATGCAAAGTAACTTTATATAGATTATGACATTATATGGATACTAATTATGTGATGTCTTGTTCAGTGTCCAAGTTTTGTAGTGACAAAGGTGATAGTGTGGTTGAGGTAGAGAAAGTTAGCTCCTTAGTAGATTTGGATACAAATCATATGGTTAACACACACACCATAAACATCCTATGCATTATAGTGCATACAAATTTTGTCTCTAACCTTACTCTTTTTTTGATTGGTATGTCTCTAACCTTACTCTTAAATGGATGTATGTGATTTAAATTAAGATGAATGATTATTACTTTATGTTGCTTCAAGTGATTGTGTGGAAATTCTTATTACTTTTATCATTTATTATATTGTTAGAGTCATTAATGGGTGATGTTGCAAATAGAGATATATTACTGAAATTGAAAAAAAAAATTCTAATATTAAAAATTTAATATGACTTTTAGTTGACCACAAAAGTTTATTTGGTCATTATTAGACATTAATAGTAGCTAAAGTATTCACCCATTAAAACGAAGAACTACATTATGGTACCATGGAAATGGTAAATGGGAAAAGATGAAGTTCTATCCATAATCCAAAAATGGTTACAAACAAGAAGTTAGCATTAAATTGAGGAAAAACCATTATTGGACATGCATCAAGAGACAAAACAATAATTTGATTTGGGGAAGAATATTTTAGTTAGTTGGAAATTTTTTTGGAACCAAGTAGAAGAAAGCAAGCATACATTGGTAAGGAGGTTTTCTTTGTGAATTGCTCAACAATTGGATCATTTTTGCTACCTTCAAAGCTCCTATATGACTTCTATATATTTTGTGAAGATTCTTTGTAATATTAATGAAATGAAATGATATAAGCTACCTATCTTAGATTTTTTTTTATTAAAATATCATTCTATGTTTTGGGGTAGAACATTTTTAAATGCCATTTTGTTTTACAAACTCTATATACATTATTAAACTGGACTTTGCTAAGGTTCTATGTTGATCAATCACTATCTAGAAATATTAGACATTGGACTTAGTTATTCAATAAATGAGTTCGCAATGAAATTAGAACATTCTTTTCATATTCAATTGTGCATTTTATTTGGAACAGTTACACAATAACTAGTAAATACTAAAATAAAGTTGCCATAATTCCATTATAACAATATTCCATACATCGTTCTTTTCTTTTAACAACCAAACATCAACGTTTACTATAATGGGAACATCTATCATTATAATGCATATTTTTAAATTATTAATATGACTTGGTGAATAAGAAACTTGATCTAGTATTAGACACCTTTAGATGTGTATGTTACTTAGATATGGTTTTAGTCGACAGATAAAGCCACAATTGTTTGTTCTCCTATTGTTGGACAACCTAAAACAATAAACATTAGCAAAAAGTCTTATTACTCATTATGATTGTCTTGCAATATATTCTAATATCTCAACAAATGAATAAGGTTGTGCACCTTTAATGACGAATATATCATTCCAACTTCGTACAATAAATCTAGAACAACTATCAAGTGTAGAAGTAGAAGTGTATGCAACATATCATTTAATATTTCTTTCATTAGCATGTGTTTTTGAGTTATATTGTTGGGGTTGGTATTCTCTTATAATGGTTTAAAAAATTGACTTCAAATAACATCTCATTGAACTTGAACTTAGGCATAGAATAACAATGAACTAAGTAGCAACTAATATTTAACCATGGTCCTTAGCAAGGGCGGTTCTTTCCATATGTGTGGTTAAATCACAGTATCAACTGTGGCTGGAAACATCTCCATAATGGGACTTTTCCACTTCTACCTAACATGAATATCAATTGTGAACTTAGAAATCTGGAAAAGATAATTATTGTGATATTGCTATCACGATTTAACTGTGTACTTTTTGAGTCAAACTAGAAAAGTTAATTATTGTTAAACAATGTTATAAGCCAACTCATTGTGCATATGTTGCAGGTAAACCTTAGCAAGATACTGTAATATCTTTGCCACTAGATATTAGTGGATTTACAAACGGGGAATAGCGAGTTTAATCGTAAGTCATATTTATAATCTATACTTTTGTAATCAATATTATGTTATCAAACTATGAGTGTTAATGTCATTGTACATTATGGAATGCCCTTCGAAATTTCTCACTCAAACTTAATTGACCTTTTCACTGATGGCAACATATCTCCTATATCTACTTTGAACAAAAAACCAATATATGTATGTATGTATGTATGTATGTATGTATGTATATACATACATACATATAGATATATACATACATACATACATATATATATACATACATATCTATATACATATATATATATATATATATATATATATATATATATATATATATATATATATATATATATATATATATATATATATATATATATATATATATATATATATATATATATATATATATATATATATATATACACACACATATATATATATATGTATATATATATATCTATATACATACATATATATATACATACATATACATATCTATATATATATTTGTATGTATACACACACACACACACACACTTCCAACGTGTCTTCTAGAACCTTATGCTTTGGAAGTGGATGCCAAATGACATATTCTAAAATGTATTCCTAAACCTAAACCTAATTTGGGTTACTTAAGATTTTTTCTTGCATTGTAAAGACATTTTTTGTGGAGTTTGGGAGAAGGTACTATGAGAAGGGTTTTTCTCCAGAATCTGATAACATCGTAAGCCCATAGGGCATGTAGTTGAGGCTATTTTCTCTGTACTGAATGTAATAGGATATCATTTCCGATTTATATATATATAAGATGCACAATGCTTACATCATTAATGTTAGATTACAACAAATAGTAGGGATTTCTTTTACTCCATAGTTTCCAATGGATTGCATGACCGTGGTGCTGTTACAAGTTAGAGTTGTCATTGCACCAAAAGATCAATCTGTTAATGCCCGATACAACCCACTAGACTTATAGAACACACAGGAGGCGGTTAAGCCATGTCACTAATCCCAAAGGGGAAGGCTGGCAGTTAGTCCAACAATTCCCCCCTCAGCATTACCCAAGGGGATTTGAACCTGTGACCAAGCTCTGATACCACTTGTTGCAAGCTAGAGTTGTCGTTGCACCAAAAGATCGACTTGTTAATGCCCGATACAACCCACTAGACTTATAGAACACACAGGAGGCGGTTAAGCCATGTCACGAATCCCGGAGGGGAAGGCTGATAGTTAGTTCAACAGGTGCCTCTTCAAGGAATTTAGTGAAGGAAGAATTGTTTACTTGTGAGAATTCAATATGGCGAGCTAAAGGACAATTATTTATTTCTGCACAATTATCCTTTTAGCTGAGAATCACTATGAAAGTTGTTTCTATGTTTTAGATTAATTAAGTACAAGATGTCAATTAATTTTAAAATGAGTCTAGTGACTTTGTGATGCATTCCTCTTGATTGTAGGAAGGTTGACTCTTGAATTAAATCTTGTAATTCTATTGTTATGTTAGAACTATTGAAAATTACATATGTGAAATTGATTTAGATCAAATATTGACCATTGTCATGTTTAAATAAGTTTTATTTTCAAATGGATACTAAATGTGGGTAAGATAGGGAAGGGTGGATAAAAAGAAAGAAGTGTGTCTTCCTCGCTTTCTACCTACCAGTTTCAATATGGTGCAAATGCTTGGACAAGATTTGTTATTGCATATATTTGCAATGAATAATTAATGATTTATTTTCTCTCTATCATATCTATGTTTAGTTTCTACATTAAAAATAAGTGCTTGTAGATTAGTCACATGGCTGCATTAGATCTATTTGATCCAACTGTCCCGTGTTACTAGTTTCCTTCGGTGAGGTTGGAGAGCTCTTCGTGTTATGAAGAACCCTAGGGGAGCTAACCATTTCGTAGTTGGGCAGTAAAAGCACATGTGCCACACTCTCATCTTGAGATAGCAGATGGACTCATATATGAGGGCTTAGAGGACATGAGTTTGTAGATGGACCATAGTCTGATGGAAAACTTCACTTTATTATTGTTTAATCATAAAAGAATGTATTTATTGATGTATCCAATGATGTGTGGCTTGTAGGTTGACATCTCATGTACGAAACTCTATGTGAATGCAATGTGATATACTTGATGTAACCAAGGATCGATAGATTGGTTGACTTCTTATTGTAATTTGATCACATGTTTATTTCTAATGTATTGTCATGAGCATCAACAATGATTGACAAAATGTATTTTGTTCATAATTCTTATCATTCAACAAGAGATCGAATTGTATGTCTGATTTTTCTCACTACTTAAATAGGAAATTTATTGATTTTTCAACTCAATGTTCGAACAATTGACAATTCAAATGACTCTTTTTGAAATTTTTGGTGTTATGCTTATGTGGCATTGTTTTAGAAATGAACTCTTTACAACTACATTTACGTATGTATCTATAATCAAGTGTTGTTAATGTTCTAATTTTTTAAATGTGAAACCTTTTTGTCAAATTACTTTATATATAATACAATATATATAATAGACAAAGTCTAGTATGAATAATTTTTTTAATTGGTTCAATTTATAAATTAAACCTTAAACCTAACTCTATATTAAATGGAACTCTAAAGTAAACTTTACTTTTTAGATGTAAATTGAAGTCTAATATCTTACTTTTTCGAAAATGTTAAGATTACTTAAGTTTTAATGAGGGATAAAGTTAGAGTTCTTTTAAGATTAAGATGAATTAAAGTTATAAAACTAAGACAAGAAATAATGATGACAATATAAATATAATGAAATATCACTTAGTGTATTAGTCAAGTGGTGGTTCATAAGTTTGTTAATTAATCAATAATTATATACTGATCACTTGATTAATTTTTATTATTATACAATACCTTTTAGTAATATTCTAAATTATATAATATTAGTATTATCTTTATAGTAATATTATTAGTATAATCTCAATTAATCAATAGATTTAGAAATATTGTATTATTAATAAAAGTACATTTTAAAGAAATAATATCAAAATTATATATATATACTCTCTCAATTTAAATCTTATATTAAAACATTAAAAAAATTAAAATTTATAAATCAATCTAATATATTTTTATTAAACCTTACATAATATTCCAATTATAATATTGAATAGCCAATACCCACTTTCTCTATCTCTCCTGCAATGCTGCAGATTCACTTTTTCAACAAAACTGAAGAACTGACCAAAATAATCTTACTAAAATATTGAAATGCAACTTCTATATCTGTTTCAATGCTGCCATCAACTTTCTTTATGAACAATATTTACAATTCAGCAAAATGGAGCTAGATCTAACAATAGTGGAGTTTTAGGTACGCATTAAATTGATTGTATACTGTTGTCGATACTGAAATTCATTTAAGATAACCTTTGTAGTGTACTGTGAGTTCAAATCTCCTTTAATTATTCAATAATAAAGAATTCTCTTATCAGAATGTCACCATTTTTGTTATTTATTTATTTATTTTTAAAATGTAATTCAAGTTTGAAATTGGAGAGTACCGTATTGAAATCTGTTGTCATATTACATAGCATTGTATCGTGTACAGTGAATGAATAAATAAATAAAGATAATTCAATGACGTGCACAAGAACAGCAGTATGACAAGGAAAAAATATTTTCCTTGCAGATTCTCAAAGTTATGGAGGAAAGACAAACCTTTTTTTTCGTCTTTGAAAACTGCCATCTTGCTTATGAGGATTGGAAGCATACACTTGTAAGCAATAGATACCACGCAAAAGCTGACAGGCAATTTCTACGAAAAATCACTTTCCCGTACGAAAATTTCTCACAATTTTCCGAGGATCACGTCTCTTTTGCCAAGCATTGACTGTGTTCATACCAAAGAAATGATTCTTTACAGACTCCACAGATTTCAGAACTGAGAGAACATTAAATCTTTCAATCTATAAAATAACAGATTGCTAAGCTTTGAATGCTTCAGTAAAATACTTGCTCAGTTTGGCGATGGATTCTTCAGAGAGCTCGCAAAACCCTCATCTTGTTCTGGTGCCCGCTTTAGGAATGGGGCATCTGATGCCATTGCTGGAATTTTCGAAGCGCCTGGCCTCTTTCCACGCCATATCCGTCACGATCCTCACACTCAACTGCAATCTCAGTCCTCGCCAGCTCCCCATTGCACAATCCTACTTTCAACACCACTCTCTCCCAATCAATTTCATCGAGCTACCGGAGACGTTTATCCCTCCAGAAAGGATGAAACCTGTATCCCTGAAAACAAAGGTCACACAGAAATCTGCACCTTTTCTTGAAATTGCACTGAAAAATTTGCTCCGATCGTCGTCAATCTCCGCTCTGGTGACGGACATGTTCAACACGGCGTACCTAGACGTGGCGGCACACTGCGGAATCCCAAGCTATATTTTCTCTCCTTCGGCGGCTAGGTTTCTGAGCTTAATGGTCCACTTCTCCGAAATCGCTCCAGGGGCCGAAATATCAGATCCGGTAGAGATCCCGGGGCTCCCGCCGATGCGTTTGTCCGAATTGCCGAAAAGTCTTAGCGACAGATCTGATCCCTGCCACGGTTATTTTCTCTACAACTGCTCCAATTTGAGAAAAGCGCAAGGATTTATCATAAACACCTTCAAAGAACTGGAACGGCCGGCTCTAGAAACCCTAGAGAGAAGCCCTAGGGTTTCTTTTCAGGGAAATGAAACGGCCGGCGTCAAAATGCCCGCCGTTTACCCGATCGGGCCCGTCATTTCTCAGGGCGTTGTAAATGGCGAAAATCCCCCGTCCGAGTGCCTGAAATGGCTTGACCAGCAGCCAGATCGTTCAGTGATTTTCGTGTCTTTCGGCAGCGAGGCGATTCTGTCGCCGGCGCAGATCACAGAACTCGCATTAGGGTTAGAAGCAAGCGGTGTGCGCTTTCTGTGGGTGCTCCGCGGGGGTGTCCTGCCACCAGGGTTCGAATCTCGCAACGCAGGGCGAGGCTCTGTGGAAATCGGCTGGGCGCCGCAGATCTCTGTTCTCTCGCACGCCTCCATTGCTGGTTTTGTTTCTCACTGCGGGTGGAATTCCAGTTTGGAGAGCATTTTGTCTGGGGTTCCAATGGTGGCTTGGCCGATTCAGGCGGAGCAGAAGATGAACAGGCTTTTGCTTGTGAATCAGCTGAGGGTTGCGATTGAGGTGAAGATGGAAGAAGATGGATTTGTGCCGAGGGAGGAAGTGGAGCGGGCTGTGAAGGAACTAATAGGGGCAGAGGATGTGAGGAGGAAGATGAAAGAGTTGCAGGAAGCGGCAGATTATGCCATTCGGCCACAAGGTTCTTCTCACAGCTCTCTAATGGCGCTGCTGTCCCAGTGGAAAGGAGGAGCAACAGTGTTGCCCTGCTGTCAAGAAACGCAGGAAGATCAGAAATCTTTACAGGGATTAACGTAAAAGTTTTAGGAATGCGGTTGGATTTTCTTTTTAAAATTGAATAGCAATGTCTTAGCTTAATAAGATGACCGAGCAGGAGCTTGTTTTTGCTCTGTCATTCATTAAGATTCGAACTGGCTAAAATGATGAAATAACATTTATTGATAAATGAAATTTCTCGTGAGCATGGTTATAAAAATATATTGTTGGATGATAATTTTATAATAATTATTAAATATTATAAAAACATATTGAAAAATTTATAGATTGAAAAGTTATTCCAAAAAAAGTAACTTACCAAATAGCTAAAAAAAAGTCAAAAATATTTTGCACTAGTAAAATATATTTTCATCAAAGCTCCCACAATTAGTCTATGACTAAAATATATTTTATAAAAAATATAAAAATCTCTCCATGCAATTCGTTGTTTTAATTAAAAATTTATTATGAGTTTTCTATACATGACTTGTTTTTTTCTAAAATGATTAATTATGTTTCTTTGTTTGTTGTGTTTCTTTCACTATTTTTAAAATTAATTGATGAACTTAAGGGGATTTATAAAGAATCTCATAAAAACACAACACTTGCTAAAAGTTTTGCAAATAAAATAGCGAACACAGAGTGGATTTAACCTTTTGGTACTTGACTAAAAAATTACATTCATGTATGATACACAAACTAAGTTGAATGTGTAATTGTTATGTATATATGTGTATGACACCAATACATTAAGTTGAATTTATCATTTTTCTCAACGCTTATGATCATTTATTAAGTACATTAAAAAGTTAGATGTAAAATTTTTGTGCCTAACACTCATACTAAGTTGAAGATATACTTTTATGTGCATGGAATACTTTTTTGTGAATATGTGTATGACACCACTCTCCCCATCGAACTCATTGAGCTCCCCAATCTAGCCATGAATTCCCTAAGACAAGATGAATGAAACTAATAGCTTTGAAAATATTGATCACAAAGAAATATGCACCCCTTTGGGATGAACCTAATGTGCCACTTTTCTCAGTATGGCTAATTATGTTTCTTTGTTTGTTTTGCATCCTTAACTAACTTTTTTTTACACATTATAGTCAGTGAACTAAACATAAAATGTTATTATTAAATCCTTTTTCAACGAATCAAGTTGAAGATATTTTCTTATTTTAGAAAATATTAAGCTTGAGTTAATGTAATTTTGTTCAAATTTTAAAAAAACATAATAACAAAGTTACTTTTTAAAAATGTGGCTAGCTCACACAAATCACTTGATAAGGGTAGATTTTTTGGAAATATTTTCGTAGAATTGTAAAGTTGGATGAACATTTAAGACTAGCATAAATTAAAATTTATAAAACCTTGTCTTTGTAAAGTCTTCCTTTATATAAGTGAGGGTTATTACCATACTCTCTTGGATGGTAAATGTAATATCATTATCTAACAAAGGCAATCCAGAATTGGGGAAAAGATAGTGACAACATTAAATACAAGAAAATTAGAACTTAAAAGAAAAAAACATCTTCACCATGTTTGGAAGCAATGTTTATGTATTTTTTGAAATGTAAGTTTCTTCCTAGAAACATTAGTGCGCTAGCCAAAAAGTAATTCTAAAAAATGTTATGATTTTAGGAAACTCGATTTACCTACATTCTTTTTCTGATTGTGTGCATGTTTGAAGAGTCTTTCCATAATTCAAAAATTGAAAATTGTCTTTACATTTTCTATTTGTGAAATAATGTATTCAGAATATATTGAAATAAATTTAGTTAAAGAACAATTATTGTTACCATACCACCTTAGTTAAACAACAATGGGTTGGAATATCTACTGAGAATTTTTATAAAAGTTAATTTTGCCTTGACTTACATGACCTTCATTGCTAAGGCTTGTATTCCTCATTTGTCTAGTTTGTGCTTAGGTGTAAGTTTGATAGTGGCAATCACCATGATTCCATACATTAAGTTGGAGATTTGGGGCATGATATTTGACTGTGGCTTGGTAACATGTCTTTGTTTATGTCATGTCTTATTGGATCTTAATACATTTATATTTTTGTCAACTTTAAATAAGAATGCCTCAATAAATTTAGACATTTGCAACATCATATATGCAATCTAAATATTGTCTCATTCAATAAGTCATCAACACTTTCTATCCACAAAGTCATTTACCCTTTCAATCTATAAATTTTTTAATCGTATGTCATTGTTTGACAAAACTATTTAACAACATTATAGAAGAAAATATGTGGATTTGGCATGATGCAACTTTCACTACTATGTGTTTTTTAAACATTTTAAAGTATAGGACGTAATTTTATTCCTTCATGCAAATGACTACCTCATTGCCCCTTTCAATTTTGTTTTCCATTATATGCTAAGCAATTTACCAATTAGATCCAATTTACAAATCTTTTTAGTTATTGTTCTTGTTTTATTTTCAATTCAATTTCAATAAATTCTAAAATTTCCATTTTATAATTATCTTATTCTTATGTTATATTCATGCATCATGTTTCACACAATAAATCTTTTTTCAAAATTCTTCTTATTGCATACCTCTATATATAGTGTCATAAGAAAATAGAATTGTCAATAGTTGGCAGGAACTTTGTTGCAACCTTATTTTAAATCAGTTTTCCAACCATTATTTTTTATCAATTTAATTCAATTATTATTTTTCTCAACCCCTATGATCATTTATTAAGTATGATTTCAAATATTGATGTATTTTTTTTTAAATTTGTGTATTTATGATACTCATACTAAGTTGAATATCTATTTTTATGTGCATATTCAGTGAATATATAAACTCATCAGTTGAGTATTCATACTTAATTGAATATATATTTTTATAAGTATTTTATCTATTTATATGTTTTTTTTATTTTTATTAATAATTATTGTTTCTAAAATTTATTATATTATAATTTATATAGGGATATGTCTATGTATTTTGATCTCTATTAGAGTTTGTTGTTTCAAGAAATGGGTTTCTAATGGAGTTCAAAATTTGGTGATATAATTAAGACTCATAACAAAAGAAGAGTTTTAATATTCTTGACACTTAAAACATAACCTTTTCTACACTTAGTAATGCTATAGAGATTGTTTCATCATCCAAAATTCAATTTTAACATAGACCAAATCAACTCTTATCTTATATAGTAGTGTTATGTCCAAGATCAATAGTAGGTCTTTGCAGTAAATTAACTAAAGAGATATTTCACTATGTCAATCTTTGATGCGATATAAATTTTAATGATATATTTTTTAAGGTATATCAAATTTGATATTTCTTTCTTGAACTTGAAAAAACTTGTTTTACATAGACTTTACTTCTTCAACAATTGCTTGTTGATTCTTTTTATTTTCTATCATGTGGAGTTTTATATTTGTAGCTAGGGATCGTTAGGATATGGATTTATTTATTTCTTGGGAGGATATTATCTTAGTTATATCAATGGTTTTTAGGAAATCAAGTAAAGTTTGGTTTATGTTATACATTTATATTTTATGTTTTATATTGTTAAATTAGTGGATCAAATTGAGAACCAATCATAGACATAAGATTTAACATGGTTCACCAATTTCACTACATATATCGAAAAGTGAGGCTTCAATATTAATTACACATGGAAAATCATATAAGTATTTTCCATCACATATATACAAGATTTGTCAAAGAAGACTAAATGACAGAGAAGGGAAGATAAATGAATAGTTAGACTTCACATCCAACAATTTCCCACACAAAATCTAGCTCATGCTTTAATTTCACAATTGAACCTCCCATTTAATATCTGATTTCCATGGCTGCTTTGAAATACAATCACTAAATCCCATGATAATAAATAGGTCACAAATCAATTACCATAGTTAGGATAAGCTAGTCAAAAGCATCGAACTAACTAACTATTAGTAAATTCATGCTAATATATCTAGACCATACAACTCTTATCAATGTATAATTGATTATCCTGTTGAAACATACCATCATCCATAATGAAAATCACAAACCATAAATCCATTGATGTGTAAAATGTCTAAAGACCCTTACATTCCAATAGAAATACATGCACATTGCATGAGAAATATCAAGAAAAACAATTCAACTCTACTAAACAATACTTAGATAAAATATGTTTTGATTAAGTAAAAATAGGTTTTAAAGGACCCGAAACCTTTTACAAAGTAACCAAAAGTCTAGAGGAAAAAGTATAAAGGCTAAAATCTAAGTCTAAAAGCATAGTTCACCAAATAACTAGATAAAATATGTTGCAATATGTTGCAATCATCAAATCACAATAATATGCAAATTACAACCAACATTCTAGAAAAGAGCTCATTTACTTCTTGATTCTCTCACCTTTGATCTCACTTTATTATTTCAAGTCCTCATTAAAAGATCAAATGTTGTTGTACAATGTAAAATGAGAGGCAATGAAAAACTAGGGTAGATCACTTCCCATTTTAAAAATTTGCACTCTTGAAGGAAGATGCCCCCAATAGGCTCAAGAGGTGACTCAAGCACGATACCGAGACAATGTTTCCATCACAAAATATGTAATTTTGAAATGGAAAATGAATGATAAAGATAGAAATGTGAGTTAGGAATGAAATAATTGCATCTAGAAATGAAATAGGAAAAGTTTAGATCTAAATAATTCATAGATGAAATTTCAAAATTCCCTATAGCCTTTTTTTTTGAGATCCCAACATTCTAACCTGCCTATCCAAAAAAATTGAGCATGTGTTTCAGGGTATAGGGTACTTTTGATGTATACCCAAGAATAGGTCATTTAAGACAACATATAACTAGTGTTTTTGCCCAAAATTTTCAATGTATGTCTAATTATTCCCAATCTACCTAAAAATGATCCAATGGATTTGTAACTTGTTCTTGCACAAAAAAAGGTTTTGGTAAATAGGTTTTGCATGGTCAAACCCCATTTAGGAGTCAATCTTGAAATTTAATCAAAATTGCATAAAGGAAACTATGTGAAAAGGTAATGTTAGATTCAACTTGCATAAGGCCCTCATGGATGGATATAAAAATTGATCATACCCATGAAGATTCTTGGATTTGCTTGGAATCAATGAATTGACCTTGATTTGTAGAATAGGAATCAAGGATTTCCTCACAAATGCATGGATCTATAAATGCCACTCCTACAACTTTAATGTAGATATGATAGATAATCACTTACAATGAAGGAGAGATGGATGTAGATGATGAAATGAACAAATTAATCTTCTTATTTCATTGATAATTCCTCTACTTGGTCAGCATAAGAGATAAAAAAAAAATCAGTAGATAAGACCCCCTTGGAATGAACTTAAATGAATGGGAGAAACTAGATCTTGGATGCCTGCCCTCATATCTTGAATCTAGTTGCTCAATTTCTCTTTAGAATTTGATTGAAAATTATTGATTATAGTTATGGATCTCAAAATGAGGAGAGATAGAGTTTTTTAATACTTAATCCGTCATTTCAAGATTCAAAATTAATCTAGGCTGACCATCAAATTAGATTTGCCATTAACAATCTGGCATTAAGTTGTGAGCCAATTTTAGGCCAAAATCCAAGTGTATAGATTATTTAAAATGACCTATACCTGGACATAAGTCATTTGAAATAAACTATACCTGGGCATAGGTCATTTGAAATGATCTATACTTGGGAATTGGTAAAAAATAACCAATATGTGCATTTTTGAGCTCAACTTTAAATTGTGTTAGTAAGAAGACTTGTCACTGTGAAAGTTGAACCTAAAAAATTGACTATGTTTTCCTAATGAGTAGTGACAACTGCACCAATAGTTGAAAAGATTAAAATTATATCACATCCTCAATTTAAGATAGAGTTTTAATAATATTTAAATAATACAATGTCACTGAATAAATAATGATATTTAAATCATACATTAAAACTAATATAAAATTAATATTATTATAATATGAATAATAACATATATGAACTATTATCAATAAATAATATTAAAATAAGATTTAAAATATTTAAATAACAATAAAATTATAATGAATGAATAAATAAATAAAATAAAATACAAGAGAGAATATTGTAGAAAGTGTGTTGCCTTTCTAAAGGATTTAATAATAAATGATAATAAACATAGAATAAATA